>CM053507.1:41262437-41807906 GCA_028627145.1 Eidolon dupreanum
TCTTAGTTTTTGGATTTCATGGTCAGTCATGTAGCTAACCACTTCCAGGATCACTATTTGAAGTAAGGTCTGAATGGGGCTTACTAATGGCTTTTGGGAAGATTGAATAAGGTAATATATATGCAAACCCTGAGCATAGTGTCTGGTTCTAAACATGGGAGCTACCTTATTATCTCTCAAATAGGAGCAGGGTTTTGAAAACAACCTCCAACCTAAAAGCAACAAATGAACAGGACAAACAAACAGAGACTCATGGACATGGACTATAGACTAATGGTTACCAGAGGGTAGCGGGGAGGGGGAGAGGGGAGGTAAATGGGGTAAAGAGGGTCAAATATGTGGTGACAGAAAGAAATCTAACTATGGGAGGTGAACACACAGTGTAAATATATATATATATATATCCATATATATATACATATATATGGATATATATATATATTTTACTGTTAAAGTGTACAGCTGAAATTTATTGGATTTCATTAACCAATGTCACCATAAAAAATAATAAATTAATTTTTAAAAAATGGGTTCACAAAAATAGTGGACAATTTGGTGACAAACAGGGGAGGGGGGTTGGGGAGCTGGGAGAATGGGGTGAAGGGTTAAAGAAGTACAAATTAGTAATTGATAGATGGTCATGGGGATGGGGGGAGCACAGCACAGGGAATGAAGTTAGCATTAATATATTGACTAGGTGGAAAACCAGAAGAGAGAAGGAGCAATTAGGGGGATTGTTTTATAAACTACATAAATGTCTATCCAATGTACCATATACTTGAAACTAATTTAAATAAATTAATTAATTTAAAATTAATGTGAATAAATAAATAAAAGTAAAAAATAAAAACAACCTTCGAAACACGCCTGCCTTTCCTGCTTCGTAGCCTTTGCAATGAGGCCAATGAGAAAAGTTTAATAGCGCCAGTAAGACATGCTCTACCTCCATTATTGAGCCAGCAAACTTGGGGGCAAAGGTGAGCAGTAAACTCCAGGCTTCTTCAACTTTCAGGGGAAGACAGGCCACAGACAGGAGACCAGTGTCTGAGAGCTCTGCCCTGCCTCTAAGGAGTATGAGTGATGGGGGATCAGGAGGCCAGGAGTCCTTAGGGCCCAACACAGGCACTGGCACTGGGCAGGTGAAATTCCAACGTGTAAGACCTAATGGCACCTGCGTGGGGACACCTGCCCTCCATATCCCAAGGGAAAACCAGGGCTTTCTCTCCAAGCTGTGGTTGAGCACTTGCTTGCCTTTCCAGACCTGTAGATACCCTCTTCACATATACCAACATACATGCACACGCATACATGTACACACTGAGACTGATGCACTCATACACATATACATGTGCTTATATCTTACACACTCAAACATTTATATTCACGTACTCATACTCTCACACTCATTCACTCATTCACATGTAGTTACACATGTGCAAACATACACACTCATATAGTCAGTTACATTTATACCCACTCATATATTTAAATGTACATTCAATAATGCACAAGTCACACACTCATACACCTCATACACTCAAACATATATATTAAATCTGCTCACACACATATACACTCAAGCATTTATACATAGTCCTCTCAGATACCCATATTCATTCATATGTATACATTTACACACACACTAAAACATTCGCACATGATATATTTGTGTACATTGACTCAGATACATTTAACACACTCACATATTTATACATACACTAATATTCACACACACCTCACACATTCATACAACACACACTTTCACATACATTCATGCACCCACACTGTTTCTATGGAAGAACATCCAAACCTATAGAAAATTTATGAGTTTATTAGAGTTTACTTGAACCAAACTGAAGACATGTCAGAAGCAAAATCTCAAGGGTTTGAGAAAATGGTCTAGAGAATAGTAGTTTTTCAGTTCTTTTGATGCATTTGGAATCAAAGGAGAAAAGTAAGGAGGATTACATGAAATCCATTTGTGGTAGATTAAGAAAGCAAGGGGGTGGAAATCTCTATGATTGCATAAAAAGTAAAATGGAGAGATACATACTTCTTTACCATTGATGGATACAAGATAGTTAACATTTAGCATTTACAGTAAATGGGGGTGGTGTACAGGCAATAAGATCATGTGCTCCCTTGAGGATGGTTATGCCCTTGAAGATCTGAAAAAGAGGATCATTCTGTCATTTCAAAGGTATGTTAACCAAATGCACAAAAACAATGAACAGGGCTTGCTTAAGGCCAAGATAAAACATTTATTAAGGGAGTTATAGGCCTGAGGCATGACTACCCACTCTGACCTGCCCAGTTCAGCATTTATGATCAGGTCATCCTCTCAGATCACTTTCAGTCACTGAGCTTGTCAGATTTATTGCATAGCTCCTTTTTCATTCACAATGGCATTATCTTACATACATATATTTCACACTGTCATACACACACAAAACATTCATATACATTCACACACACTGTTTTCTTGCACACACAGTCATACACTTAGATACACTCATTCATATATTCTCTGACTCAGACTCATATATTTACACACACTCATAAATCTTGGCTCATTTAGTAACTCATACACACACAAGCATTCATGCTCACATACTCAAACATTTATACAGTCACGTATTCATTCATAAATCAGGGGTATGTGCCCAATTGTCTAAGCATACAGTAGCATGTGAAGGATATTTCCTTGGTGTTCATTTCTCTGCCACCTATGTCATGGAGTTAGTGTGCTGATTAAATGTTGAGAAACTGCCCAAGAAAGGGTCCTGTACTCTGCCAGGCTCCATACCTCCTTCATCTCCCTGGAACAGTGTTCTCACGGAGCAGCCCCTCACTGCTCACCTTGGAAAATCTGAGAAAAATTTTGGCTGAGAGGTCATGCAGCGGGGGCCAGACCTACCAGAAATGGCCACATGGTCTTAGATTCCAACCAAGGGCTAGGCATGTAGTCTGATAAGTAGGGAGAGACAGCAGAAGAGAAAAATCTCACCAGAATATTATAAGGAATCTTTGGATATTTACTGTCCCCCCATTGTTACAACTTTTTACCAATAAATGAACATTTTTAGATGGTTTCTTTTTGGGTTTAGAGACCATAAATCTGATGGCCCACAGACCATCTCAATCTACAGACTCTTTTGTTTGAGTTGCACATATAAAAATTTTGAATTTTGAAGTCTTAGCGGGAGGGGAGAACACTTCCAGAATAGAAAATCCTCTCCTCCATGAGAACAATGAAAACAGTGGCAAAATCATCAAATTAACTTTTTCAGTACTCTGAAAATTAACCAAAGGCTTGTAACAATCCGAAGAACATTTAGTCAGGAGGGGAGAAGGAAGAGAGGGAGAAGGAGGGGAGGGGAGGGGGAGGAGAGAAAAGAGAGAGGAAGGGGAGGAGAAGATTGAATCTCATTAAGCGCTGTGAGCTATGTGGCATTTTAACTTATCCTGTCTCATTCCCCTTGTCCCAGCTCTGCAGGAGCCTTGCAAACTAACACTTTTATAATCATGATAGCCATGAAGAACAACAACTTAGCAGCCACTGGAAGAGAAAGAAAGGTTTGCAGCTCCCTAAAAAGTCCGATCCCCAGAGAGTTGTTATTATTTGACCTGTCTGGAAGGTCCATGGAAATCTCCACTCCCCGAGTTCATCTTTATTTGACCTGACTCAGCTCAGTCAGTGTAAACAGTCTTTTCCTTGGGGACATTTGTCAAAAACAACCAGCAACAATAGTTTAACTTAGAAGCTGCCTGAGGCAGAGATAACAGATGGGACAAACAAGAAGCTGAGCACAAAATGTTAAAAGAAAAGCTGGGTAATGAGATGCTAATAGAGGGCTTTGAAAAGCTCGAACATATTTTTAGGGATCTAAAAGGCCCATGACTGGATGTGGTTCTATAGTGTAAAAGTTAGCACGTCTGCTTTAACTGCAGAAGGTCCTGGGTTCTCGCCCCAGTGGAGCCAAGGTCCATGATCTACGGTCATGCCACCCTGAACAAGCCCAATGTCTGATCTCGGAAGCTAAGCAGGGTTGAGCCTGGTTAGTACTTGGATGGGAGACCACCTAGGAAGACCAGGTGCTTTAGGCATAAATAATAATGATAAATCATGATTAAAAAATTGGAGGGCATGACTATGCACAAAGCTGTGCACTAGCCCAGGAAATGCCTGAGAAAGCCCTAATCTCTCACCTCTGGCTGACCTTGAGGCTCTGATTAAGCAGAAAGTGCAAGAGAATGTTGTAAACTGTGTAATGGAGCATTAAAAGCGTGTCCTAACACACACAGAGCCTCTCATCAAAGTCTGGGAGACTTATGGTTCAATGCATTTATAGAAATCTCTAAATATTAGTTGACCAATAAGCTAACTAAGCAGAATCTTATATATAAGATAAAGAATACAGACTTTACAGAATTAGTTCAGGAAAGTCACTAAACAAACAGCATCAGCAAAACAATAAACAGCAACAACAAGCCGTGGGGACGGGGAAATCTGGTTTATAGAGTCGCCATACAATATTTAAAATGTTAAAATGTTAAAATGTTAAAATGTTAAAATGTTAAAATGTTAAAATTTCAACAAAATTACTAGACACACAAAGAAATAGGAAAGTATGACTCATACACAGTGAGAAAAAAGCAACCAATAGATACAGTCCTTGAGGAAGACCAGACCTTGGACTTACTAGACAAAGACTTTAAATCAGCTATTTTAAATATATTCAGAGAATGGAATGAAACTTGTGTTGATGGGCCTATAATGTATAAAGATATAATTTGTATGTCAATACTGAAACCAACAAGGGGAGGGAAGAGAGCTATATAGGAGTCCTGGGTGCATGGGTTGTCAATCCCAGCCTACCCCAGAGCCTGATTGAGGCCCTAGCTCCCTATTCAATAATTTGATCTTTATTAGTCACCTACCCTAGGGAATCCAGTAGTGGCCAAGGCAGACTCAACCGTCTTTGCCTTTGCAGAGCTCCTAGCTCCACAGAAGGGATGAGATGGTGTGACTCGGCATCTGCTCACAGGGAAGGGGCTGGACCCTGGTTGTGAGTTTTAGAATTTCGTCATGCTTTGGTGGTAGGGAGACAGTTTTAAGGTGTCAGGTCATCTTTCACTATCTTCTGCACTATACTTTCCCCTTGTTTCTGTTCTCCCTTCCCTACCATTGCCCTTCAAATTATTATGCAAAGCAGCTTCCCTTATCTTCTCTGGCAGTGACCTGCAAGCAAGGGGTTGGTGGGGGTAGTTGGGAAGTTATACAAAGAGAGAGAGGTATCTATCATTTATCACAAGCAGTTAGCTTATGCAGTCATGGAAGCTGGCAAGTCTAAAAGCCATAAGCTGGACTGGCAGGCTGGAGACTCAGGAGAACTGTAGTTCCAGTTCTGTAGAATCAGGAAGAGCAGATATTATAAATGAAATCTAAAGGCCATCTGCTGGAGAACTTTCTCTTGCTCAAGGGAAGCTGGTCTTTTTGCTCTATTTAGGATTTCTGCTAATTGGGTGAGGCCCAGTCACATTATGAGAGCAATCTGCCTTAATCAAAGTTCACCAATTTAAATGTTAATCTCACCCAAAAACACTCTCACAGAAACACCCAGAACAGTGTTTGACCAAACAATATTATCTGGGCACCTCATGGCTCAGCCAAACTGACACAAGAAATGAACCATCACACATGGGGAGACTCAGATTCAGGGGACAGGGGAAGAGCTTACTCCCCTGAAAACATCTTAAAGAGATAATGGGAGACAAAATAAGCTCTTGTGATAATATTTGTCGAATGAACACAAAAAGAGTCTGGAGGCTTTGGCTAGAAATAAATGATAGAGATTTATTGAAGGGTCTTAGGGTTTGCAAACTAGAAACACAACTAGGCAATACCCAGAGTGTTCTGAAGAAGCAAGAAAAGCTGAGGTTTCTTATAGTAAAAAGTACATTCTTGAGAAGAATCAGTCCTGCATTCTTAGCTTCTAGATTGGTCTGAGATGTAATCCTTAGATGACCAGGTGGTCTGGATACCTGAACATTCTTTCCTTAGTCCTTCAGAGGGTAATCAGAGGGTTATCTGGAGGTTTGCTATATATTCAAGCATTGAGGCAGGACTGGAAAGTTCAAAAGGTTAAGTACCCAGGATAGTTAAAGCAAGAACAGAATCATTTCCTCATGTCTCAACCTACCCGATTTGAGTAATTTAGCAACTCACAATAGTGACTCCATTTTATTTCTTCACTCTTCCTTATACCCTAGGAGTATATTGCTCAGTCATTATAGTTGTTACTTGTGTTTTTGTCAGGGGATGAAGGGGAAAAGCTATTCTCACTAGGTTGTTATTTCTTTGGTAGCACTGGCGTTACCCTTTGGGCAAAGATTGCTCTTTTCTTTGGAAAAGCACTTCACAGGGCCCTCTGTTATCTAAGATAAAATGGAAGCCATCTTCTGGAAGGAAAAAATCTTGGCCCCAAAGGAACCAAATGTTAATTGCTGTGTTCCATGGGGAGCAGGGAGGAGGCATTTTTGGAGAGATTACACAGCTGTTCCTTAGGTTTGCTTGCTCTGGTTGGGGCGTGGCCTGGGAAGTGAGGATTCCTGGACTCCAGGAAGAGAACAAGGGACTCATGTCAGGACCTCTGACTGCACTGAGAGGCAAAGGGCTGAGGAGAGTGTGGTGGCTGAAAAATAACTGCTAGATATATATTACTTGCAGGAAATTACTGCTTGGCTATCGCCCATGGGAACATGGCTATTGCCATGGGAACATAGGCTATCGCCCATAGGAACATAACATTCTAACAATAAGCTTTCTGCTTTTGTACCCTTGCTTGCACAACTGACCTGTGGGTTGACAGGTAGTGAATAAAAGAAAAAAAATAGACATTTGTGTTTAGACAGAATGAAGAATGGAATTTTGGGCTTAAAAACCCTGTACCTCTACATTTCGGGGCTGCTTAATTTGGGGTCTGCGTACCCCTGGCAGACCCAGCTGGCTGAATAAAGAGTGTGTTTCCTATAACTCACTGAGTTCTGGTGGTCTGTATGTCTTTTGGGGGCTGGCGGCTACAACAAGAGAAGCAGCCCGAAGGTGTCCCTGGGGCAGGGTTCTCCAGGGCAGGGGGATGGCCAGTGCAGAGAGACCTGCTGACTGGGTTTTGCTTTTTCTTTCACTCTCTCAGACTTCTAGCAAAACTGTGTAAGGGCCTCAGCCTGAATTCGGGTGACTAGGGGGAATTTGGAAAGGAGATGTGAGAAGGTCCTGGAGCCTTCTGGCAGGGCAGCCCCGAGGAATAGGTCAGAGGCAACTGATGAGCAGGGTGGATGAGCAATTCCTCTGTTAATAAGTACTGTGGAACAACAGGTTTCCTCTGTATGTGGGTAACCTTAGTGGTTATAGGGGTTTGGGGGTTCTTTGGGGCTTCTTCAGAGGGGTGGTGCCCACTGTCCTATAGCACCAAAGGGTGCCAGACTTCGGAGAAGTGGCATAGCATAGAGCTTAAGTTTGTTCTCTGAGACCAGACTGCTTGGTTTGAGTCCTGACTCCACTTCTTATGGCCACAAGCAGCCTATCTCTATGACCTCAGTTTGCTCATTTGTGAAAATTAGGCTGTTTGAGGATTAAATGAATCGATATTAGAAAATGCTGAGAATAGAGCCTGAAATGTAAATGTTCATTAAGTAAATCAGTGGTGCCCAGTTAGGGTAGGTTTGGGCAGTGTGGTCAGGTTATAGAGGTGAGTTTAAGAGGGCGATGGGAGGAAATTTTTGGTCTCAAATGAGGTATTTTGCAGGAGTGTGAACCCCCTCAGGGATCCTGATTTTGCTCCTGCACACTGAGAGAAGAGAGAGCAAAATAAACCAAGAGCTGTTTAGCTTTTTCTCAAAGTCTTTCCTTCCCTTTGGTAGAGTTGCCAGGCCAAGCAGCGGGTCATTCTATTTTTGTTTTTCTCTAATCTGCTTCTAGCCCAGGGGCAAGGGCAGAGGCCTAAAAATACCATGGGATGCCAGGCTGGATCATTTCAGCCTCTGGCCAGCAGGCTGCCTGTCCCTCTGCTCAGCACTCTACCCTTGGGCTTCACTCACCAGCAGCAATTGGGCACCCCCAACCTGCCTCCCAGACTAGGGGTGGAATTTGGAGGGACAGAGTCAAAGATCTATGGCTCAGGGATGGGGGTATCCTAAGAGAGGCTGAGGCCCAACCAATAGCTTCAGGATGCAAGGATGGACAGTCTCTCAGAGGTCACTTTGCCCAGCACTTTCCTTTGTACAGATGAGAACACTGAGTCCCAGAAAGTTGAGGCTTTGTGGTTTTCCGAGCTAAAATGCCTGCCCTTCCCCCTTCCTCCCAATCCTATTCAAAGTTCTTACCTTAAAGAAAAGCTTCCAATGATCCTGAGGAGAAAAAGCCCTGGGCTGGGAGTCCAAAGCCCTGACTCTAGTCACCTAGGAGGAGTGGTGGGCCAGTCACTTCCCTCTGGGCCTCAGTTCCTTCATCTGTAAAATCGAGGGAAACAGCCCGGTGAGGTTCTGCAAAGATGTGAGGGAGGCTGGCAGGAAAGCTAGGGGTAGATCTAGTCCTTAGGAGAATTGTACCTGGGAGCCTAAAGCTCCTCTGTTTTTATCTATTTTCTGTTCTGTGTTTTGTCTGAAAAAGAGTTGTTACTAAAATAGAAAGTTGTTGAAGGTTTGAAGGTTCCCTCTTGCCCCAAAGGTCTGTATTAAGCTTCAGCTGCTATCGTACCTCAAGTTACACTTTGATTGTCTGCTCCAAACGACTTGCAGTTCACCCCAGGCTGTCTCATTCCTGGGCTTTTGCACATGATCCCTGCTCTCCACCTGCTTCACCTGGTCACCTGGCAAACTCCGCTCATCCTTTCAGCCACAGCTTAGGTACCACCTCCTGGAAGCCTTCCAGACCTGCCCCAGACCTTCCTAAAGGACCCCTTAGGGCTGCCACAGATTCCAAACTATCTCCTGTCGTAGCTCTTAGTCCCTTTGTAAAAATTGCCTATATACTTGTCTATCTCTCATCAGTGAATACTGTGAGTTTAAATCCCGATTCTGCCACTTCCCAGCTATGTGACCCAGGGTAAGTGACCTAACCTCTCTGAGCTTCAGTTTCTACATCTCTAAAATAGTATCAGCAAACATAAAGTGCTTGCTATGTGCCAGTCTCTATCTTATGTGTTTACTCATTTAATCCATACAAAATTTCTGAGATTGGTGCAGAAACCATTTATTTAATTTTTTTTTTAACAAATGAGAAAACTGAAGCACAGAGAGGTTAAATAACTTGCCCAAAGTTACATAGCTTGTAAGTGGCAAGGCTATCATTCACAAATCATACAGTCCAACTGCAGAGAAATTCTATTGCCTTTCAGAAGCTACCTACCTCAGAGGGTGTTGTGAGGGTGATATGAGTAAAATACCTGTAAGGTTGATATATAGCAAATAATAAATACCCATTACCTGTATTTCCCAGTGTCTCTTTCTCTGTCAATTCAATCTATGGTTGCAGATTTAAGTCCGGGGATTTAAAATAAGAATGGGACATATTTTTATAGTTTTTTTTTCTTATCGTGCTGTCCCATTTACTACCATAGGATCATTACATGTCAGAGCCGGATAGAACATATGAAATGATGATAATAATCATAACAAAGAATGCTTAAAATGAATACTTATTATGTGTCATTGTGCTCATGTAGTTTTTAAAATAGATTTTATTTTCAAAGCTGTTTTAAGGTCATAGCACAACTGAGTAAAAGTTACAGAAATTTTCCATAGACTGCCTATCCCTATAAACACCCAAACCAATCCTACTATCAACATCCCCCACCCAAGTGGTATGTTATAGTCGATAAGCCTACATAGACACATCATTATCACCCAAAGTCCATAGTTCACAGTAGGGTTCACTCTTGGGGCTGTACAATTGATGGGTTTTGATAAATGTATAATAAAATGGGTCCACCATTACAGTACCATACAGAGTAGTTTCACTGCCCTAAAAACCCTCTGTGCTCTGCAGAATCATCCCTTCCTGCCCTTAACACTCAGCAACCACTGATCTTTTACTGTCTCCATAGTTTTACCTTTTTCAGAATGTTATATAGTTGGAATCATGCAATTACAAAGCCTTTTCAGATTGGCTTCTTTTATTTAATATGCATTTATGGTTCCCTTATGTCAGTTTATGACTTGGCAGCTCATTTCTTTTTAGCCCTGGAAAATATTCCACTGTCTAGATATACTATAGTTTATTTATTCATTCACCTACTGTGACACCCTTAAAAGGATACAACACATGTAATATCCTGATTGGGGATACATTACCTGAATTTAATCATGAGGAAACATCAAACAAACCCAAAGTAGGAGACTCTACTGTAATGGCAATGTTGTGAGAGATAAGGAAAGACTGAGGAACCGTTCCAGTATAAAGGAGGCTAAAGAGACCTGACAACTGCTAACATAAAAATAAAAAGGTCTTTCGAAGTGAGAGGCAAACAAGCATTTATTTGAGATTAATAAGAACAGTTATTTGGGATGTACTGATTTAAGCAGAAGTCCCAATAATGTTCTGATTAGGAGAAAAAGGCAATGGTATTTATGAGAAAGGGAAGGGGAACAATTATATCAATGGAAGGAAGGCATTTCTATTGGTGCAGATAATATAACACAGTGATATTAATTCTAAATGTTTTTAATTTTCAGTCCAGTAGTCATCAGTCCAGTGGTCATAATAACTGCTTTCTTATCTTTGCAAACAGTTTTTTGGGAAACGAAGTTGCTTAGGCCCAGTCTAAAGGTTATTTTGCCCTGTTTTAACATTCTAAGATTTGAGACATAAGATGTGTAAGGCAGTTCTTTTGGTATGGCAGCTCTGTCTCCATTTGAAAATGGCTCCATTTATATTATTGTTTATATAACTGAGTGCAATTCCTGCTCCTGGACTGGACTCAGTACTGGAGGGGGAAAAAAACTATAGGGACACTGAGACAATCGGCAACATTGGAATATGAACGCTTGATTAGAAAGTACTGTTTCTATGTTAAATTTGGTGAATTTGATAACTCTATTGTGGTTATGTAAGAGAAAATCCCTCTTCTTAGGAAATACAGCTGTGAATAGTAAAGGGGCAGAGTGAAGGATAAAGATGTATGCAAGGTATTCTTTAATGGTTCAGGAAAAAATGAGAATTACTAAATAAATACGTCAACATGTTAAAAATTGTTGAATCTGGGTCAAGAGTACACAGGCATTCTTTGACTTATTCTTGCAAATATTCTGTAATTTTGAAATTATTTTCAAAATGAAGAGTAATCACCGTCACCACCATCATTGTCGTCGTTGTTGTCATCGTCGTCGTCATCATCATCATCATCATCATCATCATCATCCCCAGGAGCAGACAGCTGCTGAGGGTAGAGCTGAGATTTAAACCCAGGCTGTTAGGGGATTCAGGGACTCGGCTGTCCCTCTTATCAGTTAGCATCATCACTTCTGTTTTACAGAGGAGGTTGCTGAGGCCCAGAGAGGGAAGGGGATTTACACTTGTTCACAGCTTCAGTTGGTTGCAGCCTAAGAATCAGTCTCTTGGATTTCAGCCTGGTGAGCTTTCAATGCTCTCATGCACCTGTCCTGTTGATAGAGCTGAGTGTCCTGCTGTGAGAGAGGACTAGTATTTCTCTGGAATATCCTCTGACCACTTGCTGAGCTGGTTTGATTTCAGAGGTAGGACTGTGCTGGCCTCACCTCTGGATCCGACAATAGGGACTGAGAAGGTTATGTTCAGTTAGCAGAATAACCAGACCAGGCCTCATGGATTAAGTTGTGCCCCTCTCTGTTCCACTATATGTCCACCTTGCTCGGTACTCCTTCTTCTTTTTGGGACAATACCTTCTTTTGGGGGCCCTCTTCCTTTCTACTTTCTAACCATCTTGTGGTTCTGGTGAGTGTTGCTAATCACAATGCCCCACCCTCATGGCCACAGTTGATTGGTTTAGGAGTGGGCATGAGAATCAAAGTGGGCCAACCAGAGCCCTCCCATGAGATTCTCTGGACTGGATTTAAAGGAAGTAGGATGTAGGCTTTCTAGTGTGAAACTATCATGTGTGGGGCTCAGCAACTAATGGCAGCCACATTTTCCATCATGAAGAGAAAGCTGGCCTGATACAATAAAGCTATGAGAAGCAGACAGGAGAGAAAGTGCCCCAGGGTCCAGCTATCCGTGAGGCCCTGCCATTTCCATGGATATGTTCTATAAATACCAGCACTTTCAACAAATTGCTCTGATTTTGCAGCAGCCTGTTTGCTTTGGATTTCTACCACTTCAAATCAAAATAGACCAATACATTTGAGATCCTGACCACTAGCAATCCTGACCACGAGGCTCCAGCATGGAGGCTGTCAGAGTTCTGTTCACCTTGAGACAGCTACGCTCTTGGATCTGCTTGGATAGGGTGGGGACCATGGGAGTTGGCACTAAGGCCTCATCCCACTGGCAACGTCTGATTCCCAAGGGAGGGCCATGGTTCTGACACTACAGATAGAACCATTTGTACTTACATTTCTACCTTACCTGCTGGGCCTCCTGGAATGTGGCCTTGCCCTACCCCTTTCAGGCTTAAGACCAGGTCAATGAAAGGGATCTCGTTTATTGGGTGTCAACAAAAAGAAACAAGGGGAAGGAGATTAAAATAATCAAGGCTCCCCTTTAAGGGGAAGGCAGAGGAGGACTGGAAGTCTATGCCAAGATAAAAGGAGATTGGTCACAATTCTACTTCTGCCTAAAATTTTAAGTGTGGTATAAATTACATGAAGTAAAGCAGATAGATCTTAAGAATATATTTCTGCATACATACTCACTGTGTAACTACTACTCAGATCGAGATACAGAATATTTCTAATGCCCAGGAAGACTGCCGTGTACCCTTTCTCAGTCAATATGCTGGCTACCCACTCACTCTATTCTGATCTACCTCTAACATCATATAGTAATTTTGCCTGTCCTTGAACTTCCTGTAATGGAATCACATAGTATGTGGTCTTTTGTGTCTGGCTTCTTTTTCACTTAACATAATATCGAGGATGCCTAATCTTTAATATTGGCCCCAACACTCTTGATTGTCACAGTTACCTCTGTAACGGCTAACTTTTGTTAAGTGCCAAGCAATGTTCCATGTGCTTATAGGTATATATAATTGACCCTTGAACAATCTGGCTTTGAACTGCATGGGTCCACTTACACAAGACTTTTTTCAATAAATATACAGTAGGCTCTCCATATTCTGAGGTTTCGCATCCATGGATTCCCAAATATGGAGTGAAAATACTGTTTTTGGTCCATGGTTGGTTGAATCTACGGATGCTAAGGGCTGACTGTGTGCACTGTTCTACGTCATTTTATACACGGGACTTGAGTATTCATGGATTTGGGTATCTGCAGGGAGTCCTGAGACCAATCCCTCTCCGATACCAAGGGACAACAGTAATTGCTTGGGGAATCAAAACTTATATGTGGATTTTTGATTGCATGGGAGTCAGCACTCCAAATCCCCACATTATTTAAGGGTCAACTCTATTCATTTACAGTGTACCTATGAGGTAAGTACAAATAAGGGAACCGGAGCACAGAGAGGTGAAGTAACTTGCCTGAGACAGAGGTCTAAAGGGCTGAAAGGCAATCCATCTGCAGCCCATACTTTTATCTAAGAGGTAGGAGATCTCCTATCCATTTTAGGGCTGAGAGAGGCTAACTAGGTAAATCTAGGTCTTTGGAAGCTCAAATGGGGTAAAAGAAATAAAAATGTGCTAAAAAATAAAGGGTTGTACAAATATAAGGTAGGGTCATGCGTCATTTAATATGAGTAGAAATTTATTCATTTATTAATCTAATAAACATTTATAGGCATACCTCATTTTATGGCACTTTGCTTTATTGTGCTTCACAGATGTTGCACCCAAAATATTACAATTTGCTCTATTGTGGTGGTCTGGAACCACACCCACAGTGTCTCCAAGATACGCCTGCATTGAGCATCTAAAGATACATGGAAGGTCAGTGGGTTCAGAATGACAGAAAGTCCTTGCACCATGGTGCTTACAGTCTAAAGAGGAAAGCAGATGTTTAAGGGGGAACTTACACGTATATTGGGCTAAGAAAGGGGAACCTCAAGATGCTTTGAGTGTTTGATGGGAAAAGCTGACCTTGTCTGTGCGGTCAGGGAAGGCCTCTCTGGGGAAATGACATTTCAGCTAAAACAGTAAAGTGTACAATTTGATGAGTTCAACATATGGTTAGCAGAGTTGGAGAGGAAGGTGTACCAGGCACCAGAAATAGCAGAAGCAAAGGCCCTGAGGTGAGAGAGAGAAACTAGCACAAGAATTAGAAATTCAAAGTCACTAGTATATATTTTGCTATACAATTACTTGTCTTGCTTTCATGGAAATAAAATTCCCTGTAACAGTGTCGGCGCTTACTTGTTCCAATGTCATGGTCACTACATGACAGTCTTTTTTGCTCACTCCAGACCTTAACCAGTTTTTACTAAATTTTAGTTTTGCAAAGCTACATTCTTTACTGGTTATACATATTAGAAAAGTTAAACACATACTGAGAGACACAAGAGTATTTGGAAATGTGGTAAATTATTGCTGCAAAGGTATTGTGATAATTCAACAGAAGTTATGCTAGATTTTACCAAACGACTTCAGGTTTTTAGTTCCTCTGCATTTATTTTCCATCAGCATTATCACTAATATTCATTAGTTAATTTCAACTGTAAATTTTTAATAGTTGTTGCAGTTCATGTTCATTGTAATTCTTCAAATTATATGCCATCTAGTCCAGTGCTTTTCAAACTGTAATAGGCATATAAATTGCCTGTGGTCTATGTTAAAATAAGGACTTTGACTAAGGTCATCTGGAGCAGGGCTGATATTTTACATTTTTAACAAGTTCACAGGTGATGCTGATACTGCTGGTCCAGGGACCACTTTTTGAATAGTAAGGATCTAGATTAGACCAAAAAGGTCATTGTTTTCTTTCAGTATTGTAAACTTTAATTTAATTTTTTTTAAAAACTTTAATTTTAAAAATCATGCGCAAATTCCAATATAGGATAGAAATTTATTTTAAAATTTAGTTATAGATCATAGATAGGTTGTGGGATTTGCAACTGATATCTTTTCTAATATTTTCTATGTTGGAGAAGTTGAAACCAATGTCAAGAGGCTCTTCAACTTATTAATAAATAAATTTATTTTTTATGAATTACAGTTGACATACATTATATTAGTTTCAGGTGTACAACATAGTGATTCAATACTATTACACATTACAAAATGATCACCATGATAAATCTAGTTATATCCATCACCATACAAAGTTATTACAATATTATTGACTATCTTCCCTTGGATGGACATTACATTCCCGTAACCTATTTATTTTATAACTGGAAGTTTGTACCTCTTAATCCCCTTCACCTATTTCACCTGTCCCCCAACTCCATTCCTCTTTGGCAGCCACCAGTTTATTTTCTGTATCTATTAGTGTTTCTGTTTTGTTTGTTCATTTGTTTTGTTTTTTAGATTCCACATATAAGTGAAATTATGCAGTATTTGTCTTTCTCTGTCTTATTTCACTTAGCATAATACCGTCTATGTCCATCCATATTGTTGCAAAGGGCAAGATTTCATTCTTTCTTATGGCTGAGTAATATTTCATTACATATATATTCGGCAACTTATTTTAAAATCAACAATTTAATTTATTTAAGTATCATCATTTAGTTTTATTTCAAAGAATTTCTTACCTCTTTGGGGTTTCTGAGAGGATTATGTATATCAAAATTTTTTTGTACATTAAATTTTCTGTATCACTTTGCTTAAACCGTTTATTTTATTTAAAGCATCACGCCAAGTTAGTACTAAGCTAATAAATTTAGACATGAATATGTTTGAAAGTATAATTTTGGCTGGTATTTTAGAACCCAAGCTTTTTAATATCATAAAAAAGATCATTGCATACTGTTTATAATTGAGTCTTTACTGACATAATAGTATAGACTCAATTTTCTCATCACAGAGGTTTCAAATCTATATTAAATGTTTTCCAATACACCCAAATGTTTACCTGAAGCTGAAAAGCAGTCGTATAGTTCTTGGGAGACATTTTTAAAATTTGATAATGTCAAAGGAAATTTTGATTGCATTGTTCACTATCAAGTTTAAAGAATGCTTAAAAAAAGAAAGAATGGTAGATAATTTTTTTGAAAGATCTTCTATTGCAGTGTTAAATTTTCCACATGTGCATCACTGTCATATTTCTGGCTTAACAAATTATTTTTGTCAAGCTCAGTGTAAGTATTTTATTAAAATTTTAAAACAATCTTTCTCCAGTGTGACAAAAATCTCCTAAAATGTTCACATACAGAAGTATTTAAATTTAGAATTCTACAAATCTAATCATAATTATTATCTGTGCCACATACATAAAGTATTGAATTTAAAATAACAAGAAATATTTAGTACTTCTTACTTTATCCAAAACATTTCTTTTATAGCACCTGCTAACATTGTAATAGGTGGGTTTTGTATTTAATTCCCTAAATAACACATAATAGTTTTTTGGTGTTGATATTTGTTTTCTACATAAATGTTCTGCCATGATGTTATCAAATTTTGCCAACTGAGTAATATCCCAATTTTCATATTCTTAAAATTAATTGGGTGTCTGAATGCTAGATACTGCCTCACCAAGAATAGACTCATTTATGTTTTCATATAAGAGCACACCAATATTGTTTTCCATTTTATATCATCTCTGTTCTGTAGCAGTACCTTTCACTGTGTCCCATGTATCCCTGACATTCTTTTCTGTGTTTACACTCACTCCTTTTCTCTTTCTACGCTTTAATCTGAATATTTTCTGCTGTCTTTCAGTTCACAAATCCTAGGTTCTGCTGTTTCTAATATGCTATGAAACCCATTAAGTGAATTATTTTAACAACTTTACTGAGGTAGACTATACATTTAATAAACTTAGCACCTATTTAAAGTATACAATTTGATGAGTTTTGACATAATCAAGATTCAGATCATTCTCATCACCCTAAAAAGTTTCTTTGTATCCTTTTACCTCTCATCTCTCCTTCCACATCTGGTCACAGGCAATCATTCATCTGCCGTCACTATAGATTAGTATGCATTTTATAGTATTTTATATAGAATTATAAAATATGTATTATTTTGTTTTTAGCTTCTGTCAGTATAATTATTTTGAGATTCATCCACAGTGTTGAGTGTTTTGGTAGTTTGTTTCTTTTAATTGCTGAGTAGTATTTCATTGTACAAATTTAACACATTTTGCTCATCCAGTCACCTATTGATTGGGTATCTGAGTTGTTTCCAATATACTGATATTGTGAATAAACCTGCTATAAACATTTTTGTACAAGTCTTGTGTAGATGTATGTTTCATTTCTCTTAGGTAAACACTCATGTGATAGTCTTTTTTGAGGTGTCAACTTGGTTAGACTATAGTCCTCAGATATTCTATACAACACTACAACACAAATCTAAGTGTGACTATGAAAGCATTTTGTAGATGTGATTAAAGTCCATAATCAGTTGACTTTAAGAAAGATTATCCTAGATAATCTGGTTGGGCCTGATTCAATCACTGGAAAGTTTAAAAGCAGAGTTGAAGCTCTTCTGAAAAAGAAATTCTGCCTTGGGACAGCAGTATCAGCCCTTGCCTGACAGTTCCAGCCTGTCCTTCCAACAGCCTGCCCTCTGAATTTCAAATTGGCTTAACCACCACCAACTGCATAAATGAACTCCTCGAAATAAACCTCTTATTATTATATATCTTCTACTGGTTCTACTTCTGTTTGAACCCTGATTAATACAGATTTTGGTACTGGAAGTTCTCCAACAAGAAGAGAATATTAAGGATGAGTTTTCTAAATTGGTTCTCGGTTTTCTTGAATTGGTTTTCTAATCTGGTTAAATTTAAAGGCACTAATGACTCTATTTCCAGTGGTAAAGAGGGTACTGGTAGTCCATGGCATGATGAGACACTGGATATTCCTAATCGAATGCCTATAGAAAGCAAGGTCCTGAATGACTATGTATTTTCTACCTTAGAATATTTTAGTTCAATTAAGGACTATAACGGGATTGGTTGGTTGCTCCTAACTGCACTGAACAAAGTGGGGAACAAAAAAGATGAGCTCAGGACTTCAAATTCCCAGCTCAATCTATGCACAGATGACCCCAAAGTTTCCATTTCGGCCTTGAAAGAAACATTTAGAGCCAAGATTTCTGAAAACCAAACCCAGAGCCTTATTCTGCCAAGTGACTGATACAGAATCTCCTTCAAGTTTTGGCAGGCCCCTACAGGTGAATCGCAGTGCAGACATTTAAGATTTTAGAGCAAAGCCCTGTCATCCTTTGCAGACAATTACTCTCCTTTTGAGAAACAGTTCTGGCTTGTTACTGAGCCTTAGAAGACACTGAACTATTAACCATGGGCCATCAAGTTACCATGTGACCCCAGCTACCCATCATTAATTGAATGTTGTCTAATCCACCAAGCTATAAAGTTGTGCAAGCACGGTAGTACTCCATTATCAATGAAATGGTATATATGAGATTGGGCTCGAATGGGCCCTGAAGGCATTAGTAAATTGTATAAGGAAGTGTCCCAAATGCCCATGATCACATTACCTGCTCTCTCTCTCAGCCCAAACCTATAATCTCATGAGGCATTCCCTATGACCAGTTGAGTGGGGAAGAGTAAATCCAGTCTTGGTTAATAGACTGGTTTACGATGGTTCTACATAATAGGCAAGCACTTGGTGAAAATGGACTGTTGTAGCACTATAGCCCCTTTCTGGGATATCCTTGAAGAAGAAAAGTAAAGAAAAGTCACCCTGTTGGCAGAACTTCAAGCAGTGCACCTGGTTGTTCATTTTGCCTGGAAGAAGGAATGGCTAGAAACTCTGCTGGTCTATAAGTCTTAATTCTAAACAGAAGGATGCTACCACCAGGAGACACAACAATGTTTCTGTTGAGCTGGAAGTGAAACAGTCACCTGGTCACCTTGGGCATCTCCTGCCTTTGAAGCAACATGCAAAGAAGGGAGTTTCTGTACTGGCTGGGGTAACTGATTCTGATTACCAAGGGGAAATTCGATCACTACTATACAGTGGGCATGTATGTAGTAATAATAGTTTACTTCATAGCACAGTATTAAGTTACAGGATGTCAAAAGCAGAAAGGGAACATCACCCAAAGACTTTGCATCCTCTTTTGGGTAAAGTGTTAAGAGGTTTTGGTTGTGTGCAGGTTAGTTGTATCATGTTAGGTGGAAGTATGACTTTGTTGTCTTTATTTAGAGTATAAATAGAGTTAAGGAGATGTGTAGGAGTGGGATTACTGGGTCATGTCTTTTTAATTTTAGCTATCCTAATGAGGGTGTATATCATTGTGGTTTTCACCTGCAAATCTTTGGATGACTAAAGATATTGATTGAGCATCTTTTTGTTACTTTTTGGTCATTTTTATGTCTTTGGTGATGTGTTTACTAAAACCTTTGCCCATTGTTTTATTGGATTGTTTTCCTATTATTCAGTTCTAAGAATTCTTTATATATTCTGGATACAAGTCTTTTGTCAGATATATTGTATTGCAAATTCTTCCTCTGATCTGTGTCTTGCCTTTTTATTTTCTTGATGTCTTTTAAAGAACAAAAGTTTTTAATTTTGATGAAGCTAAACTTATGAATCATTTTTTATGGTTCATGGTTTTCTTAGAAATCTTTGCCTATCCCAAGGTCACAAAAAGGTTTTCCATGTTTTCTTCTAGAAATTTACTTATAGTTTTAGTTTTTAAGTTTATCATCCATTTTTAGTGACTTTCCTAAGGGGCCTTCTTCAGTGTTCCTGAAATCTAAAACTGCATCCCCCATCAACCTCAAATCTAAGAGTCAAACTTGCCACCTCCCTGGCCTACACTCTTTATCCAATAGATTATCAAATTTGGCCCATTCTACTCCCTAAAAAGTACTCTTCTCTACCATTACAAGTTTACTTTTTTTTGACTGTAAAGTCTTAAATCCTTACCTCAATTATTGCCTATCTCTCCCCTCATATTCTCTCACATTCAGTGGCCTTCCAGCGCTTCATTCTGGCCATGCCAAGCTCTCACCCCTTAGATCTAGTTAATTTCTTCCAAGAGAGCCTTCAGGATTCCAACCTGAAAATTCTTGACTAAATCAATTTCCGCCCACCCATGCAGTTTCTCTTAGCGTCACATACCTCTTAGAAGAGATTTCACTAATTGCAAATTTTAATTTTGTGTGATTTTCCCTTTAACATTACCCTCCTCCACCAGGTCTAACCTCTAAAGTCCAGGGACTGTTTTATCCCCACATTGTGCTCAACAACTTGAACAGGGCCTAGGACATGGATGAAAGCCTCAGTACATATGTGATGAACGAATAAGTATATCAGGAAATAGGAATAGGGATAGGCTGATGGTTGCTTGTAGTCCCTTTAGTGGTAATACCAGACGCGAAATAATAACAGCCTCTGCCCTTTTCCCAGCAGCAGACGAAAACCTGCTAGATCTGAGCAGGAAGGCCTTTTGATTCAAAGTAGGGAGGAAAGGTGTGTGATCCCAAGCCGCGGCCAAAATTCGTTCAAACCTGCATTGCTTCAGGTCCTCGCTACCCAGAAAGTGGTGTCGGACAGAGGAGCTCGGTTCCTGGAGATTTCGCCAGAGGAGACCATCTGCAGTAGCACAGCGCCAACTGCAGCGGCTCAGCTCAGCTGCCAGGCGACCGCGTGGGTGGGCGGGCGGGTTGGGGGCGGGGCCGCGCCCTTGGAGCCTGTTCCCGCCCCCTGCGGCGTGCGCGCGCCCGCCGCGCCTCGCGCGTGCGCCGCCGGTCGGAGGCGGAGGTTGTGGGCGGTGGCGGCGGGCGCACGCGCTCTTTCCTCCCCCAGTCGGTTCGCGCTCCCGCGTAAGAGCTGAGGCGGCGGTGGCGGCTGCAGCGGCTGCTGCGGCGGCTGAGGAGTCGCGGGGGGAGGGCCGGGAGGGGGGTGGCTGGGGGGGATGGACCGGGCGCGGCGGCCGCAGCGACAGGAGCCGGCGCTTGAGCTCGAGCGACGGCGCTGGCGGAGACGCCGGCTGCTCCTCCCCTCTCCGCCGGTGAGTGAGTGCCCGCGCCTCAGACTCTGACTGCGGCCCCTCAAGGCCCCTCCGCCGGGGATGGGGAGAGTAGTGAGGGGAGCGTGGCCCAGAGGCGTCGCCGACGTGGGCCGGGCCTCCCGCTCGCGGCCTGGCGTGGCTCGGACCGTCGGTCGCCCGGTTCATGGCTGAAGCCCCGGGCGTAGGACTCGACCCCCAGCATCCCATCGGGCCTTTTTTCTTCCCGACTGGTTCCACTGTCATTTTGACCCTGGGTTTTCCCCACCCCCTTCTCCTCGCCCCCTTCGCAGCTTCCCATTTCCAGGGCCGAGGGGAGGGAGGGGCGTGCGAGGAGTTGGGCCGAGGCCCGGGGGACTGTTGGGCAGCTGGCTCTGGTAGGGGTCTCAGGTGCTATGATCCCTCGCTCTGGCGTCCCCAGAAGTTGGCCACTAGGGCTCAGCCATTGCCACCTGAAACCAGTTATGCACCTTTTGTTTTGATTTTGAACTTGTTTAAGGCGAGGAGGGAAGCGGCTGTGCTGGGTTCCGGGAGCATGGGTGGTGTAAGGTGGGCGTCTAGGCTGGCTGGGTTCGGTCTCAGGGTACCTTTTGTTAGCTTTTTTAGGAAGGGAGAATGAGCACATCTTCGCTCAAGGACCAGAGATGTTTATAGCTTGCAGATCTCCCTTTTTTAGTCTAAGCAAACGTGTGTGTGTAGTGTTGGTTCCCCGGTTGGTTCGGTTCGTTTGTTAACAGCATTGATGATGAGGATCCTCCAGGTGGATCTGCAGCAGAGTTTCTTGAAACAGCCAACTTGAGCTATTGGCTAATTCCCCCTCTTTTCTTGGGTGACACCTTCCACATTAGTCTTGGTAGATTCTAGCTCAGTGCTTTTGCAGGCTGCCTTTCAACCTTACTTTTCATAGAGAAAAGAAAGATGAACACACACACTAATCCAAAATGGATGCTCTAAGTCTGACTTACTCATCAGAGGTACCTGTGTCATAAGCATCTCTGGGAAATATCTGAATTCCTAAATTAGCTAATTCTTAAAAACAAAACAAAACAAAAAAATGCATCCAGATCTTAAAAAGCAGGTAGCTACTTTAAAAGGAAACAAAACTTTGATTCGTTTATGCCATCTGACTAGTATGTTAAATTTGATTAGGATTAGGTTAACCAAATCCTTGTCTTTGAAATACCTGTGTATAGCAATTGTTGCAAAGCCTGGAGGAAAAGGAAAGAACTGTATGAAAACATTAATGTGTTAAGGACAAGATTACCCCAAGAGGTACATTTTTTTTTCTCCACTTGTATATTAGATGCCACTTGTGAGTAGATGGTAGTTTTCCTAGTGTTATGTAAAAAATGATACTTATAGGTGGGATTTTAACTCAACAATACCTTGTCCTCTACCAACAGAGTTGGCTTGCATTTTTTTTTTTAAATCACACACCCACTCTCTGGCTAGTGTAGAAAGATTAAAAAGCTGCTTCTGGTCTGTGGGCGGTAACCTTTTAATTTCCAGAGTTTTCAGCTGCTTACAGAATAGATCTCTGATCAGCAGCATAGGAAAATTTTAAATATTAAAAATTCATTAGCACGTGATCTAGATCTGTTATAATTATGAGCATTTATTAAGATTTGGCATGGTGCGGGTGCTGTATACTATGTATAGAAAATGAGATTTCTCAGAATATTTGCATCATAAGATAAACAGAAGCAGTCAGCTGGTAGAATGTTGCAGTAGTTGAGAAAATCTTTTTTGAGCACAAGAAAACCTGTATGGTTAGGTGAAGAAATTCAGTGATTTAGACTAGTTGGTGACCACCATTGCTATAAACTGTTTTCTCCTTTCTCAAGTAGAATATTTTTCTTTTTCTGCAGTTTTTATGCTTGTCTTAAAACCTTTCAAGGCTGAGGACTTAAATTTAAATTCCTCAGCATGGCATTTATTGATCACTCATTAATTTATTCATCAAATATTTTTTGAGTCCTTATTTTGTTCCAGAATTTCTTCTAAGTACTGGGCTACAGTAGGAACAAAACAGACAAGGTCCCTACTCTCATTAAGCTTTATTCTGTGCGTGTGAGAATGAGGATAACAGACAAGTAAATAAGATAATTTCAGGTAATGCTAAAAATGAGTGATGAGCAAACTTTTTCTATAAAGTACCAGAAAGTAAATATTTATGGGCCATACAGTGTCTGTTGAGCTACTCAGCTCTGGTGTTTTATGCAGAAGCGGCCATAGGCAGTACATAAACAAGTGTGTCTATGTTCTAATTAAACTTTGGACCCTGAAATTTAAATTTCATATAATTTTCCCAACCACAATATATTCTTTTTGATTTTTTTTTCAAACCATTTAAAAATGTAGAAACCATTCTTAGCTCATAGACCATACAAGAACATGGGGCAAGCTGGATTTGGCCTTTGGTCTGTAGTCTGACCCTTTGTAGAAAAAGTTTGCCAACTCCTAATATGAACTGTGAAGAAAAAACAAGCTGATATAATGAGTGACGGCAGGGTGAATGAGGAGGCCTCCCTACGGAGAAGATATTTGAGTTGTGGTCCAAAAGGTGTAAGAACTTTCCTGGCAGATGGAACAGCAAAGTACAAAGATCTGCACAGGTGGAAATGAGCTGCTTCTGTGTTCCCCAGCATGAACTTCCCCACATGTCATTCTTGCCTTTGAGTCATTTTTCATTGTGGTGGTCTTAACTAGGTTGTCCTGTCGAATTTTAAAAGTATAGCCATTATAAAATCTAAGACTTATGAGAGATCTTTTTATCCAGTTGCTCTCCTAAAATGTTCTCAGTGATTTTTCAGCCTCTGTTTGAACAACTTTGAAGATAGAAAATCCATTACTTTGAGGTAGCCTTGTCAATTTTAGATATCTCTAATTGTTAGAATGTTCTTCACATAGTAGGTTTCAGCTTCTCTACCACCTTTCCCTGAAGCTGCTTTACAGTGCCCATGGAGTAAGCCTACAGTGGTGTTGCACTTCATCCCCAGGATTCTAAAGTTAGTACATGAGACAGATCACGTAAGATGAAAACTATACTTGAAAACCTCTTGACGTGCCTAACAAGGGTGGTGTGCGTGTTTTTGTATATGTAATCATACCTAATCCTTATGCGCTTTACAGAGACCAATGAGCTTGACTAAAGGAAGGAGCAAGAGGAAATAAATTATTACATAGATATGTTGGCTTTCAAACAATTTGGCTTTTTAAAACAGCTGTCAAATTCCTGTCAGAGAGTGGGGGATAGTAGAGAATTTCAGTGTGTTCCTGCTTTCTTTCAGGGTTTATTTTACTCTATTTTTATACCAAGCCTCTATTGTATTGATAAATGTTTATAGATGTGTTGTGAATATTGAGATTATATACACACACACACACACACACACACACACACACACACACGTACGTACATACATACATACATACATACATACATATATGGAAGTACCTGGCACATGATGAGTGGCCCTCAATGCAGGATTCAAATCTCAATTTTTGCTTTATTGGGCTCACATGCACACTGTCCTTTGAAAAGTTTTAGAGAACTAGGCCACCTGCTTCCTGTATTCCCAAATTGGCATTTCCTGTTGTGGCTCTACTGAACAGCTGTCACTCTGTGTCCTTGAGTGTTACTCACATTTTACCAGAGGTCAGCTAGTAAGTTAAATGGGTATATGATGTAACTCGTAGTTCTGCTGCTATTATGTCTCCCATTGAAGTCTTCACTTTTCGGGGCTTAATATTTTCATTTCTTTTAATTTTTTCTTCTTTGCCCTACTGGATATTCTTGTAAGTGTACCAGTTTATCATTGTTCTTTTTCCTTTGGTATACTGGAGTACATTTAAATTTATACTCAAGTTTTAGCTCATTGACAAAGTCTTCCCTCATAATTCTAGACCTTCTCTATATTTCTTTATATATTTTTCATGCTTTTCAATTTAATATTTTCTTATTTTTGTATTTTGTACTTGTTACAAGAGCGTTTGTCTTACCTCACAATGAAACAGCAAACTTCTCGAGGGCCAAGACCGTGTTTTAGGCATCTTTTGTGTCCCCAGATGTACTGTATAAAATTTTAGGCTTGGAATAGATCATAAATACTTCACAATTTTTAAAAAATTAACTTTTAAAATAAACTTTATTTTAGAACAGTGTTAGATTTACTGAATTATTGTGAAGATAGTACAGAGTTCCTATTTAACTCACTTAGTTGCCCTTATTATCAACAACTTCCATTAGTGTGGTACATTTGTTATAATTAATGCACCAATATTGATATAGCTAAATCTGTACTTGATTCAGAGGTCCACAGTTTTTCCCTTCATGCCCTTTTTTGTGTTCCAGGATCCCATTCTGGATGCCACATTACATTTAATAGTTATGTCTCCTTAACTCCTTTTAGTTGTGACAATTTCTCAGACTTTCCTTGTTTTTAAGGACATTGGTAATTTTGAAAATAACTGATCAAGCATTTTTGTAGACTGTCCTTCAACTGAGATTTGTGTGATGTTTTCCTAAGGGTAACATTGATGTAATGTGATTTTGGAAGGGAGACCACAGAGGCAAAGTGTCATTCTCATCACATAGCAAGAGTACATATTATTGATAATGACTTAACAGTGTTAATCTTAACCTTGATAACCCAGCTCAAGAGGTAGTCTTTGTTTTCACTGGAAAGTTACCCCTTTGTTCTTTTCTGTACTCTGGAAGAAAGTCACTATTCACAGCCCACACTTAATGAGTGATGAGTTATTCTCCACCTCCTTAAGGGTGGAGTGTTTACATAAATTTCTTTGCTCAAATTGTTCCGCGTTTCATCATTGGGAGCTCTTTCACTTGGCTCCTGTGTCCCTTCCCTTTGTCATACTCCCATGATTATGTGTTTGTGAGCATACATAATTTTCGTTCTGACAACAACGAAATGCTTAAGGTTCATTTTTTATATATCATGCTCCAGTCTATAATTGGTCATTTTTCCAAGGAGCCCTAGTTCCTTTTATTGCAAAATGGTATTAGAAACCAAGATCTGGATGCTGAATGTGCTAGATGCTAGTACAGTTTTGTTGCTTCTAGGCCCTCTGACTATGGAGATATATGTGTATATATTCAGCTACATGTATACACATCCATAAACATTTCTGTATATAACCATTTGTCTCTACTGAGCTAAATGTGACTCTTACTGATGTCTCCAACTCTGATTCCTTAACACATTGATCATCCTAACTTCCATTTCACCAGTGAGAAATCTGGCTTTTATCCTCTGCCATCTGTTTACTTAATTCTTCAATTCCATGTGATTTTAGAATGGTTAGTCTGTGCCCCTGTGGGAAACAACTATATCAATAAGAGCATAGTGCTTGTGGATAATTCCTTTGCCTTCAGTCTTACAGATTCATTTCCAGCATAATTTAGGTCAACACCTTATTCTTCCACCTACTTTATGAGGTTGTTTCACATTTGTAATAGATTTAGATTGCTTTATCACATTCTGCACTCCATGATGAGATCCTTTAACCTCTTAAATTATTTTAAAATTTGCATACTTCGTTTATTCCTTGTGCTTTAAAGTTATATAGGTTTCAGCAAACTTCGTATCTTATATCCACCATTACAGTATTATATAGCATAGTTTCACTGATCCAAAATACTTGTGCCTCACCTGTTTAACTTCCCGTACACCAGTCCCTGGCAACCACTGATCTGTTTACTATCTCTACAGTTTTGCTTTTTAAGTTTTAAAAAGTATTTTTAAATGATTTTTATTAGCACAGCATTTTGTTAAGAAGTGGGAGATACACAAAATTCATTATTTTAACCACTTGAAATGTAAAATGTACAGTTCAGAGGCTTTTAGTAGATTCATAATGTTGTGCAACCACCACCACTATCTAATTCCGGAGCATTTTCATCACTCCAAAAAGAAGCTTCATATCCATTAAGCAGTCCTCCTCATTCTCTGGCAATCACTAGTCTGGTTTTTGTCCCTGAGGATTTGCCTATTCTGGACATTTCATTTAAATGGAGTTATATAATACATATGGCCTTTTGTTTCTGGCTTCTTTTACTCAGTAACGTTTTTACGGTTCATCCATGTTGTAGCATGTTTCAGTACTTAATGGCTTTCTTATGGCTGAATAATCCTATGACTATACCACATTTTGTTTATCCGTTCATCAGTTTGTTGACATTTGAGTTGTTTTCACTTTTTGGTTATTATGAATAATGCTGCTATGACCATGTAAAAATTTTTGTTGAACATATGTTTTAAATTCTTTTGGGTATATAACTAATGTATTTCTTTTTATAAATTTTATTTTCATGTTAAAAAGAAAGTCACCAAATGACTTACTTGGGGTAAAGTGCTGAAAGATTGCTACTTTCTCCTAGCATGGTATTCTTGAGTGAATACCGAAATCATATAATTTTCCTGTTGTCATTATGGAGTAAAGAATTTTGGTTCAAACGGGGTAACAGTAGGTAGCCTTACCCTAGGATTTTATTAGAGGAACATCTTGAATTATGTTGTGTACCACTTAGTTACCTTTCTGAGAGTAGCAAGTAGTCTCTCACTGTGAAGTTGGATTATAAAATCCGATTGTGGTCTTAAGGAATCTCTGAGTGTATGAATTGTGTTTAACATTATTCAGAAGGATAGTAGGCAGAATTCCCATTCCGTAATCTGTTTGGCATCAGTGATAATACAGAGGTTTTATTCTTACCACATTTCCTCTGAGGTTTGGACTATAATAGAGTGGCATTAAATATTAGTGTTTTCTTTTTCCTCTTTCAGCACCCAATCCTGAAGCTTTGTTTTGCAGTTATTACTCTGACAACTTTGCTTTGATAAATTCATTTTCTTCAGGAAGACTTGACAAAAGTTTTCTTCTTTTGCCAGTTTGGGGTAACCTGATCCAATTCGTTGAAATAAAATGTTATTTTTCAGACTTCTTGAAAGCAAGGAACATTCTTTGCTGTCTTTATAGCTTACTTCTAAGTGACTTTGGGGTTCCCTGGAGGCAGTAGAAAATAGATAAATTATATATTAATCACTATCATACTTAAGGAACTTCACTGTAGGCTAGCCCTTTAAAAGGGTGTATATAATAGAACACTGGGCTGGAACCAAGAAGATTTTAATTTTACTTCTCTAAAAGACTGTTACTGGGCAAATAGCTTGTACCTTGGGACTTTTTTATGTAAAAGATAATATTGACCCTCTAATTTACAGTCCTATTATGATGGGAAATGAGTTCTATTAAGGTTCTTTCTTTCAGAAGACAGGCATTTGGGAAGATACATGCATTATGAAAATTTTTTGTTAGCTTTTTCTTTATTTTAGTAATGTAGATGAATCTGCTATCATTATAATGAAAGCCTTTGTCAGGTACTGTATGTGTACTCTGTTTACTATTTCCAGTGTTCTTCATTTTTCTGTGTACTTCGAGATTTCCACCTGGTACTTTTTCCTTCCGAATGAAGGACTTATTTTAACATTTTTTGCAGTGCGGGTCTTCTGATGATGAATTCTTCCAGCTTTTGTATGTCTGAAGAACTCTTTAATTTGCCTGCCTGCCTTCCTTCCTTCCTTCCTTCCTTGGCAAGGAAACCGTTGGTTGACCTCACAGATTGCAAGGACCTTGTCAGTTTACGATCCCTTATTTATTTTATTTATTTTTTACGCCCACAGCACCTGGTCTTCCTAGGTGGTCTCCCATCCAAGTACTAACCAGGCCCAACCCTGCTTAGTTTCCAAGATCAAGATGGAATTGGGCTCATTTAGGGTGGCATGGCCGTAGACAAGACACTATTCACTGGTTGACAGTGTTTTTCGTTCAGTGCTTTAAAGATGTTGTTTTATTGTCTTCTGGCCTGCATTGTTTCCAGCGAGAAGTTGGCTGTCATTCTTTATCCCTTTGTACATAATGTGTTGTTTTCTTGTGGCCTTTTATTTTTCTTTCAATTAAAAAAATTCTGGTATACACGCGTAATATTTACCATCTTAACCATTTTTAAGTGTATTGTTCAGTGGTATTAAGTATATTCATATCATTATGCATCTATCACAACCATCTGTCTCTAGAACTCTTTTCATCTTGCAGAACTGAAGCTCTGTACCTATTAAACAATGACTCCCTGTTCCTCCTCCCCCAGCTCCTGTTATCCACCATTCTACTTTCTGTCTCCATGAATTTGACTGCTCTAGGGACATCATGTAAGTGGAATCCTACAATGTTTGTCCTTTTGGAATGGCTTATTTCACTTAGCATGGTGTTTTGAAGGTTCATTCATGTTGTAGCATGTCAGAATTTCTTTTGTTTTTAAGGCTGAATAACATTCCATTGTATTTATGTACCACACTTTGTTGATGGACACTTGGGTTGCTTCTACCTTTTGGCTACTGTTAACAGGGCTGCTAAGAATCCATGTGTTTTGGGGCAGACTTTCTACTGTGGAGAAAATTAAGGAAGGAAAGGATTTTTTTTCCCCCAGTTAGAGCTGGGTTCAAAAAACCAATATGTTCAGCTTTTAGAACTGTCAGAGACACCTCATAGTGCAGTTAGGAAATTCAGTATTTGTCTTAGTGACCAGCTTATTTCACTTAACATAATGTCAGTGTTCATCCATGTTGTAGCACATGTTAGAATTTTCTTTCTTTTTTAGGGTGAATAACATTCCATTGTATATATACCAAATTTTGCTTATTGTCCATCTGTGAATGGACACTTGGGATGTTTTGATGTTTTAGCTTTTGTAAATAATGCTACTATAAACATAGGTATACAAATATCTCTTTGAGATCTTGCTTTTAGTTCTTTTGTCTATATACCTAGAAGTGGAATTGCTGGATCATATGGTACTTGGGTTTAAATTTTGAGGAACCACTGTATTGTTTTCCATAGCAGCTGTAACATTTTACATTCCCACCAACAGTGCACAAAGGTTGTAGTTTGTCCACATCTTTGTCAATATTGTAATTTTCTGTTTTTTTTGTTTTGTTTTGTTTTTAGTAGCCATCCTAATGGGTATGAGGTTGGTATGGCATTGGGTTTTGACTTGCATTTTCTTAATAGTTGAGCATCTTTCATGTGCTAATTGACCATCAATATATCTTTTTTGAACAAATGTCTATTCAAGTCCTTTGCCCATTTTTGAATTGGGTTGTTTTTCGTGGTTAAATTATAGGCGCTTTCTATATTCTGGATATTAATTACTTGCCAAATATATGATTTGAACATATTTTCTGTCATTCTGTATTCTTCTGGCTATTTTTAAGACTTTTTTCCTTATCTATGGTTTAAGTAATTTGGTTTTAGTTATTTCTTGGTGGAGTTTTAATTTTCTTCGTGTTTCTTGAGCTTGGTGTTTGTCAGACTTGTTGAATCTGTGAGTTTATAGTTTTCATCAAATTTGAAACAGTTTTGGATGTTATTTCTTCAAATCCTACCTCCTGCCCACTGAGATTCCAATTACACATATATTATTAGGCTCCTTGAGTTTGTCTCATGGCTTGCTGATGTTCTGCTCTTTCTTAGTCTTGTATTCCAGGTTTCATTTTGTTTCTGTTGTTATATTGTTACATTCACTAATCTTTGCTTCTGCATTATCTTATCTGCTGTTAATTCCATTCATTGTATTTCACGTCAGCCTACTTTATATTGTGTAATTTGTAGTTTGACAGAAATGTGAATAATACTTCTGTAAACATAGGCATGCACATATCTCTTTGAGATCTTGCTTTTGGTTCTTTTGGCTACATACCCAGAAGTGGAATTGCTGGATCATATGGATGTGGCAGGTATCAAGAAATACTGCCTTAATTTGCTGCCAAAATATAAAATACGTTCCTAATTTTGTAAGACATCTGACAGGGGTACACAAAACCACCCTATTGTCAAATTAACTTTGATGTCCCTCAGTTTCCACATCAACTTGCATTTTTCTGCCAGATACATGTGTGTGTATATATATGTATACACACACACACACACACACATATATGTCTTTTGAATGATTATATTTTCAGCTGCCTAGACATCTTCTTTAGTAGTTCTACAATATTTGTTTTATAAGTCACCAGAGAGCTTGGTCTGTTAGCCAGACTACCTAATGTTACTTGTCGGTGTTTGGTTGTGTTGATATACCCATCATCTTGTTATTAAAAAAAAAAAAAAAAATAGAATTTTACATGTTGTTTACTGTACTGCTTCTTTATTAATCAGAGAGCTGGACCTGTTGAAATGTAACTTTGATTTCTGCTGTCATTGATAACCCCATTGTCAGTTGGGCTTGCCCACTTGTATTACCTTCTTGTGATCTTTTAATGTTCACAAATATCAACTTGAAAAATTTTGCAGACTTATGACTGGTAATTGTTGGCCAGCCAGACATTTGCATTCAGTAGTATTTCTCCTTTTCTTGCTCCCCTGTCCCAGCAGGTATTACTGTCCTGAGAAGACACACCCACGGTTAGCACTTTCTTCAGATGCTGACACTTGGTAAACAGCTGCTTTTGATCACAAGATTTAGAAGACATAGTTTTCATCCAGATCGAATCTCTTTTCATATGGATCTTCTATGTCTTTTTAAAAAGTAACTTTTTGGGAAACATTTTGGATTACAACTTTTCATCCTCATCTATGCAAAGAAAGGAAAGCTGTTGTGCTGTGATTTTGAGGAGGTATGTCATTTTTTCTTTTATTGCAAAATAGCATCACTTAGGCACTTAGAGCAGTATGAAATAATGATATAACTTTGACTCTTTCCTCAGTAGAACTCAATTATCATTAATTCACTTGTTACTATCTTTCTTTTTCCTATCCTCTTGTTCTTAGCAGTTGCCATAGCTCAATAAGAACTTTCTTAATATGCATTATAACAGCTGATTTCTTAGATTCTTCCTAAATGTCACTGGACTCTGGGTAGTACTTACAAGTAACAGGAAGCTGTTTGAATTCTTATTCCTCAAGTCAAGATTGTGATTTTGTTGAACTGAGTTTGTTTATTCCCATTCTGCATAGACACTGGATGGTTTGGGAAAGCTTAGTGTCTTTAGTATAAAAATGGATATATGCTTTATACTTGTTCAATATCATTTGCAGGAGGAGGTGTGATATTGTAGAATTTTGAACTCAAAATCAAGGAACTTCAGTCCCTGTTTTGATATTATTGCCATGCTTTGAGAGTTAAAGTATGTTTGTTTTCTCTCCTCTAAAATGGGCTTATTGCTATTTGCTTTACACAAACCTCATGGGATTATTGAGGATTAGATGAGGAAATCTGTGTGGAAGACTGTTTTGTTGATGTAAAGGGTTGTTATTGTATGGTGGAGGACTGTAGCCATATCTGTTCTTTTCACTCAGACTCAGTTTTTATTTCTGTGAAACTTTTTGATGATTCAGCTCCATCATGAATCAGATTTTTAAATCTCTATGCTTAATCATGGATAAACAGTAGTGTTTAGTGCCTAATTACATCATAGGGGCTTAGTACATTTTAAAAAGTGAATTTGTTGAATGTGATTCTGAGAAAATGTAAGTTTGTGTGGTAAAGAAGCATTCTACTCGATCTATTAGATAGTTCTAAATAAGAAACCTTATTTGTTTATTGTTTTATGCATTTAAAAATTATTGAGTGTTTACTGTGTTCTGGGAACTGTGGAAGAAAACTGACAAAAATCTGTCTTCTTAGAGCTTATTTTATGTATTATATACGGAATTAGAATAAACAAGATAAAAAGTAAAAATGCAGTTTTTAAAAATACGACAAGTTCTAATTAGAAAAGTAAAAGCAGGAGAGAGGACTAGGGCATATTAAGGGGAGGGGTTGACTGATCACAGACAACCTCACAGATAAGGTGACATTTGAGTAAAGGCTTGAAAGAAGTGAGAGAATACAATAAAAGGGCATTTGAGGCATAGCACGTGGCAGGTGCAAATTTCCTGAGATAGAAGCTTGCCTGAGGAATGCAAGGGTCAGGGAGGGTGGGTGCTTACAATATGGTGCCTTATACAAATACTTTTCAAACTTTGATGTGCACATGAATTGTTGAAATTCATATTCTAATTTTGTAGGTCTGAGGTGGGGCCTATTTCTAATAAGTTCTTAGTTCCTGCTGATCCTGTTGGTCTTTTGTAGGACTTTAGCTTTTATGCTAAGTGAAATGGGAAATGTATGGAGGGTTTGGGGCAGTCGTTTGACATGATCTGATTTGTTTTGACATTAACATTCCTCTGGCTCCTGTGTTGGTAATAAATAGACTTGTAGTGGATTGGGCAAGGGCAAAAGCAGGAATACCAGTTAAGAGGTTATCGCTATAATCCAAGTGAGAGAAGATGACAGTTTGCATTGGGGGTAGCAGTGAATATGGTGACACATGATCTGATTCTGGATTACTTTTCAAGTAAAGTCAACTAGTTTTGCTGCTAGATTGGATGTGTGCTGGGGAAAAAAGGGCATTAAGGACAACTCCAGTGTTTTTGCTCTTCGTTTCTGGAAGGATGGTGTTGCCATTTATTGAGATGAAGAAGCCTGAAAGAGGAACAGGTTTGAGGGAGAACAGGAGCTCAGATTTGAACATACTATACTGTAGATGCCTATCAGGGTAGTAGAGGTGTTGAATAGGTAGTTGGGTTTATGAGTCTGAAATTCAAGAGAGGATCTGCTGGAAGTGTACCTTTGGGTGTTGTTGATGAGTAAATGGTATTTAAAGCCAAGAGCCTGTATAAGATCACCAAGGGAGTGAGTAGTGATGGAAGAAAGATGAGGTTGAAGAACTTAGTTAATTTTGGAGTAGAACAGAATTTAGAGATCTTTAGAGGTCAGGGAGGTGAGGAGAAGCAATCAAAAGAGATTTAGTAACACCAGAGAGGTAGGAAGAAAATCAGATGGGAAGGTATCCTGAAGCGAAAAGAGGAAAATGTTTCAATGAGTAGGGAGTGATCAACTGTGTCAAATACTACAATTAAGATGAAGGCTTAGAACTATTTGATTTAGCAATGTGGAAGTTGTTGGTAACCTATGATTAGTTTCAGTGGGGCAGTAGAGGTAAAAGTCCGTTTGGAGATGTTGCTTTTCCAATAGCAAAACATTCCTAAACCCTGATGAGTTAGACACTTAGGTAACAGTCTGTAAGCCTGAGTAAATTTCCATGATAGAAGATTTAAGATGTTTAACTAACATTATTAGCAACTGGCTTGATTAATTATTCATTTAAAATAATATTGGGAAATGTACTTTGAGATCTTTAAGATATTCTAAACCACTGATTCTTAGTTCCTAAATATTTATTTAATGTTGTTAGGGTTTTTAAATCATCCTTAGTAGTTATGAGATAGAAGAAATGTGGAGATTGGCTAGGAACCAGTTGGCTATCAGCTATTCTTCCTTCCTATGTTACAGGGCTATAAGACATTATAAACACTAACATTTGGGCTGTTAGAGGGGCTTGTGAGAACTTCCTCACACCCCTATATGTTCTTTAGAACATATATGTAGCATTCTCCAGTCTATGTAGCATCCTCAGCCAGATGAGCTTGTACAAGTAACTAAAGTAGACAGGTTATGGTTATATGTAACTTAGTCTTGGCATTTATAGAAGACCTTTTTCTTTCTTTAAAATATATTTATCTAATACTTCCATATATGACGGGCTATGTGGTAGGTTTGAGAGATACAGTAGCTAAAAGTTTCTGCTTGAGTGGAGCATATGTTCCAGTGGAAATGAAGTAACAGATTGGGGCCAGAATTTGTTGGTGGTCTTAGACTTCTGGTTGTCTTAATGCTGTGTGGGTATATGGAAAGCCCAAAGAGAGCTATAGTGAGCTGAACTTTAATTTTGACAGTTAAGTCAGTTCTCAAATATTATAGGGAATTCAGAAAACAAGAGGTAAGCAATTATCTGACCAACCTTGAGTGTGAAAAGGTTCAAATATGTGATGTTTATTTTTTTCTTTTTTGATTCTTAGATTCCATAAGTGGCAGTATAAGGGATTGATCTCATCACAATTCAAGTTGTAAACATTTGAGCATTGATTATAGGCAAGAAGGGCACTGTGCCAGTGCTAGTAGTCCAACAATAATTTTTAGGGATTTTGTAGAAATACCCCTTTTCACATCTTTTGTATAATATAAATCGAAAGGCAATTTTTATTTTTTATTTCAAACATTTTTTGAGTAGAAGTACGTAAATATTGAAACAATCAAATGAAAAAATACCTCCCTTTAATCTCTGATGTCCATCTCCTACTTTTCAGAAACAGTCATATTTACCAGTTTATTGTGTATCCTTCCGGAGATATTTTACATGCATATGTGTGTATGAATTTATTTATATCCCACCTTTTAAAAACTCACATGGAGGCCTATTTAAACAGTTTTACACTTTGCTTTTAAAAAAATTAATAATAATTTTTTATTTTTCAGTTGACATACATTATTATATTAGTTTTAGGTGTACAACATAATGATTTGACATCTTTATAACTCACAAAGTGATCATCCCAATAAATCTAGTGTCCTCTGACACTGTACATAGTTATCATAATATTATTGGCTATATTCCTTATGCTATACTTTCTATCTCCATGACTGTTTTATAACTACCAATTTGTACTTCTTAATCCTTCCTCCCTATTTCACTGACCCCCTCCAACCCCTTCCCATCTGGTAAGCCTCAAAATGTTCTCTGTATCTTTGAGTTTGTTTCTGTTTATTTTGTTCTTTAGAGTCCACATATATGTGCAATCATTTGGCATTTGTCATCCTCTGTCTGACTTACTCCACTCAGCACACTACCCTCTGGGTCCATCATGAATTATCTTTTTTCATCCCCTTACTTTTAGTCTGTGTGTGTCTTTTAATCTGAAGTGAATCTCTTTGTAGGCAGCCTGTGTAAGGGTCTTGTTTTCTTAGCTATTCAGCCACTCTGTCTTTTGATTGGAGCGTTTAATTCTTTTTCTTTTAAAGTACATATCTATGTTGTTATTGCCATTCTTTATTCATATTTTTGGTACATATATTTTTCTTCTTAAAGTCTCTCCAATATTTCCTGTAATGCTGGCTTGGTGGTGATTAACTCATTTAGCTTTTTCTTGTCTGGAAGCTCTTTATATGTCCTTCAATTCTAAATGATAATTTTGCTGGGTAAAGTAATCTTGGTTGTAGGTCCTTGCTTTTCATCGCTTTCAATATTTTGTGTGAAGCCCTTCTGGACTGTAAAGTTTCTGTTGAGAAATCGGCTGACAGTCTTAAGGGTGTTCCCTTATATGTAACTTACTGCTTTTCTCTTGCTGCTTTTAAGATTCTCTCTTTGTATTTAACCTTTGGCATTTTAATGATGATGTGTCTTTCTGTGGGCTTCTTTGGGTTCATCTTGTTTAGGACTCTCTGAACTTCCTGAGATAGTATGTCTATTTCTCTCATCGAGTTAGGGAAGTTTTTTGTCATTATTTCTTCAAATATGTTTTCGATTCTGTGCTCTCTCTCTCTCCTCCTTCTGGTACCCCTGTTGTTATGCTTGATGTTGTCTCAGAGGCTTCTTAAACGATCTTCATTTTTTGGGTTCTTTTTTCTTGTTGCTCTTCTTATTGGGTGTCCTGTGTTACCCCATCCTCTATGTCACTGATTTGATTCTTTGTTTCATCCACTCTGGTGATTCTCTCTAATGTACTCTTCATCTCAGATATTGAAGTCTTCATTTCTGACTGGCTCCCTATTACAGTTTCCATCTCCATTTGTATGTTTTTTATCTCTTTATTAAAGATCTCACTGAATTCATCTGCTCTTCCACTAAGTTCCTTGGGCATCCTTATAACTAGTGTTTAGAGCTCTGCATTAGCTATATAGCTTGTCTCCATTCTGGTGAATTTTTTTCTGGAGCTTTGTTCTGTTCTTTCAGTTGGGACATGCTTCTTTGTCTCCCCATTTTGGCTGCCTCTCTGTATCTTTTTCTGTGTATTAAGTTGGGCTTCTAAGTCTCCCAGTCTTAGGAGAGTGTTTTTATATAGTAGTATGCTGTGGGACCCCTTGACACAGACTTGGGAGGGGTCCAGCTGCAGGCCAGGTTCAGCCACAGCCTGTGCACCTCAGAGGCCACCTGGTAAGAGTCACCAAGCAATCCACATATGGCTGCCACCTGTGCAGCCATATAGTTGTCTCAAGGGGCCAAGTCAGAAACCAAGGCTGGCTGCCATTGGTGTGGGGCTTGGAGCTGCTCAGCAAGAGGTAGTGGGCATGCTGAGGCCAGATGCTGCTACTTTGGGTTTTGTGAGCCTTTGAGAGGTTTTATGAAGGTTCACAGCAGGAGCCAAGATAGCTCCTTCGTATGAAATAAATTACTGGAAGCAGCTTTGGTGGGCCCACAAGTTGGGAGAGGCAGAGTTTAAGGGAATCCCCTAGGTAGAGCAAACTGTGTTATCTAGGTTGATGGCATCTGCGTCTGTAGGCTAGGAGAGAGGAGGGCTCAACAAAGGAGCAATGGCTTCTGCCTGCATCTCCATCCAGGAGCAAGTGGCTCCTCCAGCCCTTGCCCTGAAGCCTGACAACTCAGCGCTTCTCTGTATGTCCCTGGTACTCTTCGAGCAGCTGCCTCAGCGCTGGAGCTAAGAGCAAGCGAGTCTGTCGGTGAGTAAGGCCAGGCATGGTGTGGTTGCTAGAGGCATGTACAGTCTCTACCTTCTACGCCATCTGAATCCCTCCCTTGCTTTTTTTTCTCACAATACACATCATTACTTATAAACTGGTGTCATTTTTTTAACAGCTGCGTAGTGTTCCGTGTTATGTATTTACCATAATTTTATTTCTTTAGTTTTCCCACATGCCCACATAGCATTAAGACAACTAATACATTTTATATAACGTTTACATTTGAGTGAGGGTCACGTTGCCTCTGACCCCAGGTGTGTCGGGAAAGTGATTTTATCTGACAAAGAATATGATAGCTATATTTGACTTCAACCAATTATGAGTCATATCTTGGGGTTGGGCACATTACCACCTTGAACAAAATGTGAGTTCTGATTAATAAGGAGGGAGAAATGGCTGTTGGGTTGACAACTATCAATGTCTAACACTTTTGCTGTTATAAATAATGCTGCAGTGAATATTTATGCTCAAAAGAAAAGGTAGATGTAATTAATTATTTTACAGATATTTCCAAATTGTGTTTTAAATAGTGGAATCAATTTACAGTCCCATCAGCAATCTATGAGAGTGCTTATTTCCCCGCGCTTCTTACAAATTAGATGTGTTATCAAACATTTTAATCTTTTCCATTCCGATAGCTAAAATATGGCATCACATTCAGGTTTAATTTACATTGCTCTTTATGAGTGAGGTTAAAGATCTTTTTATCTAAGTGAAAATCATTTGTCATTTCTGTGAATTGGCTCTTCATGTTAGACTTTGGTTCTTTTTCATTGTTTCATTTCCTTTATGAATTTGTAGGAGCAATTTGTGTAATGAAATCAGCCTATTACTATATGTATTGCAAATATCTTTTCCCAGGTTGTTAATCTTTTAAATTTGGTTTGCTTATTTATTTTGTTATCAAGCAAAGTGTGATCACAAAGGATTGTGAGTTCTCCTTCTGCCAAGCTATATGGATCTAAATCTTGAATAATGGTATAATGTGCATGCTTACCAAAAATTTTGTAAATACTGCTAAAATTGGAAGGGTTATCTAATATGTTGCATCAAAGAAGATCAAAGTGATTTAAGCAGGATAAAGTATGAAAATGACAAGATAAGTGTGAGAGAAATGTAAGGTTCTACTCTTTGGACCAGAAATGATCTGGGCCCCAAGTAGTTTGTTTTTCACTTGAAAGCCATCATAATATAAGGTAGTTATATGATGTGGCTCATGTTGATGAACATTTATAGATGTACAGTGTTAGATTAAGAGAAGTAATAGTCCCTTTGTTCCTGTACTGTCAGATTATATCTGGATTATTGTGTCCATTTATGGATTATTGTGTCCACTTCAGCGGAATGATAACCTAAATTGTCCAGATGAATGTGACCAAGAATACTGAGCTGTAATTATATCTAATAAAGAACAGTTGAAGAATCAGGAGCTATTTTGCTATAGAAGATAATATTTGGAAACTTAATATCTACTTATATTTGAAGAGTTGTTTTAAGGAAGGAGCAGACTCCTCATTTTTATTGCTCTAGAGAACTGATAATAGGGAGAAACTACCTCAGAGGTGAATTTCATACCACTAGTGGAGACCTTTTGCACAGGAAGATTTGTCTGACAGTGGAACCAACTAAATTATGAGGTCTCTGTCATTAGAGATATTCAAGTATAGGCTGTATGATTGTCTTCTGGAACTATTTTAAAAGATATCCCTGTAAGAGTTTGGACTACATGATCTTTCTTGTTCTTCCCAGCTCTTAAAATTTTCCAGTGTCACATACCCTCTCTTCTTAGTGCTAATATTGGTATTGATGGGGAAGTAATAAAGTCTTGTTGACTTTAGTTCTTTAATAACTGGGGAAGAAAAAAATTAAATGCTTGCCAATCAGCAAGAGAATGTAATGCTAAGAAGGCAGTTTTTAAAAATAGTATTAAGTAGAAAAGTAGAATACCAGACCTGTACATGGAATTTCATTTTTATTTTTTCAACAAAGCATCTCATGTTTTTAAGGGAATAATTTGGGACATGTTATCCTCAAGGATTGTTAGAGAATTTATAATTTTATAGTACATAATAAAAAGTAAAGTTTTCTATAGTGTAGAAGGAGGTAAGGATTTGTATGTTGAAACTTGGTTTAGTTTTCAGCTCTGCCACTTGCCATGTGCAATGAGAAATTCAACGATGAGATTTAATTTTCTCATCTATTGAGGGGGCAGTATCTACCTTTCAGAATTGTATACACTAGAAATAATTTATCCTAATCTTAATGCCTGGCACAAAGATGACATATAAGTAGCATAAAATCAATGCTGATTATTATTAGTAGTAACTATTTTGACCACATTGCTTAAATTTTTGAGTCCTCATACATGTGTGGCAAGGTAAAATGTAAGATTATATCAACAAATCCATTTGTATCTCTAAGCTTTACAAATAGAGACTAGAAATTAACTAATGAAGTGTTTTTTCCCCCCATACCACACCACAACCAGTTGTCCAATTCTATCACACCAGAGTGCCCAATTCAATTCAATTCTGACACTATCTACCTGTAGTTAGTATCCAGTCCTAGTTAAAAGGCTCAGTCCACAAGACTTACCCCATTGTAGATGCCATTTACAAGTCCTGGGCCACCTATACTTCACAACAAAGTTTGGCTTCGCAACAAATTTAGAGGTTCTCAGGACTCCCCTCATCAGGTTTGATAATTTGCTGGGATGACTCACAGAACTCGGGAAAAACACTTTGCTTACATTTACAGGTTAATTATAAAGGATACAACTCAGAAACAGCCAAATGGAAGAGATACATAGGGCAAGGTATGGGAAGTTTCCATGCCCTCTTTGGAACCACCAGCACCTTGATATTTTCATCATACAGAAGCTCTTCCAGCCCTTTTGTTTAGAGGCTGCTGTGAGGTTCCATTACTTAGGAATGATTGGTTAAATCATTGGCATTGGTGACTAACTCAATCTCCAGCCTCTCTCCCTCCCAGGATTGAAGGCAGGGCATGAAAGTTCCATCTACCTTCTAATTACATGCTTGGTTCCTCCAGCAACCAGTTCCCATTCTGAAGCTGTCTAGGAGCCCACCAAGAGTCATCTCATTAGCATAAACTCTGGTATGGTTGAAAGGGATTTGTTAGACACTAATATCACTCAAGAAATTCCAAGGGTTTTAGGAGCTCTGTGCCAGGACTGGGGACTAAGACCAAATATATATTTTTTATCATACTATACTATCATTATGTGAAACTAGATCTTGTTTTTAGAGCACAGGGCTGAATTCAGAATATCAGTATTGAATTCCCTCTAGGTCATTGATATGTTTCTTTATTGGGCCATAGTGCCACTGTTTCGATACTTGGTAATGTAAATAACATTTATTTTAAGATTCTTAGATGAAAGGTGCCATTGAAATAGCTAAATGCCATATTCCTGAGGGGTCTTTATCAGATTTCAGCATTGTTTCTTTTTCTGCGTAGACTTTTGTCCTCAGATGCCTGTACTTTAATCCTGTAACAGAGCTAATTCTTTACTGTGATGAGACAAAAACAAGATCATTTTTCCTACAGGGTAAAGCTCATTTTTCTTAAAGGTATTGGGTCATGAAACTTGGGTAAAGATGTCTTTTGATGGTCTTAATCTTTTTAATGGTAAACAACAGCACATGTTAATTTTCATAGGACAGGAATAGTAAATTGTTTTGAATTTCACACTCTTTCTTACTTTAAGGTTTTTTTCCTCTGCCTGCTTAATTTAATTAACATGCTTGTTGGAGATGTGGATACTGTCCTGCCCTAATACAGAATTTTCTTTAGAGAGAATATAAGTTTTAAATTATTATTAAAAAATTTCTCGAACATCTGTGGTCTCTTGGTATACAAGAGAGGGCACTGGCCTGACAGAGTTCCTCTGTACATATTAGGCACTCAGTAAATATCTGATGGTCTTCTAGGAATTAGGAAGCCTCAGTTCTAGCCTTTGCTACCCCTCTTCAAGAAGCCTACCTGTGTGACCTAATTAGAATCTTCATTTCTCATCTTTAAAAACATTAGAATCCCCCACTCTCCCCCCCCCAAATTAGAACCCCTCTACATCCAATTCAGTGATTCAGTTGAGTCTTACTTAGCCTTATTTATTAAAATTTAGTTTCAGTATGGCCTTGAAGTCAGCTTCTTGAAAACAAACACAGAGTCACCAGATAGGCTGAATTTGCAAGCGTTGTTAAATAACCCAGTCTCTGTGGCTTCAGTTGTTTGCTTGGCCATATGTTTTCCTTTGGTAGAGTTACTTTGGATTTTCTATTCACACTTGGTTGAGACTAAATACTTATCAACAAGTACATTTCTTAGCACCTACCCAAAGAGAGTGGAGTAGGAGCTCCATGGAATGACTGATCATTTTTCCAGTCACATATATCCCTAAATGGTACCGTGTGCAGTATAGTTCAGGTTCAGAAAAAAACTATTTAAGCTGTTTTTTAAAATTGTTTTCTTGAGCTAGGTTTAGAAAAATCTGGCTGGTTGACAGCTTTTTCAGAATTTTTATAGTTTTCCTTATGTTTTAAGTATGTCGTGTTTCAACAATGAATATGAGTATACTGAAGAAGTGTAATAATATGATTGTCAAATTTCGAATCTGATTTAGAGTTTGCTTAGTTTCTTTCTGTTCCTAGAGAGTTTGCATTGCTCTTTCAAGTCTTAATAACAATTGCTGTTTTCCTCTTTTACTTTGCAAAAATAACTTTTTCGTGTAATATTAGGCTTGTGGTCTTGAAATGAGGTGATAGACTTGGCCATTTTAAAAGTAAAGTAAGTTTAAGATTGATGTCAATGTTTACTGGCCCCCAAGTAGCATTCTTCTGGATGGTCAACTATTTGCTAATAAAATTGAAAACAAAATAGTATTTTTCCCCTGGTATATGGCAGTATGGAGGCAAAGGAAGATTAGGAAGCCAAAAATCTAAGATATAAATTCAGACCTACAATTGAATTAGTAAGTTATTCATTGAATGCTAACTGTGTGCTCATTATTGTTATGGACTTTGAATTTGATATGACACCTCTCTTCAAGAAGCCTACTTTCTAACATAGAGGAAAACATAGTTAACTTTTGAAAGCCACTCAGTTTGTTTTATGGGTATTCAAAGGGAGAAAATAGGTAAATGTTGAAGTGGTTAGAGGAGGATGTGATCTGTGGCCTTTATTTGGATAAATGTTGGAAAAAAAGGATAACATTACAGGTATAAAAAATAACATGAATGAAAGCATGAAGACAAATTAGCCTTATATTGTGTGTTTCTTCATTTATGAGATTAGCCTAACCCATTTGTTGATGGTTTGAGGTTAGTTTTGAGTAAGGTCAGTTTAAGATAGGAAGGGTGGATAATGAGAGAGAGTGGAAACAAAGGAAATGGGGAGGTATTTCCCTTCCCCAATTCATAAGTAGAAGGAATAAGAGGGGGAAAATACTTGCATAGGTGAGGACAATTGGAAGTATCATGTTGTAATCCTGGAATAAGATGAAAAAGATGTCCAAAGATAATTTTCCCTGTCCTATTATGAGAACAAACATTTGTAAAAACATTGTCTACTGATAGAGTGCTCTCTCAAAACATTTGTTTTATCAAAAGTATTGCAAGTTTCAAAGTGAAACTTTAAAAAGTCAGAATGCAACAAACCATTATGAGCTTGCTAGTGAATAGTATTAAATGAAAACAGTGTATAAATTTTGTATGTTTACGATAATTAATGACAGTGTATTGAAGTTTTTTTTTGAATTTTTGTAAGAATTTACTTGAGCCAAACTGGGGACATATGCCAGGGAGCAAGATCGCAAATGCTCTGCAGAAGAGCTTTGCAAGTGTATTGAATTTCTGATCTTCCCTGGATCTGGATCTGTGAGCCCAGAATTCTGTCTGTAGCAAATTGTGAAAATGTAAAGTGTAGCTGTGGGGCTTTGTATCCTATTAGAAAACAAATGAGAGATGACTCTAAGTCGTAAAGTGTATTTGTTTTATAATCTAAGTTTAAAAATCAGTGAGGCAAAGGTCAGATAAGGGCATCAGGGCACCCAGATAGTGGATATATTCCCTTTCTTTTTTGTCTTTATGGAAATATAATAGACAATTAGTTGTTTGTATTTACATTATACAATTCATTGAGTTTTTTTTCAATTATAGTTGGCATACAATAATGTACCAGTTTCAGTCATATAGCATAGTGATCAGAGATCCACATAACTCGCAAAGCGATCACCCCACTAAATTTAGTACCCCTCTTCCCCCTTACATATTTACTACAACATTATTAACCATCTTCCCACAGCTACATTCTACATCTCCATGTCTATTCTGCAACTATCCATTTGTACCTCTTAATCCCTTTGCCTTTTTTTGTCTCCTCCAACCTCCCTTCCATCTAGCATTCCTCCAGATGTTCTCTATCTATAGTTTATTTCCGTTTTTGTTATCGTTATTGACTTTGTTCTTTAGATTCCACATGTTCGTGAAATCATGTGATATTTTTCTTTATCCGACCCATTTCATTCAGTGCAGTACCCTCTGGGTCCATCAAGGCAATACCTTTTTTCATCCCCTTTCTTTGTGTGTATCTTTTAATTTGAAGTGAGTCTCATGAAGGCAGCATATGTAAGGGTTTTGTTTTCTTATCCATTCAGTCACTCTATCTTTTGGTTGGAGCACTTAATTCTTTTCCATTTAAGGTACTTGTTGATAGGAATGTAGTTATTAACATTCTTCATGATTTTGATACATGTTTTTTCTTCTTAAAGAGGTCCCTCCAATATTTCCTGTAATACTGGCTTGGTGTTGATAAATTCCTTTAGCTTAATTTTGTCTGGGAAGCTTTTTATCTGTCTTTCACTCTAAATGATAGCTTTTCTGGGTAAAGTATTCTTGGTTGTAGATCCTGGGTTTTCATCACGTCGAATATTTAGTGCCAAGCCCTTCTGTCCTGCACATTTTTTTTCGAGAAATCATCTGCCAGTCTTATGGGTGCTCCCTGGTAGGTAACTAACTGCTTTTTCTCTTGCTGCTTTTAAGATTCTCTCTTTGTATTTAATCTTTGACATTTTAATTATGATGTGTCTTGCTGTAGGCCTCTTTGGGTTCCTGGTTTTTGGGATTCTCTGAGTTTTCTGGGGTTGTGTATCTATTTCCTTCACCAGGTTAGGGAAGGTTTCCATCATTATTTCTTCAAATAGCTCTTCAACATCTTGTTTTCCTTCAGGTACCCATATGACAGGATATTTTTACCTTTAATGGTGTCCCATAAGCTTCTTAAATTTTTTTATAGTCTTGGCTTCTTTTTTCTTGCCATTCCGATTGTTCTTGGCTTTCCTATCCTCTGTATAGGTCATTTGATCCTCTTCTTTATTCACTTTGTTTATTCCATTTAATATACTTCTCATCTCAGATAGTGTGTTATTCATTTCATACTGGTTCCCTTTTATAATTTCCATTTCCATTTTTATGTTTTTTATTTCTTTGTTGAAGTTCTCATTGAATTCATCTACACTTCCCATAAGTTCACTGAGCATCTTTATAACCAGTGTTTTGAACTCTCCATCTGTTATATTGCTTGACTCCATTATTTCTGCATCTCCTTTCTGTTCTCTCATATGGTTTCTGCTTCTTTGTCTTCCCATTTTGGCTTCCTTTCTGTGTCTGTTTCTGTGTACTAAGCAAAGCTCCTAAGTCTCCTGGGTATTAGTGTGGATTTGTGTAGTAGATATCTAGGGGCACAGTCCTGAGAGGGATTCAGCTACAGGCCAAATTTAGCCCAAGCCTCTGCCCCTCCAGAGCCACCTGTTAAGATTCAGCAAGCAATCCACAGGTGCTGTGCTTACAGTTGCCTCAAAAGGCCATACCAGAAACCGAGGCCAGCTGCCACCAGTGTGAATCTAGGCGCTGCTCAGCAAGGAGCACCTGATTCGCTGAGGTTTCAGCTAGATGTGGCTTGGGTGGGGCCGCGAGTTGGGAGAGGCGGAGTTTCAGGGAATCCTCTGGGCAAGTGATCTCTGTTATCCAGTTTGATGATGTCTCTGCAGTGGTTGCGCTGAGTCCACGCACTGGGAGTGGAGAGGGCTCAACAGAGGAACAGTGGATGCCGCTTGCACTTCTGTAAAGAGCAAGTCTCACCTCCACTGTCACTCCGACAACTCAGTGTCTCCCTGTAAGTCCTTGGTGCCCCCTGTGCATCCGAACAGGCACTGGGGCAGGTCCATCACCCAAAAGTACGCTTAGTGGACACGGGCCCTTTAAGAGGCATCTGCGGCTGCCGCTGCAGCAGCCTCTGTCCTACTCAGCTGCTCGAGACTGGGCAATCTGGTGTCCTTGCTCCATCCTACCTTCTCCCATTGCAGGGTAATTTCTTAGATTTCTCCGTAGTTGTATGGCTTGTTCATCTAGATCCCAGGTGATTTTTCCTTGCTATTTGCTCTTTGTTACTGTCACAACTTTGATTTAGTCCTCAGAGGGATGAACAAAGCCTGTATTATCTACGCCATTTTTCCCCTCTCTCCTGGATGTATTCCCTTTTGATCTGCATATCCTATTCTATTGATAAAGAGCATGAGAGTTCAAAAACTGGTGTCCTGTAGCTCTGATCTCTGGTGGAAGCTTCATATGGGTGGGTGACTTCCAAATCTGTTATCTTCAGCCTAGGCTTCCTACTGGTAACTGAAACTTAATGTCTTCCACCAAATTCATTGCATTTTGCCATGATCTCTCTGCATTCCCATATACCTATACTTCCTCTAGTTTTACTTATCTCGATTAATGGCTTATCATTCACTTAGCCAACTAGTGCATGAGACTTGGGATTATCTTTGATTTCTTCATGTTCTGGGCCTTTATGTTGATCAACAAGTGTATTATTTTACTTTTGGAATGTTTCTTGTTCATTGAACCTTCAGGATGTTCATTTGTTCACTCATTTATTCTGACACATTTATTGAGCACTTAATATGTGCGAGGCACTGTAGAAGGTACTAGGAATATAGTAGTAAATAAGGCAGATCAGTTTCCTGTCCTTATAGAGTTCATAACCCAAGCTTTCATTTCCTTTGCATACACTTTGAGTTATTGTGATAGCATTTCTTATATTTCTTTGTTGTAATTATAATATATATTTTTTAAAATGTAAGGGTTACTGAAATGGATAACACTGAAAGTGGGAGACTCCCTATATTCTCATCCACTAGAGATACCACTGATAAAAATTCGGTATCATTTCTCTAGATTTAAAAAAAATAGCCAGAACTTTATTACACATCACTTTGCCTTTACTCCCTTTCCTCCCTTTCCTATCTATTACAAATGCTACTAGACATATCCTGAGTGCTGAAAATTCTCTAAGGTCCTGTAGTTCCTTGATTTATTCTAATTTTTCAATGTGTCTTGAAGCGGTTAATGGTTTGCTGAGATATCACGGAGTATGGTGTTCAATAAATTATAACATTAGTGTTGTAAAACTTGTCCCTATTTAGAGAGGCAGCTATGGTGAAGTGGTAGGGAGATATAAGTTCCAGTTCTTCCACTTGCTGAGTATGTGACTTTTAGAATGTCAGTTAAGCGTCGTTTCCCTCATCTGTAAAATGTGAAATAAAAACAAGGAACTCAAGATCGTTATGAGGATCAAATTAGATGATGTATTAAGAAGTACGTTGAAACTACAACATACTCTATAAATGTGAGGTGGTGCTTTAAGGGGTCTCCAAATCTATAAAGAACATATTAGCATTAGCTTTTGTCTTGAATTTACTGACTCTTCCTGCTTCTTATAAATTTGTTTATAGTTAAGCTCAATTGGTAATTCCTTTTCTTACCAGATTGAGCAAAAAACTGTGAGTAGCAAGAACCTCCCACATACAAGTTAAGGTTTTTGTACCAGGGTAATGAGAAACACCTGCTGTGTGTGGGAACCAAGATGCTAACTCCACTGCCTATATAGGTGTCTGTCATTTCCCAAAAGCGTTTTTCTTTTTAAAGCTAATACTTATGTTGTGCTTATTGCATACTAGGTTATAAATGTTTTATATTTAATCTTCACAATGACTATAAGCATATATACTGTTGTAACTTAACAAGGAAATTGAAGGTTAGCAAATTCTTAGGTGGTTGGTGCAACAGTACTTTGAAGCCTTTTGGGTAGAGCTCAGGGTTATTATGGTTGCATTTCACACATTTCTTTTTTAACCACACTTTTGCAAAAGATTACTTCTGTTAACTTTCAGAATAGGTTGTTGTAAATTTTATCTTTGATTACCTCTAGGAGGCACAATAGATTTTGGGATAAGTAAAGGTCCAGGAGTAGTGTTTTCGTCCAATTGTGAGTTAGAAAAATTTGAAACAAATGATAGGTGTCGGTTAGGCACATTGGTGGTATTTCATAAATCCCCAGTTTTGTCAATTCTAAGAGGAATGTTATTTGCATTTTAATGTTTTGAAATTATGTTCATTTAATATGGTAGTATTTCCCCCTCAAAAAACTATTATGCAAGTAAAGGTGTGTCTTTTAATCCATTGATAGCTCTAGAATCAAGAAAATACAGTAATGTTTAGTCCATTTGACTTTAATTTTTAGCTAACTCCCACTATGAGTATGCCATTCTTGGCCCCTGTAGTCCGCATATTTAGTACTAAGAGCTAGATTTTCTTTTAGTCGGCTAAGATTGGAGTTGCTATGAGTTCTGAGACTTTGTACGCTTACTCCTCTTTTTAGAGTTTCTGTATGACTATCTTGATGACTCAGATGGAAGTATCTAATCTACATGTTTTGCCTTACTAGCTGCTACTAATTTAGCGAATCAGCTAGTTGAGGGGAAAAGTTAGATAATTTCACTGGAGACAGAGCCAGAGTTAAAACTCAAATTAAAAACATTGTTTTATTTGGGGAACCCACCTCCACCTTTCCTTTGTCTCTGTCCCCTGGCAACCAGTAATTCTCCCCTTCTAGTTTTGTCATTTTTGAGAATGCTATGTAAATGGAATCATATATAACTTTTTGAGATTGCTTTTTTTTTTTCATTCACCAAGCATAATGCCTTTGAGATCTATCCAATTTGTTAATGTATCAATAGTTACTTCCATTTTATGGCCGAATAGTATTCTGTGGTATGGATATATGAGTTTGTTTTAACATTCACCTGTTGAGGGATGTATATGTTTCAGTTTGGAGTATTTTCAGCAATCCTACTGTGGATATCCATGTGCAAGTTTTTATGTGAACACATGTTTTCATTTCTCTGGGACTAATGCCAAGGAGTATGATTGCTGGGATATATGGTAACTATGTTTTATTTTGTAAGAAACTGCCAAACTTTTCCATAATGGCTGTACCATTTTACATTCCTACAGCAATGTAATGAGACCACTAATACTTTCTTATTGCTCATTCATTCATTTTCTGTCATATAAGTGGTGGTAGATGCCAAAATTTTAAAAATATATGTGAGAAAAACTGTAAAATGAGAGGTCTGTGTATTGATGCAGTTGTTTTAGCAGAGGATACAATTTCAGGAGAATAAAATTATAATTGTTATAGATTGTTTGCTTTGGCAGACTGTTGTTGACTTTGAAGAGATTAATAATGAAGAATGAGGTAGATTTGTTACTGAATTTTCATACTAAGTCATTTGGCCATTTTGGAATCTGAAGAAACAATGTTTCTTACTCTAATTCTTATAATTTTTCTAAGAATATTTATTTTTCCTAAATTGTTAATAATTTCTGATAATACAGCCTCTGTTTATAACTTGATATCTTACATTTTTTCCAGTCATTTGCCTTTTTATTTTGTCCTGAATTAAAATACTCACTTTTTTTATGACTTAGAATTGTTGAAACACCATTGAGAACTGTTTGCTTACCATCAAAATGGGCAATTCCCTTAAGCAACCATATCCATACCCAGGCTTTAGTCAGTCACTGTGAAATAGTGTGGGGTTTTTTTAGGCCAAGGAAGCTATCCAAGAATTTTGTGAATAAGGTTGAGAATTGTCCTTGCCAGAATTCATGAGGAAGATGTCTTTCTTCTTGTTTTGTGTGGTAGAAGAGGGTTTTTCATCCAAACATTGCCCTGATTTCTTATTTTCCCACTGAGCTTTTTTTTTTCTTTTTTAAATGTCTAGAGATTTTAACTTCTTCCAATGTTATTTTTTGATAGACTTTTTTCAGTAATTCATCTAGAGATAAGTTGAGTAAGAGATTCAGATTTCAGCCATGGATTTGCCTTTGTCTTAGCTTTGGGACTTTACAGTGATATGTAAAAACAAACTAATTAGTAATTTTGTTATGAAAACTATAATGAAACAGATTTAGATTCCTTTATTTTTGATTATTCATTGAAATTTGACTTTTTGATGGCTTCCTTATGTATATAGGAAGCCATCAAAAGGCCTATGATGAATAAACTTCATTATCCCTGTTAAAGTGATCTTGTTAAAGGAAATTAAATATAGTGAGGATCATAATGATGGGAACTTGACTCGGTATTTAATGTTTTGTGATTGCCGGTATATGTACTTTTAGGCGGTCTGGACCATGTTCCATGGTTCTTGAGTGTGGTTTTTGTATTTGTTCATGCAGCAAGTTTTTATTGAACTAGTCAGGCATTGGGGATGTAATGTGGAGCAAAACCTGATGTGATACCATTCCCCATGGAATCTGTGGTCTGGTGGAGGAGATAGATATTAATATTAAGTTAAAAGTTAAATTACAACTGCAGTGGTGGTATAATGATATAACTGGTGGTGATGCCAAAATTAGTGAAATTTGACCAGATTAGAAAATGCACCCTAAAGAAATGATATTTGTGTTTTGAAGGAAGAATAGGTGTTAACTTGGCAAAGAGAGGAGGGATGGTTGTCCAGGCAGCAAAAACAGCAGGTGCAAAGGCCCGGTGGTAGAAGGGAAATGATGAAATGAGAGCCCTAATTAAGGATAATATGGTCTGGGAAGTGAGATCTACTGGGAGAAGAAACATTGTTTGAGGCTGAGAGAGAGGTGCCCTTGCAGGTTTTTGTAGGTTATATTAAGAAGTTTTTACCTTTATTCTGAAAGGAATGAGGAACCATCAAAGGATTTTAAGTAAGAAAGGAGAGGGTCATAATTGCTTTTTGAGGAAAACACTTCTTACTGTAAGATAGAGAATGGATTGAAAGAGTACCAGAGTGAATGCAGGAGTACTGGTTAGGAAGCTAGTCTAGTTCAGGTGACAGATGCTGGTGGCTTACTCAGACTAGAGTGGTATTGGCGGAGAGGATAGAAAGTAAATTCAAGAATATTTAGGAGGCATAGTCAGCAGAATTTGGTGATGGGTAGAATATGTAGTGGGGGAGGGGAGAGAGGACTCCTGAGTTTCTGGCTTAAGCAACTTAGTGCCCCTCACTGAGAAAAGGAATACAGAAAGAAGACAAGTTTTTTTTTTTTTTTTTTTTTTTTTTGCGGGGGAAGATCATGCATGAGGTGCTAGATATATAGAACTTGAAGTATCTTCTGGTGGTAGCCAAAAGAAGATGTCACTAAAGGAGAGAATTTATTGCTTAGATTTAGGTACATCTTCTAATTGTGTTTAGTTTAATATTATTTTGTTCTTAAGATATAAGTAAATGTACATGTGGGGATTGCTTTTCCATAGTGGCATGCTTATAGGTACTTTTCCTGTCTTTAACGTTTATATGTGTTGGTATAATACTGCAGTTTTAACCAAAGTATAGGTATTGGATAATACTTGTTGAATGAATTATTGATTGTATCAATAATTTTAATGCTTTCCAGAAGTGCTGTTCTCCTATGCGTTGGCAAATAATTAAGGCTGCATTATTAATTGATATTTGCAGTTAATTAATAGTTTACTCCCCTACCTAATAATCCCTTTCTGTTCCATGAGCTTTATAATCTTATTCTAGAATTTTATAAAATGTTAACACGAAAATAACTTCATTGCTCAGAAGCATGTTATCTAATAGAATCAGCATAGACAGAAAATTAAAAATATCCTTCTGCATGGTTTTGTTTGGCTTTGAGCTGTATTGTTCTCTATTTATGGTAGCTGATTTATAATTTGATGAAAGTAGCATATCTGAATATTTTCTTATTCTTTTGATATTTAAATATATTAAAATATGTTGCATTTTTGTTGTATTGTCTTTAATAATTAAGTTGTCTTCACTTCTATAGAGCAGATGTTTGTTTGAGGGGATTTATTTGACAACCTTTTGAAATTTATCTTGCTGGAAGTTTGATCCACTCAACCGACAGCTTTATTTTTCTTTCCTCAAAAGCCAGAACTAGGTCTGCAGGAAGGAAAGGAACATATGCTAGAGCCAAAGGCTGGTGCTGTATAGGCCTGTGGGGTGCATATTCAGAAGCTTTGCAATTGGTTGGCCTGGATCTGTCAAAACATGTTTGGTCAGCTCTGGTTGTGCAATGGTTTATTTATGTGCTTCTGAGTAGTGATCCTGGGCATGAATGTGTTATGTATATAGTTTGGAAAATTATTGTATAGATTGCCTGGGGAGGAAAAAAATACATGCCAAGAAACCCCACTGTTGAACAGGTCTTCGGTTTACCAGTTTAATTTTTTGTGAATGCTGTCTAGTGATTAAACCTTTGCCTCATCTCAGCAACAAATGCCAGTATTTTGGATGCAAATTATTTCACTAAAGGTATTTGGTGTGATAGGAAGACAGAATATGAAATTAAATATTTATATCTTAACTCTGGCCTAAGTAGATATTGTTAACATATGTGTTAGATATAAAATAAACTCTCCTGGTTTTAGGAAAGCATGGGGTTGGGGGAGTAGGATTCTTTTCTAATTTCTATTGATCCCCTGGGATATTACAATGTCTTATATTTTTAAGGCACCCAAACATTTGTTTAGTTGAATTGTGTGAAAGGATAGACAAAAGAATAGGACAGTCGTATTTGAACAGAGTAAGTAGAGGAACATGAGTTGAGGTGGTGGTGGTGGTGGTGGTGGTGGTATCACTATCCTTCCACATTTTTTTCTATAAGATTTAGACTTCTTACTGATTTTGCATCTATCTTTAGGAAAGATGTGCTGACATTTCAGTAAAGTACTAACAGTTTTCAAATAATATCTAAGTGTTAATTAGAATAGTATTTACACTTTTGCATTAAATATAATCCTTTCTAATGTGGACACATACATGTATATGAGTGTGTATATATGTGTGTGTATATGTATTAAATATAATCCTTCCTAACTCTTACTCTGTTGAATTTACTTTATGATCTATATGTGGTGAATATTTAAGAATAGTAAAAAAAAAAAAATAACAACTAATACTTATTGTTTGTTTCCTTTGTGACAGGCACTGTATAAACTGCTTTTTATGCATATTGTCTCATTCTTTACAGTAACCCTGTGGGATGGGAAATATTTTTTATCCACACTTCAGAGATCCAGATAAGCACAGTAATTCCTCACTTAATGTCGTGGATAGGTTCTTGGAAACTGCGACTTTGACTTTAAGTGAAATGATGGATAATGAAGCCAGTTTTATCATAAGCTAATTGATATAAACAAGAGTTAAGTTCTTATGGCATATTTCTGGTCACAAAAACATCACCAAACTTCTAAATAAAGACCCCAAATACTTCTAATATTAAACATTGAAGTAAATGTGAGCTATACATATATTTAAGAAAGATGCATAAAAACAAGTAAGGTGATTACTTTCCAACCCATTCATTACAGTTCAGAGTCTTGAATACCCTATGTTGGCAGCTCTGGGTGCAAGGCTGGAACCCACCCTGGACAGGATTCCCCCCTTCACTGCAGGACACACTCACACACTCACTCACCCTCAGACTGGGAGAATTTAGATACTCTGATGAACCTCACATGCACATCTTTGAGATGTGGGAGGAAACTGGAGTACATGGGGTGAACGTGCAAATTCCACACACAATGGTCCTGGCTGGGAATTGATTGATTTTTTTCTCATCAATGGTATAATGAAATAGTGTTGGATAAAATGTTGAGAACCTCCTATAATTTGCTCAGAGACCCACAATTAGTAGGCAAGTGAGCCATAATAGCAGAATGTACTATTTCAGTACACTCTTTTGTTTCAGCTTTGAAAGAATTTATATCTTTAGAATTATTGAGAATCAAACAGTAAATTATTTAGAGTTACAGAAAATCAATTTCATCTTATATAGTGTTTCATTAGTTCATTATTGAAGGGGATTAAAGTTACAGATATTTCCAGATTAGTAAAGTTTATCACATGAAGAAATAACTTTCAAAGAAAGTAACTACTTTAGAATAGTCATTTTTCTAAAATGTTTGTTCATTTTCAGCCTTGTAGGAAGCAAATTTTCACTCTCTTAAAGATAGTATTCTATGTATGATAAAATTTGTTATTGATAATTCAGGGCTTTAATAGGACAATCAGTTTATTTTACTGTGACATAATACTTTTTCCTTCTTCTTTGCTTTAAGTTCTTTTATTTGTGTATATTGGTTCTTGTAGGCCTCCCTTTATTTAAATAAATTTGTCAGAAATATATGTAAATCAAGAGTTAAATAGGCCTCACCTATAAAGAAGCATGCAGTCCACCAGATTTAGAAAAAGAAAGGTATTAAAATTACCATTAATTGTATACTTCCTAAATGGCAGATGTAATAGTTATATGTTATTTATTTTAATCCTTACAATAACCATATGAGGTAGGTATTATTATCCCATTGTTTTAGAAAGACGGGCTTACAGAGACAAGACTGCCTTTGCTAATAATTTTTGAAACCGATATTCAAATTCAGGATGGTTTGATTCTTACAATTCTATACTGCTTGCATTTTTTTGCTGTTTGTCTCATAGATCCTGGCTCAGTGTTGAGTATGTAGGTGTTTAAAGCTAATGTTTATTTCTTTATCACTTTATTAAACATTTTAAAAACTATTTTAATGAAGCATAATTAACATGTAATAAATTACACATATTTGAAGTGCTTAATTTAATGACTTTTGACATAAATATAGTCATCCCTTGGTATCCGAAGGAGATTGGTTTCAGGTCACCTCACCCCCCAAATCTAAGGATGTTCAAGTTGCTTATATAAAAGGCGTAATATTTGCATATAACAAACACATCCTCCCGTATACTTTAAATCATTTCTAGATTACTTATAATACCTAATATAATGTAAATGCTATTTAAGTAGTTATACTGTATTGTTTAGGGAAGAACAAGAAAAAAGAGTCTACATGTTCAGTACAGAGGCAACTATAGCAGACCTAACTACATACTACGTACACATCAGCAGCAATGTAACATTTTTCCAGCCCCAATCTTTTTGATCTGGTGTTTGAATTCAAGGATGTACAACCCATGGATATGGAGGGCCAGGTAGGTACACTTTCGAAATTATCACCCTGGAAAATTTTGTCCTGTCCCTTGTAACTCTTGTAATCCAGTCTTCCCTCCAGTTCCATCCACAGGCAAACACTTGATAGGTTAGTTTTATATGCATGTATACATATATATGTATATTAATAATTTTATTTAATAAATGGAATCATAAAGACTGTACCCTTTTTGCTTGGCTCTTTCACTCAGAATAATGCTTCTGAAGTTCATCCATGTTATTGCATGTATTGTTCTTTTTTTTTTTTTAATTGTTGAGCAATATTCTGTTCTATGGGTTTATTTATTCATTTACCTGTTAATAGACGTTTACAATATTTTAGTTTGGGGGCTCTTACTTATAAAGCTGCCATAAACATGGGTGTACAAGTCTTTGGGTGTATGTTTTCATTTCTTTTGGGTGAAAACCTAGGAATGGAGTAGATAGGACACGTGATAGGTCTTTGTTAAAACTTTAAAGAAACTGCTATATTAGGTTTCTATTGCTGTAACAAATGACTACAAACTTGGTAGCTTAAAACAAGACACGTTTATTATCTTATATTTCCGCAGGTCAGAATCTAAATGGGTCTCAGTAGGCTAAAATCAAGATGTTGGCAAGTCTGTTCTTTTGGAGACTGTAGGGGAGAATCTCATTTCCTTGCCTATTCCAGCTTCTAGAGTCTGCCCATACTCCTTGGTTCCTGATCCTTTTCCATCTTCAAAGCCCTGATCACATCACACCAACTTCTGCTTCTGTTGTCTCGTTTCCTCTGACTCTCTTGCTTCCCTCTTTCATTTATAAGGACCCTTGTGATTACATTGGACCTACCCGATGCAGGATAATCTCCCAAGCTCAAAATCATTGACTTAACCCCATCTGCAAAGTCCCTTTTGTCATATAAGGTAACATTCATAAGATGAGAGGGAGCATAATTTTGCCTCCTGCACTGCCATACCTTTTTCCAAAATGGTTGTACCATTTTACAGTCCTTACTAGCAGTGTCTGGGAGCTCCAGTTGCATCACATCCTCTCCATTACTTGGTTTGATCAGTCTTTTAAATCAGTTAGTTTTTTTAATTAAAAGAATTTTAACTTTTATTTTGGAAGAATTTCAGATTTACAGAAAAGTTGCAAAGCTAGTACAAAGAATTTCCCATATTCTTCACCCAGAGTTTCAAAAGTTCACATTTAATTACAATTTTCAAAATCATGAAATGAACATCAGTACAATACTGTTACTTAATCTGTAGATCCTGTTCAGATATTGACAATTATCTCACTTTTTTTTTTTCCTGGTCCAAAATTCAGTGCAGAGTCACATATGTACTTAGTCGTCATGTCTCCTTATAGTCTCCTTTAATCAGGGACAGTTCCTCAGTCTTTCTGCCAGTGGTTCTTAAACTAGTGTTAGGCTTCCTTTATACTCAGATTATTGAGGACCCCAAAAAGCTTTTATTTGGGTTGTATTTATTGATATTCACTGTATTAGCAATTAAAACAGATTTTTTAAAAACCTCATTTAAAAATAATAAAGCCAATACATGTTAATATAAAGACTACACTTTCTAAAATATTTAACAAGAATAGCGGGAGTATTTTAAATTTTTGCAAATCTTTTTAATCTCTTAATAGAAAACAGGTAGATTCTATCTCATTAGCTCCAAGAGCAATGACGACATCATGTTATATTACCCTTATAAGGTGAAAGTGAAAAAGGCAAAAAAAAAAACGTTTTAGTATTATGAAAGATTATATTTTAAAAGTGCTAAAGATTGTGTGGTAAAATAACCTCCCTCTCATCCTAGTTTTCCACCCTAGTAACAACCAACGCTACCAGGTTTTTATAAACCCTTTCAAAGATACTTAATGCATATACAACCTCAGTTTCACCTTTTACACAGAAGGCAGCTACTGTAGAAAATGTTCTACATTTTGCCTCTTGGTGTTACATCTTGGAAATCATTCCATATGTCTTTAAATAGATCACTTGTTCTTATAATGACTATGTTATTTAAACGTATCAGCCATTTCCCCATTGTTAGACATTTATAGTTTCCATTTTTTAAACAAATATGGCTGCTATGAATAATCTTGGACTTGTTCTGGGACAAAAAGTAAGCTACTTTGATCTTAATAGGTACTGCCAGATTACCATACATAGAGTGTACTATTTTATACTCCTATCAGCAGTGTATGAGAGTGCTATTTCCCATATCCTCACCAAAACAGTGTTACCAAGTTTTTTTCCCTCCAATTTGGGTGACAGATGGTATTTCAGTGAAGTTTTAAGTAGCATTTTTCTTATGAGTGGGATTAAGCATCTTTTTATATACTAATAGCTGTGTTTTATTTTTGATAAAACTGCATTTTCTTTGTATATTTCTGTTGGGTAGTATGACTTGCGCTTTTTTTTCTCCATTAGGGAAGTTAGCTCTTTGTGAAATGAAGTGCAGATATTTCTTCCCAGTTTGTCTTTTGACTGCTTATGGTGGTTTTGTTTGCCATGATATATGCATACACACACCATATGTGTGTGTGTGTGTGTATAAACTTAAATACATATGCATATATTTATATATAATTTATATACATCACAGTTTAAAAGGCTTTCCCCACTTTATGATGATAAAACCTATTTCTTCTAATACTTTTAGGGTATTTTCACATCACATTTAAATATTTGATCTCTTTATAATTTATCCTTATGTATGGTGTAAGATATAGATTCACCTTTATTTTTCTAGATAGTTTCTTGGTGTCCTCAACTGTACTGTGTAATTATTTTCCCCAGTGTTATGAGATGCCACATTTAACATATATTAAATTCCCAATGTGTTGAGCATACTTCTGAATTTAAAATTTTGTTCTATTTTCTTTCTAGTTATGTACTAGTACCACATTATTTTAATTATTGAAACTTTATAATAGCTTTCAATATCTGGTACAGCTAGGCTGTCCCTAATTTTTTTTCTGGTTATTCCCACTTTGGGTGTGTTTCTAGAATCAGCATGTCTAGTGAGAACTTTTTTTCATATACGCGTTTTGTCTTTGTCTTGGAAGACTCTGTTTCTGCTTTCAGATATTAGGCTTTTTGAAAGAACCTGTTCCTAACTTGAGTAAATCTGTTAGTGTTAACTGTGCACTATGTGGTAGTGTGAGCTTTGTAACCAGTGCCATAAGAATATAATTTCACATAGTGTATTTGAAAATACCTAAGTGTACATACTGAATTTTAGACTGAATGTTTTCTTGAACTCTTTTATTCTTTTCTTTTGCTTATATAATCTACATTATCAAAGACTATCTTGGTATTTTTGCTGTTCCTTGAAGACGTAAGCCATCTTCTTATTTCAGGGCATTTATATTTGTAAATGCCTCTGCCTGGTCTCGAATGAATGAATGAATGAATGAATGAATGAATTCATTATTTTTTAGGTGAGGCAACCCTTGGTTGGCCTCACAGATTGCAAGGACCTTGTCAGTTTACAACCCCTTTATTTATTTATTTTTTTACGCCTACAGCACCTGGTCTTCCTAGGTGGTTTCCCATCCAAGTACTAACTAGGCTGGAGCCTGCATAGCTTCTGAGTTCAAATGGCATCGGGCTTATTCAGGGTAGCATGGCTGTAGACCTGGTCTCAAATTTATTGTGTGTTTTTAATGTGAGGCAGAAATTACAATGCTTCTTAGAGCTGTTGTTCATGTTTGCTTTTTTGACTCAAAGGCTGTGAGTGTTGTATAGTGGTAAGTGCACTGGACTGTGAGAGTCAGAAGACTTTTGAGTTTTTAAGTTTTTTTAAAAACATTTATTTTTATGGTGATAAACATAAAATTTACTATGTTAATCATTTTAACTGGACAGTTCAGTGGTTTTAAGTATGTTCATATCATGGCAATTGTTAACCATCTTGAGAACTCTGCATCTGCAAAACTGAAACACTATATCTGTTAAATAGTCACTCCCCATTTCCCCTGGTAATCATTCTACTTTCTGTTTATGATTTGACTACTTTAAGTACATTGTATAAATAGAATCATACAGCATTTGTGTTTGTGATGAGCTTATTTCACTTAGCATGATGTCCTCAAGATTCATCTATGTTATAGTATGTGTCAGAATTTTCTTCCTTTTTAAGGCCAAATAATATTCCATGATTATGTATATATTGCATTTTGCTTATCCATTCATTGGTCAGTGGATACTTCGGTTGCTTCCATGCTTTAGCTATTGTGAATAATGCTGTTAAGAATATGGGTGTACAAATATCTCTTCGAGACTCTGCATTCAGTTCTTTTGGGTGTATACCTAGAAGTAGAATTGCTGGATCATATGGTAATTTAATTTTAATGTTTTAAGGAGCTGACATACTATTTTCCACAGTGGCTGTACTGTTTTACAGTCCCACCATGAGTGCACAAGAGTTCCAGTTTCTCCACATTTTCACCAACATTTGTTATTTTCTGTTTTTTTGGTAGTAGCTGTTCTATTGGGTATGAGGTGGTATCTCATTATAATTTTGATTTTTATTTCTTTAATGATTAGTGATGTTGAGCATCTGTTCATGTGCTTATTGGCTATTTTTAAATCTTTGTTAGAGAAATGTCATCCAGTTTTTTGCCCATTTTTTAATTGGGTTATTTGTGGGTTATTTGGGGTTTTCTCTTGCTGAGTTTTACTTCTCTGTATATTCTGAATGTTAACCCCTTATCAGATATGATTCATTCCACTTCTAAGTATTTATCCAAAAGAAATGAAAGCAATATGTCCTCATAAAGACTTGTACAAAAATCTTCATAGTAGCTTTATTGGTAATAGTTAAATACTGGAAAAGGCTCACATGTCCATCAGTAGGTATACAAATGAACATTGTTGGTATATTCATATAATGGATATGAAAGGAAAGAACTGTTGATACTTAACATGGATGGATCTCAGAATAATTAGGCTAAGTGAAAGAAGTCAGACTAAAGAAGAAAACACTGTATGATACCACTTATCTAAATTTTAGGAAATTCAAACTAATCTGCAGTGACAGAAGATAGATGATTAGTAGTTACAGGGATGAGGAATAGGAGTGGAATGGGTTATACAGGGGCATGAGGAATCTTTAGGGGATAGGGAAAATTGTCATCTTGATTATGGTAATGGTTTTATGAATATAAAAATGTATGTTAATTCATCAAATTGTACATGCTAAATAGGTGTAGTTTATTTTTATATTCATTATATCTCAGCTGTAATAGAATTGACAGAGTGGTGGAATTAGTGGAACATGGTAATATTTTATGCTTTCAAATATAATACCACATAAATCATTTGAGGTCTGTCATTTATTTTGTACATATTTATTACCATTGTTCTTTTCATATTAGATTTTTCAGTTTCTTTAAAGGCAGATGCTATGTTTACTGGATTTTATGAGGCATAGCAGAATTGGTAAGAACTTGGTACTTATTGGTGATGTTGGCGAAACCTATTATAATCAATAAAGAAAGTTATATTTTAAAGATATCTGTATTCTTGGGCTAGAATTTTGACATTTTATATACTTATTTAATCTAAAGCAATGTTTTGAACATTTAGAATGTACTACACTCACCACTGAAAATGTTCCTATTCGCCCGAACATTCTTTGATACTTGTTTTACAGTCACTGAGTATATATATATTAGGTTAAGGTTAAAAAGAGAATTGAATCACTTGAATTGAATTTTATTTGGTTAAGGATTTAGTGAGAAGTTAAATGCTATAAAAATTATAGAAATATAATTAGTGTGTGGTGGGTCAGAAACTTTTAAGGCTTAATTGACTTGTAACTTCTTGGTTGTCACATCTAGATATTTCTAATACACTTGTGTAGTTTCCTGTGGTTGGGTTGAGGGCAGAGAGAGATGCTGGGGAGAGGATGAGGGTAATCTAATTATTACAAAAGGAAAGAACTTAAATTCTGAGACCCAGTTTCAGTGTGTGCGGGGAGGTGGGGTGGGTTCTCACACAACACCAAGCAATTCTTGAATACCAGGGGTGTCCAAGAATTCAACTCAATTCTGATACTGTCTACCCAGAGATAGCATCAGATTCCACAGCTTAAGGGTTCAGTCCTACAAGACTGACCCCTCTACTCCCCCAGACGCCAGTTGCAAGCTCAGGTTACCTGTTACCTGTGTGTCTGACAGACATGGTACAGATTGGAGTTTCCTGTGACCCCTTACTCGGGATCCTTAAAATTGCTAGAGCAGCTCACAAAACTCAGGACACATTTTACTTACTAGATCATTGGGTTATCCTAAAAGGATGTAATTCAGGAACAACTAGGTGGAAGAGATGCTTAGGACAGGGTATGGGGAAAGGACATGGAGCTTCCACGCCCTCTCCAGGTGTGCCACAATCCCAGCACCTCCATGTGTTCACCAACCCAGAAGCTCTCCGAACCTCATCTTTTTGGGTTTTTATGGCGGGTTTATTACATAGGAATGATTGATTAAATTGTTGGCTTGATTCAACCTCTAGCTCCCTTCCCTTTCTTGGAGAGCTAGGGGTGGGACCGAAAGTTCCAATCCTCTAATCATGTGGTTGACTCCATTGGAAACCAGTCTCCCCCTTGGGTACTTTTCAAAAGTCACTCTATTACCATAACAAAAGACACCTTTATCATTTTCAAAACTTAGGAAATTCCAAGAATTTTGGAAGCTGTGAGCCAGGAACTGGACATCTGAGTGACCAAAATAAACTTCTTATAAATCACAATATTGTGGAGTTCGTGCTTTCATTTTTATTTTTTTCTTCCTTTTTACTATCCCTACATACCATTTAGAGAGAAATTATTGCTTTCTAAAACTGAAAAAATGTGGTCTGTGCATTATCTTATTTCTCACAACTTTAGGAAGTAGGTCTCATTGCTATTTTATCAATAAAGAAACTGAGACTTGTCATACAAGACTTTACCCAAAAATATATAGCTAGTAAGTGGCTTTAAAAAAACTGGCTCTCTCCAAAGCCCAGGCTCTTAATTACTGTGCTAAGTTAAATTGTTTCTTTGTTGATCAGGCAGCCATTTCCAGGATTTTTTTAAAAATGTCCCTTTGAATGCCAGTTACCTTTGGAGAATCAATTTCATAACATATAAACACATAAACACATACTTGACCCCTTATTGAAGAATTACTATATAACATTTTATTCTTGTGAAGTATTCTTGCTTAGGAGAAACTTTCTTAGAATTGGAAGTATTAGAGAACACAATAGATTTCTAAGCATTTTTGTGAGCACATAAACTGTTTTTTAAAGTCAGGCAGTAAATAGAAGGCTTTAATAAAATACAACCTATGAATAGATCCTGAAATTATTATCAACTACTCACTAGACAGTGTCACTTTGACAGTATTTCTCACTTTAATGTAACACTGTGTTTTAGCATTTTACATTCTTATGTTTGCACATTCATTCATTCACAAAATGGTTTAAGCCAAGGAACCTTAACTGCCTGTTCTTTGTAGTCACTGTGCTTTTAGTAAAGTCTTTCTTTGGCTATATTTAATGAGTAAGCACAAGGAAGTTTGATTAAACTGTATTTGTGACTGAGGGAGAGAACATTCTTCAAACTAGTAAACATCTACCGAACTTAATTACATCTTTCTCAATTCCGTCTCAGCTCTTAGGTTTCCTATCTATGCATTTGGTCAGTAGTGTATAAAACAAGGAGGTCAAGAGAAAGATTTGTTTTGAGTGTGAATGACTGGAATGGGAAAAGATGTGCTAAATCACGAATTCCTTTAGGAGGTGGCTGGAAAAATGTTGCCCTTTATAAAATAGAAGCATGAGAAGAAATAACGACTTTAAGAATAGAACCATTGAATAAATTTTCAGTGTAGCAAAGCATAAAGTATGTGTTACCGTTGAAACCATCTGAAATGACCTACAGTGAAGGAGAAAGAACATAAATTGGAGACTTTTTTTAAATCTGAAAAACATGGCTAAGTTTTATTTCTAAATTTTGTGTTCACCCATTTACTCCAGAGAGATTTAAGATTGGCTCTGGGGCAGCTGAACAAAATTTGAGACACTGAAGGCATTTTGAAATGTAACACGTTTTATGTTTACTATGAGTTTTTTCTTTTTTTTTTTAAGTGACAAATTATGAATGCTTGATGATATAAGAAATTTGAAATTAGGATTTCTAAAGATAAACTTCAAGATAATGTATTAGCATGTAGAATCTATTTTGGCTTTTTCTTGATTTTCAGTGATTTTAATAGGATTTGCCTTCAGTTGGTTTATTTATTCTGCTCCTTATTCCTTTGCTATTTGAGGTTATCAGGAATTTCATTTTGATAGTCTTTAGTGGGTTTTCAGAAGGGAGTCTCTTGTGAAACTATGATATAGCTGACATTGTTCAAAGCATTAGTTGCTGTATGTGATGAAAAAGGGTGAAAAACAGCTTACAGTGTATACTTTCTTGTGCATATGTTTGAGGAGAATATTGCTACAAGAGAAAACTTACAGAGTTTTATTTTAGTTTGAATTGAATATACAGAAGAGAAACTTATTTTTCCTGTTTTGGCTGCCCCTACACAAAAGTATTCGGGAGACATTGCCTTTCTTTTCTTTTTTTTTTTTTTTTCCTGCTCCTGTGTCACATGATGTTTTTCTGTTGAGGGTGAAATTAGGCAGATTTTCAGAGTATTTCATGTGATATTTCAGGACTCTTGCCATCATGTACTTGGGGGACATTTTTTGGGACTTGTTCTGAAGTTAAGAACCCTTGTCAGAAGTGCTTCAGGCTATATCATTGAGGCTTCCTCAAATACTTCCTCTTTCAGTTTTCATGGCGAGGGTTTACCTCTGTCCCTTCATTGGTTATTAATAATTCACTTTCGGTAGTAGATATCTGATTTGTACTTTATGGTATTTATTTGTGCATCTTTATTTCAAAAAGTATTTGGGAATTATGGGCTTCTGAGGAAAGCTCTTTGCCTTCACGCACCTTCATCTTGAGATAGTAATTGATCATGGGAGTAAAGAGTAATTTGAGGAGTTGGGAATGTCTGGGAGAAACTATAGATTATCTGTACTGTCTCCTTAGGGTATTTCCCTTCTCCTTTATTTTTTTCTATTAATATTATTTCTCTTTTTCATGCTTATTTAGTCATCTTTGACATCCATTTATATACACATACATATGCATATATACATATATATGCATGTGTTGTGTGTGTGTGTGTACATACACACACATACACACAGAGTAGTCATCATATTTCTGGTCACAAAAATATCACCAAACTTTTAAAGACCGAAAACACTTCTAATGCTAAACATTGAAATAAATGTGAGCTATACATACATACATTTAAGAAAGCTGAATAAAACCAAGTAAAATAATTATTTTTAACCTACTCACTTCAGTTCAGGGGCTCAGGTGACCAGAGTATCCTGGCAACTCAGGGCACAAGGCGGGACGCAACACTGGACAGGACAAAAACCCTTCCATCGCAGGGTGCACTCACATACTCACCCACCCACACTCCAACTGGGACAGCTTAGATATGCCAGTGAAACTTATGTGCACAGCTTTGGGAATGTGGGAGGAAACCGGAGTATCATAAGTCTAACCTTCATTAAGTTGGGGACTGTCTGTACTAGCTTTCTTTTGATTAGTGTTTGTGTGGTATCTTTCTCCATTATTTTATCTTTTCCCATCTATGTCTTCTTTCATTTAGATGGCATTGAGTTTGATCTTAGTTTTTTAGTTAAATTTGTCTTTTAACTGGTGTTTTTAGACAGTTCACATTTAAAGCAATAATTAATATAGTTAGATTAAACTTGCCATCTTGCTGCCTGTTTTCTATTTATTGCATTTTTTTCTTTTTTTCCTTCTGCCTCCTCTGGTGTGAATTGGGCTTTTTTTCCCCCCTTTTTTCCCTTTTTTTCCTTTTTTTTACATCTGCTTTATTGACTTATACTTTTTTCAGATGTTTTTTTTTCAGTGGTCGACTTTGGGTATACATTTTTAAATAATCTGAGCTTACCATCAAATGATACTATACCACTTCACCTGTAGTATATGTATCTTATATAGTATGTTCCTAATTCTTCCTTTCACTGTCAGTGTCATTATACGTTTCACGACATATGTTTTTAATACCCAATATATTGTTACTGGTTTAAACAGTCCTCTTTCAGAGCAATTACAAATATGAAAAAGGTTCTATTTTACTTTTATTCTTCATTTCTTTGTGTTGATCCAAGCTTCTCACCTTTATCGTATTCCTTCCGTCTAATATTTTTCGTAGGGTGAGTCTGATAGCACTGAATTCTCTGTTTCTGATTGGGAAACTCTTTTACTTATGAAGGATATTTTCACTGGGTATAGAATATTGGTTGAGCAGTTTTTCTTTCAGCATTTTAAAGTTATCACTCCACCTTTTCCTTTAGAATCGTTACCATATTTAGCATGTTTTAAATTCTGTCTGAGAGTTCCAAAATCTCTCATATCTGAATCTAGTTCTGATGATTGTTTTGTTTCTTCAGCTGTGTTTTTATTACTGCTTTTGGCCTCCATAATTTTTGTTGAAAGCTGACCATGTTGTATAGGACAAGAAATAATAAGGTAGATATTTGGTATGCTTGGAGAAGACTGCAGGCTTTCTTTTCTAGTCCTTTAGGGTGGAATTTGTGTTAATCTGTTAGGGATTGGGCAGTGTTTGAAGTTTATTATTGCTGTGGTTATCAGAGTTGACGTTTGTAGTTGTCATGGAAACCAGAGACTTCAGATTTCCCTGATGTCTCATATCTATCTCCCTGCTTGGCCTTTGGGTTCTCTCTTGTGCTGTTTTTCAGAGTGAATCTGTCTCTTGCAGCTGTATTCCACTGTTTTTGCTCATGTTAGCATGGTAATGGAAAGTGAAGGGAGTTCTGTGATGATCTATTAAGCCACAGATTTAGACAGGTACTAGAACCTGGGTCTTGGAAGTGTAGCCTTCACCAGACTTTCCACTCCATTTCCATGGGTGGAGCGTCTACCCTTCTTTTCCCCCAATTGCAGTGTCTAGGATAGGTTTTTTAAGCCCCTCCCTTTTTTTTAGCCAAGGTTTTTAAAGCTTTCCCCCCCTCTGCATTAAGATTAGTGTTACTTTAGAAAGATAGCGAAGATTATGTCAGTCTCCTTCCTTTCCTTCAGCTATTGTGGAATTCAACAAGCATTCTGGAGGTACAGGCCTTGATTAATTTTTCCTTGCAGATTAAGCCTTGCAGATTTGTTCCATAGGGAGATAAGGGGAGTAGGTCTGGGCTGATTGACATTGGCTGCTGTTCTACTCTTTACAGAGGTGGGCGAGGGTAGGGATGGGAAGCTTTCTTTGTATTTTCTCACATCGCCCCTGTTGAAGTTCCTGGAGGAAAACCCTATAATAGGGTGGGAATTCTCTTATGATCGCAGCCCCCAAGGTCTTTACACTCTTGTATTAGCCCATTTTCAGACTTCAGCATTTGTCAAAATTTGTGGTTTAATCTTTCTAACTGCAGTGGGGTTCATCTATGCTCTTGCAGCTATATTTTCTGTAGTCAGAGAGAAGGCTTTTCTTAGGGTTTTAGTTGCTTGTCAAGCCTGTGTTTCTTCATCCCTCCCATATTGCCTAGAGTTTGGGTCAGTAGAAAATGGGAGTGGAAAGAGTGATTCCTACCACTCTTTCTAAACCTTAGGAATCCACATTGTGGTCAGAAAATAACTTGTGAGACTTGCCTTAGCGTTCAGCATGTGATCAGTTTTTGCAAATGATCTTTTTGTGCCTGACAGTGTATTTTGCAGTTATTGAGTGCTGTGTTATATAAATATCTGCTTAGATCTAGTTAATCATGCTATTCAGATCTGTATTTTCACACCCCCCCCCCTTTTTCGGGTAATTTGTTCTGTCAACTACTGAGAGACATTAAACATTTCCCCATTATGATTATGGGTATTTTTCATTTGTAATTCTGCTAAGTTTTGCTTTATATATTTGGAAGCTATGTTATTACATGCAAAGAAACTTTAAATTATATTTTTCTGATGAATTGTACAGTTTATCCTGTGAATTATTTATCTCTATTATCGCTTTTTTGCATTAAAGTCTACTTTGAATACTATTAATATAGCTAGAGCAACTTTCTTTTAGTTAATGCTTATATGAACTTTTCTGTACTTTCTATTGTTAACTGTCCTCTATCTTCATATTTTAGATATGATTCTTGTAAGCACCATTATAGTGGAATCTTGTTTTTTATTTAGCGAAATGTTTTTTGTCTTTTGGTCTAGTTACATGTAATGTCATTACTGGAATATTTGAGTTTACATTTGACATCTTACATTTTGCTTTTTATGTGTTCTCCTTGTGATCTTGCTTTTCTTCTTATTTTGCATTTATTAGAGTATTTTAATTTTATTTTTTCTACTAGCATGGTAGTTATATGCTCTTGTACTATTTTTTAAATGTTCAGATTAAAAAAGATTTTTTCTTTTTCAAAATATGTAAATTTATTTTTTCAACACATAGTCAGAAGGTACAAAATTCAAAAGATACAAAAGGTTATATGATAGAAAGTTCTCTCTCACATCTGCCAGCCAGTCATCCGGCCTCTTTACTAGCCCCAGATAAACTGTATTTACTGCTAGCTAAGCTGGAAGTCTTGGCTTATATCTGTCTTCCTGCTTATTCATCTGTCTGTTCATTTCAAAGCTCAGTTAAAGCCTCTTCCTTCTTCATGAAAATTTCCCAACAAACCTGATTCTAACTGATCTTCCTGATTTCTAATGGTAATTGCAGTTTTCTTCACACATTTTAGCACTTAATTATGTGGTTTCGTGTTGTTTTCTTTAAGTTTCAAATGTGTAAATATTATTTTCTATCCTAGATTGTGAGTTCCTTGAGGTCATGGTAATACGCTTTACTTGTCTAGGTAATGCTGAGCACATAGCAGATGCTCACAAAGTACTCATTTAATTAAATTGTTTCTCTGGTAATGGCTGTCAGAAGCTAGTTTTCCAGGAAATTTTCAATTTTGGTGCATATAGATTCTCAATTGTACATGGTAGCTATAGTGTTTAGAGTTGCTTTTGAGTGCAGAATTAGATACAGAATTAGAACTACTTGAAAAAATATTTGCTTATAAGATTGTCTTTTCATGTACTTGCTTTGTGTATCACGTTACTTTAAGATTAGAATTAATGGAATATTCATTTCTAATTCCATATCATAGAGTAAAAATATTTTTTGCTACTTACGATATGTGTCACTTTCTTTTTTAAGTACTGACAAGTTAATATTTTTTCCAAAATATTTTCTTTCTTAGTTTTCCTTGATTACATTTTCGAATTTGTAGAAAATACTGAAAAATACTGGGAAAAATTACCCTATTTCTACCAGGGAGATAAACATTAACATTTTGTGTATATAATTAGGTGTGTGTGTGTGTGTGTGTGTGTGTGTGTGTGTGTGTGTATAATAAGTTCTCCCTTATAAGTTTCTCATTTTGTAATTCTTAATGTTTGCTTTTCAGCTTTTCCTAAAAGGATTCCTGTATATCTTAAAAGTGCTTGAGGAAGAGTGATAAAGGCAAGTATCCAACTCTTTGTAGTCAATAAAATAACTTAGTTCATAGCCAAACCAAAAAGCTTTTGGTCACCATATCACAAAAAAAAAAAAAAAAAAGAAAAAAGAAAAGAAAAAAAAAGAAAGAAAAACTTAAAGGAAAAAAAATGGATTCATATATAATTTGGAATTAGAGCACCCTCCTAAACATTTGACAGGTTTTAAAAACGTAATTTTTAAACTTATTTTTGATATTAATTCAGAACAACTTGTTTCTTGAATGTGAACTAATGGTGTATTATATCTTTGGCAAAACTGTTGTAGAAAAATTGTTAAAAATTCAGAGACTTTAATGAAGTTAACTGTAATGCCTGTTCTGTAGGTAGTTACCTTTTCTTCTTTTTTTTCCAGCTTTTCACTCCTTCCCCTTGCCCCTTTCTGCCATACCCTTCTTTTCCTGTTTCTCTTTCCCCACTTCCTCTGGTTTACTTATAAGAACTTTACTTTTCAGAGAAGCTGACTGAATAAAAGAGAAGCCAACATTTCCTTCTTACAAAAGTACACTTAGCTTTGCAGCTGAACTTGCATGTGTTAAACCAGGGATCTCAATGTAGTTATTTGGGAAATTTTATAAACTGAGCAACAGTAGTTATTAGTTTGAATTTTACTGTCTTACAGAAGAAAATAAGGGAGTCCTAAAAAACTTTGCCATTATTGAATTCCTTTAGTGCTTGCATTCATACTATCAGCAATTTTTATAGAGTTAATTATTGCACATTACTGGCTTTGGTATTTTTTTTGGCACAGCATTTGACCTTTCTTAATATTTGGCTTATATTGAAAATGACCTTAAAGATTTTCTGTTGGCCTACAGAAATTTAGCAAGCTTCAAAATTTTGACCATGTCTCTTGTTTTTGTTGATATCACAGCAGTAATGCAGATGATAGCCACAAGTGTAAATAACAGATTACATTTTATCATTACTACACTGGGTTGTTTTTCGAAATTCTTATCTTACCACTTGATGTTTAAAGCACAATTTAGGGTGCCATGGTAGGTAAGCCTCTGCTAGTTAGTATGATTATGTCTTGCCTTTTGAAATCCCAGAATTTATTACTGTTCTATTACACAATCTCTGCAACTGTGTAGATACCCTGTACAAACTTTGACTTGGAAATTGACAATCCGTTTCTAGGTTTTCGTAAGAATGCTGTCATTTCCTTGTAATCAGTCATTTCGAATTATATGAAAATAAATGATGTCCAAATGCTAGTGAAATGTCAAATGAAGTTACCGACATATAAAATGTACCCAATTTTCCAATTTTTTTAACAAATGAGAAGCCAGTGACACTTGATTAGTTTACACCACTGCCCCAAAGAAAGAGATTTGCTAAGTATAAATTCCTAATACATTTATATATGAGAAAAATAGGTTATTTGGTTTTCCAGCTAACCTTGACACCATTCCTTACTCATGGTGTCTTTTATTCTTATCAGAGAAACTTACACATTTTACCTCCAAAAACAACAAGAAAATCGTTTGTATTACTTAAGTAATGAAATAAGGATAAAAATAAATTGCTTCATTATAAGCCTGCTGCTTTCGCATCTTTCCCTCTTCTCTGGGTCTAAATAGCCAAGTGCAAGAGATTAATTGATGTAGTGTTACTGGATTGTTTTGGTAAATTTTCTCTGAGGAGTTAGTTCAGTGTTTTGCAAAGTGGAAGTAATTCAATAACTATTAGCCTGTCCTACAAATTCATGAGGGAAGGTAAGGATAATTAAATGCATATACTATGGCAACATTTTTGTCCACAAGGAGCCCCGGAAAACTCCAGTAGAGGCCAAGACAGTCATTAATCTAATAAGGATTAAGGGTTTCTTTCTTGGCTTTCCCAAAGGGAAAAGGAAAAACAGAAGCAATGCATAGTCAGGAAAAGGTCAGAGGCCCCAGTGGTGTGGCAAGAGTTCAGTGTGGGTACAAAGAATTTGAGTGAAAGGCAGTGAAATTTCCTATTCTCATGGCTGCTACTCATTTGCCTAGTTTGGGAGAAAAAAAATTTATGGTCTTTAGAAAGAGGAAGATATTAGTAAGAGACAAATTTCTTTTACCTTGTTGCACTGTTTATGCTTCTGGGTCATGAAGAGATCAGGAGATGGGAAAATAGGCATGAAAGAATATGGACAGCAGAGTCACAATGACAATGTCCATATACATGGTAAGAAGGTCTTCTGAGAGTAAGAAAACTAGTGGGTTTGCATTCATCTCTCTGAACTCTGTTAGCTTTGAGTTCACAGTAAACTTATATCTAGGTAATTTATGCCTTCTAGATTGCTACTTGGTGGAAAGGAGTCTTCATTTCTCCAGAACATGACCACCATAGTGCTTCATTGATAGTAATTTAGAGTGTTCAAAGTACTTGATAGTGTAGGGAGTTTTAAAACCCTTTGAACAATAAATTGAGGGAAAATATGGAAATAACTTCTTCCTATACCATATTTTGTCCTCTCTAGCAGGTTCTGTGCATTAATGCAGTTTTGTTTTATATATTTGCAGAAACAATATAAAAATAAACACTTTCTGTTATGAAAAATCTCATGCCTACCATTTCCCCTTCTTTTTTTGCATGTGAGTTTTGTAACCATGGCAATTGTGCTGACCTTACATTTCTTAGTTTCAGCTTCCTTTTAATTTCCTGCATTTAATGTTGGCGTGTAGTTGTTGTTTGACCTTTCTTTTTCTCTTCTCTTTTATCATATACCAGTTACTGTGTTACTTCTTTGCTTTTGAATTTGTGTGGATATGTGAGAAACTTGTATGAGGGATGATAGTTTTCAGAGAAAGGGATTTCTTAGAATCTCTTTTCTTGATAGCTGGTACTGAGGAAATCTCTAGTCTCTCTGAAGATAGACTCTGTCTGGATCATTCACTCATATGGTGCCAGAAGGTCATTTGTGTTTCAGCAGGTAATTCAACTTGCATGATTTTTATTTGTTTTCTTCTTAAAATAGCAAACCTGTCACACCTAGTTACCAGTGACCTTGATGAATATGAATGATAATAAGAAATCCCTCTTTTCCATTAAAATCCACATACAGTTAGGTTGGGATATCCACTTCTCATTATTACTGTTTGAATTTACTGAGTTTTAGCATATGGATAATTAACGTTAGTTGTGAATTAGAGGAATTAAAATGCCTCAGCAAGACTGTACATACTGAATGTTCTGGTCTTTTGATTTCCCAAGCATTGTCTATTTGTCAGCTATTATGGTTTCCATCCCAAGATGACTCCTCTAGTATTCATTTCTTCATATATTGAAACTTGTAGGGATTTTTGAAAAACATTGCTGTTTTCATTTCATATGTACCCATTTCTGAGCTTTTTCTCTTCTAGAAAATAATCATTACCGATTATCTAGGAAACTTTTTTAATCTTCTGATTAAAGATTGCTTAATGACAGTACCTATTTGACTAATGGCATGTTTTTCTTTGTTTTAACACTGGAGTTTCTGCATGGATTTATAATACAAAGTTTTGTTTTGTTTTGTTTTTAACATTAGATAGGCATGAAGCCTCCGTCTTACAGCTGCATGTGTAGTTACTATTGAAGCAAATGCCTACCTAACTTGACAGTCTTGGTGTGTTTAAAATTTTTTGAGTTTGCAAATAAGCATATTAAGTCTACTGATGGAGCCTTCAGGCAGTGAACAGTTATATGAGGACCCTGATCCTGGAGGCAAATCCCAAGATGCAGAGGCCAGAAAGCAGACAGAATCAGAACAAAAGTTGTCTAAGATGACCCACAATGCTTTGGAGAACATTAATGTGATTGGCCAAGGCTTGAAGCATCTCTTCCAGCACCAGCGCAGGAGGTCATCAGTGTCTCCACACGATGTGCAACAGATTCAGGCAGATCCAGAACCTGAAGTGGATCTGGAAAGCCAGAACGCATGTGCTGAGATTGATGGTGTTCCCACCCACCCCACAGCTCTGAATCGTGTCCTGCAACAGATCCGAGTGCCACCCAAGATGAAGAGAGGGACCAGCTTGCATAGTAGGCGGGGCAAGCCAGAGGCCCCAAAGGGAAGTCCCCAAATCAACAGGAAATCTGGCCAGGAGATGGCAACTGTTATGCAGTCTGGCCGACCCAGGTCTTCATCAACTACTGATGCCCCTACCAGTTCTGCTGTGATGGAAATAGCTTGTGCTGCTGCTGCTGCTGCTGCTGCATGTCTACCAGCAGATGAGGCTACTGCAGAGCGGGTAAGTCTGTTAGAGTATCTTTTTCTGTTAACTTATTTTTCTTTGTATGTAGGGTTCTCCAGACTTTTCATTGGTAACTAAAAAGAGATAATCTCAGCAAGAGAGATCTCAAAGTTATGGTAAAAGATAGTTTCCATTTTTACTGAATAAAGGAGATGAATAATAATTATTATAGCTAATAAATGCATGCTTATAATTACTATTTGCTTCCTAACATATTACTATATTTTATCTTTAGTATACTTTATGTGTTTATTAAAAGTCTCAGTTTTATGGTAGAGGAATAAAGATGTTTTGTTGTTGCTTTGGTTTGCACATGAATTGGTTTTTTACATTAATGAAGGTAATAAAGTTCTAGAATATGGGTTTGTGCTTAGTGTGGAAATATACCAAATTGCTTATAATTTTCAAACACTGTATCACATAAGCATATAGTATACATTTTGCTTTTTGTAGTAGAACATATTCATTTTTATAATTTACTCTTAATAAACAGGTGTGTGTGTGTGTGTGTGTGTGTGTGTGTGTGTGTGAGTGTGTGTGTGTGTGTGTGTGTGAGAGAGAGAGAGAGAGAGAGAGAGATCTGCATGGATGGGAGAACTTGGCATAACAAATTTAGGGGAAACTATTTCCATGTAACTCTCACCTCACCTCTCAGTTATGGTTCATTGAAGCACATATAAGAAATAGTTCTCCTAGGGTTTGAAAACTCAGGTACTTGTAGCCAGGCAGATAGTGAAAATGAGTGAACTCAAGTGTTACGGAGCTTGGAGAAAATGCTTTGTCTAAAGGGACAATGTCTTCTTAGCTTTAGCTGATTATTGTAATTTAGGACTGTGAGCCAAATCTTACAAGGGCTTCTGATTTTTCTAGAGAAACTGGAAAGCTTAGGTCAGTAATCTCTTGATTTTTAACATATTATGCAAGCCACACAGAACAAAATCATTTGTGGCCAGGTCTCCCCTATAAGTCACCATCTTGCTATCTTTTGGCTTTACTTTTATGTGTTCCTTAAGGTTTTTTGTGATAGTCAGTCACTTTTATTCTATATTGCTTCTGGCACAGGTAAGTTTATTTTACTGGATATTTATCTTGTATTTAAATATTGAATCTCGTACTTTTAAACCTCTTCTAATTGTGATATTACAAACAGATAATCATTTTAATAAGTTAAACCTGTCAGAATACCAGATTCACCAGAATAACAGAATCATCAGAATAATGATTCATATCATTAAAGTTTTAAAATATAATTGAGGAAAAGTAGCATATATTTATGTGCATAATAGTTATCTTTAAAATAAAGATATTTGGTCATGGATTACACAGTCTAGTTCACAATAAAAACTAACAATGCAACTGTATAATTTGTCTTAATTTGTACCAGAGAACATTAAGAAATTTATTACTAGTGATTCTTGGATTACAGACTTTTATATTAAAAAGAAAAATATGAGTAAAGCACATTTTGTGCATTCGTGTTATTTGTTTTGGAGAACTTCATAGAAAGAGAGGAAAGGGAGAACATTCTTTTTTCAAAAAACTATTTCTTTAATGTTCTTTGTCAATTTTATTGACATATTTACAGTAAAACTCACCAGTTTTAAATGTACAATTTGATTAGTTTTGAAAAGTGTATAGTCATATAACAACAATAATGATATAGAGCATTTCTATCACCCAAGAATGATTTCTCATGCCCCTTTGCTGCAGTCTTCTTTTCTCCATCCGTTGGCTCCTGGCAACTGCTTATCTGCTTTCCTATCATTATTGTTTTGGTTTTTATAGAATTTAATATCTTCATGGGATTATACAGTATAGTCTTTTGAGTTAGGCTTTTTTTAATTTGGCATTAATGCTTTGGAGATTCACTTGTGTTGTCGCATTGTTCCTTTTCATCGCCGGCTGGTATTTCGTTGTGTATCTATTTCTGCATTCACTGGTTGATGGATATTTGGATCATTTTCGTTTTCTGGCTATTAATTAAAATGCTATGAAGTTTTGTATATAGGTCTAACAGACATGTTTTCATTTCTCTGAGTTATATGGTAAATATATCTGCACTATTTTACTCACAACACTTTTGACACCAAATGTGTGTGTTTTTTTTCCACAACAACCAGTTGTGACACCAACTCAATGTCCTGTAATTCAGTTCATTTCTGACAATAACTACCAGGAGTTAACATAGACCTCACGGGTTACTGACTCAGTCCCACAAGACTGCCCCTGCTTCAAATAATAGTTGCAAGTCCCAGGTTGCCATATACATGTACTTCTGACCAAGCTAAATCAGGTGTTCCTACAATTTCCTCCTGAGGTTCCGTAATTTGCTAGAATGGTTCACAGAACTCAGGAAAGCACTTTACTTATGTTTACTGGTTTATTATAAATGATACAACTAAGGAACCGCCACATGAAAGGGATGCATAGGGCAAGGAATAGGGGGCATTTTGGTGGTGCATAGCTTCCATGTCCTCTCTAGGCACACCACCCTCCTAGTACTTGTTCACTAACCTAGAAGCTCTTCCAATATTGCCATTTCGGGTTTTTTATGGCAGCTTCATTACATAGCCATGGTTGATTAAATCATTGATCACTGGTGATTAACTCAGATCTCCAAAACCTCTCCCCTCCTGGCATTTTGGGAAGTGGGGATGAAAGTTCCACTCCTCTAATCATGCCTTAGTCTTTCTGGCAACTAGCATCCATCCTGAAGCTATCGTGGGGGTGGGGGGGTGGATGGGGTCACCAATCATCTCATTAGCATATAAAAGATATTCTTACACTCCCGAGATTCCAAAAATTGTAGGAACTCTGTGTCTGGAACAAAGAACAAATATATACTTATCACAGTATATATTCACCTTATAAAGTGACTATCATTTTACATTTCTACCAACCAAGTTGTTGCAGATGTCAAACTTTCATTTTTTATGGCTGAGTAATATTCCATTATATACATGTACCACCTCTTCTTTATCCATTCATCCATTGATGAACACCCTAGTTGCCTCCATTTATTGACTATTGTAAATAATGCTGCAGTGAACATGTGGATTCACATGTCCCTTTAAAGTACTCTTTTGTGTTTCTTTGGAAAAATACTCAGAAGTGGGATTACTGGGTTCTTCTTTGTCTCTTATAGACTTTGTTTTAAAGACTATTTTGTCTGGTATAAGTGTTGCTACCCCAGCTTGTTTGTTTGTTTCTGTTTTCATGAAATACCTTTTTTAACCCATTTACTTTCATTCTGCGTGTCTTTCGATCCGTAGTGAGTCTCTTGTAGGCAGCATATATAAGGGTCTTGTTTTCTTATCCATTCAGACACTCTATCTTTTGATTGGAGCATTTAATCCATTTACATTTAAAATAATTGTTGATAGATATGTAGTTAATGCTACTTTATTGATTACATTTCTTCTTCCTAAAGAAGTACTTTTAACAATTCATGTAATACTGGTTTGGTATTGATAAATTCCCTTAGCTTTTTCATGTCTGGGAAGCTCTTTATCTGACTTCAATTCCAAGTGATAGCTTTGCTGGGTAGAGTAATCTTGGTTGTAGGTCCTTGCTTTTCATCACTTTGGATATTTTGTGCCAGTCCCTTCTGGCCTGCAAAGTTTCTGTTGAGAAATCAGCTGACAGTCTTATGGGAGCTTTCTTATAGGTAACTAATTGCTTTGCTCTTGCTGCTTTTAAGATTCTCTCTTTGTCTTTACCTTTGGCATCTTAATTATGATGTGTCTTGGTGTGGGCCTCTGAATTCATCTTGTTTGGGATTCTGTGCTTCCTAGGTTTGTATATTTATTTTCTTTGCCAAGTTAGGGAAGTTTTTTGTCATTTCTTCAAATAGATTTTCAGTTCCTTGCTCTCTCTCTCCTCCTTCTGGTACCCCTATGATACAAATGTTGGTACGCTTGATGTTGTTTTAGAGGCTCCTTAAACTATCCTTATTCTTTTGGATTTTTTTTTCTTGTTGCTGTTTTTTGATTGGGTGTTTTCTGTTACCTTATTTTCTAAATTGCTGATTTGATCCTGTTTTGTATAATCTACTATTGATTCTCTCTAATATAGTCTTTTTTTTTTTTTTTTTTTAAGGCAAGGCAACCCTTGGTTGACCTCACAGATTGCAAGGACCTTGTCAGCTTACAATCCCTTTTTCTTTTCTTTTCTTTCTTTCTTTTTTTTTTTATGCCTACAGCATCTGGTCTCTAATAAATTCTTTAGTTATTCTTCATTTCTTTCTGGTTCTTATGTTTTCAGTCTCCATTTTTATGTTTCCTATCTCTTTCTCAAAGTTCTCACTGAGATCAGTGTTTTGAATTCTGTATCTGTTAGATTGCTTGTCTCTGTTTAGTTTAGTTCTTTTTCTGGAGCTTTCTTTTCTTTCATTTGGGACATGTTTGTCTCCCCATTTTGGCTACCTGTTTGTCTCCCCATTTTGGCTGCCTCCCTGTGTTTGTTTCTATATATTAGGTAGGGCAGCTATGTTTCCTGATCTTATGTAGTAGGTGTCCTGTGGGGCCCAGTGGCACAGTTTTACCTGGTCATCTGAGCTGGGTGCTCCAGGTATGTCTCTTGTATGGGTTGTGTGTTTCTTTCTGTTTTAGTTGAGATTTCAGGAAAGTCTGCAGTGTGAGCCAAGATAGGCCGTTTGTATGGAAAAGCCACTGGAAGCAGCCTGGGTGGGCCTGCAAGTTGTGTGGGGCAAGGTCTCAGAGAATTACCGGGGCAGGATGACCAGTGTTAGCTTGGTTGATGGAGACTCAGATATGGCAACTGCCTGTGTCTTCATGCTGGGAGAGGGGAGAGTTCAACAAAGGAACAATGGATTTTGCCAGCACCTCTCTCTGGGGGAAAGCCGCCCCTCCAGCCCCTTGCCCTGAAGCCAGGCAGTTCAATTCCTCCCTGTATGTCTCTGGCACCTTTCAAGCTGCTGCCCTAGCACAGTTCATAGTGAGTGAGTACAAGCGTGGGACCTTTAAGAAGAGCTCTTGGGACTCCAGCAGCTGCATCTCACTCAGCCACAATCTCTGCTGGTTTTCACAGCCAGAAGCTGTGGGGATTTATTTTCCTGCCTCTAGAACCCTAGGGTGGAGAGCCTTGTGTGGGGTCAGGACCCCTCACTCCTTGGTGTGTGTGTGTGGGGGGGGGCGAACCTCCATAGTTGAGATAGCCCTCTCAGTTTTTAACCACCACACGCAGGTGTGATACCAGCCTATTTTGCATTTCTGTTCCTGCTACCAGTTTCAGGGTGACTTTTTCTGTTTATTCATAGTTGTAGGACTTCTGTTCAGCTGGCCTTTAGGCAGTTCTCCAGTGATGGTTGCTTTGTAGTTTAGTTGTAATTTTGATGTGTTCATGAGAGGAGGCAAGCACAGTGTTTACCTAAGTACTACCATCTTGACCAGAACCTACAATTTTCTGTAAATGCTTTTTGATACGGAAATATAAAAAGTTAAAATTTTAGTCTCTAGCCATGCCACCCTGGACGTACCCAATCTCGTCTGATCTTGGAATCTAAGCAGGGTCAGGGCTGGTTAGTGCTTGGATGGGAGATCACCTAGGAAGACTGGATGCTGTAGGTGTAAAAAAAAATAAAAAAAGTTAAACTTTTGAATTTGAAAGAAAAATGCTCAATGTAGAAAACTTTGAAAATTCAGAAAAGAAGGAAAAAATTAACTTGTCAATATTTTGGTGTATTTTCTGTTGACTGTACTACTTATATATGAAAAAATATATATAAGAAAATTTCAATTAAGATTAATTAAGGTTAACATTTTTATATAAAATTAGAACTTGTTAAATACAGTTTTGTATTTTTGAAAAAATTTTAGCATGAGCATTTTTAGATATCCATAAATATTCTTTGTAGATTTTTACTGATTGCATAATGTTACAGCATATTTTGTTGTAATCCCATAATTTGTGTTGACCATTTTCATATATTGCGTTGGAGATGGAGAAATGAAAATATTTAAATTTCCAATGTAATTTTCTTAACATAAAACAATTTATGAAATGTTAATCAAGAAATAATTTGGGAGTACCTAGTTGGTAGTGATAATAGTGATAGCTACCATTCATCATGTGATTATGTGGCAGGCAGTGTATTTTAAACACATTATATAATTTTCTCATTAATTCTAAAACTGCCCTATTTTTTGTATTTTCTCTTTTTTTTAATTGATGAAATAGCAGAGGCATAGAGAAGTTAAGTATGTCCATGGTTTCCCAACTAGCTTGTTTCACAAATAAAGTGTTTCAGAACTATAATAAGAAATCTAGGCTATTTATATTTTGAGTAGCTAGGTTTTAGTAACTGTTGTATGCTGGGCACTGATTTAAAAACCACTTTTACATACCATACCAAAGTGTCTCCCCATTTTTATATATTGGACATTGGTCTAAGTACTATGGAGATACAAAGAATATACAGGAACTAAGTATATTTTTTCTTTCTGTACTTTAAAATGTTAATTTCATTTGTATTTATAATAGAAACAGTCAGCTATTTAATTTATGAAGATTTAATTTATGAAGATTCAGGGTTAGCATTTCATATGTAAGGTGGTCTTATTTCATATCCTTCTGTTAGATTTTTAAAAATGGCTGCTACATAAGATTGTTTCTGTAATACCTACTATTTATGTTTAAAGTTCTCCAGGGTATTTCTGAAAACTTTCTGACCCTAGACTCTGAATTTATAGTCTAGTTAGTGATATAGCAAACAGCATAAAACAGTATATGGTAAGGGGTATGGACAAATTGAGAAAAGAAAAGTCATTCTTGGTTGAAGTGAATAAAAACCTAAGAGGAGGAGGTGGTTGTTTCGATTTGGGTTTTGTAGGAGAAATAGGATTTAGATATGTCAGGATGTGATATTAGGAGAAAGAAGGGTTATTTCAGAAAGGGAAATGGTATGAGCGAGGAAAACAAAATTTGTTGGTGGGATAGTCAATTAGAGTGGTTAAAGAAGCATGCATGTCAGCTGCCTCAGATATTTTTTGGAATGAGGTAGGGTATAAATTTGTCTATTTTGTCTTATCTATTCAATATATTTGACCAAACATATGAGCGCCTGTTATATGCAAGATATTCTGAAAAATGCTGTGGTGGACTTACATGTATAACACTTGATCCTAGCTCTTGTTTTTTAAAACTAGCAGAAAGAGAAGATGCACATAAATAAAGCAACTTGTGAATTTAATAAAGCACTTTAATATGAATTATCTCACTTGATCTTATTAATTCCATGAGATGGTAACAAAGGTTCTTACTGTCATTATTTCACAAACTAGGAAACAGATTTCAGGGCACACAACTTGTAAATAAAGGGTGAATTTTTTGGTTTCTGTATGCTAGTTCTCTTTCTGCAGTACTGTGTTGCCTCCACAATATCATTCAAGGTAGAATGTCATAAGTGCCACATATATTTTATATTGCCACTTATGTGTATATTTAGGAAAGGGGTAGTTAATTCTGTCCAGAAGAATCTTTGAAAGTGTTAAAGGAGGGGCTTTGGGATGTTGATAAGGGTAATAGGGAGTAAGGATATCGTCTAAATTAAAGACTTTTGAGAATAAAACTAATTAGTGTTTTCTTAATAAACTTACACTTTTTCAAGGTAGATTAAGGCCTTTGACATTTTGACTGATGTATTGAGAAGCCTAGAACTGTCTGCACAGCTTGCAAGACAGGTGCCATCTATTGGCTTTATATCCCTCCCAGCACCCAGCAAGACAACATTTTGCACACAGATACCTTATGCATAAATAGCAAATCATCTTCTCTGTCCACATCTTAAGTGTAGTGTCCTTTGGAGTTTTAACCATAGCCCATACCACTCTTTTCACTTCTTTGTGAGCTTAATTATTGTCATATTTTAGCTTCTGCCAAATTTTGTTCTCCAACCTGACCAATCCAATGATCTTCAGAATTGGTTGTCTGTTGGTTGTTTTACAGAGACAGTTCAAACTCATCGTTTCCAAATTTAAAATCATCATCATCTCTCATACAGCTTTTTGTCTTCTAGTATGTTTTCTATCTCAGTTGTTTTCAAACTTGAGTGAATACACAGAAATCATTTAGGACACTAGTTGCAAATAGTGTCCTAAATGCCCCACTCTCAGAATTTGATTTAGGAGGTCTGGTATGGAGCCTAGAAATATGTATTTTTAATAAAGGCCTCAGATGATTCTAGTGCAGTCAGCCCATGAGTTTGAGAATCATTGTATCTGACTTTCTGGAGCCATCAGTTACCCATGTTGGCAACCTTAAAGTTATCCTGACCCCTTCCACTTTTTAATCATGTGTCCCTAAGATTGCCTTTTTTCTTCATTTTTAAATCATTGCACTAGTTTGGGCCTTCATCCATCTCATTGCCATTTCAAATCCTTTCTCCATGCTGCATGCAGCTTGTAAGAAAGCTCTATAGGGCAAAACAAGTTGTGTCATTTCCATGGCTTAAAAATCCTTCACTGGCTCTACCATTACCTGAGGGGAAGAAATTTCCTGAAAATGACATGGAAAAGCCTTTCATGATTTAGCCCACGTGGACTTCTTTGCCTCATGCTGCTCCCTGCCTCAGAGCAACTAGCACTCCTTTTCCACACTTTTCTTCCTCTAAAGTTTTTCGTATTTCCATATTTTGGTTATACTTTCTTTGAATCAGTCATTCAACAACTATACATTGAGTATCAGATAATGCTAGGTACTGTGGATATCTGAACAAAATGAGATGTTATCCTTATTCTCATGGAGTTTATAATCAGATGGGGACACATATTAAAGAAATTTTCCAACTGTGACAAGTGCTACTACAGCCATTATAGGAACATTTGACCTAGTTAAGGAAGTCAGGGTAGGCTTCCCTGAGGAAGTGATAGAGATCTGAAGGATAACCAATTAAGTGTTGGAGAGGGAACTGCAGGGTCAAAGGCCCAAAGATGGGAGGACGTTTCCTGAGCGTGGGATAGAATGGCAATGGCAGAGAGAGAGAGAGAGAGGGTGTGTGTTTGTACACGCATGCGCACGGGCAAGTGCACACTGTTTAAGCCTGTAGAGAGAGATTGGAATCATATCAGCGATTTGCAGACAATGTTAAAGAATTTTTCTCCATCTATGAAGAATGAGTATCATCAAAGTGTTTTAATAAGCAAGAGGGGTCAGTATCAACTTTGTGATTAGAAAATAATCACTATCTTTACATGGAGAATGGATTGGAGTAGGTTTAGATTGAATGAAGATAGATGAATCAGAAGACTATCATAGCATTCCAGTTGAGATCAAGTTTAAGTTTGGATCAAGGACATGATGATGGAAGTAAAGAGAAGGGTTACCTGAGGGCAGGGGTTGTGTCTTATTCTTATTTGAATTCCGCATACCTAATACTTCTGACCTTGGTTTGTTTAATGAATTAGTGAGTAGTAAATAGATGTAGGGAGCAAGAAAGAATATCTGATTAGTGAATTTGAGAATGTACATGGATAATTTTTGAAATGGAATACCATTCAGTTAATCACTCTCCAATACTTATTAAATACCTACTATGTACTAGGCAATGTTCTAGGTAGTTAGGATACTTCTAAAAACAAAACAGGCAAAAATTCTACTCTTACAGATTTTACCCTCTATTAAAGGAGATAGCATACAATAGATATAATAAATGAATTATGTTATATTGGGAGATGATAAATAATATGGAAAAAAGGAAAAATCAGAGTGAAATAACATCAGGAGTGAATATGGAGAGGAGATAAGTTGCAGTGTAAGGATGATAAAAGTAATCCTCATTTAGGTGACATTTGAGTGAAGACTTGAGGAGATGAAAGAGTCATGTAGCTGGCTATCTGGGGAATACTCAAGTCAGACAAAGTAACCCCAGGGTGGGAGCCTGCCTGACATGTTAAAGGAATAGCAAGGAGACCAGTATGAAAAAGCTGAATGAGCGGGGGACAGTAGTGCCCCCTTCTCCATACCTCTGTGTTCCAAGACCTCCAGTGGTTGCCTGAAACTGTGTATAACACCAAAGCCTATATATACTATGTTTTTTCTTACACATACATGCCTATGGCAAAGTTTAATTTACAAATTGTGCACAGTAAGAGATTAATAACAATGACTAATAAAAATAGAACAATTATATGCTATAATAAACGTTATGTGAATGTGGTCTCTCAAAATATTTTAATGTGCTGTATTCACCCTTGTGATGATGTAAGATGATAACAATGCCTATGTGATAAGATGAAGCAAGGTGAATGATGTAGCACTGTGACTTGGCCTTAGGCTATAACCTAATGATTTCATCACACTAAGAATGGTGCTTAACTTAAAATTTATGAAATGTTTATTTTTGAAAATTTCCATTTAATATTTTTGGACTTCTATTGACTGATACCATGGAAAGTGAAATCATAGATAAAGGGGGACTACTTTAGTAAGAGATGAGGTGAGAGGTCACAGGTCACCAAGTCAGGTATGACTTCATAAGGCCTTGTAAGGACTTTGGCTGTACTCTGAATGAGATGGGGAACCATAGGAGGATTTTGAGTATAGGAGTGACGTGTTTCTGTCTTGTTTTTAAAAAGAATTGCTTTGGCTGCTGTGTGAATAGACTACAGGGGGTCAAGGATGAAAGCTAGGAGACTAATGAGGAGCCTGTTGTAGAATCTAGGCAAGAAGTGATGATGGCTGAAAACAGGGTCTTAACAGCCTTAAATAGAGTAGTCAGGGGGATCAAAGTAAGAGATTAACAGTGATCAGTTTGAAAGATTTTGAAGGTCCTGAATAGGATTTCCCAGAAGGCAAGTGGACTTAATTAGCAGTATATTGCACCTAGATAGGGGTTCTCCATGAAGAAAAGAATAATGAGCCTTGATGTAGATTTTATGCAGCAACATAAATATCTTAGAAAAACTACTAAGTTATTACAGCGGAAGACTTAATGAAAGAATCTTAAGGAGATTTAAGGAGATGGCTGTTGAATACTTGATTTTATGACAGTAGGATAGAGATAGGCCATGTTTTGAAGCAATGGTAAGATTCATAGTGGTCTAGAAGTCAAGTATACATTTCATGGTGTAAATTGAGATTATTTAAGTAAATACTTTGAAATTTCAGCGTAGTATATTAAGGCACAACAGTATAAGGATAGTGTTAGTGTTTAAAAACAAAGTGATAACATCAAGGGGAGAAATAGACAGAATTAGAGGAGAAAGGAGATCTGTGAATTCAGAGTGGCTTTAGTTCCCTCAAGTTTTTGCATTACTATAATTGTTTTATGGTGAATCAAACTTTTAAATATTGAGATTACTTGTCACATTATAAAGTCACCCTCAAAGAGTGGAAAGTAATTATTTCATTAAAATTCACCTGATTATAATGAAAACCTTTTTTTTAAAGGCTTCAGTCCTGTATTTGCCATTTACTAGCTGAGTGATTTTAGGCAAGTCACTTAACTACCTGATATTTAGTGCTTTTGCCAACTTTGATCTTTGAGTCTATGGTGCGGAATATAAAAAATTGTATGGACGAAAGTGTAAACTTGGTTAAGTGTACTAAAAGCTTTCATAGTACTATCTCAGTTTACATGCTCTTCTGTTGATATCTTTTATAAAACACCAAAGGATCAGAAATGTTTTCCCCTGGTATTTGCTCACATATTTGTTTGGTAATGTTTATTGAATGTTTGACCTAGCATTGTTTTAGGTCAGGGATCTATAGACCTTTTCTGTAAATAGTAGTAGGTAAATATTTTTGATCATATGATCTCTCTTGCAACTACTCATCTCTGCCTCTAAGCATGAAAGCAGCTACCCACAGTCTGCAAATGAATTGGCATGCCTGACTTTGGTTGTGGTGGATAGTATCTGGGCCGGGCCCATACTTTGCTTACCTCCATCTTAGGTGAGAGCTACATATAGATCATGTTACAGCCTTATTTTCAAAGAGCTTACAGTCTTGATGGGGTGGCAAGATTTATATAAGTGGCGATTAAAGAAGCAGTGTGGAATAATCAAGGCCAGAAGCCAGGAGCCTGTGGTTTTAGATTATAAGAATGTCTTACTTCTGTTATTAAATATCAGTGTGACCTTAAATTAAATTTTCTAAGTTTCATTTCCTTCATTTTCAAGATGAAGTCATTGTACTAAATTTTATTTAATGTTACTTCAAATTTGAAAATTCCTCAAATTAAACTGGCTCTAGTTCCCAGTCTTTTTCATAGCATACGTAAAAATTAAAATATCTTGCCAACTTTGGTCTTTGGGTCTGTAGGTAAAGTGATGACATATTCATAGTGAGGTTGTTGGTTCCATCACCCAAGGCTCTGCTCGATCACTTGGAGTGCTGAGGTGATCAATATCTATAGCATACTTACTTACAACCCATTCTTTGCAGTTAAAACCTTTGATAGAGCACAGTATTTAATTGGATGTTACTGAAATTAAGGGTAGTAGAAGTTCAGAAAAGGGAGAGCTAAGTATGGGGTCAAGTTATCAGTGGGTATTATAGAGTATATGCTCCTTGGAGGATGTCTTAGGGGTATGAGGCACAGTCTGTATAGATCTTCTCCATTGTAAGACAACATAATACATGCAAATTTCAAGTTTCAAAATAGCTGAGATTTGCATTAAAAAAGCAGAACAAATAAACAAAAGAAAACCCCAAAAGTGAGCCCCTGGAGAGCTAAGACCATGCATTAGTTATCTTTATTTATATCACATGCACAACCCTAGAGCCTAAACCAGTATGAGGACCAGTAAGACATTTAGAGGAAGTAATGAGAGATAAGACTGAATATTGTATGATTATATATAGCTGATTTTAAAAATTTTAAATTTGGGTTGATGTCTTTACCATTATGAGTGCAAATAATTTTGATGATGTGTTTGGATGTAGGGAGCTCTCATTACAGATTAGGGGGTTTGCATGTTGAAAATATGTTAAATTTTTATGAAACATTTATGTTCAAGGTGGAATAAAATAGGAAAAAAAACAGCCAAGGTATTAGGAAGCTGAGCTAAGAAGTTACTGTCATATAGTATAAATGTCCACCAACTTAATAAAACAACATTCAATTGTCTCTTCTGTGGGAAAAGTCATTTTGAATTTCAGTATTAGAAGTGATTCGTAGGTTTCCAGGCTAGCCCCAAGATTTCATTTCTCCAAAATCCAGATGAAATATATGCTATTTCACAATTACAGTAGTAACTACATAGTGAAGTAATATGAATTAATGCTATTTAAATATCCTTATTTTATAAAACTAACAGTGAATGAGATTTTTTTTTTTTTGCTAAATTCTGAGAAGGAGTAAGCTTAGAGGGAAATGAGAAGGTAGGTAATGCAAATTTTGGAAGCTTAAGGGAAAGTTTGAGTTTAGTGATCCTGGTTCTCTATTAAGGTTACTGTCACTTCAGAGCTCACTACATCATTTTGCTGTTTATAGGTGAATTTAGAAAGAGCCATATATACCTTTATTAGATCATTTTCCATTTAGAAAAAAATGCAGCTCGCCGACAGCATTAATTTAATTTTACATAAACACGCTCTTTGAGGCTGAAGCAAATCTCATTGTGGTTAAGCAAATCTCACTATGATTTTCAATGTGAAAATAAAATATAAAAACTGTTCTTGGAGATATTTCTAAACAGAACTTGTTTCTAATCCTAATGTAACAAATGTATACATAAATTGGTTTCATCAAATGAATCTTCAGCTAACTGAGAACGATGTTAACAGCATGTGAAGGAATGCTCCATTTTCTAGGATTTGACATTTTCAGTGATCTAGAATTACTACATTTCGTAAATGGAAATACCACTACTAAAAACAGAATGATATAAATAGAATGATGTTATTTGTTTCCAAAGACTATCAATACAGTAGAGCGATGTGAAAATAAAAGCGAGGTATTTTGTAGCAGATTTTGAGGGTAAGCTTAGGACTGTAATCTGCAAGTTACCTTGGGGTAAATGCTGCAGCAGCAAGCGCCACCGGCGAGTATTCTTGGGGCTAATGGGAAATGGGTTAGACTACAATTAGGGAAGTTTTATGGGTTACTTGCAGTATGGATGGAGAGGGAATTTTTTTGTAATGCCTCGCTAAATCTGGAAATTAGAGAAAAAAGGAAAAGATTGGAGCAGGCAGGTGGGGGATGAAGGGAAGATAGGATTTTTCTTCCTGGTAATTTCCACTCTTGGGTGGCCAAGAGCCCAAAATGTTAGGATGGCTCCGCAATGAATAGGCTGAATGAACCACACTTGATAGAATCATGGTTTCCAGGTTAACATGTGGATTTTCTTTGCAACAGAATTGGATAGCTGTGGGTAGGGGACGGGGGAAGGCACCATCTGTCACCTTTCTCCTGCACTGGAGGTCCCATGCAACACTGCCTCAGCTGCTTTCTCTGCCTCCAGGCTGGCACCTCAGAAGTAGAAGATGCAGCAGGAACTTCAGACTGCTTTTCCCACTGGCCAATATCTACACAAAGTGGAATCGGGGCTTGGCCTGCCTAGGAGGACTTCTCATCCAAGGCCAACACCGGAAAAGGCACTCAGAGCTCAATGCTTGCTGCTGTCTGAAGTTCATCTTTGAAGTAGCTCTCAAAAACCCATTCTTTCTATTTTTAATCAGTAACAAATTTGTAGTCTTAGAGTTTGTGGATTACCTGAGGTTAATAAATGAGGGACTCTGCCCTCCATGGTAAATCATAGCAAGGTGGTATCCTGCTCTGTTCAAATGAAAAGGAGAGTTCTAAGAGTGAATTAGTTGAACTGTGAGCAAAACCAGAAAGCTCAGGTGTACTTTTCTCCCAAGGGGGAAGAAATAAGGTAATGGGAAGGGTAATTCCTGTTGCTGACCACCAGGTGGTGCCTCTAGGCCAGGATCAGTAGACAGAAGTGAAGGTATGACTGTCCTGCTGACAAGGATGTTGATAAACGGGATTATAACTTGGTAAGTAACTGGTACAGGAGATCATTAATATATGGGCTGGATTCAGTACAGTGCCTATGAGATGGTAGTAATAGGTGTTCTTTGTAAATACTGACTATGGAAATGGAATAGACAATGGAAATCCAAAGATTTACTTGGGAGAGCTAGTAAGATTATGTTCATTTTCAACAAAACGATTGAAAAATTGTATTGTTTGATGAAATCAATAGAGATCTCTATATTCTGTGTATTTAGATAGCTGACACTATCAAAGGGAACATTTTATTCCCTGTCAAGGGAATAATATGAGGCTGAAAAGTAGGAATATGTCAAAGAAGAAGATGTATTTTGGCTTTTTAGTTGTTCTCTATTAAAAGTACTTCATAGAGCAAAACGTGATTGCCAAAGCATGTCATTTTTAAGTTTATCGACCCCAGCTCAGAAGTTCAGAATGTGTGTTTCCTTTAATATAGTATATTTATGTTGTGGCTCAAAAGATACTGTGATTATCCTCAGTAATAGTGTATTGACATTTAACATGGTCGTCCTAAGAGTGAAATTGAAGGTGTAGATAGGGTTTTCTTAACTTCAGTAAATTTGTCATGCAGTTTATCATCATAGGGATGCTTCTTAAAAAAAATTTTTTTTTAAAATCTGAGTTACATTCCTTCTGTTCCAAGCAGCAGGTTTTATGATGAAGGCTTAATGTAGTACAAATACAAAGTTAAGTTCACTCTTTTAAGTTCAATTTAACCTTTTCCTTTATATCATATTATATTAGAGTAATTAGACCTCTAAAAGAATATTATAGTAAGTGACCTAACTTCTGCTTTCTACTTTTATTCACAAGAGATTTGGGTACTTTATCAGTAGCCTTGAATCTTAGGATTGAGGGAAGAGAATTTTGTCATGGAAAGTCTAGTACTCTTGTTTATCCAGAACACTGTTACAAGGTCTTGCCTTGTAACTGTTAGCTTCTAGACACATAGGTAGATATACAGAGAGACATAAGAACAGACCAGAATCATATATAAGGTAATCACTAAAACAGATTGATTTTTCTTCAGAGGTCATAGTACAGCATTTTATCTCAAGAAAAGTGACTTTGGCCAAATTAACACAATGTTGGGCTTAGTAAGTATTTGTTAAAAATTGACATATTTTGATATTACATCATCATGACCTTTGATCTTGTCAGTCAATGAGAGCAGACTACATTTCACTTCTGAACTTTCATACTTCAGAGTCACTGTGTGTGTGTGTGTGTGTGTGTGTGTGTGTGTGTGTGTGTGTATCACTATATATACACATACACATATATTATGCATTAATTTTTGTCTCATTTTATAGATTTTGAAAATATATTCTTGATAGAATTATTTAACATATATAAAAGATGTTTTATGTTTAAAATTTTATGACCAATCTCTTTACAAAAAGAATTAACAAAGATTTGTTGGTTTATAGGTCACAAAAATATTCATATTTCTAGCCAAAGGTCAAGTCAAATATTTATTAAGAACTGACAAGTATATTTTATCATAGTAACATCTTTCTAGGATGAGCCCTGACCCAGATTTCAAAATTGTAATAATGAGGAAACTAAGAATTAAGAAACATTACATTACAAAATGAATCTCTTGCAACACAAGTGATTTTCAGCTAGTAGAGCACTGGCTGTTGCCAAGTGATTAGCAAAGACTCATGGGAATAATCCTAACCAAGCTCCTCATTTTCTAGGCACAAGATATTAAAACCTACCTAAAGTTATACAACTAATTATGAGTGCTATTACAGATCCCTGGGTTACCTCTGATTTTGTGTTCAGCATTCTTACCTCTTTACCCTTTTGACCATGTCGTAGAATCAAAGAACACTAGTTCTGTTGAGCAGGGGACAAGAAAAGGGAAAAAGAGTTTTTCTTCTTCAGATATTGGTAATGAGATCAGCTTGTTCAGATGAGGTTAGAACTCTTTTAACAGCAGTGACAAAGGCTAATTTCTTCACTATCTCGTTTGGTTTCTTTTTTTGGGGGGGGGAGGTTTCTCATGTTATTACTTTTAAATAACTTATCTTTTTCAGGTCAGCAGTGGAAATAAAATACTGTAATGATTCTCTAGAGTTATTTTAATACTGTTCATTGAAATATGAACAGTAACATTTTGGATTCTCAGATATCTAAACAAAATAATAAGAAAAAAGTAATTATTTACAGTATCTAAGATAAAGCCTTTTTGATTTAGTGAGATAGCCAGTTAAATAAACAGTCTCCATGGAGCTATATCTGTTTTGTGAGGTTAACGGGTATGGTGGGAAAAGAGAGCCCAAATTAAGTCTCACATTAATCACAACATAATGTTGCAGAATTATAGTTAAGAATCTTAATGACTCATTTAATAATTGAGAATTTTTTCAGGTAGTTGGTAGTAATCTTTGTAGGAATGTTTTGTGGAAGTGAATTTGTTTTAATATCATTATATGGGATCATACTCAACTCATTGAGCATATCATGTGTGCAAGACCTTCTCTCTCTCTCTCTCTCTCTCTCTCTCTCTCTCTCTCTCTCTCTCTCTCTCTCTCTCTCACACACACACACACACACACACACACACACACACACAGTAATTTAAGTTGCATGTGAGCTTTTCGAGGTAGGTCCGATCTCCATTTTTACAAGCGAGGTAATAAGAGCTTAGGGAAAATTTTAAATTTGCCTAAGACCAGAGAGCTAATATGGCTGATCTAAGTTCTTTGCTTATTCTACCACAGCACAGATGACTCAATATTGTAAATTTTTATCATATATTTAGTGTGAAAAGTGTAATATAAAGGCAGAGAGTATGGAAGATCTTAGAAGGATCTAGACTGCCAAAAAGATGAAAATTAGTTGAAAAATACATCTAAGTAAACTAATTTTCCTAAAACACTTAAGGAAAAAAAATTAAACAAATATCTTAACAATTAAAGCAAGATTTGAAGCCTGATAACTAACTCTTAGAGAAGAATAAAATAAAAATTTACATAAAAGAAATAATTTTTTATTGCTTTCCATATCTGTTGTCAAAAGACCACAAGAGAAGTCACCACAATTTCCTAACCTCCAAACAATGCATTAAAGTAGGAAAAGAGAGGTATTTGGTTGATTTTTCTTTGCTTCCAGGTAATCTCACTAGCAGGTAATCTAGTAGTTAGTAGCAGTGATAATTTTTAATTCTGTTTTTGGTTATTTTTCCTCTGCCAAGTTGTTGTAGCCATCTGGAGGGGTAAAACAAGAGTATTGGAGTTTCACTTTTCTTTTTGAGCCTTTTATTAACATAACAACTTAGGCTGGGAGGGACTGCTATTGTCATTTTATTCAACTCTAACATTCTCCCCAAGTGGTTATCTGGACTAAGAAGCCCATTCTACTTGTGGATGCCTCTCTTAGACAAACACGACTTATTAAATTGAAATCTGGTTCCCTATGTTTCTCCAGTTAAGGCCAGTCAGAATATGTAATGCCTCTGCAGGCTTGAATTGCTTTCACATTGTGTGTCTTTGAATAGTTCTTTTCCTGTGTTAATATTTCTTAGTCCATGGGATATTCTTTTTTTATTTTTTAATTTGACAAATATTTATCAGTCAAGCATTTTAAGTGTTAGAATGCAGTAGTGAATCCTCAGTACAGACACTATAATGTGAAGAATTACTATCTCAAAAACAGTAAGTGAGGAAACAGAAGATTGGGGTTGAAATCATTTGTCAAATTCACTTAGTAAGAAGTTTACTGGATGTCAGGACCAAGTTTTTCTAGCTCCCAAACTCATGCTTTTGACCACTGTTCTTTGCTGGCCTGAGTCTTCTTTTCAAAAATAATCTTGTAGCCATCAATAAAGCCTGGAGTAGATAACTAAAGAGAATGGCTTAAATATCTTATAGCTAGGAGATTCTGGGGTTCCTTGAGATGCTTGAATAAATTTGGAGCCTGGGCTCCCCTGGGAAACTTTAAATCAAGTAGATTCTTGATAGTCACAGACTTAAAATTATGGTTTTAACAATTCTCTAAGGATCCCAGAAGTCCATGAAAAATATGGAACACTTCACAAATTTGAATATCATCCTTATTCAGGGGCCACGGTAGTCTTCTCCGTATTGTTCTGATTTTAGTATATCTGCTGAAACAATCACTGAGGTGTTCTTTCACATCATAATTTTGAATACTCAGTCATACTGGTCCATATTTTTATTTTTTGCAAAAACATTGCTTTAATGACTGGTGATCTCTGAAACCCAAAGAAATTTTGTCTTTAAAAAAAAAAATTCCCAGCTCAAAATAATAGAAATTTTAGTCTACTGGGGTAAAAGAATATAGTATCTCTCAGGAAATCAGATGTGGTGATGTGGGATGGTCTGGGTCTATAGGGGCCTAAGAAGAAGAAATTCTTGTTAGCAATTTATTTCCTTTTAGAACAATAAGATAGCAAATGTTACTTGTCCATCATATTTGTGATTTCCTGATCATCTTAGACTTTGCATTGTTTTTTTTTTTTTTAAGTAGTATTCTGAAGTGCTAGTACTTCAGTTGAAGTTGTTAGTTTTGATCCTACAATACACAGTTGTAATCTGGAAAACATTATATATGACATTTGAATATTGCTTTCCTGGTTTGGGGTAAATTGTTTTACTTTGAGAGAAGTTTCCAGATTTGATTTCTGAGCTAGAGTCTTAATTAGGTGTTGACTATTTTATTTGAACTTAAACCTCCTTTTTAGCTAGTATCAGTGCCAGGGAATTAATTCATTTACTAGTTTACTTGGGAAAGATGTTAGGAAGCTTTTGTACCGTGATTTCCAGAGACCTTCTGCTGATAACTTCTGGTACTACTCAGAGAGTAATCTTTGATGAAATTGCTGATTCTTTTGCGTTGTACTAATGATTCTTACTGTTTGCAGTGTATTTTAAACACAGATTTCCTGGTTAATCCTAATACATTTCCCAAGTCTTATTTTTAATTACCAACCAGGTTATGGAACTAATTCTTAACAAATGGCCTAAATTCTGAAATTTGCAGATTCTTATGGTTAGTAAATAACTTCAGGATTTTTGCTTTGGTCAATAGCTTGTTTTGGTTTTACATAACAGAAAGTTGAAAATGTGCCTTGAAAACCTAATGTAATTTAAATGTGCTTTCCTTTTTAGAGACCCTAGATATGGCAGCTTTCCAAAGACTCATTTTTCATTTCCTTGCCTTGTTTTTAGAATATTACTTTTGATAACATGAACTTTTTCTTTAAAAACAAAGTATTTCCTATATCTGGTTAATAAAGCATTTTGATAGTATGCTCTAAACAGTAGTATACTTGAAAAGCTCATTTCAAGGATAACAACGTCATGTAAATGTTAATTGAACTGGACTTGATATCTTCTTGGGATCACTTCCAATGTTAATATTTTGAAGAATCAGCCAAGTCCTTTAAATGTGGATACATTCAGTCAAAACAGTCTTAAGTTTTAGATTTGAGGTTGGAGGGATGATGAAAGATGTCCTCATAGGTCTTTATTTCCCGCTGGGCGTGTGCGCGTGCGTGTGTGTATGTGTGTGTGTGTGTGTTCCTGCACAATTGTTGGATGCATATTGTATGTGTAATAGAGAGCCAGATAATCCATTTTTCTGCTACTAGCTCTGCACTTTATTGCCAAGAAAATTATTTTGTTATTTTTAAAATTTTTATTTTTTTATTTTTATTAAGTTTATTGGTTATATAATTATATAATTTTCAGGTGTACATTGTAATTTGACATCTGTATATTCTGTTGTATGATTACCACCCAAAGTCCAGTTTCCTTCAGCTACCATATGTTTGATCCCATTTATTCAGTTCACCCTCCCCCTCCTCCCTATATTTGACTCCTTTTACTCCATCTATCTCTCCCCTCCTCCCCCACCCCCTGCCCTCTGGTAACCACTATAGTTTGTTATTTTTAAAGACTATTTGGGTGCCATTAAGTTCTGATAATAATTAATACCTAGTTGATGGTATACTTATTATGAGTATTTAATATTTATTGCTGATTCATAATTATATAGGTAGGTCTCCTACGACCTATTTCTTTTTAAAATAAAGGGCCTTAACTATTGAGTGTAGTGAACTCCAAATTATTTTCTCACCTATACCTTTTAGCCTGTCCCCAATATTTTTATATTTAATTGTAAATCATACACATATAATTGTTCCTATATATAATATACATCATATAACAAAAATAAAAAGAAAGTACAAAATATAGATGGAAATTATAATGTTTTCTTTCCATAACCCATTGGATTATCTTGCTTGTATCTTACATTTAGACCAAGATTAAAAAAATAGAATAATTCCCCTCTAAAGAACTTTTGGGAAATATGAAAATCATTTATACTTGCCTTAGGAATGTGACACTAGAACAATATAGGAACATATTTTACAATAAAACTGTCCAGCTTTGAGGTAATCTGCCTTGGGGTGATCAGGCTAAGGCTGGAGAACTGCATATCATGCATGTGGTAGGAAATGTCCATGACTCCTGTTGAAAGTTGGATTAAACAACCTCTGATATTCCTTCTAAGATTGTGACTTTTAATAGGAATTCACAGGTTGAACACTTAGATTTAAAACACTGCACGAAAGTTGGGTTGTAGATGAGGATTTGGGTCAGGAATACGCTGGGAAATTCTTCAGCTTCTTTATTCAAATCTTCTGCTCAGAACTTCTCTGCTGTCTTCTTTAGAAATTTGATGATTTTGGATTCTCAAGCCATCTCCACATAGGGAAAAGTTGTAAGGCTTTTTTTTTAAGCCCGAAGCCTGATTATATGGAGAGTAAATATATATGTTGTAAGGAATTCCAGCAGTGACTTATCACTTAACTCTGCTTCATTATTCCAAAAGAAGAGAAAAACATTAAAGGAGGTGTAGAATCATATACAGTATTTTAAAGCGTATAATATCACAGATGACTTAGTAAACATATTTTCAATTTGTTAATTCCCCCTAATGTATAAAATCACTATTTTAGAAAGAATAATCTATTCTTCAGTAGAAATTGAGCAGCTTCACTTTTATAGCTCAAAATTGTATTACCTTAAAAACAAAAAACTTACTTCCCCACCCCTTCCTTTTTCTTTTTTCTTTTCTGTTAAAGAATGATGGTTTTGTGAATCCCAGCTAGCAAAGTCGGCAATAAACTTAGAGCTTCTTTACATCCTTATCTTGATTTGAGCATTGTGAATGTAACTGCAGTGCTACAAAGTAGCTGCTTAAGTTTCTGTCTTGGTGGTGGTTTTCTTTCCTGGTTTATGTAATACCCTATTCTCTTTTATTGTTATCACAGAGACAAAAGTCTTTCACCAGTGAATCTAAGAATCTCAAATACGAGAATCACCAAAACTTGAGATTTGTTTTTTAAGGTTAATCCTGCATTTATTGAGAAGATTTCTACCTCAGCAGCACTTTCCTTTTAAAAATAAAATATGCAAGATAAATGGCCATAAAAGTGAAAGAAATTCCTAATTCTTATCTGTTTATTTCTGAGTATTTCTTTATAAGAAGCCTAATAATGGAGTAGTGCATCAGAGGAACTGAAGATTGGTGTAACCTCTTCCATGTGGTTGTTCTGTGGAAAATGTTTTCTAGAACTTAAGTGAAATGGAAGCTTACTAGAGCACATACAGTCTTAGGGAGCATACTCTTGATTTATTAATAAAAGTCTCATATGTTAAATAGCTATGTACATGCACATTTAAATAACCACCATATCATAATGTAGGACTAGAATACCTTAAACACTATTTTCTGGCTTAGAGTTCACCAGAGGCTTTCCAACATTAAACTTGTTTTTGATGATTGTAGGTTGTTCAGGGCACAACTATACATTCTCCTATGGAAAAGAACAACAGTGTGCAGGTTTTCTCTTTGGAACTGTTGTCTGCTACAAGGATGCATAACAGCTAAAGAAAACAATTACTCAATTTGTTATTGCAAGTGTGATTATTTTCATTCATTTTTCAGATTCCTTAGGTGTCATACATTGTCTTTAGGTAATGTATGATGAGTTATACCAAAGAATCAAGTTTAAGCAGTTAAATACTTGTGAGATTAATATATTCTTCCTAGGAATGTTTGCCCAGAAGGCCTTAGGGTATGGGTTCAACTTGCTTATGTTTCTCTGCAGAAGATGAAATGCAGGCTGTTTTCTATTGTCAGACATTTAGTTTTGTGAGGATGGGAATAAAAGTATTATGATCCAAATGTAGCTCAGGAGAATTTAGGCTGCAGTTTAAATTACCGGACTTGGATCTACATACTTGTTTGTAATTTGTATCCTTTGTTTTTTGTTCGTAGTTCTATGTCATCTTTTGTGGATTGGCACAGAAATCAAGACTAGCTTGACTGTTACATCTTGTTTTCATCCTTGTGAGGATTTGTAGTTCTAGTGTTTTACTAAAAAAAAGTCAATTTGAATAAATTTTCTGATTTAGATGAGTCACACTTTGTTAAATCTAGACTAACTTTACTGAGTAGTTTTTACTTTTAGTGGGGTTTACATAAAAACGAGGTTAAAAAAGAACAAGCTGCCATTGAAACTGGCAAAAATTTTTTTGCAAAAGGCATTGATGTTTGTATAAGGAAAGAATATTCCTGTGTCTCTCTCCTTAAATACATAGAACACTGCACTTTTAGTTACCAAATGTGTGGGTTCCACCCTCCATATCAGTCAGTTTTCTGGGATACCAGTTGGGTGTCTTACAGTTTAATACAGTTTTGATATTATCTGAAGATAGTGTCAGATTCCACAGATTAAGAGCTTAGTCCCACAAGAGTGCCTCTCCTCATTGCTACAGCCTCCCATCTCAAGTCCAGGATTTCATATATGCTTCTGACAAACTGGCTATAGATTGGAGGTTCCCTAAACCCATTCCTTAGGTTTGATTAATTTTCTAGAGTGGCTCACAGAACTCAAGAAAATATTTTACTTACTAGATTACAGGTTTATTACAAAAGGATATAACTCAGGAACAGCCATATGGAAGACATGCACAGGGTAAGCTTCCATGCTTTCTCCCAGGACCTTCGTGTGTTCACCAACCTGGAAATTCTCCAAACCCCATAGTTTAGGGATTTTTGTGGAAGCTTCATTACCTAGGAACGATTGATTGATTCATTGGCTTATAAGGTGATTTGAACACAGTCTTCAGTACCTCTGTCCTTTCCCAGGAGTGGGGGAGGACTGAAAGTTCCAATCCTCTGATCATTTGGTTGGTTCCCCTGGCAAGCAGCCCCTATTCTTAGGTTACCTAGGGGCTTTCTAAAAGTCATTTTATTATTATAAATTCTGGTGTAGTTCTAAGGGGCTTGTTATGAATAATAAGACACCCATTTCACTTTTATGCTCCAAAGCTATTTCAGGAACTAAGGACAAAAGACTAAATATTATAACAAAAGATATTCCAATTCCTCTTACCCCTGAGGAAATTCCAAGAGTCTTAGGAACTGTGATACAGAAACCGGGACAGAAGACCAAAATATATACATGTTATAAATTACAATATCACATGTTCAATGTGGAAAATATCAAAAGCCATTCTTTTTTTTGTGTAATTTGAGTGTTTAAATGTATATATTTTTTATAGATAACTGTCTATCTTCTTAAAGATTTGTATCCTTGTGATTTTTTTTTCTTCCTGTTTGTATCTCTTATTCACTGCCTGTGGCTTCACAATTCTGTATTGTCTTAGTACCATTTTTGAAATCACAGCTGGAAGCTTTGAAAAGCATTCTGACAAAAGATTGACTTGTGACTTTAGGCCAACAATAAGCTACAGGAACAAAGAAATGAAGACATGAGTATTCAGATACGTGTCTATGTCCTTAGTACTTCAGAGAATTGTTGAAACCAAGAATTTAAAAGCCATCTCTTTGCAACATAATTAGAAGTGTAAAACATCTTACTTTTTTATGAATCTACTATTTTAAAATTTTTGCGAAATTTTCATAGACTCATTTACTATCTTCCATCTTTCAGGTTTTCAGGGCTCTCATAAACAAGTATTTTTTCAGCATCTCTAATCCAAGGAAATTTTTTAAAGTTTTTTGTTTATTACATAGTATAAAGAAATTTTTTTAATGCCATTGCAGGGTTTTAGTAACTTGAACTTTGTATTTAATTTTCCACTTCCTTCAAGCAACCATATTTAAACTTTTAACTATCCTAGAATTTATCTAAATATTTTCCAAATAACATGCATATACTATTTTTTTGTTTTGTTTTAGATATCGATTTCTTAAAATAAAGATGATGACTTAGATCTCTTTACTATCTCTCCTGCCCACATCTTACTAAAATTTCAGTTAAATTTCAATATACTGTTTACATTATGCTACTGTAAATTCTTTACAGCTTACACCTTATAGTATATTACGATTACATTTCCCTTTTTATACATTTTTTTTGTCTCGAGTTAATTGCTTCAGTTTTTACTGTTCTTTATATCTCTAATTTGGTTATCTCCAAGTTCTGAAAGAACTATAAATCTTCTCTCAATATTTTCAAAAACATGTACTCTTCTCAGTTTCATCTTTTTCTTAGTGATGTATCTCCTAGAGTCCTCACTTCTCTGGTCTGAATTGATCGCTCTACAAGACTGTTTGTTATACACCATTTTTCCTGAAACTCTTTCATCTGTTAAAAAAAAAAGATTTCATGTAATCTTCTTTAATTGATTTATTTCTTTTTCATAAAGCACATTCTCTAGGAGCCTTATGAGAAAGGATGCATGGAAGATAATTTTTCAGAAATGATGCCCATTTCAAAATTTATTTATTTGACTCTAATACTTTATTTATTTTAATACTTCATTGACTGAAATTTTAGGTTGGAAATAGTTTTCCCATAGAATTTTGTAAAGCATTTTGTCTTTATCTTCTAGCTGCTAATATTGCTGTTTGTTGAAAAGTCTGGCACCATACTGAAGATTCTTGATCTTTTGGGTAGCGCCTCTTTTTCTCTTTAGAATTTTAATGAGTGTTCTGGTTATCTGTGTTATCCTGAAGTGAGTCATGTTGGCATTCGTTGGGCTGGATACTTGTAGGTCCTTTCATTCTGGAAAACTCTGAAGACTAGATCTGGAAACATTAGTTTTAGAAAAGTATTATATATTTTCTATCAAAAACCAAAAATTTGTTTACCCTATACCTTCCACTAACTTGTCAAGTCCTTATCTGATTGGAGAACAGCTGACTTTGTTTTAAATTTTTTATTATGTAATATTTTATTCATATAGAAATAAACTTAGGTAAGTTATGACACAATAACAAACAATCTGTGAACCTGCCACACAATTTAAAAATGGGAACATTACCATCTCCATGGAACTCTATATGTGATTCTACCACTGTATAAAATTTTGTATTTCATTCACTTTAAGAAAATAATTGCATATGTATGTGAAACTAAACTATTGTTTAGTTTTACTTGTTTGGGAGCTTTATAAAATGAAATTATAGCTTATGTAATCTTATATGACTTGCCTTTTTGATGCAGAATGTGTTTAAGGTCCATTTATTCCATGTAGCTGTAGTTCATTTGTATTATTTAATTTTCTCCCCCACTTATATTTCTTTTTAAAATTTTCTTTTTATTTTTCAATTACAATTGACATACAGTTCTCCCACTTATTTTTCTGTACTCTTGGCAGTCAGAGTCAGATCTCCTGACATAACATTTAGTTTAGTTATTCTATTATTATTTTCTGTCTCTTTTATTCTAACTTCTGGGAAATTTTCTTAAAACATATTTTCCAATCATTCTAGTACATATTTTATTTCTATCATTTTTAATTTCTAAGTGCTTTTTCCTCTCCTGTGAATACTTATTTATAGATTTTTGTTTTCTTTTGTCTCTCAAGATATTCCTTTTGCTTCCTATATTGTCTCTGTCTCTTTGGAGTTTCTTTTTTTCTGGATGTTTGTTTTAGTCTGTCTTTTTTTGTTAGAGGCCTTTCTCAAACGTCTGGTCATCCGTGGCTGTCTTTTCATATTTGAGAGAGATGTTACAATGCTGTGGGAAGCTCTGCTTTGTGAGGACTTGTAGCTCGATTGTTTTTACTAGAGAGTAATTGGGCAGAGACCCTATTTATTGAGGCCCTTCCAGTTGTCAGTATCTGTAGGTCTTTTCTTCAGTCAGTTTTTTTCCAGAGGAATTATTCAAACTCTTGCCTTGGTGGTGGGTGGATGATGGTGGTGGTTATAAGCCTGGCTGCATGAGTTCTACAAGAGTAGGAAGAAGAGAACTGAAATTCTCATTCAGTTTAAACCTCTGTCCTCAGAGTGGGACCTCACCCCAGCATTCAACTGTGTCTGGAGTTTCTCACTCTAGAATCCTTCTAGTCCCCTGTTTGTCTCACCAGAAAGTAAACCTCTGGACTGATTGCCTTACTGTGTGTTAGGGTGTGACCTGCTGATCTAACTGCTCATTATAAATGCTTTAGCCAGTCCTTCTGTTTTCAGGCCCAACAGTATGCCTCTTTTTTAAGAGTAGTCCCTGATACTTCCAAGACCTAACCTTTTCTACAGTTTTGCCTTACTTCTTGTTAATTTCTCCACACCACCCACTACCCTGCCAAGTACTTGTCTTACTGGAGAAAAACTGAAAGCTAAGTTATTTATTACTGGGCCATCTACTTTTCACCTTCCAAAGCTTTATTGACCTCTGTCTACTGCTATCTCTTCTCTAGTTTTCTCTGCCTTTATGAGTATATACCTTCTATTATTTAATTTTAGTAGAAAGCGAAGATAAATAAGTTCAATCTTTCATGTTTAATTTATTAATTCCCTTCTAAGGATTCTTTTGTTACAATAAAAATATGGAGGGCTTTGATATAGACTTGCCCTCTAACGGCTTCTGTGTTCCCAATGTAGAAATCAAAGAAATTTTTATTTCTGATTGTAATTCAGGTTAGCCTTTTTTTTTCCCAGCACATACAGAGCCTGCTGAAATAGAGGGAGCCACTGTTGTGAAGTAGAAAAGACAAAGACTAGAATCCATTTGTTCCTTCCTATAGTCACTAATAAAATAGCATTTCTATAGCAAAATCACTTTTGTAGTTATCTTCTGTCTTATATTTTCTTTACTGAATAGCTAAACATGAACTGCATTCTCTTTTCAGTGGCCTAGATTGTCATGGACAGAATAATCTTTTTAAAATTTGATTTTAGATATTAAAGCTTAGTGTTCCAAATCTTGATTTGGATGAAGGAAACCTGTGTTGTTTAAACTGTTTTTAATTAGGTTTTAGTACTTAAACATAACATTGAACCATATCAAATTGCCAATATTTGAACAGTTTTAAGAGTACAAAAATGGTAGTTTTATGTGATTTAACAACAGTTAAAGGACCTTAACAGTGTTGGTAACAGACCTTTCTGCCCAATATAAGAGTTCGCTCTATAGCATTCTTGGAAACATTCCAATAAGAGGAAAGGAAAAGATAAAAAGGATGTTGTGCTAAGTAAGCAGAGTTGAGGTCCCTATTCGGTATAACCACTAGGTCCTAGAGCTGCTTCAGAGTTCCTATGATGTTCTAGAAGCTACACAGTGCTGAAGCTGGAGGCTCTACATTCCTTAGAGTGCCAATTAAGTACACAACGCCTGTGAATTTAGACACATACCCACTTTGAGTACCTGGCTGCTAGGATGCAGCAAATACCAATTTAGCTGGAGTAGTATTACTTAATTTTGTTTATTCTCTATACTATTTTCATGAGTATTTTCTTAGGTTAGTTAATAGTTGAGCTTAAAAAGATACTATGACTGTCCTTGAAATTTAAACCATTGTAGAAATAAAATATACAATACCAAAAAGGATGGGTGGAGGGTAATGGAGTTATTATTAAGGTCTTGGTTTGTTTGGAATGTGGTTAAGGTGGAATGTAATAAGTTAACAATGTATATTATAATTTGCAAGGTAACCACCAAAAGAATAACAAAAAAATATATAACAAACTAAGATAAAATAGAATGTTAAAAATAGAAAAGAAACAAGGGAAGAATAAAGGAATAAAGAAAACATGAGACAGAAGAAACACATCTTCCAACACACAAGATGGAAGTAAAAGATAGGAAAAAAATAATATCATGAAAACACTAATGGAAAGAAAGATGATAAAGCTATGTTACTATCACCCACATTAGATGTTACGGCAAGAAGTATTAACTATAGATAAAAAATGACATTTCATAATGCTAAAACATTTCTCTGAACCTTCTCGTTGCTTGGTTTGCTAACCATTCTTAGGTGTGATCTTTGGGTCTTTTATTTGACCAGTATTATCATTTGAAGTAATTTTTCACTGCTAGAGATGTTTCTGTAGTCTGTGAGGGAAGAGTAATTCCTTTGTCTCTGTGACTGTGGTAATGTTCATGTTCAACATACTCTGAGCATTGTAAACAATTGCATGGGGTACCTACCACTTCAGAGAGCAAAACCTCAGACTTAAAATTATTTAATTTAGTGTTGTAGTTATTTTTAATGTAATTATTGTCCTTTTTAAAATGCCAAGTATGAGAAATAGAATTTAGATGAGGACTAAAGAGGTATATTTTAAGGGATTTTTTAAACATTGTGCAATTATGAGTAATGAAGTATTATAAAGAACAAATCAGAAAGGAGCCACTGTTTGTTCATGTATAAGGATTCTTGGCAATAAGCCATTTTTTGGTACTAGATTTTGAAAGCTGTGCAATGATATGTCATTGTCAGAACTCTTTATTTCTATCTGGAGAGAATACTCTGTTATTTAGAGAATATTTCATTTTTCTAGAAGAAGACATCTTTTGGCTGGTTGATCTCCATGCCTAAATACAGGAAAAGGAAAAAGTGGTTTAAGGGAATAAAAGTGCCAAATCAAGGGACATACTTAGAAATAGAAATGATTAGCTTAACTTTTTTTCAAGTCATGGTAAAATACCCATCACAGTAAATTTACCATTTAACCACATTTCAGTGTATAAATTTATTAGTGTTAACTATATTCACACTGTTGTGAATATTTCCAGACTTTTTCATCTTGCAAATCCGAAACTCTTTACCCATTAAAAATCTTTCCCTCTATTCCCTCCCCCAGCCACTGGTAACCACCATTCTTTTTTCTGTTTTCATGAATTCGACTACACTAGCTACCTCATGTAAGTGGAATCATGCAGTATTTGTCTTTTTCTGACTGCCTTATCGCAGTTGGCATAATGTCCTCAAGGTTCATCCATTTTGTACCAAGTATTTCCTTCCCTTTTAAGACTGAATAATATTCCTTTGTATGTATATAACACATGTTGTTTATCCATTCATCTGCTGATGGATTTTTGCTTTGGTTTCACCTCTCGGTTATTGTGAACCTGTTTTCATTTCTTTTGGAAGTAAATACAGAAATGGGACTGCTGGATCATATGGTACTTATATTTTTAATTTTTTGAAGAACCACTATATCGTTTTCTACTGCAGTTGCACTATTTTACAGTCCCATCCAACAGTATGCAAGGGTTCCCATTTCTCCACATCCTTGCCAATACGTGTTTTCTGCTTTTTTCAATAGTACCCATCCTGATGGGTATGAGATAATATCCCATTGTGGTTTTGATTTGCATCTCTTTGATGTTAGTGATGTTGATCATCTTTTCATGTGCTTGTTGGCCATTTGTATATCATCTTTGGAGAAACGTCTAATCAAGTCCTTTGCCCATTTTTAAAATCAGATCAATTTTCGTTGTTGAATTATAGTAGTTCCTTTTATATTTTAGACATTAACCCCTTATTAGATGTATGACTTGCAAATATTTTCTTCCATTCTATAGGTTGCCTTTTTGCTTTGTTGATTGTGTTCTTTACCACACTGTTTTGATTACTGTAGGTATGTCATAATGTTTTGAAATCAGGAAGCATGAGGCCTCCAACTTTGTTCTTTTTCAAAATTGTTTTGGCTGTTTGAAGTCAATTGAGATTATATATGAGATTATATATGAATTTTAGGATTAATTTTCCTATTTCTGTGAAAAATGCTGTTGGGATTTTGATAGGGAGTTTGTTGAATTTGTAGATCGTTTTGAGTAGTACGACATCTTAACAATATTAAGTCTTCCAGTCTATGAACACATGATATCTTTCCTTTTACTTGTTTGTTCTTTAATTTTTTTTCAGCAATGTTTTGTAGTTTTCAGCATACAAGTTATTTCTCCTTGGTTAAGTTTATTCCTAAATATTTTATTGTTTTTGATGCTCTTTTAATGGAATTGTTTTCTTAATTTCCTTTTCGGGTTATTCATTGTTTTTAATCCATTCAGGTGTTTCGATGAATTAAATCAATTTATAGTTTTTAAAGAGAGATTTCATTTTTTAGAACAGTTACAGGTTTATAGCAAATTTGAGAGGAAGGTACAGAGAGCCCCCATATACCACCTGCCCCAACATATGTGTAGTCTCACCCATTATTATCATCCCCCACCAGAGTGATACATTTGTCACAATTGATGAACCTATGTTGACACATTATAATCATTCAAAGCCTTTTGTTTATGTTAGTGTTGTGCATTCTTTGGTTTTGGACAAATGTATTATGACATGTATCCACCATTACAGTATCATTCAGAGTATTTTCACTGCTCTAAAAATCCTTGATGCTCTGTTATGCATACCCTCCCTCCTCCCCTCCACCCCTGGCAACCACTGATCAAAATTTTTACTGTCTTCATAGTATTGCCTTTTCCAGAATGTCATATAAATAGAATCCTAGAATATTCAGCCTTTTCAGATTGGCTTCTTTTACTTAGTAATATACATTTAAGGTTCCTACACGTGTCTTCATGGCTTGATAGCTCAGTTCTTTTTAACGCTAAATAATAATTTATTTTTTAGATATACCCATTGTTAGAGATTATGTAATCTTATATATTGAACTAAAGAAATCAGGTAGTAGAATAGTTACATATCAATCCTATCAGACAAGAGCATGTTTTCTTTTAAGGTTTTTAGGGCATTCCACAAATATTTATTAACTATCTACTCTGTATAAGGTACTATACAATTGGGATATAGAAAATATAAGATGTACTCCTTCAAGGTGCTCATTTTTAATTTGATGAACAATCTCGATGCATAAAAAACTAAAAAATACTACAGGACCTAAGTAGCAAATATAGAAGTACAAGAACTATCACTGTGAGTTAAGCAGAAACAAATAACAGTGAACTGACATGAACAGGGCCGGCTTCTAAAGTAAATGAGTTTGGGCTGGACCTTGAGTGGGTAGTAGGATTATATCTTGTATCCTGGAGAAAAAAAAAATCACACATCTAAAAGTAGGCATGTATAGATAGTATTGTTTGTACTAGCAGAAATGTAGAAATAATATAAATGGTCAACAAGAAAATGGCTAACTGCTCTGTCTATACTGAAAATTACTGTGCAGCAGTTAAATACTGGAGACCCATATCTACTGACAAAATGTTCTAAGTAAATTGTTGAATCTTTTAAAAAAAACAGTTATCTTTGTTTGGACTGCTATAATAAAATGCCACAAATTGGTAGTTTATAATACACAGAATTTATTTTTCACAGTTCTGGAAGCTGAAGTTCGAGATCAAGGTGCCAGTATAGTTGGATGAGGGCCCTCTTTGGGGCTATAGATTTCTTATTATATCCTCACTTGTTAGAAAGAGGTAGGGAGCTCTGTGGGTTCTCCTTTACCAAGAGCCCTAATCCCATTGCACTGGGATTTAGAATTTCAACATATGAAATTTGGAGGGACACGAACATTCAAACCATAACAAAGGAAGTTCCAAATAATATGTGTATTAGTTGGGTTAAAAACAAACCAAGTTAGCTTATTGATAATACTGCATACTTTTATAAGTAAATTTTATATAAATCCATAGTAAAGGAAGGATAAACTGATAACAGTGGTTATAATAATAATTAAGCATTCATAAATTGCTTATGTAGTTAAAAATAAAGAAAAATCTCAGGTAAAAATTTATTAAAACTAGTAGTGGTATCTTCCGTATGGTGATATTATTAACAAATATTCTTATTCTTTATATTTTACTGTATTTTCTGAGTTTTTATAGGAATCATTTTATTGGAAAATGTTAAATTATATGAGTCATTTATAAATGGAAGATAAATAATTGACAAATATTTCAAAATGGAATAAAAGAACAGTTAGAATTTAGTTAGGTGGAAAGATCAGGGAATTTGTGGGAGATGGTTGAGAGAGAAGGAAATCTAGAATGTCTTAGAAACTTTTTAAAGTTTTATAGAGCCATCAAGCACTGTCTTATGTTTTTAAGCCATTCATTCAAAAACTATTTAAGGGCCTAGTAGGTGCCAGAATATCATTATGAGCATATTAGGTCCCTGCCCCTTATGTTTTGATGAGGGGGATGCAGACAAGGAAAATAAAATATAGTATAGTGAGGAGGAATCAGTTGGTAAGGTGGAGAAAGGAGTTAGCCAGGGTTATTAAGAGAAGACTTTCCTAAAGAAATAGAAGTCTAAGCTGAAATTTGCAGTTAAGTGAAAGTAGTGTGAAATGTCTACAGAAGGAAAGCAGGGACCAGCACGTGAAACACCTTGTAACTATTTTAAGGACTTGATTTTTTAGTGTTTAAATATTTCATATATATCATGTTAGTTGTTAGGCACTTAGTAGGCACATAATAAACTCCCATCTCCTCTCTTTGCTTCTCTTTGCTCCCTCATATGTATGGATTGCAGGTGATGGATGGCATGAGTTTTTTGGGGAATATTAATGCAAACCCTAAAACATTACCGATCTAAAAGGAGGCAACCTTAATTTAGCATATTTAAAAAAGCTATGCCCAGTTTACCAAAATATTATTTGACATAGTTGGCTGCTCTTTAAATTGGCCATCAAAATGAAAATGAGTTAGTTATGAAATTGAATACGATGAAGTATTCAAATTTTTTGATCAACAACTTCTAAGTAAATTGTACTGTTTTCAGGGGTATTTATATTGACAGTAGCTTGGAGTTTTGTAAACAACTACACAGATTACTTGGTCTTAGGTAAATAAAATGTGGTGTCTGTTGTGGCATTCCCAAAAGAAATTCATTTTTGCAAGACAGAAATCTCATATCATTTAAGGGGCTTGAATTGCCACAGGGAATCCTGAAACAGGCAGCAGTATTTACTAAACTTTTTGAAAATAAATTTCCTCCCTCTTTGCTTTGAAAGAATCATAACTTCTGTAAAGAGAGAACCTATCAAATTATTACTTATAAATGATGGGCGATTCCCATTTGGGCAGGTTAAAGAAAAACTAGTTAACAAATAGGTGCAATTTAGAAAGAAGGAATGAATGAATTTTGTTACACTCTACATTCCCATTTCACAAACAAAATAATATTCTGAACACTCCAAGCTTTTAACATGTTTCTTCGTTGGCATGGGAAAACAATTTTACTTACCACTTGATTCACACCTCTGTGCTTTTAATTTGTGTTTTTTTTTCTACTGCATGGAATGCCTGTCTCTGTTTTTGATCATTTGCAGAATTTGTATTCAACATTAATGACTCCACCTTTAAGACTTGTCCCACAGAAAGTTCATTTACTCTCTCCTTTGCACCACTACTGTCCCAGCTATTATAGCTACATTAATGACAGCTGTTTAAGTTTTCTATTTCCTTAGTAGATTGTGACATCCTTATGTAAAGGGAATATTTCGTTCCATACTGAGTGTCTGATGTCTTAAATGCTTGTTTAGCATGAATGAAAGGAGGCTTTCTGAAATGACGTGATGTTGCATAACGAAAGCCTATTGAAGGTTAAAGACTTATGGTTTTTAGTAGCTAGCACTGGTAGCTAGCACGGCACAGTTACTTCCATCGGGTTATCACCCAAAGTGATATTTGAACAATAAGATTTATTTACTATAACTCTGTTACAAGACTGGAAGCTGGTTAAAACCCACAGTGGTATTTGAACAATAAGATTTATTTAATATAACTCTGTTAAAAGACTGGATACCAAAGAGATAATGGAGGAACCACAAGCATATTACTACTTCAGATGTGCCAGGCTGTAGGGAAACTCACTCATAACTTAAAGTATAAAGGTTCAAGTTTTTAGAATGGAATAATTATTAAATTTACCAAAAAATTTACCTTAGTGTCTTAAGTGTAGTGTATTTTTTTAAGAGCATTTTAAATTATTAAAAATAGGAAGAAGCATGATGTAATGGGAAAAGCAATGTAGTGACATCTGGGTATTTGGGGTTCTAGTCCTGACTCAAATACCAACTCTTTGATTTGGGGGAAGTTTGAAAACCTATTTAAACTTTTCTTTTCCTTCTCTGTAAAAGTATCGTTTGTAGTACATGATATTCAATAATATAAAACTTTAATATCAGTTTATTTAAAAAATGTATTTACAGACAAATTTTAAGAATGAAACTGGTACAAAGTGAGTTTTGAATATAGAAACCAGCTAAATTGAGACAACTGTTTAAATTTCATAAGTATTCATCCAAGGTATTTGTAATGTATTTTTTTAGTGGCAAAGCAAACCAGAAAACAGTATAGTCCTAGTTTTGTAAAACAAACAAACATGTATGTGTTTGTATATTTGCAGGAAAATATGCAGTGAGATAAAGTATTAATGTCACATATGGATGAAACTAGGACAATAATTTTTTTTTTCATAATGAAGAAAAATTAAAACAAACTTAAAATAAAAGACCATTCCATAAAGGCTTTTGTGGCTTTGGAAGTAGATTATTATTTTACATACAAGTAAAAAAAATGTATTGAGGACTGGGGCCAGCATGTCAAAGACGGGTTTTTTTTTTCTGTTTCTCAGCTTTACTAAGAAGTGTTATATGGTGGAAAGAAGATGAGACCACTTAGTGATTGATGTTGAGCTCTTTAGTCATGATAGGGACAAGGTTCTTAATATGGGGTCTATAGATGAGCTTTAGGGGAATCCATGGATCATTTGGAATTGTATCAAAAATACTGTGTATGTCTATTCATTTGTTTCATGTATTTCACTCTAGTGACTGAGTCCACAGCTTTTAACAGATTTATAAAGAGTACATGATCCAGAAGGATAAGAACCTCATGGACTGTTGTTGTCTGCCTTCTCATAGAATATAAAAAGATGGAGATTTTCAGTCAGACTACTGAAAATGACATTGTTTATTTGGATCCTAGAGTTATATAATAGAATGATTGCAGAGCTATTGGTTTTTCTCTAGGTTATGCTTTGTCTTTCCTGCTATTCTTTTGTAACCTTTGATCTTGATCTACTGTTTCATCCAAAAAGCTGCCAGATTCCTCAAAATGGGGTAAAGAAGATTTTTTCAGTTTTTTAACTTTTAATCAAGGAATTAATTGCAATCAAGTACTCAAATAATTTTAATAGATTTTGTATCATTTAAACAGTTCTATATTTTAATAGGCAAAAAATAAGTTCCTTCTGGAATAAAGACATCATCCATTTAATCCATAAGTCTTTTTATGTATATTTGGAACTTTGAAGATTTATACCCTATTCAGTTCATGATTGATATTTAATGTGTACCTGGTTCTGTAGACTTCTGACATTTTTAATTCCTTTTATCTTCCTCTTTTTTGGGGGGATGGGGCGGGTGAAGTGAGGTTAGAAAGAGCCTTATAGCAACAATCCAGGATTCTACTTGCTTATATCGGAAGAATCCCATGTTTATGTTTAAGAACAGTATGGTTTTTTTTTAAGGAATTTCATTATTTCCACACCGGCATCTCATTAATTTTTTGTGTATTACCAAGAAAAGTTTTCTGAGTGCTTGGTTTCATTCTGTATAGGAAAAAAATTGAGGTACTTTTACTGTTAAAACACACACACACACACACACACTCTCTCTCTCTCTCTCTCTCTCTCTCTCTCTCTCTCTCTCTCTCTCTCTCTCTCTGTTAACCTACTTTCCAGCTGGAATTAAGTTTCAATTGATTAGTTTAAATATTAGGTTACATCACATAGTCTAAACTTATATGTGAAGAAGACATCACTTTCAGTCATAGTTGTTGATCTAAAAGATTTTTTTAGCTTTAGAATTTCACAAAAAGTTTACTTATATATGTTCAACTTTTTTCCATTTAAAGTTTTTGGAATAAAAACTTTATATATATATTTTTTGATTAGAATAATTTTTTGGTGCCTTGGCATCCTGGCATTTTCGTATATCTTTTCTGCTGTTCCTGAGGTAGTGTGGAATGTGTGTGTGTCATTTTAGGTGAGTTTTTAAAAATTGTACATTATATTTGGTGATAATTCGAAATCAGTAGTGTGTGATATGAACACAGTTGAGAATAACCATTGCATAAAGATCTGCTTTTTCTTTTTAAATTCCTTTTTCCCTTTTCTTACCCGAAGGAAAAAAAAATAGTAACACTATATGGTTTACTCATAATAATATTGAGATTTTAGAGAAGATTTCTTCTTTACTTATCTGAACAGTAAGGATATTAATACAAATTTCATAGGATTATTTGCAAAATCACTGGGATAATAGATGTGAAATGCTTAACACAATGACTGTACATGGTAAGCTCATTCCTCCAAAGGCTGTATGCAACATAAGACGTAATCATGTTTACAGGGAATTGAGAGTCACTGGAGCAGGGAAAAATTAATAAATGCCAACAAATTCTGCCCTGGTAAGTTATTAAATTCATTAAGAAGTAATGAACAATTCAGAGAGAAGCATGTTGAGTGGAAAGTTTCATTAAATGAAGCTTTATCCTTACATTGGTTGTATGGAAGCAGAATTACATAGGAAGAGCTGGCAAATGATAGCAAAATATTTTTTACTTTTGGAACTGCCCTCATGATTGCTATTTTTCATACCTTTTTACCTGCATTAATTCACCCTAAATTGTTCCTTTTATTTATCTGTAGATTTTTAAAAGTTACATTGTTCTAATGAGAGGGGACCATCACCCCAGGAGGTAGCTTTAATTTGTTGAACTTGTTAACGAAGTTGAAGTCACCCTTGGAGTATGTCTCTGCACCTGACATTCTTTCCCAGGGTGGGACCCCTCCCTGTGAATAAGAGGAAAGGCTTGGCCAATTACCATAGACAAAGCCGGACAGCTGTCGAGCCCAGCTGGGAGGAGTTTCCTTCTTTGAGCAGAGCTGGTACAGTCCGGGGCTTTATGCCACGTCCTTTTATTTACACCATTTCACCCAGCGGATTACCAGAGGTGGAGGTTGAGAAGGGGTGTCGCTATGTGCTTGGGCACCCCCATACTGGGAGGACTTCTGGATGGGAGGAATTGCTGCAGTTGCCAGTTTTCTACTGGAGGCAGAAGCTTTCAGACCCGGGTGTGCCACTCCTCCTCCCACGCAGCCCAGAACATCAGGTTCGTCGTCCCTGGAGTCTCTGGTGACACCACAGCGGCATCCTGGGCTAATGGTTTGTTGGAAAGGGAAGGGGTGGTCCTTCTGTCTGGACCCCTCACGGCTGACTCACAGGAAGTGCTAGCAGAGCTTGGCACTGGGCGAAGCTGCTCCGGGATTCTGCCGTTCCCTGCATTGGTCCACCCACCTCTCCGATGTAGGCTTTGCAGTGTCTCCCGATAGAACAATGAAGTGGTTCCAAGTTTGCTAAGACTCTCAGGGAAATTCTTTGGACTTCTGTGACAGTCTTCAAAATGTTTTGCCACTGACTTTTCCAAGAAGCTGTTTTTTAAAAAGTCCGTCCCTTCGTGGATTGCTTTGTCTGAAGATTACTCAGGGTGACCATGGTCCAGCGCTTTAACCTCAGGAGGCAGCTATCCAAGGTGGGTAGCTTGGGTAGCTTTGTGTGTGTGTTTAGGGGAAATTCTCACTAGCTTCGGCAGGGCTTCCTTTTTCTCTAGAACTGTTCTGTCAAGCCTGCCTTCCCTCAAGCATTAAGGAGGGGCTGGGGAAGGAAGCGTTGCCTTTTGTTCTTTCCTCTGACAGACACAAAGGTTTAAGGCTCACTGTGCTGGCAACCCCAGGTTTTGTTCCCCTAAAACTACAGCTGTCATCTGTGAATATGGAGGAAGTTGTAGTTTTTGTCTCAGATACAATTTCCAGAGGGTGTGCTTGAAAGAGAGAATAGCGGGTAAAAAGTGCATATTTAATTAGCAGTTAATCTAACAGCTTGTTGATCAGGATGAGAAAACCTTATTGGACTGTGGAATCAGTGCTTTCATACAAAATTTATTAAGTGTTAAACTGGGGAAAACTACCATAAAATAGTTCAATAAGTAAGACCTGCATGAAAATGTTAAAATGAGCAGCTGTGTTAAACTTGCATACTTAATGAAGGGAGTGTATGAAAAGCAGTCACCAGAGGCTCACAAATCAATTTTTACAGAGTTCTGCTTGATAAATAGGTTTCCTGTATGTAGCTTTTTTTTTTAAGGGGTGGATTATTTTAATCAAAGAAAATCAGACAAAATTTTTAAAAAAGTGAAGTCCTCTTTGAAGAGAGGCTACTTATTTTATGAATCAGCCCTGACAGTGGCCAGCCTTGACTCAGTCTTAGCTCTCTTTTTAGCAAGTGCAGAAACTAGTTTGAGAAAAGGTGTGCTGAGAACGGAACTTTATTCCAAAAGCCATTTTGTTCTTTAAAAGCTCTGTTTTAAAAATGTAGCATTTGGTTGCTAAATTGTGTCACAGTTCATTCCCTGTAGACAGAAGCTTAAACAAATAGTAAATCAGTAGGCATTCTTCACTTCCTTGGTGGTTAGAATTGTTAAATCTTGAAATGTGTTATTATCTTGAGGGGAAAACCATTAGTTCTTCACAGGTGACCTCAGTGTAGAATGTGTGCACTTAAGCAAAAATGAACAAAGCTCTTGCCTCCATTTCCATGTCAAATCTTACCTTTTATCTTGGGTCTCCAGAGTTAAATAAATTTCTCTTGCTTTCCTTCTTCCCCTTCTAGGTGAGCAGCGAGGATGATAGGAAGGCCCCAAATTTCTTCTAAACAATAAAAATCATTTTTGTTTCTCCTTCAACAATCACTAGTTCATGTATTTTTAAATATGTTAGTACATTTAAAAAGCAGATGTATAGATAGTGACATTTCTGTACAAGAGTATCTGAAATACTTGAGAACCAGGTGATAATTTCCTAATTAGAAAATAACACCATTCTAGGTATTTTGCTACAAATATTTCCCGATTATTTTTGAACTTGAACTACTGTTTTCATTCTATACTACATATATGACTGTGTTTATAGAAAAGAAACTTTTTGGGGAATTAGGAGCCCATCTTCATTGTAATATGAAGAAATAAAAGGTATATAAAAACACTTAAAGTGGTAACCTCTGTAAATTTTTTTTTTCTAATACCCCTTTCCTCCATTTTAAGGTGGTTTCTGGGTCCTATACTGGATAGTCAGGACCAAATCTAAGAAAATTTGTTTTCTTATCAAATGCCCTTAATATATGTTTAGTAATGAATTGAAAAAAAATAATATTCTTATTTTGGTCGGTATGGCACTGTAATATGAAGGAGAAACTGAATAGTTATGTCATTAAGTTTTTTTTTAGTTGCAGTAAATGTGCTATGCCTCTATTCTGTTCTTTTCAGCTAAATCCATATGTTACCTGAGAACAGAGGACCTGTTGTATCACAGTTTATGATATTTCTGGCACACATTGAACACTCAAAGTGAAATGGATTTTTTGTAAGTCAGTAACAGTTGAACAATGGCAATTTCATGTGGTTCCAACTTTAACAACAAGTATTTTTGCAAATAAAAAATAATCTTCCGTAAATATAGAGTGGTCTTAAGGAGATCTCTCATTTCAAAAAGCAAGTGCGTATTTTGACAAAAAAGCACTCAAGTGATCATTTTTAATTCTGTTGGAAATTTTTCGAAAGAAATGTTTATAAATATTTTTAGTGATTTTAGACCTAGTGTCTAAATTGGATGCTTTTTATCTTAAGTTTAAGAGACACTGGATATTTTCCCTATGCAAATCATCATTCTAGGCTAGTGGATGTTCACAAGTAAACTAAAAAGCAAGAAATAGATTAAGAAATGAATAGATTAAGTAAAAACTTTCATTTTTAAAGATAAATGCTATCCTTTTTGATCCGATCACAGTTACCTCACTCTCAGAAAAGTTTTCTTTTCCTTGCCATTTTAGATGATTTTCTTCCTTTATCATTTTATCATGTGACTTTAAAAAATATTCGCTAAAGAAAGCTTTTTCTTCTTGCCTTAAGTCCTCTTCTCAAACTAGCCAGAATAGTCTGAAACCTGACAATGTGGACATTTCATTTAATTCTTCTAATGATCTTTCAGGTTAGGTGGTATCAGCTTCATTTTGTCATTAAAGAAACAGGTTCCAACGAATTAAGTCTTTTGCCCACAATGAGCAGGTGGTAGAGTCAAGTTCAAACAGGTCTAACTCTAAACCCGTTTTGTGTCCCCATACTAATTGCCTTTAAAAACTTATGGTGTATTGATCATTCTATCATGATCTCTGATATTGCTCCATAAGTTTATCCATGCTTATGGAAAACAGTATAGTAAATAACTTTGGTAACTTCCTTAGAGCAGCCTTTTCCCAGAGGGCTGAAATTAGTATCTGGTAGGGTTTAAATTTATCAGTCAAACTTAGTGTTTTCCGCAATTAAAGTTGTTTGCTTTGGCTAGAGACATACAGATTAGAATAAGATGATTGATTTAATAAAGCCATATTAAATTTGGTTGAAACTTAGTTGCATGCATTTATATGAAACTTTAAAACTGTACTGCTTTTTAAAAAACTTCTATTAAGGAGAAAACTTTACTCTTAAGTTTCTATAATAATGTTTAAGGGATGAAATAATTATATTTTAATGAGTTAGACATTCAGAAAGTCTTGTCTTTACTCATTCTAGCTCTTCTCCTCCCGCCCCCAAATCTTTAAATGGAAATGGAAAATTAGTTTTTCCTTCTTTTCCTTTTAGAAGGTGTGATGAAAAATGAGGCTTTGAAAAAATGGTTTTAAGATTATTTCATTAAAATAATACACTCATTTTGCTTTTGAATGATAATCATTTCCATAGTTCAAAAATTAAAAATCACAAAACTGAAATCTTGCTTCCAACCATGTCTTTTCAACTAATTCCTATCCCTCCCTCCACAGGTGACCAGTTTTTTGTTTATCCTTTGTTTGTTGATGTATGCAAGAAAATGGGAACATATATTTTTACCTTTCTAAAACTAGAGAAATGCTGTACAGTTTGTTTTAAGATACTTGCTTGAACTTTAATTTTCCAGAAATGGAACTGAATAGTTACCTCAGTTTGCTGTTCACATTTATTTTCATGTTTTCATGAGAGACTTTCTCATGAAAGACAGGTATAGCCACACAGAATCCACTTTCTATATCAAAGATAATTAAAATAACAGCAAATCAATGATGATTTGATTATTTTTCAATCATCTGCATTTTCTTTTCTACCCAGTTTTGCTATATTACAATTTTTATACTGTAGGAAATCATAGAAGATAAAAAATCATACTCGTATATCCCGAGATGATCTGTGAAAAGATTAATAGCCAAGAAATGGAAGTTGTGATCAACCCTCCACCCCCCCAGTTCTGCTGTTGATTTATTGAAATTATTTAATCTAGACTTCGAGTACTTGAAAATATTTTTATATAAAAATTGTTATTCTTGTCCTTTCTACATTTGATAGTGTCTTGTTATTTGGTAGCAGTGTGGTATCTGCTTAAGAAAATTAAGATTTAGAGATGTGTTCATCATATTTCGAATTCTTAATAAAAACTTTTTTCAAAAGTAGTTTCCTTTGAATTTCTACCTGATTTCTTTTGGGTTTATGACCTGTGATAATATACATGATTAACTTAATCTTTCTGTGAATATATTCTTATTAGTAAAAGGAGTAGGGCTATCTCATTTCTATCTTAAGGAAATTAAATTGGGTCTTTTAAAAGTATTTTGATGGCTAAAATGGTACATTTTATGTATACTTTACCACAATTTTTAAAAAAGTGTTTTGAATCCTTTTAATGATAAGTACTATATGGATACCATGAAGCAGTATAATATATAATTAACTTGAATACATAGGCAAGGGAGTCAGTACTGGATGGATACTTTTGAATAATAAAAATGTATAAAACATCTCTCTTTTATACTGTTTTTATTTAATTAACTTTGTTACTTCAGACATTGACTAGCTTCATACTCAGAAATAAAATGTTTATATTTTGCTAGCAGGTAAATGTTACATCTTCCTGTTAATCATTAGCCCAATTTTAGGAGGCTTAATTCAAGTAGTGGTGTCATCAGTATTATAGGACCATTCTGATGTATTACCTAACTAAAATGGGAAGATTGATGATACTCTTCTGTTCTATGAAATGAGATCCTTAGTAAGATCAATTTCCATATATTGTAGATGTGGTGGAAATAGGTAAGGAATAGAGAATGACTTTCCTATTTAAATTTATTGGCAATAATTTGTTAAAATAGAGAAACTAATTTAGAAATATGTGTATTATAACAAATATTTTCATGATACAGATGCCAGTTTAAATTTAAAAAATAATAAAAGGTTATTGACTAGATCTTAGAGAATAGAACACACTACTGAGAAGATCATTAAATTTCCTTGAAAGTGTGTTGCTTTTTTGTTTTTTAAGTACACAACTCTCATTTGGTGTTGAGTATCATTTTCTTGAGAGAGATGACTTTATTTAATGACTCAGTTAGATGTTTCTTTGAAGTTGGAATATGTTTACCAAGTGCTGTTGAAAATCAGCGATCTTATATATACTTCAAAGTGCCTTGAAAACTATAAAGGACTATATTAATTAAAGAATTTAAGGTGATGGTATTTTCATTGTTCTGTCATTTTGTAAGTATTTTTGAAAAGAAGTGATTGTTTTTTAAAACTGTTCTTTGAAATACACTCACATGCCCCCCCCACACACACTTTTTCAATACATATAGACTTAGCTAGGTAATAGCGATTGCCTCTGGGAAGAGGATCTGGGAGACTTGGTTTGTGAGTAGTTGGGAGACTTGCCCTTTAAAACTACTTACCATGTACATACAGTTTTTTAAATAATAGCCCTCGTCAAATATGTTAAAAGTTCACAATATAGAAGCACATTTCAGGCTCATTATTCTTTAGAGAAAACAATTGCCAATAATTTACTTGAAGGTTAATGATTGAAAGATGATAGTCTTCTGGGCTTAGTACTTTATCACAACCATCCATGTTGTTATTCACAGATTGAAGATAACTTCTGTATGTATGTAACACATGAGTTTGTAGTGTAGAATTACTAGTCCTTTAAAAATTCTTTAAATAGACCTCTTTGGAGCAAGTAAACAATACTACACCAAAAGCACATTTTGAGAATGGTGTATAAAGGCAGGGACATATTTCACTTGTTACATCTATATACAGAAGCTGCATGTAATAATATGAAATATTCTGATTTGTTCTTAATCATTTTGGCTTACATGAGAAAATAAGAATTTGCCCTTTTGGACACCCTTAACCTCTGCTATATAAACATGGACCTGTGACAGAATCTTGCAAAACATGTTGAATAAGAAGAATACAATGCAAATGGAACTTGTCTTGTGGTAGCACATACAATCTTTATTAAATCTCAGTCTGTTCCATCAAATGTTTTGTAAGAACCAGATCACTATGTCTGTCTTTACTGGAAATTTACTGTTTGAGAAGAATACATCTTAAAGCCAGCAGTATCTAAAACCCAAAGGTAGCAAATATAAACATTTCTTAGCTTTCCTTTTCACTTAATAAAATTTATCTCAAAGGTATTTGTCAGTGAAATACCATGGCAGGTTGTGTGTCTTCGGACAAGTAATGCGATCTTTCTGAAGCTTTCTGCACATTTGAAAAGTGTCATCCCTTTAAAAAGTTAAAATTTAAGGTGATGGTATTTTCATTATCCTGTCATACTATAAGTATTTTTGAAAATAAGTATATTGTGTGCGGGCCAGGTTTTGGTTCTAAGAAAAATGATGTTAGCAAACACCAGAGAAAATATCCTGTTTTATACTAGGAGGGATCTAATTTTATACAGTTGTTCTTAGCAAAAGTAAATAAATAAGTTCATGACTTTAATGGACAGAGTTTGGTTTCTAGCCAGTTCTTTCAAATGAGACTAGTAAATGAGCTTAGTGAATTGATCATGCACTTACATTTTAGAGTCCAGGTAATGGGAAGGTACACCTTTCTTCTACCTCCTCCTCTTCAGAAGAAAATTTGAAATTTCTTTATGAAAACAGACATTCTCTCAATGGAAATTTATACATAAATTTTTCTTTATGTGATGCTATATTGGAACTCAAGTCCTTTTGCTTAGACAAAAAACTTTCCTCTTAAGGAAAGTTTGTCAACTGGAAATATAAGGTAGGTAAAAAGCAAGCTTTTCATTTTTACAAAATTAACAATAAGTAATACACATTTTAAAGAGGGAATTACCTCTTCCTTTGAACCTGAGATGGGCTTGAAAAGCCTGTAGAGAAAGTGGAGTTTTAGCTGTACCTGAAGGATTTGGATCAGTGGTTCTCAACTTTCCCTTCCCCTGATACCTCCAACATACCTCAAAAATGTGACTTAAGCTCAAGATAGTAGTAATTTGGGGGAGTGAATTGAAAAACCCTTCACTAGTCTGATACATACACTGGGAGGAACCCTTTCCTTTGCAAATCACTGATATAGATAGATGGGGAGATCAGGAGAAAGATATTCCAGGAAGGGAGAGGATCACCAGATAAGATTTTGCAGAGAGGGAGAGGCATGTCACATATGTTATTTTTAGGGAGTTCTAGTATGAACATCCTTTCAAAAATCTAGTGTAAGAGTTTGTATTTTCTATGGATAAGTTAAAAAGATAGTGGGTTGCCAAACTAAATGCCTTAACCTCTGTGGAGTGAACGGAGGGGTAAATCCAGGGAACTCTCTTCTAGATAATATATGTGGGTTGTTTTAATATTACTGCTTAGTATATGAATTTTGAGAAGTCTCAGCATGCCTGTCTAACATTGTTTCCCTGTCTTCTAATCATTTGAAGATAGACATTAAAATGATACAATACCTGAATATAACTGCCCCATTCTCTTTTTGGTGCAGTGTGTTTTGAGGTTTAGGAAACGAGCCATAAAGATTGGTTTCAATTAATGTAACATATTCTCTTTGAACACAATTGGAAATCTGACCCAGTCTATTCAGTATCTACTGGTGGATGGTATTTGAGTTTTGAATCTTAAGAAATGATCACTGTATCCGGATAACACCTAACCACTGAAACTCAAGAAAGTTTAGAGCATATAATATAAATTCTATGTATATTTTAACTTGGAGAGAAGTTAGAACATAGTAAATGGAGGTAATAGGTTGCATATAAAGATAAATATCTATTTCATTTCTTACTGTTTTCTTTTACTCATACCACTTCAACTATAACCCTTCCTTGCTGTTTTTCAGATGTATCACCATCCTGCCTCTGGTCTTTTGAACTTCTTTCTTCTGCCTATAAGGCTTTTTTCTCTAAGTATCTGCATGGATTACTCTCATATGTCCTTGAGGTCTCAACTCAGAGGTCTTTTTTCAGCAAGGCTTTGACTGACTTCCTTAAAATGGGGAAACCACTCCCTACACATACACACACACTTTTCCCCCAACATTCCTTATTTCCCTTTTCAGTTTCTTTTTGTTCCCCCTCTGATATATTTATCATCATCTGATATACTATATATTTTTCGTACTTTTTGTCCCCTTCCTTCCCCTGTACCCTGTAAACTTTATGGTAAGGACATTTATCTGTTTTGTTTACTTCTATATGTAGGAACATAGAATAGTGTCTCGTACCTGAGAAGTGCTAAATAAATATTTGTTTCATGAATGAATTTGAGTATAAAGGATAATCAAAAAGGGGCTAGCTTCCTTGTCTACTTTATTCCATCTGTTCCCATACTACTGCTACCATCCCCACTTCAGGTTACTTCTAGCCTCCCTTTTGCTGCAGAGTGATCCTCATCTGATAAAATTTGCCACGTAATAGACACCAAATAAATATTCATTGAATCTCTGCTAATATTATCTTCTTTCCCAGATATCATACAAGTCTAAAAATCAGAAATGACAATAAATTGGAAATCTCAATCTGGTTCTTAAGTTATAGATGTCCACATTTCTAAATTAATCTTTTTGATATGAAAACAAGAGCCCAGAAGTAGAAAACCAGAGTTTTTCAATTCTGCGTGATTTTAGATATTTCTCTGTGCTTCAGTTCCTGTATCTTAAAATGGCATAATGATATTTATTCTTATCCCACAGAAACATGTAAACAATGGATGTGAATATATTTGGAATGATATTTAAAACAAATATAAGGTAATATTCCAGACCACATCTTACAACTATCAGGTACTTTTAAATAGTCAAGGTCACTAAAGTGACTTTTGGTCATGTTTTTCTATTAAGATGCAAGTTGGAAAGTAGATGTCCCCCTGACCCCGTAAATAAAGCTCTGTTTCAAGGGGTGGTAACCTACCACCTTTAATAAGTGCTATATAATGTGAAAAAAAATATATCACAAATGATAGAGCTGTAGTGACTTGGAAAGTTTTCTGTTTTCTGACTATATTTTTCTTACTTTGAGATTTAGGAAATTATTCCTCTATTGATTTTGTTATATAGACTCCTGCATAAACACCACTACTTAGAAACATCCTAGTGAAATTTCCTTTCTTTGTTATTAGATATTTAAGTAATATAGAGACATTAGGGAATTTGACATTTTTCAGAATCATGCTAAACTGAGCAGGACTCATATTCATCTGAAGAGGATAGTGCACAATAATTGAGCTTGTCCCTAGGTTTGACAACCTTAACCCAGCTCTTAACAACAAAAACACATTTGTGTTTGACTAGGTAGCGTTTTAAATACATATAGTGGCTTCGAGAGCCACCTTGCCTATTTTTCAAGTTAAGGGAAGAGCAAAAGGCTGCTATAAAATAGCGTATTTTAAGGGACAGTCTAAATGGAATTCCCTATTCTGGTTTCTACATTAGCTGAGTGTTTAAACAACTTTTCATACTCTGCCATTAAAGTTGTCAGGAATAGTACTTTAGCTGAAATATGGAAGCTGTTTATATACCAGTAGCTTCCAATATTTCCTATGTCTAGCTTCAGATAAAACAGAAAAGGAAATAACAAACCACAACTCATATGATAAACTAATAGTACTCAGCAACCACCTGAAAATCATAGAAAAGATAATGGCACACATGCCTAAGAGATGTCCTTCTCTTTTTTCTAATTCCTTCTACTCCAGTGAAAGTAGTTACCCGTGACTCAAGAAGGAGTAGGCAGTGATAGAGACTGTTACAAGTACCACTCTAATTCTACAGCTTTGAAAACTTGAAAATATAGACCATCACTTTGGGATTGTTGCTAATTTTACCTGAGCCACTCCTCTACATATGCTTTGTCAGAGCCTCCAATGTCCTCTGTATTGCTAAATCCAATGATGATTCTTAGTTTCGTCTTGATTTTCAGCAACATTTGGCATATGAGTCACTCTGTCCTCAGTGAAACACTTTCTTTACTTGGCTTTAAGATACCACATTCATTGTGTCCCCCACTACCCGCACTTCACTAGTTGTTTAATCCGTCTTCTTTCCTGACCTTTTAATTAATATGGCTATAGCCTAGACTTAGTTTAATTTACTAGTTTCTTGGTGATTTCATCCAGTCTTATGGCATTAAATACCATCTATATGTTGACAGTTCTCAAATGTATATTCCTAGTCCTGATCTTTCCTTTGAACTCCAGACCTGTTTATTCAGTTGCCTATTTGATATCTCCAGTAGGATGTCTAACGGACATTTCAAACTTAATATGTCCAAAACTAAGTTTCTAGGTATCCTCTCCCCTCTTTGGTTCTCTTTCCCCTTCTCAATTAATGGTACCTCCATTCTTCAGGCCCAGAATCCTTGAGTCATTTTTGATACTTTTTTCTCATTTCCAGTATATCAGCAGATCCTCTTGGTCCACTTTAAATCTAAAACTTGCCTATTTCTGGTCTCTGCTACCATTCTCTTTCACCTGTATTATTGCATTAACCTGTTAGTCTCCCAGCATCCACTCTTGTCCCACTAGAGTTAATCCTTATCACAAGAGACAAAGTGATACTGCTAAAACTGAAGCCATATGATGTTATTCCTATTATCCTCGAGTGTCTGTTTTTTTTTTCTCTCACTTTTATATGGTCTTTAGGGCCCTCTGTAATCTGTTTCTCCATTAACTCTTCTGACCTTATATTCTGTTCTTCCCTTGCTCATTCTGTTCTAGCCATAGCAGCTCCCATGTTCCTAGAATATACCAAGCATAGTCCTCCCTCAGAACCTTTGACCTCTGCCAGGAATGTCCTTCCTCTGGATAGCTTTTACCACTTATGAGACCTTCCCTGAGCACTCTAAAATATAAAATTACAGTATCCCCTTGCTGTATTTTTTTATCTCCAGCATTTATTACCTTCTAATATACTATAACTCTAATATATATAATTTACTAATTTATTTTGTCTGTTCCTTTCTCCCACCCCAAGAATGTAAACCCTTGGAGAATTTTTGTCTGTTTTGTTTATTATTAATGTATTTCCAGAACCTAGAATATAAATAATGCTTAGTTTCTATTTACTGAATATGTGAGTGAATCATTTATTTGAAAAAAAAAAAAATTGGAAGGAAAGAGAAGAGCCTTCCCAAATTAAGAATATAATATTTCATGGAACATTATATTTGATTATTTTTATACGTTAATGTTTAATGATTTTGAACTGATTTCATCATTTTCCTTGTATGTAATAATAAGAACAACAATAGAAATCTTTTTGCTTAGTCTTTTGCCTCCTTGTCTTTATTTTTAGCTTTTTTTTATAAATAGTAAATCCCTGGAGATTTGTTCTTGACAACAAGAAAAATAAAAGTTATACATATCTCTCATGGAGTTTGACCCTATAAAATAGATAAGACAAATGTTATTGTCCTAGTTTGTAGGTATGTAAAATAAGATTTCAGTGTTTCTTATAACTTTTTGATTTTAGTTAAATTCAATAGACATTAACACAGAAAAAATATCTCTTATTTTGGTAGTAAATACCAAATTCCTTAAGTAGTTTAAATTTTAATTGGGAAGACAAAGCACAAAGAAGACAAACTAAGTTCTACTTAATTGTGTCCAAATATAGGCTATATACTCAGTGTTCTGATAACTTTCAAGGTATATAGGCAGAGAGCTAGTGAGAGAAGAAAAATTAGTCCCAAATTGTGTTTTCTTCTCTCTGTAGTCTCCCTAGAACCTGGAAATGTCTCATATCTAGTTTGTTTTATTTATCGAATGAATGTGATAATGAGAGTGTAGTGCCCTACAGGATCAATGAAAATAGCTTGGCCAACAGAGCATATGTTGGCAAAGAAAATATACAAAGATGTTTGGCACAGCTGAGTCTGGAGGGTTTAGATGCCAGGATAAAGATTTTGGACTGGTTTGATTAAGTGTTTTCAATCCAGCCTATGTTCTTAAATAGGAGAAAAGCCATAATGTAAATAGTATGCTATGAAATTTTGTTTAAGATTCTAGCTCCTTCCAATATAACTTTATGTGATGATTGGAATGTATATGTCTCTGTGGAGTCAACTATAATAGTCTCTAGCCATAGGTAGCGGTTGACCACTTGAACTGCAGCTACTGTGACTGAGAAACTGAATTTTAAATTTTATTTAATTTTAATTTAAATAGCCACCTGTAGTTAGTGGCCTACCATATTGAACAGTACAAGAGAATATTGGATGGTTTGAAGAGCGATCAGACTAGGATTGGGAGAACAAGTAATAGGCTTTTAGAGTAATCTAGCCATGAATGATGAAATTAAAAAGAAGAATATCCATTATTTAGAAGGAGGGATGAACAGAATTTAATTAAAATAAGATGAAAGATTTTCTTTTTAAGTCGACTCTGGGTAATAAGGAATAGAACTGTTGAGGAAATGGAATGTTTGGGGAAAGGTGAAGGTGGTTTGTTGGTTTGGGTCTAAGTTCAAGTTTGGATGTAGTATGTCTCTGGTGAAGATAAAATAGCTAAGTAGAAAGATTTTGTATTTGGAAACAGAGGAATTGGGGTTAGGTAATGGTAGTGATATTGGCTTAGAGATAGTACTCGAAGTTATGCGTGGAAGAGCTGTTTCCACTGAGCAAATAATAGAGATGATGAGTGTCAGATGCCAAAGAGAAAGTAAAGATGGAGACTGATCGAATTGACATACAGCTGTGAATTTAGTAGAAGAGACTCTAGAGATCATCATTTAATCCATCCATTTTACAAATGAGAAAAGTGTTGTTCATTCGTGTGAAATGAAATGCTTACAAATGCTTACATAAATATATACAACTTATAAATGTCAGGTTGAGGGCTTGAACCTAAATTCTCTGCCAGCTCCTTTAATTTACTGCTTTTTCCATTATGTTGACAAAACAATAAAATCTTATTGAGAAATATAATTTCAGTGGAGTAGGGGGGAAGCTAAGATAACAATGATAAGAAAGTGGAATGTGAGATGGAGAAGTGGGCGGCTTCCTTTGAGAAGCCTGGCATTTAAAAAAGGGGATTGAATTGGGATACAATTGGAAGAGGCAATAAATCAAACCAAAGTTTTTTTGGTTCCAGAAATATTTCATTGAATAAACTAGTCTGGCATGATAGGTAAGAATAAAAGTGACAACGTGTTATTATCTTCCTCTTACTGCTGCCTAGGAAGATGAAGTAATTGACTTAAGGGTGTAGTGTATGCTATCGGTGGAGCCAGAAATAGTCCTTAGATCTACTGAAACTATTTAATGACCAAACCTTCTGATTGTTTGTATACAGAAAAAGAATCATGCCTTAATGCACATTCTGTTTTGGTTTAAGGTGTAGATTGTTGGTCTGATTGGCATTTTACTTGGGAAGATATGACTTCATAATATTTCCTATTCTTCAGGCCACTTGATCTGCTAAGATCTGAAAAGAATTCAGAGAGGCAAATCTTTAGCATGAAGACTTTAAGTATGTTCTTTTTATAGCTTTTAATTACCTACCTACCACTCTTTGTGAATATTTATCATGATATTAAAGAACTATATACTATGTAAGTTAAATGTGCCACATTGGTCAATTACAGCTCATAAAGCTAAGGCGACGGAGGTGGAAGTCTCCCCCACACCCCCACCAGAAAAAAAGGTACCAGAAAGGTTGCTTTTTTCATCTTTAAAATATGATGCGGTCGGTACTGGAAAGAGAATATTTAGTGAAATGGTAAATACAAGTGATGAAAATGCAACCTGGAGAAAGAGAAAAAAAATTAAGATTGTTAAGGACACAGAATATTGTTTTATATTATGGTTGTTATTAGAAAAAAAAAAGAGACTTCCTTGGCTTTAGCCCTATGTGAAAAATTAAAAGTTAAAATATAAGAGATCTTCCAATTTTGCAATGATATCTTAGAAATAAAATCTGACAAGGGAGTTTAAAGCTGAAAATTACATCTTGATATTTTAATTTCTGCTCCCAATTCATTCCTTAGAACACATGACCACTCTTAGTTGATTTACTGCTTGCTGCTAGGTAATCTCTGTATATTATGATGAAGAATTTGTGCTTCTGCTGTAAGTCATTGAATTCCAAATGAATTGCTAAATTAAGATACAGTTGTTTGATACTAGATTCTCAGAAGAAAATAACACCCACAAGTTACAAAACAAAGCTCTGTTAGGATGGAGTTAGGCTGTTTTCATAATTTTTTTAAAGGGAGCATATTACCTTGAGAAAATAGTATACCGCTGGTAATTATGCTATTCTATAGGAAGATCAGATATGAAATTCAACCTGTATTGAAGGCAGAAAAGGGAAAAATATCTTTACCCTTATTTCATCAATTAGTAAACAAAGGCACAAGCACAATTGCATAGCAATAAAATCATGATTAGGCTATCTCTTCAAATTTTATGTTCTTTTGTATTAAATGAAAACATTACTCCATGTTTAAATTTTGAATGGGTTAATTTTTATTCCAGACCTCAGTCTATTCATATACTCCAGTAAATAGATATTTACCTTAGAATATTCAGAAACTTAAATGCTACAGTTTGTTTTTAGAACATTTCATCTTAGAAGACTGTCTTGTTATTTTTTGCTTGCTAAGCATGTATGACTGGCAGAAGGCCTTTAGCCCTGCTGCCCACATGGTCTGGACAAAAGAACTAGCAATCTGTTAGAGAAGAACAAAAGAGAAGCCAGGAAAATTATTTTCCTTTGGCTAGAAAATACCATTGAAGCCTTGATTGCTAGAGTTTAGGCAACAACTAAAGTAGAGGGAAATCAATGGACAGTAGTGTGTGTTGGTAGAAAGGAGGCATTTTGGTTGGGGGTTGGATTGTGTGGCATGCAAAATTAAGGTTTCTATTGGTTAATGGTATTTCAGCCTCTTGTTCCCAGTTGGAATTTAAGTGAGAATATTCTGGCATTTTTCACTTGTTTAGTGTTTCTGAGGAATATATGTTCTTTCAGCTCATTTTACTTTTGTTCTTTATTTAAAAACTAGCAAACCTCTTCACTGTCTTGAGAATATAATATGACAAAATAAAAGCACAAAAAATGCAATATAAATGTCCTGTGATGCTGTACTTTTCCTTCTACCCTCTCTAGTTTTAGTAAAGTCAGGAAGTCTTGTTCTGAAATAAGATAAGCAAAAGAGCTTATTTTTTTGAGGGGGAAAGCAGGCATGTGGTCTTTTTCTGAGTTATACCTGGGGGTGGGGAACTAAATAAATAGCTTGCACTGAAGTGAGTCTGTTGACCTACTTTTAAGTCAGTTAAATGCTTCTGTGCCTGTGTTGAAACCAAACTAGAATCTAGGGAAAAAAACCTTGAGATGGCACCTCTCAGTAGTTTCCCCGTAATGAATTTTGTCCCTTTGCTTATTTTAGTAGCTTCAGAATAGGTACAGATTTTTAAAATTAGATTATTCCCCTTAGATGATTACTATAAATTGCTATAGTATGCTGTTACTTGGGGTACATTTTTTTCATCTTTGAGGGGAAGGTCATTTTATAGTAGTGGTCGTGATTTATTGGGTGCCTATTAAAGATATTGCAGTCAGCACTTTATTAGAAGGATCTCATTTGATCCTCTCAGCAGTTCTGATAGTTATGATTCAGATTGAGACTTGCTTATAGGACACGTAGGGAAGATTGTTATCAGTCTTTAAACAGGCGTTAAATAGTGTTTGATCTGTTTTCTTGTTCAATTTTTTGTCTAAACTTGTAGCATACTTCCTGGCACATGGTAGGTACTTAATAAATATGTTTGTTGACTATATGTCTGACATACTTTTCCTTAATATGAAGATGCCTTTCTAGTAAAGAATGTTCTTCTACAGCATCCAGCACTTTAGGAATATTTTTTGGCTTTCCTCCTTTTTCTCTGATCCTTTTTACTCCTTTTTGGGTGCCCCTCTTCTCCTGCTCATCCTTTAAATGTTGATGTTCTTCTGGGCTCTGTTTTAAGCCCTCTTTTATTCTCTACAATTCCCATGGATGATATCTGTTTCCTTGGCATCATTTGTCATTCACACGTGGAAGATGCCCAAATCAGTATCTCCAACTCAGATTGTCCTTCTGATCTGAGCTTCAGTTCCATTTATCTTATTCATTTACTTATTTGTCAATTCGTTCGGTAAGCATGAATTGAAGATCAGCTTTGTGCCATTACACAAAATATAGCAGTGAAGAAGATAAAACAAGATTTAAATTATCATGGCATTTATATTGCAGGGAATAATCAAACAGATTCTGGTAAATGCTGTGAAGACAGTAAATCAAGGCAATGTGATAAAAGTGGTTAGAAAAGGACTCTCAGGTGATGAGATGAGATCTAAAGGCAAAGAACAAGACTTGTATGTTGAGGGGAGAATAGAGGAATAAAGAGAAGTGGAGCAGTTTCCTGGTCCAAAAGCCCTAAAAGCAGGGGAGCAGTTGGCCAGTGTAGTTAAGGCTTAATAAGTAAGAGGAATTGATAAAGATGAAAAAGCATTCATATTTTAATTCTAAAATTCAGTAGGAAGCCCTTCAAGGGTTAAAATAGGGAGTAACATGATCTGATTTATATTTTTAAAAGATCACTGGCTATAGCATGGAGACTAGGTAATTAAAGTGGATGCATGGAGACCATGGGGGAACATAATCATGATGTTTTGCAATAGGGTGGTTAACAAAGGAGATGAAGAGAGACGGACAGGTTTGTGCTATATTTTAAAGGTGGACATGACAGAATTTGGTAATGAATCGAATGTAGGAAATGAAAAAAAGAGCCAATTGCCCACTTCTGGGATGTATCACAGCTGCCCAATATTTAACATGGTCAAAACTGAATTCATCTTCCCCTCCTTTTTCTTTTCCCAAACCTACGTCTTTTCCAATGTTGTTGTCGTTTTAAATTAAATGTCACCCATTTACCCAGTTGCTTAAGACAAAAGCCTAGGCATTATCTTCAGTTTCTTTTCTTTTTCCTTGTATATCCCCACAAAAGTCATTAATTCTATTTCCTATATGTCTCTCAAATAGCAAGTATTTGCACATGTTTCCATCCCCGGTGTCATACCTGGATCTCTGCAGCAGTCTTCTAACTGGTCTCCTTGCCTCTTTTATCATCATTCCCCTTATCTAATCCATTCTAGATGCTGCAGACTGATTTAATTAAGGCTTTTCTCTGCTGAAAATTGTTCATTGGTTTCCTCAGAATAAAATTGAAATGCCCCTAACATGATCTGTAGAGATTAAAAAAAAAATACAGTTGACATACAATATTATATTAGTTTCAGGTGTAGAACTTGGTGATTAGACATTTACATAACTTACAAAGTGATCATCCCATTAAATCTAGTACCCATCTGGCATCATATTTGTTATTATAATAGTATTGACTATATTCTTTATGCTGTACTTTGCATCCCTATGACCATTAACTACCAATTTGTGCTTCTTAATCCATTCCCCCTTTTCACCTCCTCTCCCAACCCACCTGCTTTCCTGTAATACTTTTTCTTTACTGTTTCTACAATTCTTACTATGGTCATGTTGATTTCTGAGAGTATTCTAATTGGGGACCATTAGAATTAAGGAGATATTAGAGAGAGAGTCATCAGAGATCCAGAGATTATGATAACTTGTTTTCTGGTAATTGACAAAAATAATAATATACCTATTTTCTTAATTGATTCATCTAATCTCCCTAGTGCCAGTGCTATTTCTGTTGTCCACATCTCTTCATTTTTATTAGAGTGGTAATTATGACTGCTTAGAGGACCAGATACTTAGTTTTAACCTAACTATACTTTTTTTCTTCAAGTGTACATACAGATTTCACTTGCAAATTCATTTTTACTATAGTAACTCTGAACCCAAATTCCTATGGATGTGGGAAAATTTTCACTTTAGACTCCTGAAATTGATGAGGTTTTAAAATTAAAACCTGGAGCTTAGGAGTGTTTTGATAGTGTTGAAAGTACAGTTGACCCTTGAACAACATTGGTTTCAATTGTGTGGGCCCTCTTATACGTGATTTTTTTCAATAAATACTATAAACGCATTTTCTCTTTCCTATGATTTCCTTAACATTTCCTTTTCTCTAGTTTATTGTAAGAATACAATATTTAATAATGTAACATACAAAATATGTGTTGATCGACTGTTTATATTATTGATAAGACTTCCAATTAGCAGTAGGCTATTAGTAGTTAAATTTAGGGGGAGTTAAAAAGTTATATGTGGATTTTTAACTACGTGGGGGAGTTGGTGCCCCTAACGATCCCCCCATGTTATTCAAAGAACAATTGTATGTTATCAAATCTGTGTTCTTAAGGCCTCAACAAATACATCTACAGTTTCAATTTTTTGCTCTTTCATTTAATTGGACCTGAGATAATTATAGAGTTCCTTGGAACCCCAAATAGTTACAACCTCAGTCAAAATTATGTGCTTGTCAATGATAGAATGTTCCTCTTTAATAAAAGTTCCATTTGCACTAAAAATGCAATGCAGAGTAGGCCCATTTGAATTTATGACAAACATAATAAAATGAGAAGGTAAAGAGTATGTTGACTAAAATAATCCTTTGGTAATTATCACTTTAGAAAGATCTTTAATTGCTGAAGGAAAAGGTAGAGAAAATATTCTTTATTGCTTCTGATCCAGGGAGAGTTTGTAATTAATAATGAAGAACATTTAAAAAATAAATTTTGCAATTTTTACCCCTTTTAAAATCAGCTTATGTGCCATAAGAAGTGTCATTTAATTAATCTTGGTTCATTTTTACCTCTGGTGAAGAACAAAAATGTAAAGCTTTATGTCATTTCCAGATGTTAGTGTAAGAATATAACTATGAGATCTAATCCATATTGCTTTATAAAACAATCAAGTTTGGCAGAGAGGTGTGAAGGGCTTGAAAAAAGAAAGGACTAAATTCCCAGCTCTTACTCCTTTACCTTCTCCTGGCTCAGTATCTAAAACTCTGTCATGTCCATTACCATTCACTTGTCTTTTCTCCCCTACTAGGCTATAAACTCTGTAAGGTCAGAGCTGAGTTTGACTTATCTCTGTATCCCCAGTGAATGCAGGGATAAATCAGGAGTCTAACCCCAGCCATGCTGACAAGCTTCTCTTTTAACCTCAGGCAAGTCACAGTTTTGATTTTCAAAAGGATTAAAAAGAAAATCATAGTCTCTTAGAGATGGAAGAGACCTTAAAAATTACATAACACAACCACTTATTTTACAGATGAAGAATTCCTACTTGCCTGACTCTTCTAAATGTGAGACTAGAAATACTTTGAACTAAATAAATAGCAGTGTTATATTTTATCCTGATTCTCTCTTGTGGGATAGATTAATTTCATTTGGAACTATGGTGTAAAATCTTAAACTAGATCTATGTTTTTCTTTGCAATTTAGTTCTCAAATTTATTTATAAGTTGGAAGAAGAATAGATGGTTTAAGTTTCTCAGGGCAGATGACAATAGGAAGGGGAAAGAAACGTCTACTCAGTGGGATTTATAATAAATGGAAATAAAATACGTAGATCGGGTTGCTTAAACCATTTCTCTCTCACTAGGCACTTCTCACTAATCTGTTTTTGTATTATAATACCCTCTTGGACAATTTAAATCCTTACATCTAAATATATGGGCATTTAAAAAATTACTTTCAAAAGTTGTTTGGATTTGCGGACTTTAACATTTTATTTTGCAAAAAAATACCTTTAAACTGGTTTGAGGGAGAACTGTGTCATAGTATCTACTGTAAGTATGATATACCTCAAGCAAATGGAAATATTTATTTTTAAAATTAAGGAGAGATTATTTGCTTTTTGAAAGAAGACTTTCCTTTAAAAAACATTTAAATGAAGTACTTACGATCCAACAAGAATAAATCTTAAAAATATGTTAAGTGAAAAAAAAACAATCACAAAAGACTGCACATTATATGATCTCATTTATATAAAGTATTCAGAATAAGCAAGTCTATAGAGACAGTAGATTAGTGGTAACTTAGGTCCAGGAAAGATGGGGGAGTAGGAGGGTGACGGCTAAGGGGTTCAGGGTTTCTTTTTGAGATGATGAAAATGTTCTAAAATTGATTGTGATTGATGGTCGCACATTTCTGTAAATATACTAAAAAATTAAATTGTACAGTTTTAAACTGAACTATGTAATGCGTAAATTATATCCCAAAACTTTTAAAAAACATCATAAAAATTGCTTAGTGAACATTGTTATGTCATCTAAATTACTATTTTATTTTTTGGTAATAGTGGCTAACATTTGTTGATTGCTTATTATATGCCAGGTATTGTGCTAAATCTTTTAAAGCCTATGTTTTCTTACGTTAGGTATTAATTTCCAAACAGCTTTTCAGCAACACAGCCACCTTTGTATTCTCCATTCATACTGGCATAAAGCCTGACAAATGCCATAGACTCAAAATATTTGAATTAATGACTGTATATGAATGAATGAATTTAGCACTTTGGCATGACATACTAAGCAGTTCTAGCTCACATGGGGATTAGAGGTTATATCAAGCAGAAGAATTCTTTTTGACTTGGTTTTGCCATTTCCACATAAGTAAAGAAAAAGGAAGACGAGAAGGGCATTTATTGAATTGTCTATCTTCTCTTTGCTCCTTATTTCAGGTAGTCAGCAACTCATCTTTAGCTTTCATTATTATGTTTACTCCTGGTGGAAGTGGTTTAATCTTCCTGCAGGTCTGCTAAAGAGAATACTAGTCCAACAAATTTGGATTAGAGTAGTATTCATAGTAGCCAAGAGGCAGAAGCAAACCAAGTGTCTATTTGACAAATGAATGGATAAACAAAATGTGGTCTACACATACAAGGGAATTTTATTCAGCTGTTAAAAGAAAGGAAATTCTGACACATGGGACAAAATGGATGAACCTTGAGGACGTTATGCTGAGTGAAAAAGCCAATTACAGTAAGAAAAATACCTTATGATTCCACTTATGTGAGGTCCCTAGACCAGTCAAATTCATAGAAACAAAGTAGAATGGTGGTTGCCAGGAGCTGGAGGGAGGGGGAAATGGGGAATTATTATTTAATAGATCAGAGTTTCAGTTTTACAAAATGAAAAAGTTCTGAAGATCTGCTACACAACAATGTGAATATATTTTACTGGACCGTTTACTTAGAAATGATTAAGATGGTAAATTTTATGATTTTTTACTACATAACTGAAAAAAAACCTACATAAACTTTTTGATTTGGGAAGCCACAACATGAAATCATTTGGAAACTAACAGGTGAACTCAGCTAAATTAAAAACAAACAATAAACTGTAAAATTACTGCATTTCAGAGAGGCTCACTAAGATAAAGCCATTGCCTTTTTAGTGAATCTAATTCATAGTCATGATTTTATGTTAAAAGTTGAGGGAAATCGTTATAGGTTTTTAAGGGAGGGAAAATTATGAAAATTATGTTTGAAGATGTTTACTTGGGGTCAGTAAGAAGGATTAGAGTTCATAGGAATAAGAGAATCCTGAGCAGAGTCATCAGGAAGCTTCAATGAGAAGTCATTTGCAATTGTCCTTAAAAGATAGGTAGGGTTTAGATGGAGATTAGATTGTATAGGTGGTTGGTGAGGAGTGACTAAAAGATAAGTGAGGTACAGCTAAGTAAGAGAAAGTTTAAATGCCAGGATAAATGGTTGAAATTTGATTTGGTAAACTTGAGAGATTCAAAATAATCATTGTATTTAACATGTACAGAATACGTCATGTTCATTATCCTGTGTGAGCCTCAGTCAGAACAATTGTGAAAAAAGGACCTTCACTGGTAAGAAACCTGAAGCTCCCAGGCCTGCACACCAGATCATGTTATACTCATATAGCTTTTTGAGCAGTAGAATAATGTGTGCTCTAGAAAGTTCATTTTTAGTGGCTGTGTGTAGGATGAATTATAGGAAGAAAGGGTCTTGAAGTAGGGAGACCAATTTAGGAATCTGTTATAGTTGTCTAGGTAGATCTAGAGTGGTGACTTTAGAAACAAAAACAAAGTATTAGGTCTGAATATTTAACAGAACCATAGACAGTGTACATTTTAGGGGCCTTCAAGGTCTTTTGATACCACTGGTCCCTGACCTCAGGCTGGGTACACTCTTGTTAATTTTATTTTATATAGGAGACAACTTGAGGGCAGAGGTTAAGTGAATTAGTTGAAGTACTAATGTCTTCATTTTTGTGTTTATCATAACTTTGAATATTTATAGTTCATTTTCTCATTTGTTAAAGCCTTGCTAACCTAGAAGATCCTTCTCATTGTAAGACACCAACAAAAAGTGCCCTATTACCCTACCACTCTGCACCCAGACATCAATATTATTCATTTTTCTATCCCAAATACCTAATGCCGTTTTTAATTTTGATGAAGTCCGATTTATCAGTTTTCTTTATTGTGCTTTTGGTGCTGCATGTAAAACCTTATTGTCAAACCCACAGTCGTGTACATTTTTTCCTATATATTTGTTAGAAGTTTTTTAATATTACATTTAATATTTAGGCATATAATCCATTTTTAGTTTTCGTGCCAGATATAAGGTAAATTTTGTTCTTTTAAGTTTTTTCCCAGCACCATTTGTTTGAAAAACCATCCTTTCTTCATTTACTTCCTTTGTAGTACCTTTGTAAAAATTTAGTTGACTATATTTGTGAGGTTCTATTTTTAGTTCCCTGTTCTATTCTATTGTTTTATATGTCTATTCTTTACCAGGCGCATACTATCTTGATTATGGTATAAGTCTCAAAGTCAGGTAATCCTCAACTCTAGCTCCTTGTCTTTTCATATAAATTTTAGAATAAGCTTGATGATATCTACAAAAAGCTGACAGATTTTGATTGGGATTGTGTCGATCAAACTGGGGAGAATTGACATCTTAACAATATCGAGTCTTCCAATACATGACATTGGTACATCTCTCTATTTAACTCTTCTTTGGTTTCTTTATCAGTGTTTTGTAGTTTTCTACTTAGACATCCTGCACATATTTTGTTAGATTTATATCTGTTTCTGGGCTTTTTGGTGTTATTGCAAATGGTATTTTTCAAATTGCAGATTCCAACTGCTTTTTGCTGGCACATAGGAATACAGTTCACTTCCATATATTGATGTTGTATACTGCCACCCTGCTAAACTCAATTTTTAGTTAAGGAGGTTGTGTTTTTTTATTTGTACATTTTTTAAGGGTCTTTTTGGTAGATTCTTTGGGGTTTTCTAAATAGGTAGGCATGTCATTTATGAATAGAGCCAGTTTTCTTTCCAATCTATATGCCTTTTCTTTTTCTTGCATTATTGCACTAGCTGAGACTTTAGTACAATGGTGAGTAACAGTTGTGAGAAAAGATATCCTTACTCTGTTTCAGATCTTGGGGAGGGAAATCATTAAGTATGATGTCACTTACAGGTTTTTCATAGATACCTTTTTTAGTTTAGGGAAGTCTACTGAGAGGTTTATCATGAATAGATGTTGAATTTTAATGAAGGCTTTTCTGCATCTATTCATATGATATCTGGTTTTTCTTATTTAGCCTATTGGTATGGTGAATTACACTGATTAATTTTCGTGTCAGACTAGCCTAACTTGCCTGGAAGGAATCCCACTTAGTTGTAGTATATTTATTATTTATTTTACATATCACTAGATTTAATTTGCTGAGGACTTTTTGCATCTGTGTATTGCTTTTTAAAAGTAAAAATTGACTTCCAGAATATCTCATTTTGATGTGGATTGTGAAAAAATAAAGCTGCTTTAGAGATCATGATTTCTTTGTTACTGCTTTGCTAAAATTTATTGTTCTACATTTCATAATTTGAAAGATTGGCTATATGTAGTTAGGACTTTAAATAAAAATCTGAGAAATTTGGAAGATTTGTATATTTTTAGATAATTATTTAACAAAAAAAAGCAAGACTAACCCCTCTTTTAAGAGATATTTGACTGATTGTTTTATAGTGTGTTTTAGATGTTTTTTTTCTTTTAAATTGATTTTTTTCCCCTCATATAAGCATTTGGAGCTTAATGTTTCAATGGATTAAATTAGCCTTATTAATATACCCCTCTGTGGGGCATTCATTGGTGATTTTCATATGGCTAAAGAATTGGGATACATCAATCCAGAATGGAAGCTTTAAAGAATGACCTCCCAAGAAGAACATAATTCTGGTGTTGATTCCGGTGATGAATGGCTATACTGTTCGTTGTTTTAAAACTTCTTCAGAAATATATTTGATAAATCACCAACAATTTTGTGCTAGTCAATATGGGAATATTAGTATCAAGAGTGATCAGTTTAACAACTTAAATTCAAGTATGAAGGGAAAAGATAGGACTACATATCTCAGGGAATAATAGAAAGCATTCTTGCTGATATGATTATTTCTTCTTCCATAATGGTACCTAGAGAACTGGCATAGTTTTACTGCTGACACTGGATAATAGAGGATTGCTATGTTGTGGGGTCAGGATTGAAATGTTCCTTTTGTAGTGTAAACATTTGTAAATTTGTCCAAACTTTAAATTGTGCATAAGTTAAATAAATATCTTATGCTTACCCCTCTCATATGTGCACAGGCAATTAAGTTCCAGAAACAGGGATATTAAGACTCATCCTCCTAAGGGTAAACAGAAGAAGTCTTACAGAGAATTCAGTATTGAGGATGGATAAGATATTACAATGTTTTACATTTTTTTACTCTTATGTAAAAAATTAAAACATTTAGATACATTTCCATAGGAAAGCTTTTTAAAAAATAGACTCTGGTTCAAAGGGTATGAATATTTTTAAAGATTTTGAAACATGTGAAATATCCTTCTTATACCCAAGATAAAACAATCTGACCTGCAAAAGGTATAGATTCTTGGATATGTCTACCTGATAAAGTTGAATGACAGTTTGGGTCCTGGTGTCCAAAGCAAAAAAGTTACATATGGGGATTTTAATCTTGGATCCATAAATTTCTTAGGATGATACGTAAATCTCTATGTGTGCACGTTTTCTTTTTTTTTTTTGGAGAAGGAATACATATATTTGCATCACATTTTCAAAGGGGTATGTGATTCAAAAAATGTTGAACCATCATAGTTTTTTAAAAAGAGGGTAGATAACTGAGTGGACTCTATAAATTCATTTTTAGGAATCCTTTTGCAGCCTACATTAATGGAGCATGTGTTACTGAGTTTAAATTTAACTTTTAGATTAGGCTTCAAATGTGTGGGAAATTAACATTTTATTGAATGCTTTTTACTGCCTAGAAAGGAAACCTCTCTCATTAATTCATTTCATTCTCACAACATTTATACAAAGTAACTATTTTTGTTTTACTGATGAGGAAACCAAGATTCAGATTAAAAAGCTTGCCTAAGGTTACAAAGCTAGTCAGAGGCCACATATGAAAGAAGCAGGTATGCTTCCTGCTCTTCCATACCATTATCTCCAACCAATGCACTGGCATTGCACAGGTGCTGTTGACATAATGTTGAACAGATCCTTGTCCCATTCTTCTATCTCTCAAAAAGAAGGTGAGGGGAACAGGTGTGCAGAATAATAAAACTGCTGTGATTTCCTTGAATTTTAAAACTGAAATTATTTCATATTCCCTATATTGGTCCATTTTTTCTTTTAAGAATGCTAGGAATGCTTTATTGAATTTTCTTAGCCTCCCAATATCCTTATGGAAAAACACCTATTTATACAAATGCCCAAATGAAGCTGATTGTCCCATTATCATATAGTCTATTAGCAGGATCAATAGAGGACCAGATTTTCTAATATTTGATATTATTACAGAGTAATCACCAGTCTGCATATTAGAAAAAAATCAAATTAGTTTTTAAAGCTACATGTATATTTATTAAGTCTTCTATAAGGTACTTAATTTCTTTTCCTTCTGTTCAGGGATTTAAAAAATAGAAAGAAAAGGGTCCAACATGTTTCACTCCTTTGGGGGTGGGGGAGAAAGATCAAAACCCTTAGGATCTAGAATGTCTGGCATCGATGCCCTAGAGGGTACACGCCACAACTTTAGACATATAGGGTTTCCTATCAGGGCATTTACTCCGAAGTGGGGGGGAGGATTCTTATAGAAGCAACTAGGCTTAGAGAAATGTGAAGCTACTCTTGGCTGAGGTTGAGCTGTGGAGTGAAGTGCTTTGCTTTAGGTTGAGCTGTGGAGTGAAGTGCTTTGCTTTGAGGCCACAAGAGATGTGGAGTTTGTGCAGGACATGACAACAGAATGCTTTATTTCATCATACAAGCCAAAGAGAAGAGTGAGTTTCAAAAAATGTGGATCCATATTTAAAACTGTTGGGAAATGTTTTCTCTTTGTTTTTTTTGTTTTGTTTTGTTCTGTTTTGTTTTTATACTTCTGAGTAAAAAAAAAAAAATTCCTACTAGATTGCAGTGCCTCCAGCAATGTTAGCTAGTACCTTGAAATCTAGTTTAATTTGATTTAGCACATGACAATGAAGTGCATGTTGTCCAAGAAATTTTATTCTCTTCATTATTGTGTGATAATGGGGAAGTCTCTTTTGAAGAGTTTTGCTGTACTCCAAATGATTAACAAAAATTGTTATAAAAGTAGTTAAAAGCACAGTTAGGCTTTATAGGCTAAAAACCTAGGTTCAAAACCCTTCTTCATTAGCTCTCAGTTCTGTTACCTTGAGCAAATTTCATATCTGCTGAGCTTCATCTTTGAATTGAAAATAGTAGTAATAACTTCCTTCTAGGACTGTTATGAGGATTACATCGAATATATGTAAAACTCTAGTAATGTACTAAGATTACTTAGGTATACTATTTTTATTTTCTTTAGAAAGTGGTGAAAATAAATGGGTTATCTCTCAGCTTAAAAATACTTGGTTTTCTAACCACTCCCTCAACAAACCAGCTTCTTTGCCACCCTCCTACATCTTCCCCTGAAATTGCTACAAGAGCTCTCTGACCTCTAAGTCACCTAATTGGTACCAGTGTTGAAGTTATAAGGTGAAATTGCAAGACTTAAATATCTTGCCGGCAATATAAGCATCTATTTTGCATCTAACTTGGTATATGTAATACAGTAGTAGTCAGTTAATGTAGAAACTTGGATAACTTCAACAAAACTCTCCCTCTGGTGTCACTAGAATTAAAGAGGCTTTTCACTGTGAACAGTTTCATTTCACATAGATGTTGTCATGACTGTAATTGTTTTTTAAAACAAATGAAACTTGGCAGTTGAAAACTTCCAAAATGCAAAGACAGGCTTTGCATTTTATGAAACAGTGAAAGTATTTTTTAAAACTCAAATTGGAAAATAAGTTAATAAATAGCAACCAGGTTATGAGTTTTAAGTTTTCCATAGAGTTTAGAAACTGAACTCAAGAATGCCTCTCTTACCCTCAATTATCTTTATTTTTGAAACTATGAGTCAAGATTTTTTTCTTTAGCAGCACAGGGCATTTTACAGACAGATTAGCTTATTTGCCAGTTTTTATGCACTGAAACATGCAATTAATTTCCTTGTTTAGCACATATAGTAAAAGAGTAATTTTTATAACAAACTCAGTGCCCATCAGAATATCTGGCTCAGTGTAGGTATTTTCTTATTTACTTATGGGATGCAATGAGAGTTGGGCAGAGAAAGACAGTTTACACAAAGGGAGCTCAGAGAAAGGTTCAGGTGGGCAATGGCATTTGGTCCTTTATGATGATGGTGATCTTGGATATATAGTGAGAGGTAGAAGGGCGTTCCAGGCTGAGAAAGCTGCAGGAGACAGGGCCCAGAGGTGGAAGCATGTGCGTGTTGTATGTAGTTAATTTTAGTATATACCATTCTGTCTCTTATCAAGTATGAATTCTATTGAGCTGCTGTCATAATGTGCTCCTAGAGACATTGGAACAAAAGGAAGCTAGCAAGGTTCCTTTAGGATAGGTTAAATAAAATTTAGTCTCTCCCTTGGAATTTGATTTGTCACTTAAGGGTTGAATAGCAATGGTAAGCAAGATGCTTACCTTCTGAGCCTTAATTTTCTCATCTTTAAAAAAGAAGCCAATAAATAACTAGATTGCAGGATATTTTGAGAATTGAATGAAATAATGTGTATGAAGAGCCCAGTACGTAAAAGGTCACTGTTCTTTTGGTGGTTACTGATAGTAGTATTTGTAATGAAATTAGTAATAATACTTTGTTTAGGGTGAAGAAATGTTTCGTTATTCAAAAAGAATCCATAGTACATTGCAGCATAACTGCTTTATAAGTCTTTTTAATTCTAATATCAATTACACATATTCTACAGTGCCACTTGTGTAATGTAACTACAGTTTTGTCTTCTCATACGATTTAATTTTTTGCTCTGAATATTTCACATAAACATATGGAGTAGTAGTTGCTTATTCTACAGATTCATCATAGCAAATACTATGAAGTACAGATGACACTTTCCTACAGAAGTCTTTTTATAGTGATATTTAATTCATTCCTCATCCCTTATTCAAGCCCCCCTAAAAGTTCAAATTTGCACAAATTACAAGAAGATCTTTCTAAGAAAGTTGATTCAGCCAATAATTTTCTCATAAGAAGCTTTAAAGATGAGGAAACTGGGACTTAGTGAGACTTCACAAGTAATTGGTGCCAAAACTAGGATTCAGTCTATGTTTTTTTCTCTCCTGAATAGGACTCTTTCTTAAGTATATTCCATCCTGCCTCTTATCAAGTACATATATGCTGTAAACCTGTACTGATCTTAAGAGTTGGGGTGGCTGAGGAGAGAACAAGTTCTGTTAGAAATATTACATGGAGGAGTGATTTTTAAGTTTTAAAAGCTTCTTAAATTATTATTCACATACAGTACAATTCACCCATTATATTGTACAAATCTGTGACTTTTACTATATTCACAGTTTTGTAACACATCACCACAATTAATTTAGAACATTTTTATGACTCCAAAAGGAAACCCCACACATCTTAGCCAACATTGCCCAATCTCCCCATCACCTCCAGCCTTAGGCAATGACTAACTAGTTTCTATCTCTCTAGATTTTGTATGTTCTGTACATTTTATGTAAATGGAATCATACAACGTGTGGTACTTTGTGGCTAGTTTCCTTCATTTAGCACACTGTTTTCAAGATTCATCTATGTTGTAGTATATATCAGTATTTCTTATTGCCTAATAATATTCCATCGTATGGATATATCACATTTATCCATTTATCAGTTGATGGACATTTGAGTTGTTTCCACTTTTTGATATTATGAATAATGCTGCTATGAATATCTATGTACAGTTTTCTGTGTGGACATATGTCTTCATTTCTCTTGGATATGTACCTAGGAGCAGAATTGCTAGGTCAAATAGTAACTTTATGTTTAATCATTTGAGAAACTGCCAGCCTGTTTGTCAAAGGGACTGCACCATTTTATATTCCCACCAGCAGTCTAAGAAGGTTCTGTTTTTCTCCACATTCTCACCAGCTCTTGTTATCTTTTATTGTGTCTTTTTGTGTCTATCCTAGTAATGTGAAGTAGCATCTCATTGTAGTTTTGATTTGTATTTTCTCTGATGGCTAATGATATTGAGCATCATTTTATGTGCCTTTTGGCCATTTGTGTATCTTCCTTTAAGAAGCATTTATTCAGATCCTTTATTCATTTCTAAATTGGATTTTCTTTTTAATGTTGAGTCGTAACAGTTCTTTATATATTTCTACAAGTCCTTTATAAGATAAATGATTTGTAGAATTTTTTTCCCATTCCATGAGTTGTCTTTTCATTTTTTAATGGTGTTCTTTGAGGTATGATTATCTACTTTCTCTATTTTTTGTTGTCCTTACTTACAGCTTTTGGTGTCATATCTAGGAAACCATTGACTGAATCCAAAGTCTCAAAGATTTATACTCATGTGTTCTTCTAAGAGTTTTACATTTAGACCTTTAATTCATTTTGAGTTAATTTTTGTATATGGTGCGAGGAAGGGTCAGCTTCATTCTTTTGTATAATACCCCCTTGTTTCAGTACCATTTGTTGAAAAGACTATTTTTTTCTACATTGAGTTGTCTTGGCAAAGAAAATGATTCTTCACCATTACTTTTGAAGGAGAGACATAAATGATAGAAATTAAAGCATCCTAGGTAAATTATATAAAGAGTGTAAGGTCAAGATATTTAGATTAGAGAATCCTCTGCCTGTGGCGGACATTTGGAAGCCATTAGTCATAGATGAGACATCTTCCGAGGAACAGTTACAATATGGAATTAGAGAGTGAAGTTGTAGTGGTAGAAGTCTATCAAGAAATGACCTGATGGACTCAAATTCTTCTGTTGAAATAAGTCACGAAATCTTCAGTTAACAGAATGAGTATATAGAGAAACTTTGAGAGAAGTTTAAGTAGGCAAAAAAATGCTATAAATTTATGAGAAAAAGAAAAGCAATATAGAAAAATAAAAGTGGTTGAGATAGAGCATGAGAAATATAATTTATAATTTTATTTTCTCCAAATAAACACAGAAGCACAGTAGACACAATTAACAGAATGTCAAAACAGTGAAAAGAAAATTAGAGTCAGAATCCCTTGGTTCTGATCCTAACCTACACTAGGCATGCAATCTTGAATAAGTCACTTATCTTTCAGAATACTAGCTGATATTTACTGAGTTCCTACCATATTCAGGACTTGTGCAAGCCTCAACATCCTTTTTTGTAAAATGAAGATGCTATAAAATTCATTACTTTGAAAACTTTTATAAAGAACCATATACATAGAAGAGGTTATTATGCTTGAAATTTGGAAATTGTTCAGTGTAGTAGTAGTAGCAGCAGTTGATGGTATGTGTTTTCTGCAAGGTATGTTGTATCCTTATTTTGATAATGCAATTAGTGTTCTTTGGTTATGAAAGTTGTACAGTGAGTAGTCCATTAGAGCATTATTCTAACCCAGTTATGCATGATTTCTTTATACCACCTTGCATTTAGCTTGAAAAATCCTGGTGTGTGAAGGGACAGGGTAGATAGGGTAGCACCAGTAAGTTTTAAATTTTAGACATATGTTAGCTTAAGATATAATTCCAAAAGGTTGATGAATCCCGAGATTGGTGATCGCAGAGGTGAGGTGGAACAGTTTCATATGTTAATAAGGTCAAAGGTATATCCCATTTGGTTAACTATAACTTTCAGAAGAGCTAGATATTATGAAGCACAGTCATAATAATAGTTTATCCGTGTGTTGGCTGGAATCTTGGAAATTTTTGTTCAGGAGACAGGGCAAAACAGAGCACCAGTGAGGTAATGAAGTCACGATGGAAAGTAGAGGTAAATGCAAGAGGCCAATAATATTACAGCTTGTGGAGATGGGTAGACTTTGCCCTGAACCATGAGGCAGTCACTTTATATAAAATTAATTATTACATTCATACCCTTTTGAAGACTCTTCTCATTCCACCAGTAAGGTGCCTGTTGTTAATTTCTAAATGTCATGGAACTAAGCATCTTTTGAGTACTTCATAGCTCTGTTCTCTCAGCCCCTTGCTTTCTTATCCTTTCCATGGTTGATTTGAGAAACATTATTTGGGAATGTAAAACTAATAGACAAGAAAAGAATACAAGAAAAGAGCAGAACAGTTTTTTTCCGTGATTTATCCTGTGCCATTATCTTTTTGACAACAGGTACAAAGTTCAAGCTTTAGTTGTTATCCTAGTGCTGCTACTAAATTATCAAGTAGTAGACATGCTTCTCTTTGATGAAGTTTAGCTGTTGGAGATGTCGTCAGTTGGCACAGGAGAAACAAAGAACTTTGAACTCTGATTCTGATTTGCAAAGTTTCAGTTCCTGTATAGAAATCCATGATGATTGGTGTCTATGAGAGTAAATCTGTGATAGAAATATGTATAGGAAAGATAATGAATACATATTGAACCCATGCTTTATGTGAGGCAATCTAAAGTACTTAAAGATGAATTCAGAGTCTCAGAGGTCACAGAGGCCCTGAGCTTTTTTGTTTAGATTGTTCTGCTTCTCAGAAATGGCAGAAATGGAATTTAGAATAAATGACAACTGAGTTGAGGCACATTATTTGAGAAAAAGGTAATGCTGTGAGCTAATTTTGCATGCACACGTGTGTACATGTGTATTTAATAAATGATAGTGACTAAGGAAAAGAGGGAAGCAAACATGATTTTTAAATCTAGTGTACCCCTCTCCTATGTAGTGTTCAAGAGCAGGGAATCTGAAATTAGACTTGCTAAGTTTCCAGTGTTTTTTTCTTCCTTTCACTACTTTATATAACAAGATGATGCCAGACTTCTTACCCCTTGTGAACACTGGACATCGAACTTTTTGGTGTGAAGGAAAACTGTAATTGATGTGAGGGATCTTAAGCCGTCGCTACGTGGAGGTTATAAATTGATTGCCAGACCAATGACCTCAACCTTGTAGTCTGTGCCAACCAACTTCACTTAAAAACCCAGATTAGAGTCTTGATAAGGGAAATGCTACTCACCTGTCCCTTAGACTATCCCAGCCCTCTTCCAATATCAAGTCAAATTATCAGAAAGCTGCAGGCCTGAACTGTATTCCTTTAGCTCTTGTAGAAACTCTCACTGAACTATGATTTTATGATAAGTCCTTGATTTTGTTATAGATGGATATAAGAATCATCTATGAAGAATGTTTTTACATCTTTTGTATCATTAAAGATTTCGGTTGTTAGTTTTTGCTACAGAAAAGTTCACATGCAAATGTTTTCTTAGGTTAAGTGTGCTGATAAATTATTGAGCACTTTTTTAACAGCTAATGAAAAAATACAAAGTATTTCTATTTTTGCTTTGATTCCAGAAAATTCAGAAGTATTCAGTTGTAGTAACTCGCCTTAATTTATGTTTCTGATTCAGTTATCTGTCTGTGTGTCCCCCAGTCTTCATTGAGTTTATAAAATATATGTAAATTTTACAAGTTCTTTTTTGGAAGTAAGGTAGATTTTTAATAAGTAATTGGTATTACAACAGAATTGTATAATAATATAGAGATCCATTCCAAGCCTCAGTGTTCCTAATGAATGTAGCACCTGAGCAGAAATATGCCTTTTGAAATGTATAGCGTTAGAACTGAGGAGTCAAATGTGATAATTAAAAACTCTTGAGAAAGAAATAAGTACAGTTCTGCTCACACTTCCTTGTAAGAGATCCACAGCCTCATTTCACGTGACCTGCAGATTTTTGGGTCATTTATAAGCTTAGAAAGACAGATTCCCTACTCCCTTCCCCACTAAGAGCTAGCAGAAGAAAGTAGAGAATGAGTTAAACTCTCATTTATGCTCTGGCCATAGTACACCACTTGAGATCTATAGACTAGGGTAAGACTGGACTGCTGAGTCTAGTCTTATCCTTCCCAGAGGTTCCAAGAGCACCTCCACATGGTAGATAGTTCCCACTGTTGAGCAGACTACAGGTGCCAAATAATCTGCTCTACTGTATTATAGCAAATGAAGTTGAGGGAAGCTGAGGGCTCATAGACAGCTACAGCTCTGTTTACTCGTGAGGTCTTTACTTAGGATATAACAGAAGCCAGCCTCCTCACTAGCTTTCTCACACATGCTCACATTCATTCTCGTTTCATAACCTCTGGTTCTACTTCTTAAACAGTTTTTTGTTGTGTGTGTGTGTCTGTTTAGCTAATACATCATCAAACTATTCTTTCATTTTAACATTTGAGTGTTCACATTGTAAGTGGTATTTATGTTCTCATAATTTTTCTTTTTGAATTTTGTGTTATAAAATATTTCAGACAAACAGAAAAAGAGAAACACAAGGACCATTACCAGGCTTTTTCAAACTTATATATTTGTATTAAATATGCATATATCCATAAATAATATATAGTACCACTTTACATGGTTTTAAATTTTATGTAAGTGATTCACTGGGCAAGATACTAACCTCCCTGTTATTCCATATCTCTGCATGTAAAACGGCAATAATGACTGTTAAATGACTGGAACACAGGGGAAGTGGAATGAGAACAGTGGGCAAGGACCTTATCATCACATTCTTTGTGTAACATATATGAGTGTTTGGACTTTTTCATATAAGTAACAAAACTTTGACAAACTTTTTCTTTTAAAACAGTGGTATGACAGGATAAAATTTTAATTTATTTAAAATTTTAGCTTTATTCAGTCTGTGCTAATGCTGATCTAATGAAGAACTTCTAAAAAATTTATCTTCCTTTTGATTCTGTCATGCAGGCTTTGTTTCATTTCCATGTCCTGCGTTTACTTCTGTTTCCTAGCTAAAGTTTATATTAAAAGATTGGATCACTTTTGGTTTAGAGTAGAACTTTCATAATGTAAGGGAGACCATAAATGTCAAGGGCTATCTATATTGCCTGTTCCTGTGTTTTCTCTTAACAGAAATTCTATATTCTGGCTCCTTTTCCTATGTAAGACCTTTTTTAGTGTTTCCCTTATTTCAGGGAATAATTTCTAACAGTACACTTATTTATATACATTCTCGGTGACCAAAAAAGAAACAAAAATGTACATGAGGTTTGCAGCAACCTTTGGCTTTTGGGTACCTGTGAGAAATGAGGTTATTTACCATATCTTCAGTTCTGACATATATCTGTTACCAAAAGTATTTTTTCAGAATATTCTCCCTGTTCCATTGTAAAGTAACAGAGAAAGTTTGGGGTTCTTTAGGTAGGTCACGGAGTCCAACTGACTGTGTCTTGTCTCAGATTAGAATCAGTATATTATTTTTGATAGAAATCAAATTAACCAGTAGTTCTTCAAATTTCTTATTTCGTATTTATTTCGTCCAGACACAAAATAGGTTCAAGAAGAAAAGTTCTTTCCTACCTTTTAATATTTTGAGCTGCCTATGTTTAGGATTCAAAGTATTTTTGGTGTTTATTGCTTAACTGGGCTGAAGATTATCTCATGTGACAGCAGAGATCTCTTGTTTTGGAATTGCCATTACTTTCTAGAACAGCCACTCTGTACAGCAGCCAACATGCCCTGGATCTTCCTGCTTCATATTACAGTGATACTGCTTTGTCAGGGTAGAATTCAGCCTCACAGGGCTGGAGTCAGTCTCTGCTGACCTCATGCCACAGTACAGCATGTTCAAATCTGGGAGAAACCAGAGGGTTATTTGGCACATTCCTCCTCCTTCTCCCTCACAGGCATGGAACCCTCACTCTCCTCGGAAACCGTATGTTGTATATGTGTGTGTATCTGTCTTTTTAAAATCTTTTCCTTAATTCTATAATTCTACAGCTTTAAGTGGGAACTGGTTGAACAGACGGACATAGGAAATGTTTTGAGCTCCTGAAACTTAGCATTTTTCAGCAACAGATCTCAGCCACGGGCATTTGCTATTTTTGGACTGACTCATGTGAGGTTGCAGTAATCAAGAAGGCTGTTACTTGTTTCCTAGTTGTTCATTTTACCCATAGCTATTTGGGCAGAATGTATAGAGCACTCTTTGGCTATGTGGACATGCTCAGATTATACTGGAGTGTCGCGACTTTTCTGTATGGTAGGCTGCTTCAGTGCAGAGTCAATGTCATCCTCACTTTCTGAGGCTAAATAGTTATTAGAAAATACATGTTTTCTTCAATGAACAAGAATTTGGTTTGCTTTGGCAGCTTGGGAAAAGCTTTGGTTAAATTTGAAGATGCCAGGCATGTGTAACAAATAAGAATTTGGAATAGAGCCATTTGAAACATTTCTCGCATTAAAAAAAGTTTCTTACTAGTCAGCTACTTGTTTTCAGTGTATTTTTCCCAAAGATTTGGCAATTTTCTGAATTCTAAAGCAGTATGTATGTATCTCAGTGCTAATAAGTTCTTGTCTCTGTATCAGCAGAACAGGTCCCTCAGATAAGATGGATAGAAGATGATCCAGTTTTATGCAACACAACCACCATTTTCACATTCCATCCATATTCTTAAGTAGAAAATGGCCTAAAGCTTGATTTTTACCATGCTCTCTTAAGTTGGTTTTATAAATGATACATAGCTATTTTCTAAGAGATAAATGCTAAAGCCAACCAGATTTTTTAAAAATAATTTTTAAAATTTTAATTATAGTTGGATTACAATATTATATTAGTTTCAGGTGTACAACATAGTAATTAGGTTTTTATATAACTTATGAAATGATCACTGATAAATCTAGTACTCATCTGAAATCATATATAGTTATTACAGTATTATTGACTAATCCCTGTGCTGTACTTTACATCCCATAACCATTTTTTAACTACCAATTTGTACTTCTTAATCTCTTCCTCTTTTTCACCTACTCCCCCAACCCCTCTCCCATCTGGTAGCCATCAAAATGTTTTCTGTTTCTGTGAGTTTGTTTCTGTTTTGTTTATTTTGTCCTTTAGATTCCACATGTAAGTGAAATCATATGGCATTTGTCTTTCTCTGTTTGACTTACTCCACTCAGCACAATACCCTCTAGGTCCATCCATGTTGTTGCATATGTAAGATTCTCTTCCTTTTTTATGGCTGAGTAATATTCCATTGTATATATGTACCACCTCTTTTTTATTAATTCGTTCATTGATGGACACCCAGCCCCCATATCTTGACTATTGTAAATAATGCTGCAAAGCAGATTCTTTATAGTTTCACCTAATTCTAAAGTTAACGCACATTAATATTGTTTGTCGTTGAGGCATTGGATTTAAGATCCAAACATATTTTTCACTCTGAAATTTAATATTAAATTTCTTATGCTTTACAGTTGATAATTTAAATGCCAACTTTGTTAACAGATTTGTACCTCTGATCTGTACCCTTTTTTGCTGTTGTTTGTTCTGTATCATGGATTTAAAAACCCTGGCATAGCTCTTCTTAGTCTGAGGTAATAAAAGGTCAGTTTACTTATCTATTTGTTCTGTTAAGAATGCTAGCCTAGGTTGAATGGGGTGGTCAGAAGTAAAGAATTATTAAGAGAGCCCTAAAAGGACAGGGAGTGGAGACCCAGTGGTAAAACAGAAGTTAACTCCTTTGTCTCCATTATTGACAGTCTCAAGGGAGGAGGGAAATGTAAACCATACTTTAAGTATTCTTGAATTGCTTTTATTTTCTCCATTGATAGCATTAATTCATGAGAAGAGGAAGTTTGCTAAAAATATATACTTAGTACCTGAGTAAATAAATGATTGTAGATTAAACTGATTCTCTGCTTCCCTACCCACATGTCTCTTTCAGTCATACTATTCATCATCTCTGATGAACTAAAATATTCTCATTGAAACAGTAATTAAAATGTTCAGAAATGAAGTACTTGCTCCAGCATCTGGAATTCGTAATATGATTGTCTGGATATATCAAACTGCTGTGCTTTGTGAAGAGTTCATTCTAAACTAGAAAATAAACATTTTGAAGGAATACTCAAGAGGGGAAAATGTATCTGATTCTTGGAAATAAATGGAGAGTTTTAGAAAACTGGGACATTATAGAACCCATTTTATAAATGTTGAACATTTCTGTATTTTTAAATACATAAGATTATTATAATATCCCCACATGGTGACCTGTTTCAAAGATTAATAATTCTTTTTCCTTTCTTAATAACCTTGTAACACTACACATCTGTATGTTTATGTGAAAAGACATATATGCAATACAGACAATTCCTTCGCAATGCTGATGTCTGAGTTTTCTGTACAAATGCCTACAATTTACAGTGGCAATTTAGAACATGTATAATCACTTGGTCATATATAGATGCTGTTCCTTTTAAACAGGTGTTATTTACATTGGACCGCCACTATATTAAACAGTGAACTTTCAAATGAAAAAAATAAAACTTCCCTTACATCTAAACCTTCAAACTGCTGCTTGACCTAAATCTCATCATTCTGTAGTGCTCAGCATGCTATATAAAGATTAAATCCCATGGGAACAATGCAGAGGTCTGTCTACATTATTTTGTTATTGTAGGATTTTTTTTTTAATTGAGTTCCATTCAGAAGAAATAGCTAGCATAGTGATTTGATGAGAAATATACAACACTGCACCAGAAGGAGACTATTTCAAGTTTTAGCATTTCCCTGCTCCCAGTACACAAAATACCTTCATGTCCTCTTTAAAATTAGTGGACTCATGTGAATACACTGTATCCCTTAAGACTATTAGAGGGAAAAAAAGGTCAAGAACTCTGACTTAAAGCTTAAAACATTTGTCAGATTATTTTAATTAATACCAAAAATGATTAAATTACAGTTCCAGTATATTCTGTCTGGAATGGAGGGTGGTGTAAACCAATCCTTTGTTCATTGAACAAACAATTATTGAGCCAATGAGAGTTTAGAATTTGAGATGAGTTTGGGATATATCAGACAAATCCTCTGTCCTCTTGCAGCTCATGTTCTGGTTGAAGAAGACAGCAACAAATATAATCCTAATTAAACTGGAATATGTTGGGGATGGGCTATAAAAATGGCAAAACTGAGTAAGGGAGATTGAAAGTGCTGGGGGTAGACTGCCATTTTTAATGGGATAGGAAGTGTAAGCCTCATATAAAAAGAGACATTTGAGGAAAGGCTTGAAAGTGGTGAGCAAGTTAGCCATACAACTGTCTGAGGAATGAGCATTCCCAGAAGAGGATACAGCAAGAACAGAGTATTCCTGATGTATACAAGGAATAAGGAAAAGGTTGGTATGACTATGAGAAAGGATAAGAGAGGGAAGAGTGGTAGGAATTCAGGTATCAAAGGTGTAATTGAGTACCTCAGTTATCTTTTGCTGTATAACAAAGCACCCCAAAATTTAGTGAATTAAAACAACTATTTTGTTTGCTCTCAATTCTGTGAGTCAGCTATTTGGGCTGGGCTCAATTGGGTGGTTTTTGTGCTGGTCCTGCCTGGGGGAGGTACACTGTAGTTGTTAGATGGCTCAGGTGGGGTTGGATTGTCTAAGATGGCCTTCCTTACATGTCTGGCAGTTGGTACTGACTATTAGCTGAGGTTCTTTCCTTGTGTGGTTCAAGGATTTTAGCCTGAACAGCTGTAAGGAGGAAGTTGTCATTAACTGAGATGCAAAACCTTCTGGAGGTCTAAGTGTAACGAGAGAGAGCAAGCCCCAGTGCACACTTTTCAAGTCTCTACTTTTGTGACATTTGGTAATGTTTCACTTGGCCAAACCCAGTTTCAAAGGATAGAAAAATAGGTTCCATTTCTTGATGGGAGGAAAAAGAAAGTCATATTATAAAGGAAAGAGCATACTAAATTCAATGAATTTGTAGCTCTTAACCACTCAGAGGGCCAGATCAGGTATGCCCTTGAAGACCATTTTTAAATACTGGCTCTTTTCTTTTCTTTTTTCTTTTTTCTTTTCTTTTCTTTTCTTTTCTTTTCTTTTCTTTTCTTTTCTTTTCTTTTCTTTTCTTTTCTTTTCTTTTTTCTTTTCTTTTCTTTTCTCTTTTTTCTTTTCTTTTCTTTTTTTTTTCTTTTCTTTTCCTCTCCTCTCCTCCCCTCCCCTCCCCTCCCCTCTCCTCTCTTCCCTCTGCCTGCCTTCCTTCCTTCCTTCCTTCCTTCCTTCCTTCCTTCCTTCCATATGAAGAGACTTCATTTAAGCAGAGGAGTGACATGATTTGACTTAGGTTTTTAAAAGATCATTCTGGCTGTAGAATTGAGAATAGATTATATGGTAGCAAGGGAGACCAGTGAGGAGGCCATTGTAGTAATCCAGACAAGATATAATCATGGCTCAGACTAAAGTAATAGAAGTGCAGATAATAAGAAGTGTTTAGATTTTGGATGTTTTTTGTATATAGAGGGAACAGGATTTTCTGGTAGATTGGATGTAAAGTATAAGAGAAACCAGTGACTAATGATTTTAGCTTGAACAGCTAGAAGAAAGGATTTGTCATTAGGTGAGACATAAAGTCTGCTTCTATGAGAAAGAGCAAGAGTTCAATTTGAGATGTCTACTAGACATCTAAGCAAGAATGTTAAATAGACAATTTTCTATATGAGTCTGGAATTTAGGAGAGCGATCTGGGCTGAAAGTATAATTTAAGAGGCATCACAATTAGGTGGTATTTAAAGTCATGAGACTAGGTGAAGTCCTCAAGAGTGAGAATGAGCATGAAGAAGAGGAAAAAGGACTGAGTCTAGCACGCTCCAGTTCGAGAAGAGGAAGAGGAGAGAGTGGCCAATGAGGGCTGGAGAAAATCAAGAGAGTATGATATACTGGAAGCCAAGTACAGAAACTCTTCATAGGAAGAGAGAAACATCAGCTGTGTCAAATGCTGGTGATAAGTCAAGTAAGATGAAGACTAAGAACTTATCTTTGGATTTAGTAAAGTGGAGTTGATTTGTCACCTAGACAAAACTTTTTGGTAGAATAAGATAAGATAAAAGCCAGTTGAGTAGGTCTGAGAATGGGAAAATAAATTTAGAGACAGTAAGTTTTAGACCACTTTTGTTAGTTTTCCTTCACTAGGGAGCAGAGAAGTGGGGCAGTAACTGGTGGAAGAAATGAAGTCAAAGAAGTTTCTTTAAGGTGGGAGATGGGAAAAATCATACTGCTAGTAAGAGGAAAGGAAAAAATCAGTGGAGAGGAAGAATTGATCCATTTCTTTTGTTTATTTGACTTAATAAGCTTAAGTGGCACTTACATATGCAGGCACTGTTCAAAGCACTTTACAAATATGGACTCATTGAATGTAAAAATGAAGTAATGACAGGCCACTGAATTGTAAGTACTGTGGTGGGTATTATAAAAAGTCCAAGGATGTTTAGGACACAATCTCTGGTTTAAGTACTCATGATCTATATTAGAAAATATAAAAACTTCCAAAAACAAAGTAGGAAGGTAACATATAACAAAAATTAAACAGTTTAGAAGTTCAGAGAAGGGAAATTACATTCAGCTGGTAAATGAGGAATATAAATAATTTGATAACAAATAACTGGCAAGGAGGAGGGGAATATTGAAGAGGGAGCGAGGAGAGGAGAGAGTTATAAGGTAGAATAAAGAGAGTTAGAAGTAGAAAGGAAAACATTTTATCATCAAAATATAGTCCAAAGAGGTCAAAAAAAACAGAAAAGACAACCTCAGAAATACTCCTTTCTCTGTCACTGTAATTGTCATCTTTGTGTTTATAGTCTTAACCCGAATATAAAGGGGGAGAGAAATGGGGAAGGGTGTGTGTGTGTGCGTGTGTGTGTGTGAACTGTATGTACATCTTTAGTACTCAAAATCCAGGGAGTCCTCTCTTAGATATATTGAGGTGCCTTTCTTTGATTTTAAAATAGTTTGGGGAACAATTCAGAACTATTTTCCAGACAATATAGGAAAATTTGAGATGTATAAGTCCAGGAAATATAATTAGAATATGTCCTTTAATTCTCACTTGCTTTTAATGAAAAGTATAGTTGTTGTTTGAGGTCCAAGGATAAGCAGAGTATATAAACTGTTTAGGTTGATATTTGGGTGGAAGAAAGTATATTATGTTCAGTGGAAACATGAGAGGAAAAGTTTATAAAGAATCATTTCTGGAGAGCATAGAAGCCTAATTCAAACTGACATTTTTTCCCCCCAGTGGTTCATCATGCATATTGTCTAATTTGAAAAATTTTAATTATGTACTGACTGTACGTTCAGGGAAGACATTTTTATGGAGGTCCAAATTAGCTCACAGAAAAATAAATATGTTTGGCCAAATTACATTTCAAACAATGATCAGGTTTACCCATTATTAAAGGAATGCAGTTGATAATTAAAATGAGATCTTATTTTTGCTTCTCAGACAAATTAAAATACAGAGGTTTGATGCCTAGAGCTGGCACCATCATTCGTCTGCACTGTTAGTAGTAGTGTAAATTGCTGTGATTTTTGGAGAATAATTTGGTAATCTCTATCAAAGTATAAAACGTATACACTCTCTAATATACTGCTAGGAATTTAAATTATCAGTATATTCACAGAAGTTCACCAAGATATGTATGTAAGTGTATTATAGCATTATTTATTATTTTAAAAATGGGAAGAATTCGTTTTGATGCCCACTTGAAGTTCAGCATTAAATATCTTTGACTTCCCCCTCTCCCCCAAAAGATGGTGCAACCTTCTTCCTTGTTGAGGAACTGGATCCCGTATTATCCTGTTTTATGGTTATCAGGTGGATTCACAGGAATATTTTTAGGTTCCCTAGAGATAAGGGCTTTTCATTTATTCTGTTAATCACTGTCACTGGAGATGAGGCATTCAGAATGAAAGATCTAATACTTAAAGATGATTCTCACAAAAGAGCTATTAGGAACAGAATGGGCAACAGTAGGAAGCTGTTAATATAAAAACAAATCTTTTAAGAAGTAAAGACTACATGGATGTGAGAATGAAATGGGAGAGTGAGTAATATAGAGGAAGTTTACCATAATTCCGCATCTTCAGATAATTCTTTTAATTTCTAAGAGCTCCATTTTCATTTTGAAGAATAAATCTGCCGACCAGGTCACAAAATTTAAGACAGTAGCAGAGGAAGATGGAATTTTTATTATATATTTCTTAAACTAATGTTGCTTTTACATCGTACATCATTGCATTTACATTTATCATACATATTTTGTTAAATAGAGGTTAATTTATGAAACAATCCAATTTTTGCCTGTTTATCTTATGTTTACCTCAGTACAAGCTTTGATAAATTGCTTGCATCATTTGACACGATGTTATTCTCTACTGAATTAGTTATATGCCAGATTACCTCTGAGTTTTGGAGTTGGATAAGGAGAAGTAGAGAAGAAGGCCAAATGTAAAACATCCAGGGAGCAGCTATTTATACCTCAAACAATGAGTAAGATCTAAAGAACTACACTCATTTATTACTTCATTTGGTGCATGAAAGTGGGATTAGAGAAAGCACAAATGTCATTGGTTCTCACTGACCAGATGGTTGTGGTTTCAACTTATCAGAGTGAACATTTTCACCTAGGAGGCAAGGGCTGTAGATTTTGTTGCCACTAGGGCCCCAGTTGGCTCTAAAAAGAATATTAGCAAGAGATAAACTGAGGCACGAGAGACTGAGGCTTGAGAGACCAAGGCTCAGGAGACCTGGTTTATCATCCCAGCCCTACCACAACTAGATAGAACTTGGAGGTTTCAGTTAGCATGCCAGAGCTTTCTTTTATTTCTCATCTACAAAATAAGGCTATTTCACAAGATCACTTCTCAAGATCTTTAAATTTGAAGAGGCTCAGGTGAATATCATGTACGTGAATGCACACGTACAGACATGTATAGATTGGTTTTTAAAAATAAAATACATTTTCCAAGGGGATCACTTCATAAGATATATACATGTCTAACCACTATGCTGTATATCTGAAACTAATATAATATTGAATGTCAGCTGTAATTGAAAAAAAAAAAGCTTTTTTAAAGCAGATTCCAGAGTCACCCTTAGTCTGATTTAGAAGGTTTGGAACAGAACACGTGCATTTCTCTCTTGGAAAGTCTCATATAGCGTGAGGAATCACTGCTATGCGTACTCCAGTATTTATTCACTTCTAAAAGCTGCCTCTCTCTGTTCCCATGGCTGACTATACATTTGCTGTTCTCCTAGATTGGATAAAATGTAAAGAACTGTTATTCACTTCTGAATACCATTCACCTGTAGCACCCAAGAAATATGTGTTGACTTGGGCCCACCTTCAGAGACTTAATTTTCTCCAGAGGTAATCAGATTTTGTGATCAATTCCAGAGGCTCAAAACAATCCCAGTAGGGAACTTGTTTGTCACACTCAAATTCCTTACTCTTTAGTTTAAGTCTGGCTCATTCATCCAATATATGTTTATTGAGAACCTATTATGTGCTACCTATTACCAGCCTATGGCTCTTCTCTGCATTCCCGCCAAGTTCCCTATCTTTTTCTACATGAATGGATGGAGCACAGAGGATTTTTAGAGCAGTGAATCTACTCAGTACAATAGATATCATAAAAGCAGATACATGTCATCATACATTTGTCGAAACTGTAGAGTAAATGCTAATATAACCTATGGATTTTGCTAATAATGATGTGTCAGTGTTGATTAATCAGTGATAATAAATGCACCAGTCTGGTGAGGATGCTGATATGGCCGAGAGTGCATGTGGTAGGACAGGTAGTAATAGGAACTCTACTTTCTGCTCGGTTTTGCTGTGAACCTAAAACGGCTCTAAAAATAAAGTCTATGTTTTAAAAAATAATAGTAAAAATAAATAAAACATATTTTCCTAAGGCTCTCAGAAATGGACAGAGATTTGGGTCTCAAATGTTGCATATACTCTCTGTTTCTAGTCAGTTATTAGATTTGAAAAGCAATTTCTTAACTAATTATAAGTCAATTACAAACTACTTCAAGAAGGTAAAAGAGTGATTTTACCTTACTTAAACTGGAACTACTAGTGTGTAGGAAAATCTGGGTTTAGACTCTTATAACTCTGGGTAGGATATGTTAAACAAAAAATTTTTAACTTACATGACTGAAAGTCTTTTTAAAACAAAGGATTTATTAGGCCATTGCTAGTAAAAAAAAAAAAAAAAAAAAAGGACCGAGCTTGGGGCCTGGAGTCTAAACCACTGGAGCAGCGTGGCTGGGTCGAAAGACATGTCCATTGTCCTGGAGTTTTGCAAGCATTTTTATAAATCAGGGGAGAGAAAGATGTAAGCCTTTCTGAAAGAATTTACATTAGCTATAGACAAAGGGGATGGGAGAAGGTAAAGTGGGGCTAGTTCTGGGATTAGCCCATCAGACATCAAAGTCCCCAATGCAGAAGTGGCCACTTTGGTGGATTAGCTCTGGGCCGCAGATCAGAAAGTTGGTGTGTAAATAAAAAGCAGAGGCTGCTGGGGTTCTATGGCGCCTGGCTGTTCTCTCTTTTAGATAATAGAGGAAATAGCCACTTGGAAATTAATCCTAAACTCCAACAGATAAACAGGAATGTAAGCAGTCTTTGGTTGTAGCTAGTGCACAGCTATTAATAGGCTAACTTTTCTCTTTCTCTCACTGTCCAACAAGTATAATTTTAATTTTGAATATCTCAGGTTGTTTTTTTGTTTTTTTGGGGGGGTTGGTGATTATTTACTTTCGAAAGCATTCATTCTCAAATTCCTTTAAGTAGCCATTTTTAAGTCCAATGTGATATTACTAAATATAGTATTATCCTATATTTGAATCTTTAATATACATATTATTTTGCAAAAAAAAATGCCATAAGTGAGAGTAGCAATATTTTAATTTACATGAGATTAATCTCTATGGATTAATAAATTGGAATTTGAAAATCAGTAAATGTCCAGTGAAATGGCAGTTACTATATGGTATATGTGTACTTTTGACATTTACTTGGTGATCTAAAGTTTCTAAAACACTGTCAAGATAAAACTAATGCTTAAGTTCAGTTTTTTATTAATGTTAAAATTAGGAATAGAAAGGTATTTTCTAGGTACTATTAATTCTTTGGAAAAGAGACACATTTTCAGTCTCCTTAGCACTAAATTGTTACCTTTAAAGATTAGTGGTGTTAGGAGTACATAAATAAATACTTTATAAAAGAAGTCCTAATTACTGAAGTATTAAACAGATTTTCTGAATTTAAGTTATTTATGACTAAACTCATTTCCTTTTTTATTAGGGTTATTATACTAGTAGATGAGAAGTACTCTGAAGATATATGGTACCTAGATTTCAACAGTGCATTTAACAGTTTTTCATTGTATCTGGGGATGGGAATTATAACTGATTATTCATAACCAAGTGACTGAATGAATGAAAAGAGTACTGACTCAGATAAGCATCAGCCTGGAACAAGGTCTCTGATGATTTGTTGCAAAATACCTTCTCTTCTGTTCAATCTCTTCATTAATTCATTGGCTAAAGACATTGCCATGCTTTTTCAGAGTTGAAGATGTCAAGCAGCCAGAAAAAAAAAATTTAATTTTGATCCATACAATTGAAAAACAGAAGTCATAACGTTATGTGTTTCAGCAGTACCACATTTATGTTATTTATGGAAATGGCAACTATTATTTTATTTTTCAATTACAGTTGACATTCAATATTGTATTAGTTTGAGATGTGCAGCATAGTAGTGGTTAGACATTTATATAAGTTACAAAATGATCCCCCCAATATGTCTAGTACCCCCCTGGCACCATTCATAGTTATTACAATATTATTGACTATATTCCCTATGCTATACTTTATATCCTCATGACTGTTTTTTAACTGCCAATTTGTACTTCTTAATCCCTTTATCTTTTTCACCCAGCCCCCATTCATCTCCCTTCAGCAACCATTAGTTTATTCTCTGTATCTTTGAATCTGTCTGTTTTTTAGATTTCACAGAAGTGAAATCATATGGTGTTTATCTTTCTCTGTTTGACTTGTTTTCTCTTAGCATAATACCCTCTAGGTCCTTCCATGTTGCAAATGGTAAGATTTCATTGTTTTTTATGGCTAAGTAATATTCCATGGTGTATATGTACCACATTTTCTTTAGCCAGTTGTCTATTGATGAATACTTAGGTTGCTTCCATATCTTGGCTATTGTAAGTAATGCTGCAATGAATATAGAGATACATATACCTTTTTGAATTAGTGTTTTTAGATTTCTTTGGATAAATACCAGAAGTGAAATTTATAGTTCATAAAGTAGTTCTATTTTGAATTTTTTGAGGAACCTACATACTGTTTTCCATAGTGGCTGCACTAATTTACAATCCCAACAGTGCATGAGGGTTCCCTTTTCTCTACATCCTCACCAACACTTGTCATTTGTTGATTTATTGATGATGGCCATTCTGATAGGTGTGAGATAATATCTCATGGTGGTTTTAATTTGCATTTCTCTGATGATTAGTGACATCAAGCATCTTTTCATATGTCTTTTGGCTCATCTGTATGTCCTCTTTGGAGAAATGTCTATTCAGGTCATCTACACATTTTTTAATTGGATTATTTGGATTTTTCGGAGGGAGGGATGTTAAGTTGTATGAGTTCCTTATATATTTTGGATATTAACTCCTTATCTGATATGATATATCGGTGGTGAATATATTCTCCTATTTAGTAAATTGTCTTTTTGTTTTATTGATGGTTTCTTTTGCTGTGTAAAACTTTCTAGTTTGATGTAGTCATCTTTGTTCATTTTTTCCTTTGTAAGGGCAACTATTCTTAACACCATTTTCAGTGAAAGAGAAAGCAAACAGAGGAGCTAAATTTAAATGCTGTTTCATTTGCTAGGTTCTTTAGCAAATCTCTAACTCTTAACGAAGTGATTTAGATAGTACATCAAAAAGAGTCTGCTTATTGGGATCTTAACCTATATCAGACAAAGCTCTTACATTGTAATACATTTTAAAAATTAGGATGTCTTAATCATTTTTTAAAATTAAAATTCTAAAAAGGAAGCATTATTAATATTATACCAAAAATATTGTTATGTAATTATAACATAAAACAGCCTGAGAGAAAACAGTTTCTGGTAATTGAAAGAAATAAATGAAATGCTTAACAGTGTCCCTATATCAATTTTGTTTACAAAGAGACACTGAAAGAACATTTCTTATCAGTTGATCATGGACCAATTTGTCTTATTAAATTTCTACCCTTAATGTGCAAGATAAAGCACTAAGTTATAAGAAATTTTAATTAGGACTTTCCCTTTCCAACTCCCTAGCTTAATGGTCTACAAATTCTGTCATCTCAGTTTTAACTTTAAAATGTTCTTTAAATTAATTTTTATCAAGTCATAAGAACATAAAAATAATTTGTCAGAATAAATTCGTGCAAAGATAGAAAATATTTATTTCCTGAAAGGCTGCTGCAGTCAGGAACAAATGAGAGACAGTTCCATGGTGATTTTCTCAATAATGGCTTATAAATAGACGTCTTCCATATTTATTGCTTTTTAGTTCTATGTGAGATATTTGTCTCCTAATTTAAATTGCGATTAATTTTTTCCCTCAACCATTTCTAATTTAATCATGGGGTAGACTATCCTTTAAAGTCTTTTGCAACTCAAATTTGGAATTCTGTGAATTTTTTTTCTGTAACTCTACTTTTTATGTGGTCATAGAATTTGAGAAACTAACTCAATCCTTAGAGGATTAATATTCATAAACAGACACTGTCTAGCACAGGTAGCCTTGTAAAACATTGAATACAAGAAAGGAAAAAAGGAAGATTCCAATTCAGAAGACAGCCACAACTAGCTATAGACTTAAATGTATGATTTCATGTTTTTATTTCTTACTGATTTATTCAGTAGACATTTATTGAACCTACTGTCTGTCTGCCTGGTCCTGGAGAACCAGAAGTGAATGTAGCGTCCACCATACCCCTCACTTTTTTAAATAATTGTAATGAATTGGTCTTATATCACTTTTAGGAAGCCTTATTTTATAAGTCATTTCACTAGGACCATAGATAGTTGACCTGTGGCCACAGGTCCTTATTTCACTGTTAAAGAGTTTAGTAATCTCCTGTGTTAATTTACCCATTTAAATACTGCAGCAAGTCTGCATACTCTGATGGAATACTAAAACCTCAGAACAGGGTTTCCTCTGTCTTCTAATTTAGAACAAGTCGTTTTATTATGTTATATATATTTTTAAAGTATTTTAAATAGATTGAGCCTAAGGAAATAAGGCCAGTGTACATGATGGCATCTATTACTGGATTTTGACAAGTAAAATCAATATAGAAGGCTTACAGGTATTTAAAGAATGAATCATGTTTTGTGAAAACTCTTAAATTATGAAATCAAATGTCCAGGAACTTATCAACCCACCCACCCCCCACCCTCTAGTTTTTCACCTCCAACCTCAACTCTGCAAGCTCCAGTCTAATTTCTTAGTTACTAAACCTTGATTCATTTTAAGCTCCCTAAAGCACATAAGTCTCATGACTGATGGGTGGCAAAACAAGGACTCAATTCTATCTGCTCTGCAGACTAGCAGCCTTCTAGCCCCATCTTGCTAATGAAATATGGGCTGTTGTCTAAGCTTAATGATATGAAACAATAGAATACTGTAATATGATGGTATCTCAAGAGAAAGGGTAAAGGAATGAGAAACTGGCCATGTTTGTTTTTATAACAAAGAAGTTTGGAAAGAGTTGCATTTCCATAAGAAGCTAGGTAATACCTATAGTATCAGTCTTCACCTTACTTTCTACCCTTTCTTGGTTGTATCTATTTGAAGTCATATGGCTATTCTTAAAGAATATTTGAAACCACTAGGGCTCTATGCAATTTAGTGGAAAATTAAATAGAGAAGAATAATGAAGCCAGGTTATTTTCAGCTGTAATAGCTTTGTATCTGTCTGTTCCCTCCCCCATCCCACCCCTACTCCCAAGCTATCTATGGCTGGTAATATTTTGGAAAGAATAAATTGAGATCAGTCCTGTTCTTCTCACATGGACCCATTGAATACCACTTTTTCTTCATTTTATCAATTTTTATATATTTTGGGATGTGGAAAATTGTGTTTATTTTTTATTCCTGAGAGCACCCAGTGTGGTCTGTTGTTCACCTGGGATTTGGAAGTTATAAATAGATATAAAGTAGGGATTTTCAAAAGATGACTTATATAGCTCTGACATAGTCACTCAATAGCATTTTCTAAAACACTATGTAACATTAACTATATATTACTTCCAGGTAGTAATTTTCCAGACATAGATTATGCTTGGGCATATTCTATTGATTTACTTTATATTTTTGAAATTTGAATTTTTTTTTAACATTGAAGGTGTGACCTCACTTAGAAAATAAAATTTAAATCAACCTGTTCCACCAAAAACTCTATATATTATTTCTTCATGAACCTGCTATTTGGGAAAGTTTGTTTACAAACAGCATGTAATATTTTCTCTTAAAAAAAAAAAGTAATTCCGGACTAAGAGCCAGTTAGCATTTCTGAACAGTACTAATACAAGTGATACCACCTGGAGTAATTATAAATCCAGACAAAATTAAATATTTGTCATTTTGATCTAGCTATACAACTTTATTATGGGGGAATGTACAGTTTCCATTGGGCCTTTGGAAATCCTGAAAGGAAGTTGACCCTTTTGTGGACCTGCGGTTATAGACCACTATTCTGTACTCTATCTAATGATATCAAAAAGACTTTTATTATGTCATTTCATTTTACAAAATAAATTTTGTATGATTCTGCTTTGTAGGCGGTACTTGGGGTTTACCTGGACCTTCCTTGAGTAAGGGAGTGATATTCCCATCATGGCTTGTATGATTGTGAAACAGCTCCTTGCAGCAAATTTGAGTCCCTTAGTTGGTAGATGACATTGTGGTATGTGATTCCGTAGAGGTAGGCAAAACCTAAATAAGCAACCTTTACTGTTCGTTATACTTCTTCAGGTAAGTGTCTTGGATAGCAGGACAGGTTAAATTTAGCTAGTAGTTTCTAAGGAAGATCAGTGCCTATATTCTTCCTTCCTAAAACTTCAATTCTGATATTAACTTTGGCACTAAAGCAAAAGTCTGTGTTGCTCTCCTTTCTGAATTAATTGGTTCTAAGCGTAAAAGAAAGTACTTGCCTTATTTAGAAGTTCACATGACCATATTAATCTCAAAAGATTTTTTAAAACTCTTTCCAATTCCTTGCTTTGTCTTTTTTTTTTTTTTTTTTTTTTTTTGCTTTTACACCCACTGGCTGATTATGGGGATTTGTTTATGCATAAAGAGAGCTGTTAAAGTCAAACAAAACCTACCTCTTACTGAATCCCAGTGGGAGCTTAATGTAGTTAGGGACTTTTTAGCTGAACTGGTTGCCAGGTAGTGGAGGGCAGGAGAAGAGACTCCTTGAGAATGCCCAGCCAACTGATGTGACACATTTTAACTTTAGTGCCTTCTTTGCAAATCTGTTTTCTGCCTTCTAGGACTATGGATAGAATTGATTTGTTAGGGTTTGGGTTTTTTTTGTTTGTTTTTTTGTTTTCCTTTACTCAGCTTTACTTTTCCCATCTTTTGCCACTGTAGGAAAAACTTGCCCAGTTATCAGGCATCAAATCAAGGTCAGTCTGTAGGAACAGAACAAGTTCTGTGGTCTTTGGACATTTTCCCCCAGTGGTCCTTTATGAATATAATAAAGGGTGAAAGAGAAAGGAGAGCAGTAGGCATTTTATCCAAAAAATAAAATAGTATTCATGAAGTCTGACAGCTAAGACAGGCTTTAATAACATGGGAAAGCCTCTGGAATTAGCCTTGGTCTTTATAAAGAATATCTTTTGTCTGGGATTTGCTTCCAAATAATTGCAGGGCAGAGGAGTGGGGAACACAGGCTATGAGTTAATACTTGAAGCTGGATGAAGACTGCACAGGATTCATTATCTTCTCTGCTTTTCTATATGTTAGTAAATAGGGATTTTTTTTTTTATGGTAACATTGGTTAATGAAATCCATTAAATTTCAGGTGTGCAATTCAACAGTAAAGTGCGTGCACGCACGTACACACACACACACACACACACACACACCACACACACACACACACACACACACACACACACACACACTGTATTATGCATTCACCGCCCATAGTTAGATTTCTTTCTGTCACCATATATTTGACCCCTTTACCCCAGCTATTTCCCCCCACCCCCTCTATCCTCTGGTAACCACTAGTCTATTGTCCATGTGTCTCTGTTTATCCTGTTTGTTTGTTGCTTTTAGGTTTATATCCCAAGTGATATCATGTGGTTTTCAACTTTTTCTGTCTGGTTTATTTCGTTTAGCATGATTATCTCAAGGTCCATCCATATTGTCGCAAATGGCAGTATTTCATCAGTAAATAGGTTTTTAAAAGATATATTTCCCCAGGAATTTTAGAAGGATTTTCTTACAAAATTTTCAACATCCCTGATAGTCAACAGTATTGAACACAGTAAAGATACTATTATAGGTTTATATTATCGAGGGGAAAAATATTTTCTTACCAGAGATAATTCTGAGTTTAGTAGGTTATTTTTTGTGTTATTGTCCAGATTATGTTGCATTTATCCAGCAATATGTAGATTTATTTTATAAATTGGATTCTATTGAAATTTGTCTTCAGTTTTGTTTCTGTCCAAGGACATATTTAGTAAACTTTAATCAGTGTTGAGGAGACTGAAAAATACTCAATGAAAATTATTATTGAACAGTTCCTTAATAAAGTAATACCTAAATGCTTTTATATATTTTTTAAAGGAAACTTTTTGTGTCATCTCTGGGTAGCTCCTTAATTAGGAGCCTATTTTTCCAGTCTGGTTCCTACCTTGACTTTGCTGCTAAAATGCTGACTTAATCCTCAATCTTTTCTATACTGTCAGGTTGATCATTCATATTAAGATTATCAATGCCAAATGAGATGTTATAACTTTGAAACAAGTGTTGGTAAACTTTTTGCATGTGTGTAAATGGCCAGATAATAAATATTTTAGACATTAAGGGCCACATATGCTGTCAGTTACATTGTCTTTTTGTTGTTGTACTTTACAACTCTAACAACATAAAAATAGCTCTTAGTTCTTTTCTAAGAGCCTTTTAAAAATAGGCAGAAGGCTATAGCTGGTGAATTCCAACTGCACAATTGCTTTTTAATTAGATGCTTTGAGAAATAAAAGGTAAGCATACAAATGGTAAAGGTTATTTTTAAAGGTAAAATTATGACTCTCATACAAAATGAACATGTGCCAAAGATTTTACTTAATTCACTAATTTACCAGTTATTAGGAACCAGTAAGATGTTTAAATCAGTCCAAATGAAAATTGGACTTAAGGACATTTGTACGTTCTACCAGACAAAATTTATTTACATTGTATCACCAGCACCGTCCAGAAAGATAATTTCCAATTAATCCCAGAGAATCCAATACCCAACATTAGGCATTCCCTTGAAAAAATACTTAAAATCTTTTACCGTTTTAGTTTTTCACACTTTTTGCAGACAATCTCCCATCCTCCTAGTGATCATAAATAATTTCCAAAGGTTATTCTTGGTCACAGAATGATTGCTTTCATCAGGTTTGATCTGACTGTTTACATAAGTTCAGTAAGAGTACTAATTAATCATACAGACATCCTTAAATTTTCTTTTCAAATCCAGAGCTATACAGTTTTAAGCAACGAATAAGGCTATAAGATTAACTTCTGTGTGGATAAATAATTGTAGATTATTTATAAATAATTGTAGATTGGACTTTAAGCATCTCTTATTTACTATTCCAGGGTTAGGAAACCACACCTAAGAAACTCACTAGATTTCACCTGCAGTATTGATAAATTTGGGCGAGTTAATCTTATCTTCAATCCTCCAACATTTGCTAAAGCTCACCAGGAAGTAAATGACCTTTCTTGCCACTGGTAAGCCAGAGACCCTGTAAATCAGGCGTCAGGTCAGTTTTCCTGGGAGGGCTTCTGTACAGGCATCATTGGCCCCAAAGATAAAGCCAACTGTTGTTCCTTAATGTGATTCTCTTTTGGTTTCTCACCCATCAGAAAATAGATATTTATTGCTCTTCAACAGATGGTCAACAGTAAAAATCAAATTCTCAGTGCTGCAATTAGTGAGGAGTAACTTTTCAACTGTGCATAAATCAGAAACAAGAACACAATAAGCTAGAGAAATATATTTTTTGAGAAAATCAGAAAACCAGCAAAATTGACATTCTCTTGCCACGTGAGGTTTACTTTGGGAGCCCAGGCTAATGCAGCCAATGAGGGGCACTTCTCTGGAAACTCAGGTAAATCCATTGGCATCTCTGTGGAACCTCAAAAACTGTTTAAGAATAATTTTTAAGGTAAAATCATGACTCTCATACAAATATACAGTGAACACGTTTCATGCACAAGGTCTGCTTTAGACCCAGGCAACTCTTGAGGGCTGCCGTCTTCCATATGGTAGCTCATCCAATCAAGGCAGTTTTGATTATATGGAACTTTGTCTCAACACATGCTTCGCTGGTCTCAGCAGTAGGGAAAGAGAATAAAAGCCTCATAACAATGTCTGGTTTGGTTTTCTCTCAGCAGTGAGATTATAAATAATTTTTGCTTTTATAGGTTTGCATGTTTTCAAAGTTTTCTACAGTGAATATGATCATCTTAGAATAAGATATATTAAAAATGCTTATAAACAGAAATAAGCAAACATTAGCTAGTGTTGATGTTAGTAGTACAGGATTGGGTTTTTGCCACTGTTTTTGTAGAAATATGTTTACTCCCTTGAAATCTTACAACCTAATTTTTAAGCAAAGACAAAACTTCTATTAAGTCAAAATTTTTTATTAATTTGTTTAGAGAGTTAGGGTCAGAGTTCTGTGCCTCTAGAGATGGAAGAGGATTTTCTGGAGCCATGGTTTCAACTCAGAATTTTCTTCAAATTTATTCAAAGTGTTTTGGATTCCATTCAGAGTGCTTTATCTGATTTAAATGAAAGAATGCTATATGAAGTTGGTGAATGCTGTTTGGAAAGATCTTCTCTGACCTCTCAGTACTGTGCTGGCTAGAGCTTGCAGCTCTATACTTAAATAGAACAGAAATTATCACAGCTTTAGGCTCATAGAAAGGACTATACTGCACTGTACCAAACTGTCTTCATTGTCTGATTCATTTCTGCATATCAACCTGAGAAATGTTACTAGATATTATACATTGTACATGCTACACTGTACTTTATAATCATTAAAATTCTTCCTTTGTTCATTCCCCAAAACTGCTTTTACAAGTAAGAAACAAAGCTCAGATCTGATAGCTGGCCTGAATCCCAAAGTGACATTTTCCAGACAGGAATAGTATCTTTATGATGTTCTGTTCCTTTATGAAGTATCATAAGTATTTACTAAATAGTATATAATGGTACAGAGACTGAACCTGGGCTTACATTTGTGGTCTTTTAATCCATTGCTTAAACTTCAGAGGGCTTCAGCGCCTTTCGTTCAGAAGCACTCTTTCTCTTTGTCCATAGTGAGTAAGACTTTATGGTCTCATGCTCAATTTTCTTTTTCTTTTTCTTTGCTTCATTTTCATTTAAATGATTTTGTGAACTTAAAGTGAAAAATAAAGAAACATTAGGAAAGCATGGAAATCTATTCTGGCAATCTTTTAGTTTTTTATCAAACCATGGGTAGATTGTTTTTCTTTGAACCAAGCTACTTAAACAGTGTTACTTTATTTAGAATGTTTTTAACCTTCTTTAAGCTATTCTCTAAACCTTACCTGGTTGTAACTTAGAAGACAAATGTGAATGTTGAATTAATGCCCTGTAGCTTTAAGTTCAACCAGTTTGATGCTTTTGTCTTTTATAAAAGATGCTCACAGCTCAAGAAGAGAGGCAGATACTGTCTGTGATCTCCGTTCTCAAACTTCATTTGCATTAGCAGCTCTAGCGAACCACACACACACACACACACACACACACAGCCGCACACACACGCATGCTTGTTTGGCAAAAGCTTTCTGTTTATTCAGCACAGAGTCCTCCCAGACTCCCAGATGTAGAAAGCTCTGAGAGTTGATGCAGGAGGCAGAACCGGAACTGTACGTAGGCTGAGGTGGGCACTGCGGAAGATTGGCTATGCGGGGATGTTGATGTGGTGCGGCTGTACCTGCCTGTTCTGTGAAAGGCCCTTCTCTGAGGCTGTGAAGGTGAGAAGCCCAGGGATGCACTAGAAGCTTCATTTCTACTGGCTCCTTGATGGGGCAATGCATTCCCAGTGGTAGCTGTCCTCATTTACAGTGTTATTCTTGGAAACCAAGTATGTGCAGCAGTGACAGACTATGCCACAGCTCCTCTGCAGTTTGGAAGCTGGGACAAATGGAAAGAGGTTATAGCCAAAAGAGGTTGTGATTTTTTTTCCACGATCCAAGCTTGCTCTGGCAGTACACAAATGAAGGATGAGCTTTATGGCGAGTACAATCAGCAGACTGCCTGACAGGGGGTTTGGGTAAGATATATGTGTTGCTTGTGTTTTTTGGTTTTGTTTTTTCTTGTTTTTTTGTTGTTTGTTTGTTTATTTTACTTTTCTATATCAGCTATATAGAATTGCCTCTTAGCAGTAACTAAAACGTTTTGCAGATTCACGTTTGGTTGAAAAGGATGGCCAAGAGAGCCAGAAAGGAAAACATTATTTCTGGTCATTCAGTTGTGACCTTCAGAAATAATTATCAAGTTTTCTCAGATATCCATGAACAGGCAGAAGCCAAGAATTTACAGGGCAAAGAATGGTGTCTAACAGATATTCTTTTCTTTCTTTGAATAGTCATAATTACCCCTCTTCTATCCCTACCCCTACTGTACCCCTCCCAGCTTTTCTTATGGTCTGAAGTGAAGAAAAAAATAAAAGCTTTCTGCTCTGAGTTGTTGCCACTGGAACAGTAATAGGCTGAGAACATAAGTATGGAGGTGGAGGAGGGCAGGACGAAGGAGTCTGCTATTTTCATAGCCATGCGTTGGTGGATGTTTGTCTTGGATTCATTATTGCTACTCAGTAGTGGTTATTAGTGCTGTATCTCTTTGCCCGTACTGTACTTTAATCCCTTTTATGTTCTGTTTTGTACATTTTTGTTTGCCAGACACAGTTCTATCATTATGAATCCCTTTTCTGTTATTATTAATACATATTAGCTTTTATTAGGGTGAAGATAGTTATAGAAAGTAGCCCTGAAATATTTATGGACCCAAAGAAAGATAAAGACATTTTCTCTTTAAAATCTAGGTTTTGCTTTCGGCACATTTTGGAGTCTTGAGTTTGGAATCTTTAATAAGCATTTTATTACAAGTTAAAGAAATGGGTCATATTAGATTAATAAAATCTTACTGGAATCACCTTACTCTAATCTTCTTTAAATTGGATCCTCTTTCTTATGTTTTTCTAAGCATGAAGGTTTACTTTTCATCATCTTAACTTAGGCAAGTATAGTTGGAAGGTATGGTAATTGCTTATTAGTCTGAGATCTTTTCTTGCGCCCCTCTTCTTACCAGTGGAGAACTAAGTTTCCTAGCTGCTTAGATTGGGCACAGAAGAGATCCATTGACACCTGATTTTTTGCTGACTCATTGGTTATATAAGCCTTGTAAATAAAGCTATCCATATACTCCATTATGGACCCTCCCTGATTACTGACCTTTTCCTCTTCTCAGCATCCTTCTGCTCCTTAAGCTTTTTTTAATAACAGTCTTAACCTTTACCAAGTGCATTCTCAGAAGCAGTGACCAGATGAATCCTTTTTTTAAAATCTTTTTTTGAATTGTTGTGTTAACTGTGTATTTTCATCTTGATGATGATAAAATTCCAAATTCTGTATTCTCTTGACTCATGTAACCTACAGTAATAATACTTTTATTCATTCATAACCTGGTTAAAGTAACAACTGTCTTTTCTGTCTTTGAGAGCGCAGTTCATATGCCCCTATTCTAACTATTTTTCTCTCTCCTCCCAATCTAAAGTAGGTTTCCCTCCCTTACTTTATTCCTTTAACTACAACACTTTGTTATTTTTCTTAGTAGTACTTTTCATAATTTATATTATTTTATTACTGGTTTTTCTGTCTTACCCAATTTTCCCCACTCAGCCTTAAACCTCATGAAAGCAGAGACTTTGGTTTGTTCATCAGTATATGCCTGAGTACCTAGCAAAATGCCTTCTAGGACATTGTTTCTGAGAGTTGAAGAAAGGAAAAAGTATACATTACTGCATGCGTAAAGGCCCTGTGGTGAGAAGAAACAAGCAGCACAGGCTGAAAAAGATCAACGTGACTAGAGTGGGAGATACATGCTCTAAGATGAGGCTAAAGATTTAGATCCAGAGCCAAATCACATAGGATTGACTTTATAGACCATGTTCAGCTTTTTGTTCTTAATATTTTAAAAGTTGTGGAAAGCTACTAAAAGAATTTAAGCATAGGTGATTGAGGACTTCTTAAAAAAAAATCCCTAGCTTAACTGAGAGCCTAAGTGAATGCAGATATATTGTTCATAGTGAGTGATTCAGGAGAGAGCTGACAAGTTTGTCCTAAGGTGGTGGCAATAGAGATAAGTCAAGATAGATGGAAAGTATTATAATTTGATGGAAATTTGCCAGGTAAACTAGATAAGACTTGGTGTTGGATTTGATATAGGTAGAAGGCATAATATGTCAAGAATGATTCTTGGGCTTTGATTTGATTTGGTTTGGGCTTGTGCAGCGTGATGGATTTTGGAGCTTTTCTTAAGAGATAGAACATTTAGAGAAGCAGGGTTAGAGGAGGATCATGGTGGTTTGGACATGTAAATTTTTAATATAGTCAAGTAGCCTTTTGGGTCTATAAATATAGATTCTAAAGAGGATTATTACCACTCTTACCACTGGGAAGTCTTCAGTGATATCTTTGGAATAAAGTCCACCTACCTTGCAAGCTCATCTCTCACCACAGTTCTCTTATGCCATACTTTTATAGCCCCATGAACCATTCAGTTATCTTGAAGAAATTATTAAATTTTCTCTTCTGGGCTTTTGCTCTCATATTAGGCTGTCAACTTGAAATGCCTTTTCTTACTTCTCTTTTTGTCAAAAACTTCTTTCAAAGCTCATTTCATTTTTCACCATCTCCAAGGAGCCTTCTCTTTCCTTTTCCTTCTTCTGAATACATGGCTCCTTCCTGTATTCAAGGAGTGCTTAGCTACTATATAATTTACTTAATTGGAACCATAATGCAGTTGATTTCCATGTCTCACCGACTAGGTCATGTGTTACTTGATAGTAGGGATTCTACCTTTATTCAATGCTTTATATAAGGAAAACAGGCTAATTGCAAAATGAATTAAAGCCTCGGTCTTTTCTACAACTTGCTTCCTTAATATCATAGCACCATGATGTCCTTCCTGCTTCTGCTCCTGATTTTCTCTAGACTGAACAACAGTTTTACCTTACCGATACCTAGCATGGTAGAAATGTCCTTCCTTTCATATGCAAAATCCATGAACTAGTCATTTTCATCATCTACCTTTATTCGTAATTTATCAGAAAAACTGAAATCTTGCTATTGCTTATCATATATGAAAGAATCGGCCAAGACAGTATCTATAGCTGGTCTTGTTCTCTGTTTCCTCTTCTCCCATTCTCTAAAATAATTCCAGAATCCATGAGGTTGCTATTGGCATTTAAGACTGGATTAGACTGTTTTGCAGGAGGAATGCCTCATGTTATTTCCTTGTGTTCCCTGATAGAATAGTACTGCCCCTGCTGGAGCCTCTTCTTACCCCCAACAGAGTATAGAAATGCAAAAACAAGTTGTAAAGGTTAGTTTCTTTTCATTTAAGTAATTTTTTCACAAAGACTTAAGCATTCACTTTGCCTTTTCAGAAGTCTTTGAATAGTTGGATTTCCTTCTTATTATCTTAGCTAACATTGCTATGCATTGATTCCCATTCTTTTGAGGTCTGAATTTCAGTGATTTCTTACCTCTTTTATGAATTATAGATACCTCCACTTAAAAACCTGAGAAAAGAACAGACAAAAAACCTAAGAAGCAATTGGGCTATCATCTGAAATCCATACCAGTCATATATTTATGCTCATTATTCATAGATGTGCTTAATTTAGTCCTTATTTTAGTCACAAATTGTCCCATTGTAACTTGAAGGTATAAACTAGATTATATTCTTTACCTTCTATTTGAGAAAGTTGGTTTGTATATTGTACTTTGTCATTATAGATCCTGAATGAGAAAAATATAAGCAAATTCTAAACATTGTATTGCAAAAGAATGACTGTAGTTCTAACATTACCTGGCTACCTGAAACTAAATAAAATTATTTTAAGAGAAATTTAAACAGAGGGGACAGTTCATATGTACTCTTGATAAACTCTTCTCAATAGATCAATTTTCAGTTTATTTAAAAAATATATGAAATCTTTGACAAGTGAAATACTAGGCTATTTCTTTGAATCTGTAATTTTGAGAATATAACTGCTTTTTTGTGTAATAGAATAAAGTAGATGCATCTATAAAGTTGGTGTAAATGCCTGCTATAATACCTGAAGAGTCATCAGTTTTTAAAGATCCTAGAAATGTTAAATTACTTTTTGCCATTACATAAGCTGCTTTTTGGACAGTTCCATACTATTTCCTGTAGTACTCCACGCACTTGTGCTCACTCATGCTCAAGCTCTTCTTGCTCACTCTCACCCCGCCCCGCACTCCCCCTCCCCCCCATAGAGAGAGAGAGATAACACGCACTTTTTTAAAAATAAACTTTAGGAAGGAAAATATAATCATGATGTTGGGATTCCCATCCAGAGTCTAAATTTGTATAAATCATCAAGTGCTTCCTTTTTCTGTTGCTCCAAGTGGTAGTTATCATGGCTGTTTTGAGAAGCATTGTAGTGAAGTAGTTAAGAGCTGGGACTCTGAAGTCAAATCCTACGGGTTTAAATCCTCGCCCTGCTGCTTACTGGTTGCACGACCTTGGGCAAGTTCCTTCACTTCTGACTCAATTTCCTCAGCTGTAAAATGGGGATTATAATAGTATATATTTCTTAAGGTTATTTTGAGTATTAACTAAAAAATATAAGCAAAGCATTTACAGCAGTACCAGATTAAATTAAATTAAGAGATTTGCAAATAGCAAGTATTCAAAATATTCTTTGAATACGTAAGTGAGTAGGAAATACTTTCATTCATTCATTCAACAAATATTTAAGCAGCTATTAAGTGTTATGCACAATTTTAAGTGTTAGAGAAACAGAAGTAGACAAAATACAAAATCAGGACCTTCATGGACCTTGCATTCTGATTTTTGGTGATAGGTATAAGAATATATGTCAGAAGGTAAAAAGTTCTCTGTAGAAAAATAAAGCCAGGAAGGAGAATAGGGAATTCATAATGGAAGTGGAGATTGCAGTTTTAAATAGGGTGCCAGAGAAGTCCTGGTTACTAAGGTGACATTGGAACAAAGACTTAGAGGAGACAACGGAGTAAGCTGTGGTGTCTGTGAAAAAGCATTCCAGGCAGAACGAACACTAAGTGAAAAAGCTCTGAAATGGGGCATGCCTGGCACATTCCGGAAACAGCAAGGAGGCTATTGTAGCTGATGGCAGTGGAGTAAAGGGATGAGTACTAGGAGATATATAGTCAGAAAGGTAATGATATAGCGCAGGCATCCGATTATGGTCATTTAGGCCATTGTGAGGACTTTGGCTTTTGCTCTGATTAAGATAGGAAGCCACTTGAAAGTTTTGGGTATAAAAGACCGTTGTGATCTGACTTATATTTTAAAAGGACCACTCTAGCTGCTCTGCAGATAATTGTTTATAAAAATATTATTGCAGCAATAGGAGACTATTGCAGTAGTTCAGACGAGAGCTGATAGTGGATTAGACCAGGGCAGCAGCCATGGAAATTCAGTAAGAAATGGTAAGGTTCCACTTCTCTTTAGCAAGTAGAGCCCAAAACATTTTCTGGGGCAGTGTAGTGGACATAGAGGGTAGCACCACAGACTCTGTAGCCAGACTGTGTAGGTTAAACCATTGTCTTTGCTACTTCTTTGCTTTGTGATCTTGGAGAACTTAAATTCTTTATACATTCAGTTTTCTTAGCTATAAAATAGAGATGATAATAATACTCATCTTGTAGTGTCATTGTAAGAATTAAACAATTTAGTAAACATACAAAGGATTTAGAACAGTGCCTGGCATGTAGTAAGTACTATATCTGTTAGCTGCTATGAATTACTAATAGCCATTAGCAGAAATGGGAAAGAGGTACAGGCTTGGGGGACATCAAAAAATCAGTTTTGTACATAGTAAATTTGAAATAACTGTTAGACATCCATGTAGAGATACTGAGTAGGTAGTCAGATATATGAGTTTAGAATTAAGGGAAGTATGGGCCAGAGGTTTACATTTGGAAGTCATTAGCAAATAAATAATACTTAAGACCATTTTAAGAGAAAAGATTAATTAGGCGCTAAGATGGGATTGGGGCTGTATAGTTTGGACAGCCTCTCCTTAGAGCCTCTCTGCCCTTCATAAACTACCTAACAAGCCTAACAGTAGTTCAGAGAGACCCAGATTATCAAAGACCCATGGAGTTTTACAAATTCTTTCATTGCTTTAGAATTTTGTTTTATCAAAATTGCGTGAAATAAATAGAATTAAGGTGAGTCTTAAAAATCTTTTATCTTAATGAAACTTGTGTTGTAAAAGTATTTGTAAGGAATTAACTTGTAAAGGGGAACTCATTTATGGCAGTTTTACAAGTTGGCTTATCTGCACATGAATTTTAAAAGTATTTTTATATCCTCGGCAGTGAAAACATATTTCTGTGTCACTTTCTCCTTTTACTGGTTAACGCATGCTCAGAAAATAGAAACCAATTTTAGCATTAGCAGATTTGTGTGCTTCAGACTACCATTCTTCATTCTGAAGTCATGTAAGAATGATTTTTAAGTAATCTATAGCCCGAGTGGATTACTTTTTTGTTTGTTTGTTTGTTTGTTTGTTTGAACAAATTAGAATTAGTAGGAAACTTGGATCATCTGTTCCAACTGTCAGTATGTCCTCATATGATAGTCTTAACATACAGGCATGAAGTCTCTGCTTGGATACTTCCAGTGAAATATGGAAACTGGTATCATTTTAAGTATATGTCATTTATTTTTTCTTTTAGATGTATTTAGGAGAGCCCTTTCTCTTAAAATCTGTTATTTGTTTATAAAATAAATTTTCTTAATTGGATGACCCCTTAGGTTCCTTCCTAGCGGCAAGGATCTTCGCTTATAAAAATAATGCTTAATCATAACTAAGCAGCATGTTATTGTCTGCTTACATCATCACTGCTAGGATTGGAGGCTCCTTAAGAGCTATTTGTTTTCGTACCTCCAGTGCCTAACAAAGGCCCTGTATGTAGGAGGTATTGTGCACAGTTTTGTTAAAAGAAGACTAAATCATCTGGCCAGCCTCACATAGATCCATATAGGCCCAGCAAGTACATCAGGCAGTGGTAATCTTCAATGATGTCTTTCACATAAGCTGAGAAATCAGTCCTCCTATGACAAAGCAGTTCTGAGCAGCAGCTCTAGATCCCATGATGGATATTTTGTAGTTGGGTTGGTGTAGGGTGGACCAGATAGGATGTTAATAATCTAAACGCAGTCAGTAATTTTTACTCAGCAGCCTTAGAGGGATGAGTATCACCTATTGGAAGCTATTACAAAAATTCTGATGTGTGTTCTATTCATAGTAACATAGGCTCAGTCACTCCATGGCATATCAGATCCAGAAGGATCATGTTAAGGAGATGTTGGTGAGCATTTATATTAAACAGACATTCACTGAGTATCTTTGTACAGGGATAGTGCCAGCCTTTTGGGATACAAAAATGAATGTGACATGATTCCCACCCTCAGGAACTATCAGTGGAGACAAAACACCCAAACAAGCATTTCAACATAATATGCTAAGGACAGTGATAGAAATGTACATATAGATATATGAGCACATAAAGAAAGAGCCATTAATCCAGCTGGGAAAGGGAGGTTGTCAGGAAAGAATTCCTGGAGGAGGTCACTTTTGAACTGGGTATTCAAGGATGAGTAGTAGTTAGCCTGAAAGGGAAGGAGAACATGCGCTGGACTATCTAAGGGCCCTGTATGGGTAAAAGCCTAGAGGTGTGAAACACGCCATGTCAGAAGAACCAAATTACGATTGTGACCCTTAGCATATATGGATTTAAATGTAAGGTTTCCTAAGTGATCCGTGATAGAGGTTTTTTGTTTGTTTGTTTGTTTGTTTGTCATTTTACTGAGTTATATTTAGGATCTTTAGCTGTGAAGCTGGGGAGCAAATCCCACCAGAATTCACATTTCAGCAAGCATGTTCTCTGCTCATTGTTACACATGCAGTATCACCCATGAAATGCTTTTAAAATTTTGTGCTTTATGAAGGAGCATCTGGCAAGTGCTGGTGGTAGGAAAGAGAGCAAGACTTTAATGGTTCTTAGTAGAAAAAGGAAGTTTGAGACAAACTAAACGAGTGCCAAATTCACAAGTGACCAGGATTATTGTCATGAGTATTATTTGTATATCAATGATTTTTTAAACTTTTTACAATTAAGCAATAAAACATCGTTTTGTTTTCCTAAGCAAAATTTTTCCAGAATACCTGTATAAAATAGATGAAAGTGAGATAATCAGGGTTCCAGGAGCCCTGCTCACTTGGCTTCACTATTGCCCTTTTTGGTGGTCCAGACACATCTCCATAGAACCTAGGGTTGTTCTACGTACTGAAATTCCATGTGAAAATGTGATTCCTGGAACTTACTCCACTCTGTATAAGAATTATTTTTCAAGTGAAAAAAATATATATGTGACAACTGATTAGGCCTGTTTTTGAGACTGAGCTGAACCTTGATTTTAGCTCCAACGTGAAAAAATGGAATGCCTAGAGAAAAAAATTGCTGGCTGTGGGTTTAGTCCATTTTTTTTATTTTCTACTATCCCCACTTGAGATCTCTGCATTTCACAGCACAGCAAAGTAAATGTCAGTCAGAATTACACATGAATTGCTTAGTAGAATACTGTGAGAAGGGAAGAGCATGTCATTTCTACAGTGAGACAGTAGAGATAAGGTGAAAAATTCTGTCATCATTAAGATACTTTCTGCATAAAATGCTAATAGACTATGGGGTTTATTTTCTTTTTATTAGGGATGAGATGTGGGTGAGTTGGCAAAGGTAAACCTTGAGATGATAACAGGATATTTAAACCCAGAGCAGTATAATTCCTATGGCAGGACTCTTTCTTGTTTTACTTCCTCAGTACAATCTGCCTGGCATAAAAAGAAAATCTTATAAGACCACCTAGAGCATCTTTGTATTTATTATTGATAAGAAGACTCCTGTGTAGTTCTTAGGGCCAAGATTATGAATCTCTAAGGATTACTATTTCTGTTAGGTTTTGGGGGTGGTCTCCCCCATTAAGTGCACTTGAATTGAACCACACACTCAAGTTTTGGTTCAAAAACATGGTCACTGTAGCTCTGAGATAAAAATTTTAGCAGAACAATGGAACTGGGTCCGCAGATGCCCCAGCATCAATTTTCAAAGGCCACTGCATAACTCATTCTATAAATTGACCCTGGAAAAGATCCACTTTCAGAAAAACCAAAATAGAGAAACTTCTATTTGTTTTCAGATTAGTTACAAAGATCTCCCCACTCTTCAGCCTCTTCTTCTTTTACCTTGAAATACTTTCTTCATTTTCTCAGAAATAATGTGGATTAGTGTGCAGAATATGAAATTTCCTGAAAGAGAGCCAATACTCTGTGAAGCATAGGTAAGATGACTTCATCACACCAAGTAGCGGCTGTTTTTTACTGAAGATAGCAATGTCAAGTCTGAGATTGCTGAGTCTTTCCTAGTTACAAATTTGGATTTGAGTAATGAACTAAGTAAAGAATAAAAAAAGGTAACTTCTTGAATGTTTGCCACATTTGGGAGGCATAATCTGATTCAACACACATTTAACATCTTTTCAAATAGTTTCATGAGAAAATGTTAATAACTCCGTTGTGTAGATGAGAAAACTTAGACCCATTGAGAACAAGTAGGTGGCCCAGAGACACACAGCTAGTAAGGTGACAAAGGCAGGTTTGAACCCAGGTCCTTTTGTTTGTGTTCTTTCCATCACATTGCCTTTTTGCATAATTTTTCTCAAAGCTGGGTACTGCTGTGCTCTGACACTTTGATTCACTTAGATTTTTAATATGTTTGCAAATGAAAATTATAAGCCATTATAAAGCTTATCAAGTAATCTGCCCTAGATGGAGCTACACTCTGCCCCCTGATTAATTGGTGTTTTGAAACATCTCTATTTAACTCTTCTCTTGGGCTGTTTTCTAATCAATTAATTCAGATCAGTTAATAGTGATTTAAGCCTAGCAAATGAATTCTTAATAGTAAGATACAAAGTGCAAACAAAGCACTATAGTCTGCTTGTTATAGTGACAGTTAAATATGAATCATGGCTTTGACCATATCCCTAGCTTGTAGCACATCACCTAACTTAAAAGTAGTCAAAATATATTTAACTGACTGATTTTTGGTCCTAGCATTTTTCTGTACATATTCTAACCTCAGCCATAGTGGTTATAGGACTTGCTAAATTGATGGGTATGATCAGACTTGTAGGCCCTTCAAGATGTAGTCCTGGGAAGCCCTATTGAGTAGATAATATTGCTTCTGCTATTGTCAGACTACTTTGTGATAGGTAGTAGGAAGTAACTCAGCAGTCAGTTCATTTGTAAATTAGTGATAACAATGTCTACTTTATAACGTTGTGTGAGGACTGATTAGCTAGCTAGCTGCCTAGCCACATGACCAACTATCCGGAAAGGTGACGGTTATTATTTTACTGTAGCGTTGAATTACATTATTCCTTTGGTTCAAACTCTCTACATATCCCTTGTTTGTGCCCAAAATGTGAAAGATCTTGGAAGTAAGTACATTCTGGAATCCCTTTAATATTTGAATTTTTTAGTTCTCCCTCCCTCCCCTCCCACCCCCTCGCCACTTTCACCCCTTGACCTATGGATGTTGTCGTCTCCCTTTAAGAACTGAATCTCTGAAGGCAGGGCCTCTCCTCCCTCATGCTCACAGAGCACACCCCGGGCCTGGCACACCCAAGGGACCTAGCACAGAAAGGGCACCCAGGGGGTCTGATGCACCTGGGGCTCTGCTGGGGCTTGAATCCAGGACCTTCTGCGTGTAAAGCAGACGTGCTTACCACTACTCTATGGAACCACCCCAATATTTGAATTTTTAAAAAGAACTACATAGTACAAAAATAATAGCCAGTAATAACAGCTTACTCTGTGCCTGCTACTGTTCTGAGCACTCTTATGTTTATTGACTCATTTCTTCCTTGCAGCAGTCTTCTGAAATGGAAGTGGACATTAGCATTATCTCCATTTTATAGTTGATGAAATGGATACAGAGGTTGAATAATTTGCCCAAAGTCACATGGCTAGTAAATTGCAAAGCCAGATTTGAACCCAAGCAGTTTATGCCAGAATCTACATTTATTACAGTAAATGTAGCCAGATTCAGTAATCTTGTTTTTCTGATCTGTGCCTTTTTGTGTATGTTTACGAAAATCCTTCCTTATTTTTCAATACTGCTTTCTAAAAGGTTTAAAATTTGTTTTTCACATTTGCAATTTAGTCATCTTTCTGGAGCGAGGTAAGAATCTAATTTCATGTTATTATATATTGAAGGAGATCAAAGTTTTGCCACCCCAGATGTGCCTTTTGGGATACTGATTTTAAGCTAATTATTAAGAAACAAAGACTGAGAAAGAGCCTTTGACCCTCCCCCCCTTTCCTACCTAAGGGAATCTTAGCTTATTCTCCTTAAGTATTTTCACTTTAGCCTATTTGGATTGATTATGGTAGATAGGAAAGATTCAAGTAGGGGCCTATTAGCTAGATTCCCTCCTATATCCCATTGTTTCTTGGTTGCCTAGCAGGAATTTGCTTGCCAGGTGTGTTCTACTTTCTCAGCTACCTGTGAATTGCCCATCCCATCTCCGAGATTCCAGACCCTGCCCCCTTTTCTCCTTTGTTCATGTGGCATAAAGTCTTAACTGCCCAATTCATTTTGGGTCTCATTATTATGACATCCCTGATATACATCTATAATAATAAATCTTGGACTTTTTCTCTGTTAAAATCTGTCTCTGTTAAATTTGATCATTAGCCCAGCTAGAAGAACTTAGAAGGTGGGAGAAATTTTTTTAGCCCCACAATATAGATAGCCTAAGCTAGCAAAGGCTGTTGGAAAAGAGAACCACTTTTCAGTTGGTGTGTTCATAACTCATGGCTAAGTTAGGCCTTTCCAGTGCTAAGTATTTGTACCTCTAAGGACTTTGTTCATAGTTAACCTGTAATTCTGTAGTTCACTATATCTTCTTCTTTCCTCCTCTGCTCCTCCTCCTCTCTCCTCTCTTTCCCTCCACTCCCCTCTTCTCACAATTTCTCCCTTTCTTCTCTACTCCCTTTTTGAGAATAGTGCCTACCAAAACTGGGAATAGTGACTGAGTGAGTAATCCAGTGACTTGTGGTTTCAGGTGATAAACTGCTCTCCTGCTGAGCTGTGGGTTAGTTTTCTTTGGAAGCTGAGGACAGTGGTTCTGTCAGCTGTACTCTTGCAGGAGAGCCATGCACTCACTGGAAGAACACAGCCCAAGTAGGAGAGAAGTCAGATTAAAGGCAGTAGGGTTTATTTCTTTAGTTACAATGGAGAGAAATAAACTCACATCTAAACTATGATCATTTGTAAGTAATTACATTGAAAGTTTTACCAATATGATCAGTTTTTACCCACCCAGAGTAATAGTTAAACTTGATTCTATGTGTATACTTATTTATGATGCAGGACAGGGCAAATTCCCCTGAGGTGGGGGGAGACCAAGACCTGCACTGAGAGAAGAAGAGGGTCCTTTGGTGGAGAGTGTGGAAAGAATTCAACACACGCCAAAGTTGGAGTCAAAATGAAAATTTATTTTAAAAAGGGGAAAGACAAAGACAAAAAGCCAAGAGAAGAGAAAACCGCCCCAAGTGTGGGGAGGGTGGAGATCCAGTATATATCATCCTTTAGTTTCTGTGAATTATAGTTTAAAGACGTTGTTTACCAATTTCCTTTGATATGGACATACAATAAGGAAGGGGAAGAGTGTGTAGCTTGAAAGTCCTGCTGGCAGTTCCCAGCGTTTAATCCGCAGATTCCTTATGGACTTAGCCATAGGGAATGAACAGTTTTATTTTGTGTAGGATAGCCACTTAAAGACTCATTTTCCTGTGTCCCCTTTTACAAGTGTGGGAGATGTGTTGTTGGCAATCCCAGCAGAAATCTTCCTTTGTTCTGCAGGTGTCCACGTGGTCTGGCTGCAGAGCTGATCAGTATATTGCAGTCTCTGAAAGTAGCTTGATTTATTTAGCACTTCAGTTGTCTAGCCTCTTCCCTACATTATTTAGACAACAAATTGCATGTAAATTGATACTCAGAACCTAAGAAAACTAGAGCATAACATTTAAGCTGGTAGTCGTGGATCTAATAGTATTTCATATTTGCTTTCCTTTTATACTGTAGTTGATTTTGAGCTATTAAACATAATGAAACAGGGTCATATTACATACTGTAGTTATGGGATCTGACATTCCATTCAAAAAGAAAATCACACAATGGGAACCCTGCATAACCTAAGGCATTGAAGAGAGTAGGTTTCCAGGAGTTCCTGTTGTAGCTCTTGGCAACTTGGTTATCTTAAACTCATCCTTCCTTTGCTGCCTTTTTCTGGCCTTTCACTGTTTGTTAGCATGTACCTAAAAGATGAATGTATCAGATGGAGGATGTTTCACAAAACAGTTATTATTGCTAGTTTCTAACTATTCTGGATATTCTTTTTTTATTAGTATAACATTGTTATTTTGTTCATTTAGATTTTAAATTATCTTTTGATTTTACTTAAATGCACAATATTATGTGTTCATCTAGAAATTAATATTCTTTTATTTACATCAATAGTAATATATTGAATCCAGTAATGAACTAAATGTTTTAGTGTTAAAGATCAGTATAATTTCTGCTTGGATGGCAAACTGAGGAGATACAACCAAGATGAAAAAAAGAGAATGCACCTCTAGACTGACAAGTTAATTATTAGCATTTCATAATATTTCAGAATTGGTGTATTGTCATACAAAAGTGTAATTCAGTTTTTTCTAATATGAGGATAATCTATATCTAGCAAATTGCTGCTGGTGACAGGGACAGTAAGCAAGGAAAGGGGTGTGCTGTTAATCTCCAGGGTGGTAAACTTGTAATTTGACTACTGGAAATTTTTATTACTCTGAGATACTTATTATTTATTTCTGTTACTGCTCAATAGAGAACAGTTTCTAAAGCCTTTTTGCATAGGCCCTATTCTAATTCACCACCACAAGCCATACCCAGAGACACTTTCATGAAGGATTTTTTTTCTTCTAAGTTAGGAAAACTAACCACTCCTCAGCTTTGGCTAAGGACTTTGAAGTATGATAGTTTAAGTTTTTACATCTGAGCAGCTTGTCTTTTTCTTCAACCCTTTTGAATGGCTGCTCACCCATAGGAAAGAACAGTCATTGTGTGTGTTTGGAGTCCCTTGCCAAATAAAAATCATTTACTGGATAGAACTCGCAAAATTTAAGCTCCAGAAAGCCTGAATTTAGTCACTGACTTGTTCTTACCTCTTACTGTCCCTGTCCCAAGTGTTCATCTTATCTTGCCCAGGTTTATCAGTTACTTGTGATTTGAGATTTTAACTCTCAGGAGTTAAAATTTTAACATTCATCCTTGCCACTTTCATTAATACCTCCTCATTCTTACCTCCACTTGTCTTCAGCTACCGGTAAGTGTCCCTATTAAAATAGAAAGAATGACTCTATCACCCCTGACATGATTGGAAAAAAGACATTGTGATAAAAATTGATTTTTATATCTAGCCAGTTAGATACCTGTTCTCGCTAACATTTTTGGATGACCACAATCTTGAGAGCATGAATTGGAATTACAGTGATGTCTAAATACAAAAATGGTTTTTATGTAATTAAATTGAAATGCAGATATACCTTGTTTTTTATAGATACACTTCTAAGCAAGTATGTTTGAAGAATGTGAATTAAATTGTACTTTAAACACACTAGAGGAGCTTTGTTATTTAAAGAAATACTGTGCCAAATTCTCTAGCAGAGGAAAATACCCCAGTTTACATTATGTGCAAATCTTTTTTTAAAAATATATGTTTTGTTTAAAGCAAAGTATAACTTATATGAGGACAGGATCCAAGAGGGAGATGGGGCTTGGACAGGACAGAAGGATTTAGGTTAATTGTTTGTACTAAGATCTGAGAATAGGTAAATTTTCAATACTTTTTGGCCCATTGGTTCTGGAGAAGCAGTCTTTTTGGGTTTCTTTTAACATTCACCTCTTGCTTTTATGTTAGATCGAGCGGTTGGAAGTAAGCAGCCTCGCTCAGACTTCCAGTGCAGTGGCCTCCAGCACCGATGGCAGCATCCACACAGACTCTGTGGATGGAACACCAGACCCTCAGCGCACAAAGGCTGCTATTGCTCACCTGCAGCAGAAGATCCTGAAGCTCACAGAACAGATCAAGATTGCACAAACAGCCCGGGACGACAACGTTGCTGAGTACTTGAAGCTTGCCAACAGTGCAGATAAGCAACAGGCTGCCCGCATTAAGCAGGTCTTTGAGAAGAAGAACCAGAAATCAGCCCAAACCATCCTCCAGCTACAAAAGAAGCTTGAGCACTACCACAGGAAGCTCCGAGAGGTGGAACAGAATGGGATACCCCGGCAGCCAAAGGATGTCTTCAGGGACATGCATCAAGGTCTGAAGGATGTGGGAGCAAAGGTGACTGGCTTCAGTGAAGGCGTGGTAGACAGTGTCAAAGGTGGACTTTCTAGCTTCTCCCAGGCAACCCATTCAGCAGCAGGGGCCGTGGTCTCAAAGCCCAGAGAGATCGCTTCACTAATTCGGAATAAATTTGGCAGTGCAGACAACATCCCTAACCTGAAGGACTCTTTAGAGGAAGGGCAAGTGGATGATGGGGGGAAGGCTTTGGGAGTGATTTCAAACTTTCAGTCAAGCCCAAAATATGGTAGTGAGGAAGATTGTTCTAGTGCCACTTCAGGCTCAGTGGGAGCCAACAGCACCACTGGAGGCATCGCTGTAGGAGCATCCAGCTCCAAAACAAACACCTTGGACATGCAGAGCTCAGGATTTGATGCACTACTACATGAAATCCAGGAGATCCGGGAAACCCAGGCCAGATTAGAGGAATCTTTTGAGACCCTCAAAGAACATTATCAGAGGGACTATTCATTAATAATGCAAGCCTTACAGGAAGAACGATATAGGTAAGTTATATGGAATTAAAATCCTAAATTATTTATTTTGGGGGTTCCCCTCCCTTTGATATGGAGGAGTGGCTTTTAAAGATCTTTGTACAGCCTCTTTATCTGGAATGTCCAGAGCACTTTAGATATGTCATATGGCATCTACATGAGTTCTTGTTATAGAGTGCAAAAGACAGGCACAGCAAAGTTAAATGACTCCAAAGGTCACATACTGATGAAGCGTGGTAGTCGAGGGATGATGATTACTGTAGCTCTCCAGTTTTCCATTATAGTTCAGAACTTCAACATGAAGCCTAAGCTTTCTAAGGCATTCCACCTATTTATTTGTAATTATGGAATCATAAGTCATTGCAACCTGTAGCCATATTATATTGAATTCAAAAGATCTGTTATAATCCTCTGAACTCTGCAGATATCAGAGATATAGCCCAGCCAAAATGTAATGAACCATGTAGATATTTGGCCTTAAACACACTTATCTAGGCAGTTAGTAGAAAGATTAGACTAGAAATAAATCCAGATAAGCATGTCTGTTACCTTTACTATCAATTGGCAAACATTTGAATGGGAGTGGACTTAAACATGAAATGGTTCTACAGTAGCTAGGGAATTGTCAAAGGGCTAAATGCTTTGAGTCATCATAATCTGTGCTAAAGTAGAAGCTAATCTCTTTTTTGTGTTTCATATTATACTCCATAATCATATTGGACCACTCTTAGTTGATGTCCAAATGTGTGACTTTTGCCCTTGTTTCCATCACATGCAGATAGAAATTATATCCCCCATTAAGTACTCATTCAGATTCAAACTTTGTCAGCCAGAGATAGGCCACCTCACTGGTACAGAGATTAAGGGTTAATCTTATAGGAGCCACAGGTTGGGTTAGGCCTTCAAAGATGTGATTTCTGGTCTTGTTTCCACTTACTAACAAGTGGGAATCCTCAGTACTTCTTTAATTTCAAGAGTTGAACAGATAATCTTTTAGGGTCCCATTCACCTCTTTTTTAAAAAAATGACTTTTTTAAAAGTTTGCATTTATAAGATAATCTCAGAACCTGAAATAAATTATCTATGAGTATCAGTAAGCTTTGAGAGGAGTTACAACAGCAAGCTCTTTTCACAAGGTGAAAGTACTAATCAGTAATTCAGTCCTCCTGCCTCTTCACTCTTCTGTCCTTCAATTCTAACCTAAGGCTTCTGGGAGAAAAAAGAGGAGTGAATGTGGGAGAAAGAAATGAAGTTCTAAAAGCAAATACACTACTCTTCTTATTTCAGTATTTCATATATTCTTTAATATACTCAGGAGACAATATCTAAAGCAGTGAGCAATCTAACAAATATCCGAATGAACTCTAAAAATAAAACACCTGATCCTTTGTACCATATTATACCTAACTCCCATGTTCAAATTCTAGTTCTGCCAATCACTAATCTTGAAAACTAGACAAGTTTCTTAACTTCAGTGAGTCTTGATTTCTACATTTCTAGCATAAGAATAATAATAGCCATTCACAAGGTTACCGTGACATTTAAATGAAATAATTTATGTAAAGCACATAGCTTGGTGCCTGGCCCTGTAAGTGCTCAATTGATGATAGGTGGCAGCTGCTACTGCTGCTATTAAAATACACCCCTTTAAACATGGAAACCTGGGCATTACACCGTTGCTCAAAAAAACACAACTACCTGCTTTTGACACTTTCTTTTAAATGGATAGCAAAACATTCCAGTTTTTAAATTCTCCCAGAGCTTAAAATACTTTTAGAGTTTATTATGTCTTCAAGTCAGATGTAGGCTAATGTAAGAAAATCAGTGAGGAAAACAAGTCTCCCAAGGCCCACCTTTGTATCCATTGAAAATAATTCTGAGATTGGACAGAATTTTAGTTCTTCATTATCACCTCATTAGAAGAATCAAGTCCAAGCCACTTAGGACCTAATGAGAACTGCATTTCTTTCATTGCACTTTGGGTTCTGTATAAAGGTAAATGACTAGTTTTATGGAATAAAGAGAGAATAAAGAAAACTTTTGAATTTTCAAAAACAGGTAAGACCCGGGGAGCAAGGGATGACATAATGTAATGTATAATCTGATTTTTGTCATATCACTTCAGCTTTACTTAAAACAGAATCTTGAAGAAAGCAAGCCTTTTTTCAAGAAAGGCAGTGGAAAGTCACAATTTTTTTTACTCAACTATTTTGTTGCCCCAGTATTTCTAAGTACAGAGCAGTTACAGATGTCTCCTTCATTACTTATGTCTTTATACATTAAATCTACCTAATTTTGTTGGTCTTTGAACTGTTTCACATTAAGTGAAATTTTACCCACAGACTGATTATTATTCTTTGAAGCACTAAAACTTTATACATTTTAAGCATTTTTTGAGAATTTCTCTACCTTCTTGTAACAGAGTAGTACATTGAACCTAGCTTGATTGGAAATAGTTTAAAACAATAGTGTTCTAGCTTCAAGTGATACTGTCAGGTCAGTGAGGGTGTAAGGTTATTTGCCTCTACAGTAAATGGTCCTAGAGGGCTTTTAAAGTTCTGTCTGCTTTTTATGGTTCATTTTTTTCTCCTTTCCATATCTCCTTCACACTGATAGTGAGCTGCCTGCAGAAGCCTCTCTTTCCTAATTTCTATTTCTACTCTCTTGTAGGCTTGGCTTTTTGTCTAGGAAGGAAGTAGTAGGCTAGAGATGGACTTTAAGGAACTCTTCTCTGACCAAGAATTAGTTAATGAGTACATGGCTGCTTTAGATGCATTCCTGGTTATTTTCTGTGCTTTGATTTATTTTACAAATATCTCAGTTGACAGGAAGGAGGCCATGCACTGTGTTGCTGCTTGTATTTAAGTAATAAGGAGGAGGTCACTACCATTGACAGCATTTACTAAACTCCTATAATGTGCATAATACTAGGTGCTTTATATATATTTGCTAATCTTCACAATAGTTCTATAAGTATATTGTATTATTACTATTTTACAGGTAAGAAAATTAAGACCCAGTGTGGTTTTCAAATTAACCAAAGGGCACTTAGTAAATGGTAAAGCCAGGAATCAAACCCAGTTTTATCTGACTCCAAAGCCAATGTTCTTTTCATAGCAGGACAGGTGTTTTTCCCAAGTTCAACTCTAAAATCTAAGAAGCATTGACTGCATTAGCAATGGGTATTGGACTTTTTCCAGGTCAAAGTGTGCATTTCACTAAACATCAAGTCACTATTCGTAACATATTATAAATTCTGTGAACACACAGGCTCTGAAATGTTTTCTCAAGGTAGTATAATAGCATAGGTTGGCAATAGGAGAAAACTACTTAATGGAGAAATCTCCATTCCCATCTTTCTTTCCCCCTTTTCAGAGTCTCTTTTCAATAATGTCACCCGCTTAATGTGCTTCCCATTGCTCTATACCCCAACAAGTAGCACCAGGTCAAGATTTTTGCTCAAGACCATCTACTTACCCTGGAATAATCAGAAGCATTCAGGAACCTGTGGAGTAGTCTCTCTCAGCACCCATGGGCACTTAGCTCAGGAAGCCACGTAGTAGAGCTCTTCCCCTACCTTGAGTAGGACTTTAAACTTTGAGCTTTGCATGGAACTCTCAGATATGAATGAGATTGTGTATTTTGGGAAGGTTGAGTGAGATTGTATATTTTGAGAAGGTAAGAGGCAATGTTTAGACTTTTTTAAGTGATGAGATCTGTACTAACTTCAGGTTCTTCTCGTCCTGGTAGTCTCTTCAACTCATTAAAGTATTATTACAGATTTGTTAGTGGCTGTGGGATTCACTTAGTATTTCAGAGATAGAAGAGGCCCTTAGATATCTAATTTAATCTTGTTTACAGATGAGTACACTAAGGCCCAGAAAGATAAAGTGACTTTTGCCAGGTCACATGGTGAGATGGTTTAACCTATATTAATTTGCTACTTAAAAACTGGAGAACTACTCCTGTTTCCATGATGAGTATAACATATAAATGTGTTACTGTCAGAAAGAGTTCACCTATGGCAAAATGCATTGAAAATAGGAGAGAATTAGGAAAACAGTTTATTAACAGTTTTATAGGTTCCTTTTGTAGTTTTCCCTTAGGGGGTCTGGCCCAGAATCCTACTCAGCTACTGCTTGTATAAAGCAGTATCATTCACATAGGGCAGGCTGGAAACCCTTCTGATGTGTTGATGAGCAGTGATGCCATTTTGAAAGCTTCTATTTTAAGGGGATTACTGTCCTTTAGAAATTGGCTTCTGATATTATATTAAGCCCAGAGGTATTTTAAATTGCACTGAGTCATAAGAGCAAAAATACAGAAGGAGGCAGTCACCATGAGCAGTTATCACATGCTAGGCTAACCCAATTTGGCACAGGCCATTGGAGTTCTAAATAAACAAATTGTTGTTTAAATATAATTTTACTTTATTTTACTATCAGTGGACATAACACAGATACATGGTCAGATATAGCTATTTTAGCCCCTTTATGGTGTTAGCCCCATTTGTCATCTGTAAATTGATCAGAGAATCTCCAGAAGATATATAGACTAAGTTTGGGCAGGAAACTGAGAATATTGGATCAGTTAGCTCTTTATTTAGAAGAGAAAAAAAGCACAATTAGGAGATGTTCTTAAGAAAGGTAGGACTTTTGCATAAAGTAAATTTACAGATGAGCTCCTCCCAGTTTAGACATAGAATAGGTAATGGAAAATAGGAAGGAAGGAAGGAGGAAAGTTGGAGAGGGGAAGAAAAGGGAGAGAAAAGAAATTATTTCATTAATTAATTGAGGTTGGACAGGCCCAAATTTGCTTGCCAGTTCTGACACTAATTAGCTATATGACCTTATGTAATTCATCTGAGCCTCAGTTTCCTCTATAAAAACAAGGTAATGATATCTATTATACTTGGTTGTTAAGATTATGAAATGAAAATAATGTATGTGGAAGCACCTAGTATGGTTTAGGTTGTGCCAGGATGTCAGAAAGCTGTCATTAACAGGTCTCTAGCAGCCCCTCTAGCTTTTATTGATCTGTGTACTTTAGACATCTGCTGTTTCTTGTCTTTAAGATAATGTACTGCCCTGAAAGTTTTGGGAACTAATTGTCGATTGGGAACTGATTCTGCACTTTTTTCCTTTTCAACTAAAGTCTAGTTTTTCCTTTTCAACTAAAGTCTAGTTTCAGTGTTTCTGAGCTTCTTTTCGGGCTTCAACGCAAATGTGGTAACAAAAGGTAAGGAGGTAAAATCCACCTTCCCCAATTCAGCTAAGAATGTATTCAAGCTCCCGCTACATATTATATCTCCTACCCCAGCTATGTCTCCATTCTGGTCAAACACTGGCAGAAGCTACTTCAGGTCCCTTGCAAGCACTTGAGAAATAATACAGTAGTCTGCTCCCATAGTTGCCTATCTGTGTCAGCCATAGGACCCAGTTCTTCCTGTTTCTCTCAATACCTGCTCTACAAGATTCTTTAGCTATCCTGTCCTAGTGACCTGTTGCCCAACTAGGGAAGTACCATTGACTCTCAGAGATGACTCCACACTTTTCCGTCACACCCAAAGAGTGGTGCATTAGGTGAAGCATTCCCAGCCTGTACACTCATCCACTTTCTCATTTATCAGGAATTTGGCCCAAAAGAGCCTTGGCTTATCTTTGATCTAGGAAGGTGACTACTGTGTTGCCTAATCCAGCGGATGAAACACTTTAACAAGATCAGTATTCACTTACAAATTGTTCACCTGCAACAAAATATAGATGTGTTTTAGTACTTTGTAGATAGAGCAGTTTTGCTTTGGGAGAGGGGGACTTTACCTGCCCCAATATGATATAACTTACTGTTTAAAAAAGATCTCATAAGTTAAGGCTTTCTGTTTGCTAATAGTTACACTTAAACCATATCTAGGTATAATTATTTACAAAGGACCTTTGAGTAAAAAGTCTCAAAACAAGATTATTAATCTCATGCTACTTTGTGTTCCAGATAGAATCAGATGAAAAGCATGTGCCAGTCAAAATCATATACTGGTAGGATCAAGAAACCCCTTTCATGTCCAGAGTGCTTTAATTAGTGTTAGATGAAGGGGTTAAAATCCCTTACAGGGAGTTCTTGGTTTTTAAAAATTACACACATGAAAGGCTATATGAAATTGACCTTCCCTTTTTTCCTCCTAGTCTTTGTTTTGGTGTTAATATTTAATGAGAAGACAGAGGTGTTCTTTATATGAATTCCGTAGGTATCCGGCTTCCCCATTTTTAAGATTCAGACCAAAAGTAAACACTAGCAAGTAATATAAGCAAAAGGGATCATAATAGTAATAATGAGAGTAGTGGGAAGTCAGTGGAAACTGGAGTATAGGTGTTTTCTTCCTTTTGTTGTTTTTTAGATTTTGCATTTGATTAATAGTATAGGAAAAAAAGTTTTTAAAAAAGCAACAATAAAATCTGAAAACAAAAGGCATGAACCAAGTGGGTCAGATCCTAACTACACCTCACTAACAGGGAAAAGTTACTGCATCTTTTTTGGCCTCCCATTTCTCAATTATAAATCTAAGGTACATCCTGGGGAGGAAGGAGGTGAGGATTAATATAGAAATGTCCTCATAAATATGAGTTCCTTGGAGGCAGACGCTATACATAAAAAGCTGGAGAGGAGAAGGTTCTTGTTATTATTGGTGCTAGTGTTTTGATGCTCATGGTGATTAAGTAGATTAGATTAAACCCTAAATTCCTCCCCCACTGGAACTTCTCCACCCATAATAACACCACATCATTTTTACTGGGCTCTTTGTGTTAGCCTGTTTTTAGACCATAATTTCACTTGTGGGTTATGTAAGCCACTCAGAGGCTGATAGCACTGAAAAATATTTGACTAGAATTGCTAAGCATGATCAGGTTTGTGAGGTTGTGAAAAGAGCTGAAGACTAAGCTTCCATGACCTGGGTGAACAAATTAGAGGAAGTGTTTTAATGATGATAGGCCAGTAATGTTCTTTCAAGGTACTGAGGCAACCCAGAAGACCTGCATTCCATGACACCAAGGGCATCTCACCAACTTCCTTGTTCATCACATTTTGCAAAAGCCTCAAAGTTCATGACTTTCTCAGTTTCCTCCCTGATGTTTACTGCAGATTGGAGGTGCTTAACTGTGGTAACCCAAACACAGCTGTTTGTGTAAGTGTAAAAGGGTTTCAGTTACACAATAACAGCTGCAACTTTTCTGTTCTTTCAGAAAGTCTTCATTCTCAGGTAATTCTTATGAAGAGGGAAATGAATGCTGGTAGTTATTAATGAATTAATGGGGCCGTTTCAACTGGACTCATTGTGGGTCTTGCTTCACCCCTGAGTTCTGCAGCTTAGGAGCTGGAACCAGGACTCTATCCAATGTTCCTGGCTATAACATTTTCCCCCAATGTTTAGTATTTTTTTACTTTCAAACACAGCAAATTTGGAAAAAAAAAATGCGGTGAACATACATATGTTTACCTCTTAGATTCTACATTTTACTATATTGTTTTATCACATATCTTTCCATCTGCCTGTTCTTTATCTGTCTTATTTTTTAATGCATTTCAAAGTAAATTGCAGACATCCCTAAGATTTTTAAACGGCTTTATTGAGATGTAATTCATGTACAATACAATTCACCCATTTAAAATATACAAATAAATGGTTTTTAGTATTTCACAGACATATGTAACCATCACCATAATCCATTTTAGGACATTTTCATCAACTTTCAGTTCTCCCAACCCTGTCCCAGTCCCTGGCAACCATTAATCTTTCTGTCTCTATAGATTTACCTATTCTGAACATTTTCATATACATGGAATCATACAATTTGTGATCCTTTCTGACTGGCATTTTTCACTAGCATAGTATTTTCAAAGCTCATCCATAGTATATCATTTGTCATTACTTCATTTTTTTTTCTTTCCAAATAATATTCCATTGTATGACTACCACATTTTATATATCCATTCATCAGTTGATAGACATTGGGTTGTTTCCACTTTTTGCTTTTTGGCGATTGTAAACAATGCTGCTGTGAACATTCATGTACAAGTTTTTGTGTGAAAATAAGTTTTCATTTCTCTTTGGTGTGTACCTGGAGTAGAATTTCTGGGTCATATGGTAACTCTCTGTTTAGCTATTTGAGGAGCTACCAAACTGTTTTCCAAGGCAGATCCACCATGTTACATTTCCACCAGAAAAATACCAAGGTTTGAATTTCTCCACATCCTTGCCAACACTTGTTATCATCGTCCTTTTTTAATTCTAGGTCCATAATCTTTTTATTACACCTCTTCTCCCATTGACTCCACCTTGACATCAAGCTCCAAACCATCGTGTCAGTGTAATATTGTCCAACTCTTTTTGTAGCTATATGATCTGGGTCAGCTATGGAACTTACTCATATTTCATACTTAGAAGGAAATAAGCTTATCTGGGCTTCTTGTGTAGTTTCAGAATGACATCACAGTGTAGAGGTTAAAAATTTGGATTTTAAAGTCAAACAAACCTGGATTCAAATCCTTGCTACCCTACTTAATTTCTTGTGTGCTTTAGGCAAGTCAGTTTACCTCACTGAACTTCAGTTTCCTCATCTGTAAAGTGAATATAATACCTACTACCTTCTTAGAATTGTAGAAATGTATTAGCATGGTACACACTGAATAAACAGTAGCGCTGCTGCGGCTGCGGCTGCTTTTTAATCTGTTGTAACAGTATATATGAGCCATGTTTAATATCAAATAAGATTTCCCAGCATTCCTGAATGACTATATCATTTGTAGACCAAGAGGTTGGAGCAGTAGCCTATGGAACACATGCCAAAGATGTCACATGGGTCTGTTTTCATCAGCAAGCAGGCTGGTTGCTACCACCATGATCCCTTCTCTGCCACTAACATCAGTCCTTAGCTTTGGAAAATTCCTTGCTTCCAGGCCCAGCCTTTCCCTTAAATCCCAGCAGACTTATACAGTGGAACACCCCTTTTTAAAAGCCCCTCTCTGGTGAGGGAGAATGATGAAAATCATCAAACACTAAAAACATCACAGAGCAATGGGCTTAAATTCATAAAAACAATACATTAACATAATATTGTGGCATTTGGTGGAAAATCAATTCCAGAGGTGGAACCTCTTTCTGAGCACATGCCCTGGGCAGCAGATAAAATGAAAAGGCAGAGTCACAGAGAATATCAGCCTTAGTTACTGACAAAAGGTGGAACCGCTTTATGATCACTATGTTTAGTCACTTTACTAACAGTTTCAGTATGAAAGAAAGCAGTACAGATTTCTATCAAGGATAAAGGAGAACTAAAAAAGATTGAGTAACAGTAAAAAGGGTCAGACTGTGCCTTTAAAAAAGTGCTTGTTTCTTAAAGAATAAAGTTTATAATATAGTTATTTATCACATAGTTATTGGAAGGAGGAATGTTAATGATGCCACAACATAAAAATTACCTTAAACAAAGAACTTTTATTTATTCCTTAAAATTTTGTGTACTGTAGATGTGGTTAAAAACAAGGGAAAGGGGAGGATAATTTTAAAAGTGTGAGTCCTGGCATTTTTATTTTTTTAATACAAAGTGCTCTGAGGCTCACATACTAGTGTCAGGTGTGCCTGCTGGAGTAGTGCTCAGTGGTAGTTTTTTCTCCTGTTGGGATGAGCCATCTGTCTGACAGAAAGGCTTCTTATTCTAGTTACCATAAGCTGAAGACTTGTTTATTCTTTTGTTCTAGTCTTTTTTTTATGTGTAGTCTTCAACCCTTCTCTTTCCTGTATAATTCTTTGACTCTTGGTACTCCACACACAACCTACCCTGGTCTGTCCTCCTCACCTCTACTAGGTAACCCATTTTCCCAAAACACTGTGTTCATCATATCACCTTTTCCCCCTTCAGCAATCTGCTTTGGACCCATCTACTATCTATTCCAGAATCACCATTCCTGTGCCTACCTTTTAAGATCAATTTCAACCTTTTTTTCTCTGACATAGATCCATTATTTCAATTATCCTATACATTTCTACCTCCTGCCTTTTACACATGTTCTTTTCCACCTGGAATACCTGGAATCTCTGATCTTGTCCTTTAAACCTGTTCCAATCCTCTTGGTCCTTAAATGTCCTACCCAGGTTCCATCTTTACATAGAATAAACTTTCTTATATAAAGTCCTAAGTGCTAGAGATACTGGTGAATTAAAATGATCCCTGCTCCCAAGGAATTTCATCCTCCTTCATACTCCCTCTTTTTTATTCACTTACAGCCACACTAGCCCATCTTGAGAACTTTATACTTGCTATTCCTTCTGCTTTAAGATGCCTTACCACATCCACCTATATTCACCAGGCATGTTCATATCATCGAGTTTCAACTCCCATTGTTAAAGAATGTTGAACAGGGAAGAGGCCTTCCCTGATCATTCCAACCTAACCAGCCACCAGGCACTTCTCTATATACCCCTAGTGGTCTTATTTGGTTTACTTATCCATCTGTGCAATCATCTTATTTTTTTCTGCATCTTCCCCACCTCTCCCCCACCTCCCATTTTAGAATGTAAACTTACAAGGATAGGGTTTCTGTCTTGTTTACCACAGTATCTCAGTACTTTGAATATACCTGACACATAGCAGGCTTTCAGTAAATATTTGTGGACTGAGATGTCCTAGATACTGTGCTTGGCCATGGGAAAGATGGCCCATGAATCAGAAACATCCAGGTGAGTGACCTCTCCAGTGTCAGAATAAGCTACTGGTGAGTGCTAGGTCAGTTTCCATTTATGTACTGTTTATCTTTTGATGAGAACTGCTCAAGTTTTTGCCTCTCCCATATGCTGCATAGAACAGAATAAGAACTGCCTCATTTATTATAGGTTTGCTCAAAGCTATCCATGGCTGCTGGCATCGCTGCAAATACTATGTGTTGAGAAGAATGTGGAAGAGCCATGTTGCCGCTATGTTATGTGGCCTTATGATAAGTTGTACCCACTAGCATGCCCTGATACCCCAGGCTACTCAATTTCTTTGTTCTTTTATTTTCTTCCTTTGCAGAATGAGTTTTGGGAATTGGGTGTGAATAATACCAAGAAAAATACAGAATGCCTAAGAGTTTAACTTTTCCTCCCTTCTTAGATGTGAACGATTAGAAGAACAACTAAATGACCTAACAGAACTCCACCAGAATGAAATCTTGAACTTGAAGCAGGAATTGGCCAGCATGGAAGAGAAAATTGCATATCAGTCCTATGAACGGGCCCGGGACATCCAGGTTAGCATGAAGGATTAGGTGTAAAAGCAAAAGATTAACAGAAAGTAGAATGGTAGTTGCCCAGGGCTATGAGGATGGGAAATGGGGGGATTATTGCTTAATGGGTACAAAGTTTCAGTTTTACAAGATGAAAAGATCTGTGAGATGAATGGTAGTGATCGTCGCACAGTAATATGAATGTATTTAATACCACTTGACTGTATACTAATGCCTAAAACATAAATTTTATGTTACATGTATTTTACCACAATAAAAAAAGAGAAAAGGAATGAAGTACTGATACATTCTACAACAGGAATGGATCTGGAAAACATGTTCAGTGAAAGAAACCAATCACAAAAGGCCACGTATTATATGATTCCATTTATATGAAATGTCCAGAACAGGTAGATATATGGAGACAGAAAGTAGATTAATGATTACCAGGAGCTGTGGGAAGGGGAAATAATGGAAAGTGATAGTTAAGGGCTAAGAGGTTTCTTTTTGGGATGATGAAAATGTTCTGGAATTTTGATAGTAGTGATGCTTGCACAACATTGTGAATTTACTAAATGTCACTGAATTGTATGCTTTAAAATGGTAAATTTTATGTTATATGTATTTTACCACAAAAAAAAAAGTTTATAAAAAAGATGGGGCAAGTAGCATATCAAAAGAAGCTAGTACCACTGTACTACACCTGCTCCTCAAATGAGGTGCATTTCTCAAAAATCTATGCCATTTAAAGGTGGTGGGCTTGCATGGGTTCTGGGAAATGTTTCTTAGGATCATAGTGGTCTCAGTCTATGGAAAACCACATACATTACATCTGTTACTGCTTCAGGAACTGCTCTGACAGTCTCATGGCCATCTTGCCTATCTTCTCCTATAGCTGTGGGGGCTTTCGTCCTAGCTGCCAAATCCGCATCTTTTACAGGCACATTGCCAGGCAGTTTGTGAGAATAACACAAAATAGTAGTGTTTAAAGCTAGTAGCCTTCTAGTTTATTCTGTGAGAAAATAGAATATTTAACTTTTTCTCACCCCATTTGGGGCTTATTTCTTAGGGAACATTTGATGGTTTTATACAAAGGCATCTTGAAATTAGTCTTAGAGAAGGGAAGTGGTCCAGGAAAGTTATATTACAGTAGTCTAGAATAATCAAGAGAATGTCTATGTCATTTGCCCAGCTACCGTCTTCTCCAGGCCCCTGGAGTTCTGTTTATGTTTTAGTTTTTTCCCCAATATTCTAATGGTCTGGGAAGTATACATTGTCCATTCTCTAGCTAGCTGCAGTCTGAAGTTGCCTGGCTTTCACTTCAAATCCTAAGAAACCAGGACCCATTGAAACTAAGACCAGAAAAACTCAGGGCTCCTACTACTGCTGAACTTTGGAGAGTGCCAAACCATAACTAAGGAAATAGGTTGTCTTTTGAGTGTTATGGTAAATTTCATATGAACTCATGGGTAAAGTTATATAGTTCTAGCCTTGAGAGAAGCAGATCACTTGTAATGTTTGGTCTAGTATTTGGGCATCGTGCCCTTTTTACAGACATCATTCTTAAAAAGGGGAGTGTATTTGAAACACAGAACAGGGAGCCCTTTCCACTAATGTTGGAGATTTACTCAACTTGAAAAACACCAGGTTGTGTGTACAAGGATGCTCAAAGGATATTCACCTCTCCATTGTTATACTGGATGAGTTGAAAATAAATCTCTCCAATAGGGAACTGGCTGAATAAACTGTGACATATTCATACTATGAAGTACTATGTAGCAGTTAAAAAGAATGAGGTGGATCTCTATGGACATCGAGAGATCGCCAAGACTCACTGTTAAGGGAAAAAGGTGTATTATGGATCAGTTCCTATAGTATGGTACTATTTATATTAAGATAGAATATCAAAAAATAATTCTATACATTTCCCTAGGCACATATATTAATACACTTAAACTCAGGTGAAAGAATGAACAACACACCAAATTAACAATATTACTTCAAGGGCAGGGATTGGAATCAAGGAAAATATCAAGAGACATTGTGTCCTATTTGAAATTTTTTATGTTAAATTAGTATGTGTGTCCTGTGTAATTGAAATTAATAATTTTTAAATGAAAAACAGAAAATCATGTATTTGAGGTCCTGTCATTAAAATGTTCAAGACCAAATGTAATTGTGGCCACTGCTTCCTGAGAGCCATTCCATAGAAATGCAGTGGAGGGCAGTTTAGGTGCATAATAGTTGGCTGGAATAGTGAGTTATGCATTTGGCCTCTCATATTCAAGGCTCTGCTTGCTTTGTTTATTTGTTTATAACAAAAGTCAGATTTTGTTTGAAATCATGTACCACAGAGTAGGTTACTGGTCTAAAAGTTACCACACCTTTGGAAAATATTTGCAGAAAAGGCAATAGTGTGACTATGCTAAATCCATTTAAACTTTCATTTTTTTAAATATTAAATTTATTGGGGTAACATTGGTTAATGATATTATATAAACTCCAGGTATACAACTTTGTAACACATCTGTATACTCTTTATTCTGCTCACCACCCGAAGTCTAGTTTCCTTCCATGACCTTTTATTTGATTCCCTTTACCCTCTTCATCCTCCCCCAGCCCCCGCTTCCCCCCTGATAACCACCATTCTGTTTTCTGTATCTATGAGTTTATTTTTTTTGTTTGTTTTGTTTGCTCCTTTATTGCTTTTTTTTATATCCCACACATGAATGAAATCCTATGGTTCTTGTCCTTTCCATCTGACTCATTTCACTTTAACGTAATACTCTCAAGATCCATCCATGTTGTTGTAAATGGCAATAGTTCATCTTTTTATGGCTGAGTAATATTCTGTTGTATATATGTGCTGCATCTTTATCCAGTCATCCGTCAAAGGATACTTGGGTTGTTTGCATGTCTTGGCTATTTTAAATAATGCTGCAGTGAACATAGGGTTACATATATCTTGGTGAATAAGTGTTTTCAAATTGTTAGGGCTGATACCAAGAAGAGAGATTGCTGGGTCATATGATAGCTCTATTCTTGATTTTTTTAAGGAACCTCCATACTGTTTTCCATTGTGGCTGACCAATTTACAGCCCGACCAGCAGTGTACTAGGGTTTCCTTTTCTCCATGTCCTCTCCAGCACTTGTTATTTCTTGTTTTATTAATAACAGCCATTCTAATGGGTATGAGGTAATACCTCATTGTAATTTTGATTTGCATTTCCCTTATAGCTAGTGGTGTTGAGCATTTTTTCATATGTCTGTTGGCCATCTGTATGTCTTTCTTGGAAAAGTGTTTAGTCAGATCCTCTGCCCATTTACTTAGAGTGTCTATTTGTTTCTTATTGAGTTGTATGAGTTTTTCATATATTTTGGACATTAGCCCCTTATCAGAGGTATCATTTATAAATATCTTCTCCTATTTGGTTGGCTGCCTTTTTGTTTTGTTGATGGTTTCTTTTTCTGTGCAGAAGCTTTTTAGTTTTATGTAGTCCATTTATTTTTGCTTCCCTTGCCTATGGGTCAAGTTCACAAACCACCACTCTGAAACCAAGGTCCATAAGTGTAGTGCCTGTGTTATCTTTTATGTATCTTATTGTTTCAGGTCTTAACATTCAAGCCTTTAATCTATTTTGAGTTAATTTTTGTGTATGGTGTCAGCAGTCTGGTTTCATTCTTTTGCATGTGGCTTTTCAGTTTTCCCATCACCATTATGAAAATGGAGACTTTTCTTTCTCCATTGTATGTTTTTGGCTCCTTTGTTGAAAATTAGTTGCCCATGTATGTGTGGGTTTATCTCTGGGCTCTCAGTTCTGTTCCATTAGTCTCTGTGTCTATTTCTCTGCCATTACCATACTGTTGATTACTGTGGCATTGTAGTATAGTTTGAAGTCAGGAAGTGTGATACCTCCAGCTTTGTTCTTTTCTCTCAGAATTGTTTTGGCTATTTGGAATCTTTTGTGGTTGCATACAAATTTAAGGATTTTTTTTGTTCTATTTGTGTGAGAAATACCATTGAGATTTTGATAGGGATTGCATTAAATCTATATATTGCTTTAGATCTATATATTGTCGTGCCTAGATGGGTGGAGCAGGGGGGCCAGTTCACAGTTTTGCAGCCTCACTGTATTGTTTAACAGTGTTAACTCTTCCAATCCATGAATGTGGAATATCTTTCCATTTATTTGTCGTCTTCAGTTTCTTTCAACAATGTCTTGTAGTTTTCATAGTGCGGGTCCTTCTTTTGCTAAAATTCCTAGGAATTTTATCCTTTTTATTGTGATAGTAAATGGAATTGTTTTCTTCATTTCTGTTTCTGATATTTTGTTGTTAGTATATAGGAGTGCAACAAATTTTTGTATGTTGCTTTTGTATCCTGAACCTTTACTATGCTGTCTCTAATAGCTTTCTCATGGAGTCTAGGGTTTTTTCCTAGAGAACCATGTCATCTGCAGATAGTGACAGTTTTACTTGGTCATTCCCAATTTGGATACCTTTTATTTCTTTCTCTTGCCCAATTGCTCTGGCCAGGACTTCCAGTTCTATGTTGAATAGCAGTGGTGCGAGTGGACATCCTTGTCTTGTTCCTGATCTTAGAGGAAAAGCTTTCAGTTTTTCACCATTGAGTATGATATTAGCTAAGGGTTTGTCATATATAACCTTTGTTATATTGAAGTACTTTCCTTCTAGACCCATTTTATTGAATGTTTTATCATAAATGGATGTTGTATCTTCCCAGATGCTTTTCAACACCTATTAATATGATCATAAGATTTTTATCTTTTATTTTGTTAATGTGATGTATTGATTATTTGCATGTGTTGAACCATTCTTACATCTCTGGAATGAACGCTACATGATTATGACATATTATCTTTTTAATGTATTGTTATGTTTGATTTGCTAGTATTTTGTTTAGGATTTTTGTATTTACGTTCATCAGAGATGATATTGACCTGTAATTTTCTTTTTTGTGTGTTGTCCTTCCCTGATTTGGTATGGGAGTAATGTTGGCCTTGTAACATAAGTTAGGAAGTATTCTCTCCTTTCAATTTTTTGGAAGAGTTTGAGAATGATAGGTGTTATATCTTCTTTGAACATTTGGTAGAATTCACTAGTGAAGCCATTTGGTCCTGGACCTTTGTTTTGGGAGAAGCTTTTGATCACTGTTTCAATTTCCTTACTAGTGATGGGTCCATTTAGGTTTTCTAGTTTTTCATGGTTCAGTCTAGAAAGGTTATATATTTCTAAGAATTTGCCCATTACTTCTTAATTATCAAACGTGGTGACATAGAGCCTTTCATAGTATTCTTGTATATTTTTTTTGTATTTATGTGGCGTCTGTTGTAACTGCTTTCATTTCTAATTTTATTTGAGTCTTTTCTCTTTTTTCCTTAGTGAGTCTAGCCAGAGGTTTGTCAAGAGAACTAGCTCTTTGTTTCATTAGTTTTTTTCTATTGTCTTTTTATTCTTTATTTTATTTATTTTCACTCTAATTTTTATTTTTTCTCTCCTTCTACTGACTTTGGGCTCCATTTGTTTTTTTGTTTTGTTTTGTTTTCTTTTCTAGTTCTTTTAGGTGTTATGTTAGACTGTTAATTTGAGATTTTTCTTATTTCTTGAGGTAAGCCAGTAATGCTATAAATTTCCCTCTTAGTACCACTTTTGCTGCGGTATTGTCATTTGTCTCTATGTGTCTTGATCTCTTATTTTTTCTTGACCCAATAGTTGTTCAGTAGCATGTTGTTTACTCTTCCCATATTCATGCTTTCTTTCCAGCTTTCTTCTTGTAGTTAATTTCCAGTTTCATACCGTGTGGTTCAGATAATATGCTTGGTGATTTCAGTCTTCTTAAATTTCTTTCAGCTAGTTTTGTGCCCTAACATATGGCCTGTTCTTGAGAATGTTTAGTATGTACTTGAGAAGAATGTGTATTCTGCCATATGTGTAAATTTCTATGAATATCAAATATGTCCTTTGCTCTAATGTGTCATTTAAGGCTGATATTTCCTTGTTGACCTTCTTTTTAGATGATCTATTCATTGTTGTCAATGGATGTTTGGGTCCCCTACAATAATTGCTTGGGTTTTTTTTTGGTCACTTTCTCCTTTAGGTCTGTTAGTAATTGCTTTAAATATGTTGGTGCTCCTAGGTTGGGTGCATATATATTGTTAGGTATTATATCTTCTTGATAAATTTAATTTTATCATTATAAAATGTCCAGTTTTGTTTCTTGTTACCTTTTTTATCTTGAAATCTATTTTGTCTGATATATATATGACTACACCCACTTTTCTCTGGATGCGATTTGCTTGGAGTATCATCTTCCACCCTTCACTTTGAGCCTGTGTTTGTCACTGTAGCTGAGATGGGTCTTCTGAAGATAAAGTATAGTTGGCTCTTATTTTTTAATCTGTCCCACTACTCTTTGCCTTTTGATTGATGAATGCCATTTATTTACATTTAGGGTGATTATTGCTATATGAGGACTTACTACAGCCATTTTATGTTTTGTTTTCTGGTTGCTGTGTCTCTACCTTGTTTCTTTTCCCTTGTGTTTCTATTTTAGTTTGGTAATTTTCTATGATTTTTCTTCTGTTTCCTCTTTTTTTATGTTATGTGTCTCAGCTCTGTGTGTGTGTGTGTGTGTGTGTGTGTGTGTGTTAGGTTTCTGTAAAAAAAGTTTCATACATACAATAGTCTTATTTCTTCTGATTGCATCTTCATTCACCTGTGCAAGTTCAGTTCTTTTTCATCTTTAGTGTTTTTGTTGTCACAAATTATCCCTTTTTATGTTGCATATTCGTTTCCAAATTGCAGAAGTTATAGTTTTTTTTTAATGCTCTTTTTCTCCTTTAACTTATGCTATATTTTTGTTTAATACCCTATTCTAAAATAGAGTTGCAATTTCCTGCTTCTGTCTGCCATCTTACTCAAAGTTTTATATTCTTTTATCTTTTTGTTTCAGGTAGATCTCCTTTCAATGTTTCTTATAATGCAGATCTTAGGGTGGTAAATTGCCTAAGCTTTTGTTTGTCTAGGAAAGCCTTTATTTCTCCTTCATATTTAAAGAATACCTTTCCGGATATTCATTCTTGGCTGGTGGTTTCTCTTCAATATTTTGAATATTTCATTCTATTCTCTCCTAGCTTGTAGGGCTTCTTCTTTTAAAAGTCTGATGGTAATCTAATAGAATTTCCTTTGTAGGTTAGTCTTTTTTCCCCTGGCTGCCTTGCAAATTCTTTCTTTGTCATCAACTTTTGACAATTTTAATATAATGTGTCTTAGAGAAGATATTTTTACATTAAGATAATTAGATGTTTTGTTAGCTTCTAGAATTCTAGGGTCCAACTCCACAGGTTTGGGAAGTTTTCATTGATTATTTATTTGAATAGACTGTTCCCTTCTTCTCTTCTGGTATAGCTATTATGCATATGTTGCTCTTTCTGATAGAGTCAGATAATTCTTGTAGAGTTCTTTAATTTTTTTTAATTCTTAGTTTTCTCTTCTTCTTCCTGGGTTATTTCTAGATTTCTTGTCTTTGAGCTTGCTGATCGTCTCTTCCATCTCCTCTGCTGTTTCCAGTGCTCTATAATGCATTCTTCATCTCATTTATTGGGTTCTTCAGCTCCAGAATTTCTGTTTGGTTCTTTTTTATAGTTTTAATCTCTTTAGTAAAGTACTCCTTTTGTTCATTAATCTTCTTTCTGAGTTCATTGAACTGCTCTTCTGAGTTCTCTTGTTATCTCATTGAGCTTCTTCATAACTGCAATTTTAAATTCTCTATCATTATAGTCACAATTTTCAATGACTTTGATTTTGGTTTCTAGGAAACTTTTCATTTCCTTTCTGTGCTCCCATGTTACCTTGATTGTTCATGGTGTTTGAAGGATTATTTCTCTGCACATTTTAGGTAGTGAGCTCCTTTCTTGTTTAGTTACTGTTTTGCTCTCAACAATTAAGTGGGTAGCATACTTCCTCTTGTTTTCCAGTGGATGGTGTTAGAGCACAACTTTTTGTTTTCTCTTACCTGAACTATTTGCGCCTCTGGTATTGCGAGTGAAGCAGCATCGCTTCAGTTAAGGAAAATGCTGCATAAGCACTGGAATGGTGAGCATCCCCTCTGTGACCAGCTTGCCTTACTTACAGAACATCACCACTGTGATGGGGGTATGTGGCAGGTGGTGGAAAACCAGTTTTGTGAGCTCCCAGAACTACCTCCTTTTTACTAATGGTTGTTGGCCCTACTGTTTTTGGAGGCATCACCAAAAACAGGCCATGCCTAGATGGGTGGGGCAGGGGGGCAAGTTCACAGTTTTGCGGCCCCATTGTACTATCTGAGATATCGAAGTTTTCTCTTCCTGGCTCTGTTGGGTGGGACAAGGGAGGCAAGTTTGTGATCTCACAGCTCCTTGGCAGCAACCTCTGTGTTGCTCTAGGCTCTTCAAATGCTCCCATGTGTGGATCTTTCAAGTGTGTTTGTGTGTTGAGCAGGGGACCCCTTGTTGATTTATAGTTGTCTAACTTGTTATAAATTTAAGGGGAGAAACAAAGGAGTCTTCTCATTCCAGTGCAATGCTGTCATCAGTCTCTAGCATATTTAAAATCATTATCAAAGCTCAAGATGCATCTGGCTCGCTCAAGGGGCATGTCTGCTTCACAGAGTACTTGTGAGCAGAGGACTTAACTCTTCCCTGTTCTGGTTCACAGGAGGCCCTGGAGGCATGTCAGACCCGCATCTCCAAGATGGAGCTGCAGCAGCAGCAGCAGCAGGTGGTACAGCTGGAAGGGCTGGAGAATGCCACTGCTCGGAACCTTCTGGGCAAACTCATCAACATTCTTCTGGCAGTCATGGCAGTCCTTTTGGTCTTTGTCTCCACGGTAGCCAACTGTGTGGTTCCTCTCATGAAGACTCGCAACAGGACGTTCAGCACTTTATTTCTTGTGGTTTTCATTGCCTTTCTCTGGAAGCACTGGGATGCCCTCTTCAGCTATGTAGAACGGTTTTTTTCCTCCTCCAGATGATGCTGGTAAAAGAAGGCAGTGCTCCCCTACCCTCTGGTGAGTGCATGCAGCGAAGAATTAGACAGCAACTTACCTACTCTGAAGTTTTCTACAACAACAAAAGAGTTGAGTGAATCTGTTTACATTTAGAATAATGTTTTTTTCTTCAAGAGACGCAATTGCAATAGTATTTTTTAGATTTTATCCAAGAAGTTTTTTGGGCAAAAATCTTGGATCATTTTTATGTAGCATGATTTTCCTTGGGATGCAAATCTTAAACAGTCCTTTAACATGAACCAACAATCTGGAGCACACTGAAGGGCATCTAAATTGTGGCTTGAAGGACTGTACTAAAACCCACTAAAAATATGAGAAAACCTGATTAGGGAAACCAGTTAAACCTAACACCCTGCCTTGTCTGGGCTCAACACCTCTCCCCCTCCCAGACTAACTTTACTGTGAAATCCTACCACATTCCTTGTCTGAATTTTTGGATTCAGGGTGGATTTTTCTTGTCCGTGGAAGAACACATGGATGTCTCTGGCTTCAAGTTGGCCACTCATGCTAACCCTGGAAGTGTAATCACTTTTGAACCTGGTCCCTTAACCTTTGCTAGGATGCAAAAGTGAGAGCATCATATTCCCACAGGATTACTGCACAGTCCTACTACAGTATTTTGAAGTAGCCCTCCAAATACTTAATTTTAAGCAAAATCCCATGGCCGCACTTTTAAGGTTTTTTTAAAACGTGTATAGTCACCAATTTAAAAAAAAATCCGAACAGCATACTTGAAGAATGTAATACTCAAACTCTCAGTGCTTCCTTATGGTTTCTAATAGGATTTTTTATTATTGTTATTATTATTATTGGGTTTTTTTGGAAAGGGTTGGGAGGGTCTTTTATTTTTCCTTTGAAATAAAGAAGTGATGTTTTTAAATGAAGAAATGTGTGGATATTTAAGTGTGCTGCTCCCTCTTGTCTTGAAACAGTTTGAGTAAAGGAAGACTTGCTATAAATGCTGCCCTCTGATGCCCTTGTTTTGTGATGCAGCTTAAACTCTCCTCTGGCTGCTGCTGCTGCTTTTTGATGTTTGCCACCCCCACACCACCACTTCATGGGCTTGGCTTGGTTGGAGAGGAAAGGGGTGTGCAGGGAGAGGGGGAGGCTGTTTCCACAAACCAGCATTTTTTTTGCCCTAAGAAAATGTTCACCCAGTGACCTTGAACTGGGGTTGTCTTTAGGAAAAAAATGAGATTATATTATGAGAGTCATAAATAATTCCTTATGTTTCCTTAATTTATTTTTAACATCCCTTAATTACTGAAACCAAAGTGACGTGGAATCTTCTGTCTGCATTTTGGCCCCAGCATCCTTAATTTCAAAGCTTTATTTTGTCTGCCTGAGAGAATTGACTAAAGATGATTCTCCCTAAAGAGCAGAGAAGGAATAGTCAGGTTAGAAGGACCCAAGTTTGGGGTATAAAATGCTGTCAGCTTCCTATTCATATAGACTGACTTAACATAACTATGCTCAGTGGATTTTTATACACAATTTAGAAAAATGAACTGAGACTTCTTCCCTATCCTATAACCAGTTCCACCATCCTAGTAGAACTTGGGCTCTTAGAGCTTATCTAGAAAACTTGGCTAATCTTTTCATATTCATGGTATTGAATCACAAATGCTGTTCCCTCTTGGCCTCGGCTCTGTACTACCAAGTGATGACCAAGGGGCATGTAATATGCTCCAAGAAGAGTAGCAGAGCATGCTTTGCCTATTTCCCCCATTTCAGGAAATTCCTTTGAAACTAGATTAGCATTGCCTTGTCTGCCTGAGAGCATGGTTTACACCACAGCTCCAGCTTCCTGTGGCTTTGGCAAGCTGGCCTTCTTAGAGTCAGCATGTTGTTTCCATAATCATTTTGATATTTTAACTCAGGTACCCCAGTCTTCACCACATCCTCAGATGATTGTAGTATACCTGTTAGCTCTGTTGACCTCTCAAAATTAGTGCTCAGAGCAGAGACCACAGGGGTAATTTTTCTTTTAAAAAATAATTGGAACCAATTCATGTTCAAGCCAAAAACAAATTGTTCCCAAGCCTATGTATTTAAAATGTTAACTTTGCCTAAAAATATTACAGTGACTTTAGGCAGACGTGCCAAAGGACACCATAACCTTGTTGAACTAGCACAGTTTCTCCATTTTGCTTTAGCTTAATGACTCAGAGTAGAGAAGAGAGCCACACAAAGTTATTAAAAAGATGTTCTAGCCACAGTCCTCCAGTTTTTCTCAGATGGAACCTAAACTGTGTAGAGGCTACTAAGTTTTGTGGGCACTAGAAGTCACTGTGATAGATGGGTCGAAATTGTTCCATTTGCTTTGGGACACTTTCTATCAAAGGAAGGTTTTCACCTCTGGAAAACCCCCTGAGCTCCCAGCCAAACATGCCCATGCTAACTTTTCATCATCCTCTCTCAAACTGTCTTAGGAAGGACCTTTAGGCTAGGTCAGGCACAATAATGGCCTTCTAGCTTTCTTGTCCCATGATTGTTCATCAGGCCCAACAATTGTCTGCATTTAATGCTATTTGTAACCTTGAATCTGTTTTGATGCCTTTCCCTATTTTCTGCTGCCCATAACCTATTGCCTTTGAGTTTGTTTGCGTTGTGGCTCTTTTTGGACTATCTGGTCTATTCAGATTTCTTCTATAATGGTTTAACAATTGTTCTGTGGGTGGAAACTTCTCCTCGCTTTAATGCTTCTTCTCTTTTAAAGACTACGTGCATTCCCTTTGAAACAAAGCATTCCTGGATTACTTGTTAGTGGATGCGTGAGGCTGGTTGTGGTAACCTGGGTGACTCTTCAGGTTGTAGAACAACTAACATTTTACCTTTTTTATAATTAAAGGGCACTTCTGTCTGCTCCAACTTTGATTCCTTGATAAGTATTCAGTGCGTCCTAGCAAGGAAGGCTTTCTATTTCACTGACTCCTTAAGAAGCAAAAGTAGCTCAGTTTCACATTTTGCTGACTGGGGTCCTTTCTCTCCTCTGTACCCCTTCTACTCAACTGAGGTAAAAATCTGATGCCAAGAAAATACTGGGATCAAGCCTTCCTTGCTAGCCATGTCCTGATAATGAGCATATTTTCATGTTGTTTTCACTACGTTTGGTTTTGTTTATGATTTCATATTTCTCTGAGGTAGATTAAATACTGAATTCCAAGTGAGTTCCAGTGAGGAGCTGCCTTTCACCTTTGGAAAATATGCATCCAAAACAAAACCAAATGTTATAATCAACAACTTGACAAAGGCAAAATTATGGTTCCCACCCCCAAATGAAACTGGGGATTTTGAATGTGGCTCAAAGAGTTAACATTTCTGTCTGTGTATTGTGTATGCTAGGTGATACCCTTAGTAGGATTGACTACTAGACTGTAAGTGTGTTTTATTAAAGTATGTAAGAATAAAAACTCACTTGCACGAATTGAAAAGTACAGAAATGACACTTGTGAACGTGTGAACGTTAACACTGTAGTTGATAGATTTTAAGCTGCTAATTGTGAGAGAGAATTACATTTATGTTTTGTCTGTTTGCTGCAGATTCTCAGCAGCACTTTTACTGTACATACAAATTGAAATAAAGACCTCAGCTATTAAAGAGGTGGTTGGACTTGGGTTTGTTTTGCTCTTTATCTTTGCATATTCAGTTTCCAGTTACAAGTTTGTGAGTCCTAAAACTTTCCACTGGTTTGTGCATTAGAAACTATGTTGTGCATGCGTGTGTGCATACGTGTTTATGTTTAGCCAGTATCTTAAAACTGTAACTCATAGTTCAGTGGCTGTCACTATCTCCCTGGATTTTATACACATTTTGGATTGGCACCCTGCCACAATTCCTTTAGACTGGTAAGTAAGATTGCTTTTTAGTCCTTTGGAGGGAGTTCTTTAGAAGCAGTGCCCCCAAATTCAACATCTGAAGATCTCAAAATGGACATAATAATCTCTGTCCACTCTTACAAGGCTTTGTTAATAAACAAATATTATGATGGGTATATAAACATTGTTTGTAAAATATTTAGCATTTAAAGTTCTATGAACACATAAGCAATTATCTAGCCTAATTCCACCTATGGTTTTGTTATAGATGTAGTAATTTCTATTACAGCTTTTCCTTGATGATCTCTGGGAGGCCTCTGGAAATCTAGAAACTTAATCTTGCCTTTGACGGAGTACCAAGCAGGGACCTGATGACTTAGTACTTCACAGCCCTAATCTATATATCGAGATATTTGGACCACACTTCTGGCTTACTAGCTCTGTACCTCCAGTGTCTATGAACTAGAGATATCACACCTATCTTAATCCTACCTAGTAGATGTCGTGAAAGGCCTCTTGTGAAAGCTTTTAAAATTGCTGTGAGAATACCATTAAGCTTCTTGAACACATGCAGGTTGTACATTGCCCAACCCGAAGAGCCTATGTAAGTAAATTACACTGTGAAGGATACATCCTAGTGTGGTACAGTGCATAATAGGTACACAGGGCAGCCCTGACTATAGGTGATATATAATTTCAAAGCCTCCTTTGTTTTTATCCATTAAAAACTTTGGAGAGTGGAAGGCTGGTAACATAAATCTGAGAAGCTGCAGTAAAGAAAACAGATTGAGGCGGTAGGGGAAGGTATGACCAACTAGAAAATGTATGCCTCACCTAATGGATTCAAATGTATTATTTTTAAACTCTATGAACTAATAAACATTTACCAACTTGTGGCCCCCAATCTAGGTAAAGAGGAGTAGTGAACATTTATTGAATAATTACTGAATACCAGGCATAATGCTTGGTGCTTGGCGTGCAGTTCTCACTTGATTCCTCCACAGTCTTACGCAGGCAGTTCATCCTCAACGTGCAGGTAAGGACACTGAAGCTTGAGTTAAATGAATGTGATGGAAAATAGGTCTGTGTAACATATGTAACAAAAGGCAGGTGTCCACAATGTGTCAATATAAGAGTTAATACAAACCAAGAAGAAAAATCAATTCAGTAGAAAATAGGCAAAGATTATCAAGAAATAGTTCACAGAAAAAAATAAATCACCAATAAGCATTCAAAAGAAAATGTTCAGCCTTGTGTAAATCAGTGAATTTAATGGAAAAAATAAAGCCAGTTGTAAAATAGTATATTGTCTATTTGTGTTGAAAGCATTTTTGTTTGTATAAATATATGTATTTAAATATATAGAAACAAAACTACACATTAAACTATCCCCAGTAGTTACTTCTGAGAAAGGGATTGGGAAAGATGATGGAAGAACAAGACTTTTATGCTTGACTCCTATAAAATATGAATCTCATAATATGAATGTATTTGTATATTTTTAATTAAAAATATCAAAACTTTTTTTTTTTTTAAAGAAAAAAATAAGTCCATAGAGTAGAGGTGAAAAAAGGGTTGATAGTGTTCTAATTCCAGATTATAATGGGCCATCTTTTGCTTTAGGATTGTTTTAGAAGGGACTGTGGACCAAGTCTGGACCACCCATTGGACTTTGTTCCAGCCCTGGATTTCTAGACTTGGTAGTCAAATGGATGTCCTGCTGCCATAGGGCACATATGAAAAAGTGTGCTTGCAGTAGCTGATACAGCCTATTCAGTTCAACCCTTCATTTATCCAGCAGCATTTGAGAGCCATTCTGTGTTCAAGACTGGGCTGTGGAGATGTACTAACTCAAGGAAAAAGGAATTTGGTAGAAAGAGATACATGTTGTAATAGAGTGAGAAGCCATGTGTGGGAGTGAAGAGTAGGAAGCAATTCTGACAGGACAATGGGGAAAGGCTCCATGGAGGGTGTTATGGTATCTGGGCTGAGAGATGATGGGTTTTTGATGAGTGGAAATGTTCCATGTTGAAGGAATGGTATCAGCAAAACCATGGAGGTGAAAAAGGCCAAGGTAAGTGGTTCAAGCAATAGATGGGAGCCTCTCAGATGGCTGGTAGGCTGCCTGAAAGAATGTGTGAATCAGTAAAAATTATAGGCAGGGCCAGGTTGCAAGAAATCTTGAATGCTATGCTAAGGTGTACCCTCTGGCTACGAGAGAAGACATTAAAGGTATATGAGAGGTGTAGTGACTCAGCCTTATATATAAGGACAATTATAATCCTTTCAAAAGGAACCTGTAGCCTCTTTTTGATGTCATTTAAGTTAGTTGACTAGTTGAGAAATGCTGTCCAAGGTATTTGATGTTTTGTCTTTTGATCCTGTAATGAGGAAAGCTTAAAATTTTACTTGAGATCTGGAAAGTGAGGGTATAGGAAGCTCAGAGTTCAATTCTTACAAAAAAAAAAAAAAAAAATCCTATCACCTTTGGCATTAGAATCTTTAAATGCTAGAGCAAGAGGACTTAACAAAATTCAGGCTTTGGCCTTAATGCTTAAGTTGCCCAAAGGAATATTCTTTGACTTTATTCCAACCATTATTGAGACTCCTAATAAATGTACAGCAAGCTATGATGAAAATAACTGATAACCACTATACCTTAAAGAGAATGTTGTAAGGATTAAATGAAATAATTGTACAGTGCCTTGCCCAGTGCCTGACATTGAATAAGTGCTCTATAAATAGTCTCAGCCATAGAGAACAAAAACCCACAAATAAATGCACATACAGTTGGCTAATGATAGATTTTACTGGTGATTTCTTAACCACAGGCAAGGACATTGTTATGTTCCTGGCTATGTCCTCAGTACCTGGAATGGTGCTGTGAGTTGTGTTCAGCTGGTCAGAATTCTTACAGAGCGCATCAATGAATCTGTGGTTCTTCAAAAATCAGGGTTCCAAAAACTATGTAATGTCAGTTTTATCCCATTAAATTCATTTGCCAAATTATTAAAGTCCTATGAGTTATCTGAAAGTAGTTGCAAGCAGCTTAAAATTTTCTCATCATGTTCTTTAAAAAAATACGTTTAATAGTTGATTTTTCAAGCACAAAAATTTTCAAACATCAAGCCACAAAATTTTTGTCCATTTTAAGTGCCCTATCACATAGTTTGATTTTTCTTCATTTTAAGACCCCTTTATCTGGTTCCCAAAATATAAAGTTTGAATATATTAATGAAACTTTTTCTTAAACAGTAGAACTAAAGAGTATATATAAATCGTGAATGTGAAAACTTCATAAGTATTGTAACTTAGAGCACCTGGCCGAGTCCCTGAAGCATCATTCTGCCTGCCCAGGTGGTCCTTCATGGCTTTCTAATAGAGACACTGAATCACACTGCTTTAAACACTGATGTAACCTTTTTTATCTTTTACTCATTTTCAATAGGCATCTTCCAAAACATAACACACTTCCTCCTGAAATTTATTTAATCCTCATGACCAAGTTGTCAGCTGACTTGGATTATTGGAGTGTGATGCTCTTCGCTCCTGCACTAAAACAACCCAGACTACTGTGCTTTTAGTCTTTTTTTTTTTTAATAGATTTACTGAGATATAATTCACACACCATACAGTTTGCCCATTTAAAGTATTCCACTCAGTGGCTTTTAGTATGTTCGCAAGAGTTGTGCATCCACCATAAGTCATTCCACGACACTTTCACACTGCACCCCTTAGCTGTCACCTTGCTATTTCCTAACTCCAGCCTTAAGAAACCACTAATCTTTGCTTTGTATAGATTTGGCTATTCCACATACATAAAATCAGATAACATGTGGTCCCTTGCAACTGGTTCTTAAAACGTTTTCAAGGTCCATTCATGCGATAACATGTTTCAGTACTTCATTACCTTTTATTGCTGAATAGTATTGCGTAGTATGGATATACCATATTTTTATACATTCATCAGATGGTGGATATTTGGGTTGTTTTTACCTTTTTGACTTAATGAACAGTGCTGCTGTGAACATTCATGTACAGATTTTTGAATGGACATGTATATTTCTCTTGGCTATATACCTAGGAGTGGAATTGCTACATCATATGGTAACTTTAACCTTTTGAGAAAATATCAGTTTCCAAAGTGACTGAACCATTTTACATTCCCAACAGCAGTTCCCACATCCTCACCAGTATTTGTCATTATCTGACTTCTTAATTATACCAATTCTATGGGTGTGAAGTGGTATCTCCTTGTGGTTTTGATTTGCATTTCCTCGATGACTATATGTATTTTTACTCTAATATCGCTTTCATCAGTTTTTCTGTCTATATCCTCCCAACCAGGGCTGCAGTGTTACATTTCATTATTGCTAATATGATTGCCTTACCTAAAAGCCTTTCATTTCCCCTCTAAAAACTGTCTTTCATCTACTATAGACTGGGATCCCATATAACCCAACTTGTCAGAATTATGTCCAAAGTAATATTAAATGGGTTCTTAGGCCCTAGCAATAAGTAAGATATATGCTTGGACTGTGTGACTGCTGATCTAGCAGCTTTGAAACTACTTCTATTTAAAACCAAGATTTTATTGAAAAAAAGAAAAAAGGAAGGTAGGAAGAGAGTAAGAAAGGAAAAAGAGAAAGAGGGAAAGAAGGAAAGAAGCTCAGCTTTTCACTAGTTGTGTGAACTAGTTGGCCCCAAGTCTTCATGAAGGTAGATTTCCCACCTCTCCCTGCTTCATGCCTGATATTGCTTCACTCCTCCGCACCTCTGCATGTGCTGTTCCCTCTTGCACTGACCCCACCCCCATCTGTTTGTCTTCCTGGCAAGCTTTTATTCTTTTATTTAACTATTAAGTAATTTTTTCAAACATAGACAAAAAATGAATAGTATAATGAACCCCAACCAACAATTACCAACTGCTGGTCAATCTTGCTTCATCCTCTACTCCCCACTCCTCTCAAACTGGATCCTTCAGAAGCAAATACTAGAGAGCATACATTATTTGTCTTTTATTTTTCTGGTCAAATGTTTATTATTAAGGAGAAATTCACATAAAATTAGCCATTATAAACTGAATGTTTCAGTGGCATTTAGTACATTCATAATATAGTGCAACCAATAGGCTCTAGCTAGTTTGAAAACAGTTTAATCACCCAAAAGGAAACCCCATACCTATTAAGCACTCACTCTCCATTCCCCTCTTCCACCCACCCCTAACCACCATTCTGGACTCTGTCTCTATGGATTTATCTATTCTGGATGTCTCATATAAATGGAAACATCTAATATATGACCTTTTGTGTCTGACTTTCACTTAGCATATTGTTTTCAAAGCATAATGTTGTAGCATGTATCATCATTTCCTTTTCATGGCTGAATAATATTCCACTATGGCCAGACTACATTTTATTTATCTGCTTATCAGTTGATAGCCATTTGGGTCATTTTCACCTTTAACTATAGTGAATAATGCTGCTATGAACCTGAGTGTACATGTACTTGTTCAAGTACCTATTTTCAATTCTTTGGGGGATATACACCTAGAAATGGAATTGCTGAGTCATGTGATAATTCTGAGAGAAGGGATCATTCTACGTGTAGCTTTTTGAGGATGTAAGTAGCCTCTCCTCTGAAGCCTGCCCTAATTTCCTCAAGTGACTCCACCTTTGTTTCTCTCTCTGTTAAGAGCACCTTCCTCATTGCGTGGCATTTACTGGTTTATGTGTAGTTTTACCTTACAACATCCCTTCCTCTGGTAATTGAGCCCTCTTTCAGGAGACACTCCCCCTCATGCTCACATCTCATAGTTCAAGTGGAACTAACCCACATGATTCCTGGCTCAAGAGATGGACGAGTGGTCCAGGTCAGGTCGGTCAGTCAGCCCTTAGGCTCTTGCTGGCTGTGTTGGGGAAGATAGACTCTTCCCCCTAGGTTTGCTATCTACAAGGCCCCTGTGTACTAGCAGCTGCCAGGAGTTCAGCCTGCCTAAGCATGAAGTCAAGAGGGAGGGAGGCAAAGCTAAGACATGGAGAAGAGACAGGTTCATGATGAAATCAGTTTGACTCCTGATTGCAGCCATGCTTGAACCTCCCAGTGGCATGAGCCAGTAAATTTCCTTTATTGCTAAAGCTAATGTGAGTTTTGTCTCTTGCTGCTGGGAGACAATTGATGGTGGATACATAAGGGATTATCTACCAACATGCTTCTGTCCATCTCCCCTTACTTCATCCATGCTGTCTCCATGAGTTGCCATATTCTTATAGTCCAAGATTGACAAGTAGGGATTAGAGGGTCAGTCCTAGTTCTTGGGTCATAGGAGCAAGAAAGTGTAAATGAGAGCTATTGGCATAGAGAAATCCCAAGTCGGTAAGAAGTGAGACAGCATACATTACAGCACCAAAGGCCTGGCCCCAGCTGCTCCTGCAGCCATCTGCACACAATCCTCACCATGGTTTCAGAATGTAATGTGTGTCAGTTTACTTCTATCTAATCTCCCCTTTTTGATCCAACCTAATTCAGGTTGTATTTCTGTAACCTCTCTATTTATATGTCTCCCATAAGGTCCTTAAGACACAATCACTTATTCACTTTTGTGTTCTTCACATCAGTATGGGACTCTGCTTTGATGCCTGCATGGACACACAACTGACTTTATGTCAAGCGCTTGTCTGTTTTAGGAGCCATGCTAAGTTATTATGTGTGCTGTCTTGTTTAATCTTCCCAGTATCCCCATTAGCTGCTAGTAGGTGGAACCATGTGAAATTTCCAATATTCAGCTGTTTTCTGATCTATAAAAATAGCAGTTTCATGTGGCCCAATCTAGTATGAATGGGATTTTGCCAATGAAACCAGAGAGATTGGGGTCTTGCCCAAGGTAAACCAGGTAGAAATGCTGCAATTGACAGGCAAAATGAGGCCTTGATTTTTAGATAGCATGAGTGAGTGAAGAGAGGAAAGTCTTGAAGCAGAGCCTCAGCCCCTGCCTGTCTACCCTTGGTTCAGTAGACAGAGCAGAGAAGGCCAAGGGCCCAGGAGCACAACAGACATACAGGGCCGAGCAGAATTGCTACAGGATCACAGTAGGGCCACCCACTGCTTTCCACAGGACTCAGCCCAGACAGGCTACAGCTGGGTGACAGCATCTCTGCCACACCTTAGAACCCAGTACTCATGGAGAGAGAGCTCACTAGGGGCCTGGTTTGCCCTGCAAATTCCTGGTGGTCAAAATAGAGAAGGGCAATGGGGCCTCTGAGGAAACGTGTTTGTGAAATCTCTCAGAGTGGTCAAAACAGGCAACCTGCCTTCTGCCCATTTGATGCCCTGTGACCTCAGGCAAATGACTTCACCTCTCACTGCTGCTTTACTTCAGCTGAAAAACGGAAATAATAGCACCAGTCTCATGGGGTTCTTACAAGGGTTTCATGAGTGAATCCATGTAAAGAACCCAGGACAGTACTTGACACATAATAAATGCTCAGTTAACAAAAACTGGTGTTGCTATTATTTGGAAGCTCTGCTCCCATGTATATTCTTTGCTATGGTTGTGACAAAATGTTGCCATTCCCATGCTTACTGTCACCTTCATACCTTTGTACATGCTATGCCCACTGCCTGTCTGTCCCTCTGTACACTTTGGAAATTTCTGCTCTTCTTTCAAAGACCCTCTCTTCTCAGAAATCTTCCTTGATCAACCCTTCTCCTCTCACCATGTTCCCCAGACCAGCAAAGCAGTTTCACTCCCTTCTTTGAGTATCCATTCTAGCACCAGCTATGCTGGGCCTTTGTTACAACTACACAGTGAGTTGTGATGGTGCAGCCCTGCTGGACTATGAGGGGAACTCGGAGAGGGGCTAGGTTCCTCTCCTTGGGGACCCCACAATCTCAATGGATAGGCAGTGGCTGGGGCCCTGGAGCCCTGGGACACCTATCCCACAAGGACATTTCAGGGTGCTTCCAGCTTTGGAGAGGAAGATACCAAGTGACTGAGGTTTATGGGACAAGTACACAGAGGAACTTGAGTCTGGAAGGAGGCCAGCATGTTGGTCCCACACTTCAGACCCAGCTCTCTGGTGCCACCCACTGGAGAACTGCAAACTTTTATTAGTGGCCCCCCAAAAGAATTTGGTAACATTGTGCATCCTCTCACACATTTTAAAATTGGCATTCACAGTATAAAAATTTAAATAGATGCAAGGATGTACTTTCCAGGATATTTAAAATATTGACATTGTCAGGTTAAACTGTTTCATTATCCATATGAAAAGTACACAAACAAGCTCTTCTTTATTAATGAAGTTTTATGCTTCATTGTTTTTGCTTCAAAACTTACATAAATTCTATTGTTCCCAAAAAGTTTTAGCCCAATGTAATGCATTCTTATGCCTAAAATACTCTTATTGATCACACCATCCTACTTCTCTGTAGCAAAAACTAAGGATATAAACTGAAGTTTAAAATTTTTTTAATTTTCTGTGACTAAGTCACTGTTTAAAAAATATTCTGTAGAATTTTAATTACAAATATTAGTATGCAATTGATCAAAACAACAAATATTGTAAAGGTTGATATTTATTCAAAAAAATATTATTAGAATGCATTTTTATGAGTCGATTGGATTTCCTTTATTTTGTGTACCAGTAGATAAATATTTCTTATTTCTATAATGAGAGAATGCTCAACTTCATCTCTTCCCAGTTCTCCTTTTTACACGCATAAGCACTCAGAAGTCTCGTCACATAAATAAGCAGCAGAAGGAGTGTGGGGCCATGTCACTCAAGTACTTTAACTTCCTTTTGAGTTTTGTGCCAAAAGTCAATAGTAATCCATCATCAAGAATTTTTTGTTGTTGCAACTGGGTAATAGGTATATGAGGGCCATTCACTGGTCTCTCTAGTTTGTGTTTTCCATTTTTCATAGTAAAAGTTAAAGAAATTATGATTAATCTCTATTAGTTAACAAGATGATTGGGCCCTCCTACAATTTTGTTGCAAGCCAAAAAATGGAAACTACTTGGCTGTTAAAAGGATTTATCTCCCAGTCTTTGGAGCCCTTAGAGCTTTTCTTCCTCTTCAGACCCAGAATAGGACTTCCAACTGGACTTTCTTTTGTCAGCCTCAGGTAGGGGACATTTTCCTTTCATTCCCAAGGCAGGAAGCTGCTTTCTGAACAAGTCAGTGCACCATTTGAAGACTGTGGTGGGTGACTGTGATGGTCCCCTTGGCCAAGGGCCTGAGGCAATAGAACAGGCCAAGAAGGAAAGAAAGACTCCATCTCAGAATGTAAGTGCATTCTCTGCCCACTCCAGCCTCTCCCATGTGCCCTGCCCAGAACCTGGCACCTCTCAGTGCACAGGACCTGGGACCTGCCCAGGGTTATGGGGTTAAGAAGGGTGAGGCCAAGTTACTTTAACCCAGGAAAGCTTAGTGAATAAATTTCAATTAAAATCAAAATTAACAACTAAATATAATCGTGGAGTGGACCCTGGGATTTGGGATGAGTGGGGTAGGGGTGGGGGAACACTACAAAAGGCCTCCTTGGGACAATTGACAATATTTGCACACGTTTTGCAGATTAAGTAATAGTATTGCATCATGATTAAATCACCTGATCTTGAAAACTATTGTGGTTGTGTAACAGAACGCCCTTGTTCTTAGTAAATACACACGGAAGAATTTAGAGTTTAAAGGGCATCACATCATGTTTGCAACTTACTCTCTGATGCTTGAAGGGGGACTTGAATATGCAGAGAGGGGGCCAAAATGCTAAAACTTGGTGAATCGGGGGTAAGAAGAGGGTTCAAGAGTTCTTTGTACTATTCTCATAACTTCTGTAACAAATTATTTCAAAACTAACTCTGACGCAGCAAGCCTGGTCTCTGTCACCGCCTGGTGGCTGCTGTGGGGAGCGCACCCTCATCGTCCGAAACCTTTAAATTTCCCGCTTCCAGCAGCGGCTCCCGACTTCCCTCTGTCCAGCGGAGGCGGGAAGAGAGCCTCCCGCCCAGGGCGTCCCTGGCTGAGCCGGTTGGTTTCCCTTCAGGTTTAGGTCAGTCTGCCTCTGTGAAACAGTGCAGGCGCATTTCTTGTGCAACCAAAGTGATGACATATTAACCTTGGTTTGAGAGGTCAGAATTTCAGGGCTCCCAACCCAGATACTTTCTACAACGAGGGAAACTGAGGTCCAGAGAGGACCAGTTCTCCACCAGACTGGAACCAAAGTCTTCCTGCCTCCCTTTTTTTCTCAGCAAGCAGCCAGTTGGAGACTCTCAAATCTGGCTCCTCCCCTAGAGTCTGGGCTCCCACCAACCTGACTCCAGCAATCTGACCTCACCCTCCATTACCCCTGTGCCTGCACCCACCAGGCACATTCTCACACCTCCAGGCCTTGCCCACACGATCCCTCTACCCCAACTCCCCACCTCCCAGAGGCCTTCGATGCCCAGTGGACCCTCCCTTCTAGTCTCCCCATTTGTGTGCCTGTACATTCACTTTTTAGTCTCTCACTTCTTGCTGTGTGCCTGCTTTGCTGGCAGCAAAGGGAGGCTCCTGTGGACAAGACCTGTCTGGTTTTCCAGGTGTCCATAGTGCCTGGCAGAGCAGGGGCTTTGGCAAGGGAGGGAACATTTGTCCCTGGTTCTTTTTTCCCCCAGCTTTACTCCCAGACAATTATCCACAAAGGAGTGTCCCCTTCAGGAGCATCTTTGGTTTCTGAGAGGTCAAGGCCCCAAAGTGGGAAATGGGTGTGTTGGGGATGCTAACAGTGGCTCTGTTCTTTGTGGACAACATGTTGCTGGGTCATGTACCATCAGAGAAAGGAGTGCAACCCTTCGGAGGGCAGTGGGGCTCATGGGCGTTGGGAGCCTCCTCACAACAGGGATGCCAAAACTCAGGACGACCTCAGGTGAGCAGTCCTTCCACTGCACTGGTCTTGCCTTTCCAAGAGATGAGGGATGACACAAACTGGACTGTCTCTGCCCCACGACCTAGAGATTCTCAATCCTTCTGAGTCCCCTTCCCTCTTTGTCCCTACAGGCGACCCCGCTGGCGGTTCGGGCAAAGGGTCCCACCCTGAGGACAATGGCAGGGGTGGAGCTGGAGCGGACACGAGAACAATGGGCCCTCCACCCCCACCCTGCCTGGCCCGCTTCCGGCCTTTCTGGGCCTGGGCTGCTGGCGTGCTGGAGCAGCGCTGGGAAGGCAGAGGGGACCAGGAGCCGGAGCCACCATGCAGAGCCTGGGCTGATGCTGTGCCCTCCCCTGGGACATGCCTGGGGCCCCTCCCCCAGCTGCTGTCCTAGAGGCCCAGGGGTCACTTCGATCTAACTCTGCCGCAGGGCCTTTCCAGGTAGCCTGGCAAGGGGGATGATTACTTTTAAAAACTTTTCTATTTTAAATTGAGGAATAGTTTATACAGAGGGAGATGGACAGATCTGAAACATGAAGTCTGATGAGTTTTTACACGTTTATACCCTGTCACCAACTCTCAGAACAAGGCAGAACATTCCCAGCTCCCTGGAATTTCCTGGTGCTCCTTTCTAGTCAATCCCTGCCCCCAACCCCTGACAGCCGCGGATCTTTTATTTATTTTTTGTCCCTACAGCTTTACCTTCTCCAGAATGTCATCTAACTGGAATTGCACAGTATGTAGACTTTTGAATCTGGCTTTGAGATCCATCCATGTTGTCATGTGTATCAATAGTTCATTCTTTATTCTATTGTATGGCTGTTCCTCCATTTGGTTATCTATTCACCAGCTGTGAGACATGGATTATTTCCAGTTTGGGGCATCTATTATAGAGCTGCTGTAAACATTTGTGTACAGGTATTTGTGTGGATGCGTGTTTTCATTTCATTTCAATACCTACCAGTGGAATTGCTGGATATCATTAGTCTACATTTGACTTTTTAAGAAACTAATTTTCCAGAGTAGCTGTACCATTTCACAGACACAAACACATCCCCAGCAGTATATGAGAGTTCCCGTGGCTCTACATCCTTGCCAACACTTGATATTCAGTCTTTTAAATTTCAGCCACTTGAGTGAGTGTGGAATTGTCTCAAGAGAGTGTTTATTGACTAAACAAGGGAGCAAATGCCCAGAGCACCCCCTACCTTCAGGAAGTCTCATTGGTTTCCCGGCCTTTCCCAGCCTTCCAGGTAGTACTTCCATATAGGCAGGGGCTCTAGGGCCAGAGTCAGCCCATGTACATACAGATCCTAGGTGGACAGATGCCTGTCCCCATCTGTCCTTAGGACTGAGTGGGCATGTACCTCCCTATACTCAGGTCCTTCCCAGATGCTCAGCCTCCAGAAGGAGCTGGCACTGAGTCCCCAGGCCAAAAGTGATGGGAGAGACTCTTTGAAGGGGGACAGTTGAGCTGGGACTTGAGTAATGAGAAGGCAGCAGCCCTGGGGAGATCCGAGGAAAGGGCATGACAGGCAGAGAGCACAGCAAAGTCTAAGGCCTAGAGGCGAGAGCATGCTTAGCACACATAGGCAACAGTGAGGGGGCTAGTTCTGGAGCAGAGAGCAAAGGGCAGAGTAGAAGAAGCTGAGGTTGGAGATGCCATGAGGTCAGGCAGTATCCTAGTGTGCTTCAGCTGCCATAACAAAGCACCATGGGTTAACCACAGAAATTTCTTTCCTCACAATTCTGGAGGCTAGAAGTCCAAAATCAAGGAGTCAGCAGGTTTGGTTTCTTCTGAGGTCTCTCTCCTTGGCCTGCAGATGGCCACCTTCTCACTGTGTCCTCATTTAGTCCTTCCTCTTTGTGTGTACATGTCTGTGTCCTAATCTCTTGTTATAAGGACACTGGTCCTATTGGACTAGGGCCCATCCCTGTGACCTCATTTAACTTTATTACCTCTTTAGAAGCCCCATCTCCAAATACAATCACATTCTGAGGTGCTGGGGGCTAGGACTTCAATAGATGGCTTTTGCTCTCAGGGAGGTGGGGGCCTGGGCGAGTGTTGAGCAAGAAGAGACAAAATGTGATTTACATGTTAACAGGATCCCTCTTTCCCAAGGCCAGGAGGATAGACTACAGGGGGCAATGGGGTACAGGGTGGGAAGACCACTGAGGAAGTAATAGCCTAGGCTGGAAGCTGGTGGCTGGACCTGGGTGGTAGGGTAAGTGGAGAGCAGGGATCAGACTCTTGTTATGATTGGGAGGTAGAGCCAGCAGGTTTCCCCGAAAGGAAGGACCACTGGGGGGTGAGAGGGTTATTTAGGGAAATTGGGGTTGGGGCTCAGGGAGGTGCCAGCTTCTCTTTCCTTCTAGTCTGATTCCTTATCTACTAAGTGCCTACTGTGTGCAGCCGCCCCAGGAAGGCAAGGTCTGGGGCAAGAATCCAGGCCACAAGGCTTGCTGACTCCAGCTTTCTGCTCCTCCGGCCCTTCCTTCTTCCTCCTGGTGGTGGAGCCTGACCCCCACTTGAACAAACATCTTGTAGCCGTTTCCGCCTGGCCTGCCCGGAGCCCCAGCCTGGCCTGAACAAACACTAGAGACCTGGCTTCCGGCCTCAGCTCTGGGAAAAGCCCAACCAAGGGCTGTTCAGGTCAACCTGGAGGGGAGTGTGGGGAGGAGGCACCCAGACCCCTGCAGGGGGATCTGCCCAGCCTGCCCTGGAGGCTTCCTGGTGCTTCTGGAGCCACCAGCTCAGTGCTTGGGCTCCAGGGTCCCTATCCATAAAATGGGCCTAATTACGCCTGCTTTAGAGGGCTGTAGGGAGATGGAAAGTTCGGGGCTGGCCTGGAGCCATAAGGGGGTGACACTGTGCACAGGGCTCTGAGAGGCCTGGGGGAGTAAGGCTCCAAGGGATGCCCCACCTTCAAGGGACCACACTGCTAGAAGGGGCCAGAGTCTACCTTCCCACCTGTGGCCTCCCCACTCTTGTTCCCATTTTCTGAAGTGTCCCGTGAGGTTGCACCTCCAGTCCTGTTCCTGTCACTTCAGAGTCTCCTGGTATCCCTGTTAGATTAGGAACCAGATCAGGGATGGGGACAGGAGTGGACACCCCTGACAACATAAAATATGTGAAAATGGTTGACTGTGAGGAGTGAACTCCCTGTCCCTGGAAGTGTGAGCAGAGGCAGCTGGATGTGCAGGAGGTGACCTCATTAACTGCTCCGAGAGCCCTGTGAAGTAGGCAAGCTAGTGGGTTCTGGGGTCAGAGAGACCCAGGTTGAAATCCCAGTTCTGCTGTGTGACCAGGCCCTCAGTTTTATGAATGTGGAAGGGAGGCTGCTCTGCCTCCTTGGCTGGTTGGAAACCAAGTAAAATGATTAGGGAAGAGTGCCAGCACCCAGTGCTCAGTCACTGTGGAGCTGAGCGGAAGTACATGGATGTATTTTCCCCCTCCATGACCAAGGGAGACTGGGCCTCCTTTCTCTACCTCGCTGGGGGTTCAAGCTGATTCACCATTTAAGCCCCCTAGTTGATAGCTTTGCCAGATAAAGCCTCCCCAGCTGGGGTTTGATTTTGTTTTTGTTTTTCAGGCAGGATCTCAGAGCGGAAACAATAGAATTAATTTTTTTTTTTTTCCTTCAGAGAAGTTTCTCCTCATCTCAGAGCTGTGGGGCTGGATTCCCACCTCACCTTCCGGTCTTGGTGTTCTGAGGAGCCCCCAAGAAAGGATGGGCCTGGGTGGGGGAGGTCAGGAAGGAGAGGTCTGGGTGGGGCTGTGAGGGAAGACCTAATGTGCTTCTTCCTGACTCTGGGTCATTCATTGCTCCTGCTGTCTCCCCCAGCTCCCCAACACATGCTCCCATTGGTAGCTTTTGTGAGTCCTTGAAATCAGGTGTCATCTCCAAGAAGTCTTCCTTGACCACTGCCACTAGGGTTAAACTGGTGTCAGCACCTTCCAACTCTTATATAAGCTACAGTCAATCTTCCACTGTGATCCCTCTCTTCTGCCTGAGGCTCTGACTTCAGCAAAGATGGCCCTCAGTGGACATCAGCTGAGTACAGCATGGAAACGGGAACCCAGTATTGTGTCTGGTCCTCACTGTCAGCTCAAGTGTCTTGATCTGGGAGGGGAGAGGTAGGAGGGGAGAGTCAGATTCAGACAGGAGGGCCAGGGGGTCAGGGTTGGGAGAGTAGGCAGAGAGGATATGGGTGAGACAACACACAAGGGCTGTACGACTTTGGGCAGTGAGCTCTCTCTGAGCTTGTTTACTTCTCTGTAAAATGGGGGTAACGGCACCCCCTGGTGGAACTAACTTGAAAGGCCCCAGTGCAAGGCCTAGGGGGTGCCCTTCAAGTGCTTTAATCAGTTTAGCAAGGACAGGAGTTGGGGTTGGTGCCAGATAGTGGGGTCTCCTACCTGGAAGGGTCTAGGGCATAGAAGCAAAAGCAGAGCCTGGGACCCACAAATCATCTCTAGCCACTCAGCTACTAATGCTAAAATTAGTGCAACCAACCCCCTCCTGCCTTCTCCCAGCATCCTCTGAGAGGAGGCCAAGGGTCCTGCAAATGGAACTGAATTATCGGCAGGGGGGACTCGAAGTTGTTGTAAATCACGCTGTGGCTACAGCATTTAACGGCCTTTTCTAAGGTTCCTCACTTAACCTCTCAGGCCCTCGCCAATCACGCAGGGACTAGCGTTGGGTGGGCACGAGGGGTCCAGAGGGTCAGGGGTCTAGCTTAGACTCCCCATGCCCAAGTCCCATTGGTGGCCTTGAGGGCCAGTGAGGAGAGAGGGACTAGAATGTGGGAAGAAGAGCAGAGGGAGGCACCTCCTGGAAAAACACTTGCACCCTTCTGGCTGGGTAATAAATAGTAGGGCTTACCTATAGACTGTAACACTAGTGCAGGGTAGCTCACCCCCTCCACACATGTGCATGGCAGAAACCCAGTGTCCCACAAATTGCAGCCCATATCGTCGTGTGCTTGGCTCTGCCCTGAGTTAATGCTCCATGACAACCAGGAGAAACTGAGCACGGAGCAGGGCAATGACTTGCTGGGAAGCTGCAGAGCTCCAGTTCCACCGAGGCTGCCTTTCAAAAGAGAGCTGCGGTTCACCCAGGCAAGTCTGGCTATGGACGTTGTGACAGAGCGGAGGGTCTGGGTTGGGCAATTCTTGAGTGGGCAACCACAGACAGGCAGCTGGCTGCTTTGCACCTCCAGCTCCCGTCAGCAGAATGTAGCTGTGGGTGGGCGACAGGTCCTGGGCTGGCTGCTGGCAGTCTGCGTGTCCTCATTAAAGCCCTGGGCCCCGCCACTTCTGGCAGGTGCAGCTGCTGAGCTGATTTCCTTTGGCCTCTGATTCCCTGCAAAAATGCACCAGAACCCATATCCCTTAACCCATTGCTTTGTCCCATGTTTATCTCTAACATAAATAATACTCATTCCTTTAGGAAACTCAGAAAACTCAAACACAAAGAAAAACTTCAGCCCTCTTCCCCTACCCCTCAGAAGTCATAACTTGGCAAGGCAAGGCATCAGGGGTGCATCCTGCCTAACTCTGCTTCTCCTTGACTTTGTGACCAGGGATGCACACCCTTGGTGGCTGGGCCTTAGGGTGACCATTTGTAGCTGTGTGGCCTGTCCAAGCCCAGGACCTGGGGCTGGAGCTCAGGCCACAAAAGACCTTAGTTCCTTTTGGGGTAGGGGATGCCCAACTCTGCCTATGGCTACCAAGGGGGAAGTGAGAGTGAAAAGGCAGGGATTGGGTGACTCAGGTCCAGTAGAAGAAATGAAACTGCCCCAAGGCCTCCCACCTCTGACAAGCCTGTCCACAGTGGGCCAGCAGGGCCTTGTTCAAGATGGAGATTCCCAGGTGGTGCCCTGCCACCTACCCATACCATCCTTAGGGGCCCCAGAGCCCCAGCCTGTGCTTCAGTAAGGAAGGGGAGTCCCCAGCTCCCTGCCCAGGAAGCCCCAACTTCAGGGCACCTTCTGATCCTCAAAACCCTGGCTTTGACCCTGACCTTGCCAGCCACATCTCTTAAGTGAGTTCAGAGACATCGAGGCAGGGGGAAGAGTACTAGATTGGCCTTGTTTTTAGGTACAGACTAAATTGAAACTAGAACCCTGACCTGCTCCTTCGAGGGCCTCAGACACCTACCCCAGACTTTCTTGGTGGCTGCCTCCCAGAAAGTTATACAATCCCAAGTCTCCTGTAGCCCCTGAGAGATCTCCATAGTCACACAAAGCCAGGTTCAAATCCTGTGCTATCCTTTGACCATGTGGCTTTGTCAAGCACCTTCTTTTTGGCCTATAAAATGAGGCCAGTGAGACCCTGTGCTCATATGGGGAATACATGAGATAAGTGCAGGCCTGGAGGGGCCCAGGCAGGATAGGTGTCAGTTGGGTTGGGAAGTTTTGGTATATGGCTGCTCCTGCCCCACATGCCAGCCAAGGTGTGGCCGGATAATGAGCTGGGTGGCTGAATCTGTGCTGACCTCATCACTTTCCGCTGGGGTCCCACAGGGCCGCCTGTCTTGATCAGGAGAGGGTCTCTTCTCCTATCCTCTTCCTCCAGACCTCCTTCCTGCTTCCCTGAGCTGAGGCTGGGCCCTTCCGTCCAGGCGCTCATCAATTGCACCCGAAGTGCTAAGCATCCGGCTGGCCTTCTCAGGCCATGACTCACTTCCTGTTTCCTGGAGTTGGAAATAGCTTTCCCTGGATGCTGGGCAGGTGCTGGGGGGCTCCCTACCCAGACAACTGCTCAATGTCTCCACCATCGTGCCCCATTCAGGCCTGTGCATCTAACACTGATTACCAAGTCTGTGTTCTGTTGGATACGGAGCCAGCCTGAGAATCCACCTGTTGCTCATTTAGGTATGTAGGAACACCCACTCAGGAGTCTGGCCCTAGGGCAGCAGCAGTGCACAGGAGAGAAGAGGACCTGCCCTCAAGGAATCTGCATACATTAACCAAATAGTCACATAACTAGTGTGCCCAGAAGACTGTGCAGGGAGGGTGCAAGGGTGTCTGACCACAGAGCTGAGCCAGGAAGTAAGAGGGACAGAAGTAAGAAGGACAGCCAATTAGGTGATGGGACCAGGGGTGCATGACCACCTGGAGCGGGGCTATCGGCCACACAAGACTGTGGGTAAAGAAGAAGGCTTTATCCCAAGAGCTTTTGCAGGGTTTCAAGTTGGGGGGGGGTGGGAAACAACATGAACAGATTTGCAATTTGAAAATAATCCCTCAGGCTGCTTCATAAAGAAATGATTCAGGAACAGCAGGAGAAGGGCTGGAAGAGAGGGAGTAGGAAGCGTCCAGGCAGGAAGGGGTGGGGCTCAGACCAGTATGGTAGTCTCAGACTGATGTGGGGTGATGAGGGGGTGATTTCTGGACAGTAGGAGGGACAGGGCATCTAGGCGCCTCCTGGGTTCTGCCTTGAGCACATTGCAGGGGGACCTGGGGTTGAGTCCAGGCTGTGCCTGGACTCGTTCTTTGTGGCAAGTCACTTAACTTCACCATGCTTCACTTCTCCCATCTGTAAAGTAGGTATAATAAAAGCACATCCCTCTCAGGTGGTTGCTCTGAGGAATAAATAACGAAAATCCATGTGAAGCTCTCAGAAGGGTGCCTGCTCCTGGGCAGCCTCAATAAACATTAGCTCTTTTCATTCCAAAAGTATTTTTCTACCTCACGCCTTGTAGGTCTTGACCTTCTGCTATGTGCCAAGGGCTGTGCAAGGAGTGATGAGGCTCCCACAAGTTGGACAGGTGCAGCCTCACCCATTTTGCAGATGGGGAAACAGGCTGGGAAAGAGAAGGGCTCTGTCCAAGGTTCCACCGTTGGGAAGCAGTGAAGCAGGATGCGAATTGGTATCCTTCTGGCCCCATAGCTTCCCATGCTTCAGGGGGGCCCTTGAAGCACCCCACCCCTCCTCTGGCCTGGAGATGATGGAATGGAAAAGAGGCTGGCGCAGTTTCCCTGTGAATTTCAACTCAGCTAAGCCATGCCCTCATAGAAAATGGTGTGTTTTAGACACATAAACCCTCCCCAGGCCAAGGCAGGGCCTGTTGACCTTCCCTAACAGGAGGGGACATCCACAAGAGACAGGGACGAGGTGGAAGGGGAAGGTCAAAGCTGCTCTGGAGCTGTATGGAGTGGATACCAGCCAAGAAAATGATGGAAAACATTTGTTCATCTCCTCTCCCATTAATTAATTGATTCACCCTTGTAAGTCTGCTTGGAGTCCAACCTTTTGCTTGGTAGTACAGAGAACACAGGTATGCCCCCAACAAGAGCCAGCTCCCGAGAGACCTCCTGGCTGGTGGGGAAGCCAGAGCAAGACTCATTGTCACCTGGTGTGGGTGCTCTAATGGTGGCATTATGGAGTCCTGGGGAAGAGATCTAACCCAGTTTAGGAGGTCTGGGAAGGCTACCTAGAGGAAGAGAGACCAGAGCCAAGTCCTGGAGACCTAGCCAGGGCCACAGAGGAGGGAGAGGAGTTCAGGTTTGTGGTGGAACTTAATCTACACACCAGGGATGTGCGGACTTCTGGGCCTTTGGGACTCCGGTTCTAAATAGGCATGAGGAAATCTGGGGAGAAGTACAAGCAAAGGACAGCAGCTCATTCTGTGGTCAGTGAAGTAAGATGAGGGATGGCATCACCCAAAAGTCCCTAAAGAACCAATTCCAAGTTCCTCAACAGAGGGGACTTTGGCCAGGCTGAGAAATTGCTCAGATTGGGCTACCCAAGGTTAAGGATTGGATTATCCAAAGCCAGAGGCAGGACCATCCAAGATCAGAGGCTGGACCACTCAAGGTCAGAGGCTAGCCATATAAGGCCAGGCCAATCCCTACAAAGCAGAGATCAGGATATTGACAGTTGATCATAAAAATCATGGAATTTCATGACGAAACCCTCTACTAGCTCAGTAGGACCAGGACCAATGGCCTTGACAGAGAATGTCTTGATGGCCTCTAAGGGCCCAAATCCCCAGAGTGAACCAAAGACTGTGGGCCCATGGCAGCCCTTGTATGCATCACCTCACATCAGCCTGTTATGTTACATATGCAGATCTTTGCTTGTACATTCATCCCCCACATGTAACCAGATCCCCATCTGTGTACACATGACCCTGACATGCACTCCATGCATGTGAACACACAGACATACCCTTACTTACATGCACATCTTCTCATATCCATGCCAATCTCCCCCCACCCCGTCCACCCCCGCCCCACACACACACACCAGGAACAGCCCCAGACAGGGGCTCCTACAGGCTGCTGCTTTGGGGAAAGCTCATTACCAGGGCAGCCCCACGGGGCCCCTCATGACTTTTTCCTGGCAGCTGGGAGGTGGGCCAGCAGGCTCGGCCCTACCCTTCCTGGCAGCTGTCTACGAGAAGGTGCTTCTCCTTGAGAGCCCTCAGTCTGGGGTGGTGTGCTCCCCAGTCTGGAGTGTGCACACAGGGTAGAGAGTCTGTGTGGCAGGCTGTGGAGTTGAGTGGAATCTACACACAGTGACCATGGAGACCCCTCAAACTTAACACCTCCAAAGCGAGTTCTAGATCCACTAATCTGCTTGTTTCCCAGTGCTCTCTGACTCAGATAGAGGCCCCCCAGGTTGGTGAAGCCCAAGACCTGGGAACTCCCCAATTGGAGCCTCCTTCTCCTCACCCCCACCCCACATCCAACCCCCAGTCCTGGTGAACCCACCTTCTAAATAGCCCTCAGGCCATCTTCTCCCTCCTCTGCCACCACCTGTCTGGGCCCATGTCATCACCTGCCTGGATGGTTATCTGCAGAAGTCCGCTCCGTGCAACCCCCCGCTCCCGGCTTCCCTCAGTCCATTCTGATCCTACCCTTTCCTTCTGAAAGCCATTTACAGTGTCCTGAGCTCACAGCATGGTCAGAGGGCTCTCCCTGGCTCTGCTCTGCCCAATCCTTAGCATCCTGCAGATCTCAGCTAAAGGGTCACTGCCTCAGGGAATCCCTTGCTAAACCCAAGATGGGCTCGAGATCCCCTATGAGAAACTCTCCTTGAACCACCTGGCATTGCCCCTTCGTAGGAGCAGTAGCCCTTTGCAGTTATGGAATTATTCGAGTTTATTTGATTAAAGACTGTCTCCCTCATGAGGCTGGGCTAAGGACAGGGACCACACCTGTGGGGTCTTCTAAATATCCCCAGTGCCTGGCACATAGTAGGGGCTTAGCCAATGGTTGTTGTTGAATGAATGAATGACTTTGTTCTAGTGTTTTATTCCACCCAGGGTTTTGCCTGGAGGGGAGCAGGACCCTCAAAATTGCAATGAGAACTAGGTGTGAGGAGGTCACCTTGAGGGCCAGTGGGTCTCCCAAGCTGAAACAGCACGATGGCCTGATGTGTCCTGGTCTTGTGAAGGTGGGTGGTCAGTGTGGCTCCATGGGCAAAAGGGGGTCAAGGAGGCAGCCTTGGAAGATTCTGTCTGACACTGCCCAGGTAGAGGGTCTCTAGCATCCAACATGACCATCCTATCTACTTGGCAAATGTCTTGGTATGGTTATAAATTCATCCATCCCAATATTTATGGGTAGTGACTACATGTTTCACCCTGGAAGATCTCCTAGTCCTTTTGGGAAGACATATGTGCTCATACTGTGTGGTAAGTTATTTGATAGGAGAGCTTCTAATGCTGCAGGGCTCAAGGGAGACTTCTTAGAAGAAGGGCCATTTAGACTGGGCTTTGAGGGATGCCTAGAAGTTCACTAGAAAAGACTTTCTAATGGAGATGACTTTTGGGCTGAGTCTTGAGGGATACATTCAGGTTTATCAAGAAAACAAGAGAGGAGACATCTCTGGACACAGGGTTCTCTTTAGAGACTTGGGCAGGATATAGGGCCAGTAAGACCTAGGCCCTGTTATCCATGTCAGCTTTTCACATATGTCCCAAATGAGAGAGAGCGTCTCAGCTGCCCTGTCTGAGAATGGCAAGGATTAACCCAATTCATGTGTGTGCACAGAACTTAGCAAGTGCTCAGCCAGAGTGGGGGACATCTCAGAATCAGTCAGTTTCAGGCCATGCCTAGGGCAGGACTTCATTCTTTTGGACCTCCTGCTTGCATACCTCCAAGGCACTCACTGCTTTGCAGGGCAGCCCTTTCTCTTTCCAGATCTAGCAGTGTTTTTAGAAGACAAGCATACAGGTCAACCAAGTAGTGAGGTTTGAAGGCAGGGGGAAGGGAGAGGGGCCTGGTGGGGTAGCAGGCTCATCTGTTTTCAGCCCATAGCTGCCTGATCATCAGCAGCACTGATGCTTCCAGAAATGCTTTCATCCCTGCCACAGTCTCTCAGGGAGCATCAAAGGTGGGCAAAACATTCTCAGAAGTTTATCAGGGCATAAATGGGTCAGGTTTTTGCAAGGATTAGCTGGGGAGTGTCTAAGGCACTGTGGGTATTCGGCCCGCGTGACTCCCTCTCCTCCTCAGCTCTTGGCTTTCCTGCCTTCCTGTGGCTCCCGTCATCATAGGCGGACGCATTCATGGAGCACCTACTGTCTGCTTAGGGGTTGCCTGCCCCCAGCCAGCCTCGGGTGCTGTCCCTTGGAGATGGCAGTAGCCTGGGAATGTGGGTGGGGGCCCCCCGGGGCAGTGGCTGCTGGACAGAGGCTTCAGTGTGGAGCTGCCGGGGTCCTTTCTCCCGCCCAGACCCATGACTGAATGTCTGAGAATGTTGCCCATTATCCAACTCACAGAGCACAAAGGGGCCACACGGGGGCTCAGCAGGCCAGGCGCCCGGGATGGGTGCACGGGGGCTCTGAGTCCCCACCACAGAAAGCAAGGATGTGCCCATAGTCTAGAGGATGGCTGTCACATGCAGGAATGAGAACCATTTCCTCCAGCCCCACGGAGACAAAGACAGAAAAGACCAAGGGGCCTGTCCCCTCAGGCAAGGGCAGGCCACCTCTCCTGAGCCCTGAAACCAGAATTAGTGGGCCCATGCTGGTGGGCATCCAACAAAGGTGGGGGGCAGGGGAAGACTCCAGAACTCTAGAGGGGGCCAAAACCCCCTCGTGTCCCCACATGTCTACAGTGAGGAAACACCAACATAGCCTGCCAGCAGCATCGATTGTCTGTTATTAAACACATTAGCATGATGGGTGCTGTGTCTCCTGTGAGCACTGTCACTCAAGGGTCACCCCAGCACCTCGTGGGCTGATCAGTGGGACACAGTGGCAGTGACAGAAGATCCAGTGTGGAGGAGTGAGGTGGGCTAGAGAGGGATTAGAGGCCACTGTGGTCCACACATTTGCTGTGTGACCTTGGGCGGGCCTCTACGCCTCTCTAAGCTTTGGTGTCCATATTTATGAGAAGAGGGGAGGGAGACCCTGTGGAGGGTTAATTAAACGAGGTGATCTTGTGCATCTGAACCCTTAATGGAGCTGACACCCACAATGCGCCTCAGTGGCAGTGGCCATGAGGATGATATCATTACTGGGGGCTGGGGACTTTCCTGAGTTGGGTACAGATGATCAATTTTAGGAATCCGGGGGAGAGGAGTCCCGTGTTTCAGAGCTGGAAAGTCAATGGATAGCACACTTCCTGACATGCTGGGCCCTGTGACACATGTATGTTTTTCCATCCTCATAGCAGCCTTGTGAGATGAATTATATTTCCTATTTCTAGATAAAGAAACTGAGACTCAAAGAGAGGTGGAGCCACCAAGGCCACACAAGTGGCTAGGGGCAGAGCTGGGCCTGGAATTCAGGACTCAGCTCCAAAGCAAAGGGTAGAGGGACATCATGGCCAAGAGCAAGGTTTGGAGGCTGGTGAATTGAGCCACTATAGGCAAGTGGTGGCACTTCCTCGACCCTCAGTGTCCCCAATCTGTAAAATGGGGTTGACAAAACCCACCTCGGTGCCCAGGCTGCTCCCAGGAGAGAACAAGATGGAGAAAGCCCCATGAAAGCCTCCGTGATGGCTCTGGTGTTGTCAAGTCTCAGGCTGGGGGTGTTCCTGTCACCAAGGCGGTACTCAGAGCAGTCAGCATGTCAGGAACATTTCCTGCAAGGAAAGCATTCTCTGAGGCCAGGCCCAAGGGATAGGAGGGCAGAATCCCCTGCCTCCCAGTGCAGCCCTGGCCCCACTGTTATTTTTTCCAATTGTAGAAGACAAACATTTCCTTCTCACAGCTCTACTCTGGGCAGCCAGAGAGCTGAGGATGGACGGGGCAGGATGGGGAGCCCCCGCCCAGGCAGGGTGAAAGGCCTGGGCCTGCCTTCTCTGGGCCAGCCTGGCCACTGACCCCTCAGTGCCCAGACAAGGACCTGCCCAGTCTGAGCCACCATGTCCCCATCTACAAAGGCACTAGATTAGATCAGTGTTTCCCAGCTTTCAGGTGTTTTGTACCACCTGGATTATGACCTGCTTCATATTTGTCTTTAAATTAACTTACGTTTTATTTTATTTTCTTCCCCTCTTTAATTCCTCCCCCTCCCCCCGCCCCGCATCACTTCCACCCCTGACCTATGGATGTTGCCGTCTTCCTTTAAGAATTGGATCTCTGAAGGGGATGGCACCTCCCTCCCTCACCCCCCATGCTCTCAGAGCACGCATCCAGGGCCTGGCACACCCGCACCCGGGGTATGGTCTGTGGCTCTACCTGGGGCGCGACCCCAGGGCTTTCTGTGTGTAAAGCAGACGTGCTAACCACTACACTATGGAACCACCCCCAAATTAACTTACATTTTAAAAACCAATAAATTCATTTATCAAGCAAGCTTTACATCATTATTGTACCTGGAAAACCAGTATCGCTTGAAAAAATACAGAAAATAATTGTAAATATTATTAAAAAAGCAAGGAGCTGTAAGTAAATTCCAGAATGCTGATGTCAACAGTAGTGAGCTTGAGACCTTCTATTAAAAATGGACAATGACAAATGTTAGAGAAGCATTGAAGATACATTAGTTCCCAATGAAGATCTTTTCCTTGATATAATCAGAAGGCTTGAACAAAAACTGAAAAGGGCCTGAATCACAATGTAATTCAGAGTTAGCTACTAGTTAATCCAGGGTTGGTTAATCTGAGTCACTTAATTCAGAGTTAGCTAATGCTGGGTACCACCTAACCCCACCTCGCAGGTACTGTCCATTTCCCCTTGAATTTTCCCTCTTAAACTCCTTCTGGGAGGAAACCTCATTGCATTTTAGCAAGGCCAGAGAAGATGTGGGTTCGTTTGTTCATTCCTTCCTTCCTTTTTTCAACCAAGAGTTATGAGCACCTCCTCTGCCCAGCCAAGAGTATAGGGTGGCTGCCACCATGACCCATCCTGGCCTGTAAAAGTTCCCAGCTAATGATCAGAGAGGAGAAAGCAAAGGATCTGGAGACAGATCTGGGTTTAAATCTTTACTCTGCTAATGTTCCTTAGTTTCTCCATCTGTGAAATCGGTTCAATGATCCCAGCTTTTATCAGTCGGCTGTGAGGATAGCATGAGATTATGCAGAACACTGCTGGACTCTGCTAGCTGCCATGGGACTCATAACAGGAAGTAGGCCATTGCTCAGTGCAAGGGGAGAGAAACTGGTGTTTGCCCAGGGCCTGTGATGTGCCCAGCACTGTTTTCTTGTACAGTATGTTCTTCATGTCTCACAACCTCCTAGGGGCTGGTGTGCTATTATGATTGTCCTTATTTTACAGATGAGGAAGCTGAAACTCAGAGAAGGCAAGTGTCTTGCCCTAGGCCACAAAGCACTTCCAACTTCCAGCTTAAGCCAGGACACTGGACTCTGGCCAAGCCCTCTGCAGTCTAAACTGGCCCCGCATTTCCTGAGCCCAGGGTGGCCCCTGAGTTCCAGTGCTCAGCTTGGCAGGTAGTTTTGTGTCCAAAGTGCTCAGAACCATCTTCCACTGTGCACCAGGCTCAGCTTCCAGAACACAGCATTATCCTCCGGGCTCAGTGGGGGGAGCTGCAGGATGTGGCAAGATGAGTTGGAGACAGGAAGGAACTAGGAGGGATATGAGAGGGAGAGAGGGGTTGGGGACAGGGAGGAAAACAGAGAGACAGACAGAGATAGACAGATACACAAAGAGACAGACAGTGGAAGGAGAGGGGGGTGAGGAGAGACTGGGAGAGAGACAAAGAGGGAGAGAAACTGGGAGGAACAAGAAGACAGAAACAGAGATGGGGCAGGGAACGCTAGAGAAAGATAAGACTGAAGGGAAACAGACAGACGGACTAATGAGGGAGGGCTCAGATGTGGGGTGGGGTAAGGTACATTAGGATAGGCAGCCTCATGTGTCTGTGTTGGGCTCCCCAGTCTGCTCACACAGGAGGCACAACATGAGTCCTCCCTACCAGGGGATGAAGGTAGGGACACCATTCCTACTGGGCTGTCCCAGGGGGATGGGGTGCCAGAAGCAGAGCCTTCAATTTCCTGCAGCTGAACACTTCTGGCCATCAAAGCAGTGACCAGACCTGGGGATGGTGGAAGTAGGGGGAGGGGGCGGTTAGAGGGTAGGTGGAAAGGCAAAAAAAAGGCAGGCATGATGGGTCAATGCTGATGGGCAAATGATGAAGGCAGCAAGGTGAGGGTGCTGGGCGAGGGAAGTGAGGAACTGCTGTAGACCTGGATTTTACCATGGGGCACAGAGAAATCCCGTTCTTCCTTCCTGGCCAGGTGGGAACAAGTGAGGTGAGGCCAGGCCACCCTTGGAGCAAAGGCCACAGGAAACCATGTGTAAGCCAGGGGTCTAATGGTACCCTCCTTCCCTCCTGCATTCTGACAGACCAGAGTTGGCCTGGGGCTGGGTTGGGGTGATTTCAAAGATGACAGATTTTGGCTTTCAAACACTGTAGTTCTGCTCCTTATGAGTTATGCCTCTCTGGCCAGTCCTTTCACTTTTGGGGCCTCAGGTTTTATATCTATAAGGTGGAATCATAACAGTACCAGCCTCAGAGGGCAGCTGTGAGAAGGAAGTGAGTCAATTCACGTAAAGCACTTGGCACAGAGCTTGGCACGGAATGAATCCTGTTTGAGCACCCACCATGGCCAGATGCTATGGAGGCTCCGTATATGAGACTTTGGAATAACCATTGCCTACCTCCCACCCCCAGTGCCTATCTGCTCCTATCAGGTGAAAGAAGTAATTCAGTGCCAGCTCACGTTACTGATTTTGCATTAAATCTGAGAGGATTTTAGGTCCTTCCAGAGTCCCGTAGAAAGAGAAATGCCTTCTGGTTAAGATGCGGTTAGGGGGCAGGACAGCAGCAGCCCACAGGGCTGGGTCTCCACAGGAGGCCTCTGGGGTCCACTCATGCCCTCAGGACTAAGGCTTCACTCGGGGTGTGGCCAGTCTATCCCTCCTCACAGCCTGGCACATGCCTAAATAGCTCTCTCCATTTTCCTGATGCTTAAGCTCTGTTCCTCTGTCCCACCACTTATAAAATTCCTCGTTATGAGGCTGAGGTTTCGGGGGACAGATCATGGAGACTGAGGGGGTGGTGCCCCCTGTCCAGCTGGCCCTAGGGGTGCCCAGGGCTGGGGGCCTAAGTCCTGGACAGTGCCTGCAAAAGGAGTAAAATGAGAGACTGAGTGTGCGATGGGGAGAGGGTGGGTTGTGGACCAGGAAGGCAGAGAGGGAGTGAAGGGCAGACAAATGGAGGAGACGGGGTCCGAGGGATGGAAGGGACGCAGGGTTCGACGGGGAGGGGGCCGAGGGAGCTACAGAGAGGGAGAGCTAGCCAGGGACAGAAAAACAGGGGACAGAGAATGAGAGGGGAGAAATGGGAAGGAGAACCAGCGACTGAGAAAGAGACAACACACACACGGGGAGGGGAGTGGGGGTGACAGAGACAGGGAGACACAGAGATAGAGACGGGGGTGGGGGGAGGGAGAAGAAAGAAAGGAAGGAAAACAGAAAGCCAGCCCGAGAGAGACGGGCCGAACGGCCAGGAGGGAGGAAGAGAAACAAGCGACCGAGGCGGAGGCGGCGCCGAAAAGAGCGAGCCGCGGGCCACGGACGTCGCGCGGGAGGGTCCTGGAGGGCGCGGGGCGGCGGGACCCGCAGACGGCGGAGCAAGGGCCAGGAGTCTGGAGCGCAGGGCGGGGCCGCGGACCGCCTGGGGAGCCGGCCCGGGCACTCGGGGAGGTGGGCGGGGGGCGGGAGGGGGCCCGGAGGCGGGGCGCGGCCGGGCGGGGCGCGGCGCGAGGGCGTGCCCGCCACGGAGCCGCCCCCGCCCCGCCCCCGGCGTGCGCGGCGAGGCAGAGCCGGGCCGGGGCGCCGGGGCCGGGGGCGGCTGGCGCGGGCAGGAAGCGCCTCGCGGCCCGGGCCCGCCCCCCGCCTCCCGCCGCCTCCGGGCTCCCGGCTCCCGGCCGCGCCGCACCCCATGCACTCGTCGCGCCGCGCAGCCCGCGCACGCCCGGATGGCTCGTCGCGCCGCGGGCGGCGCACCCCTTAGCGCCCGGGCGGCCGCGGCCAGCCCCCCGCCGCCGCGCCCGCCATTCTGGGCCCCGCCGCCGTGCCCGCTGCTGCTGCTGCTGCTCCTGGGGGCGGTGCGGGCTGGCGCCCTGGAGATTCAGCGCCGCTTCCCTTCGCCCACGCCCACCAACAACTTCGCCCTGGACGGCGCGGCAGGGACGGTGTACCTGGCGGCCGTCAACCGCCTCTACCAGCTGTCGGGCGCCAACCTGAGCCTGGAGGCCGAGGCTGCTGTGGGCCCGGTGGCCGACAGCCCGCTGTGTCACGCCCCGCAGCTGCCGCAGGCCTCGTGCGAGCACCCGCGGCGCCTCACCGACAACTACAACAAGATCCTGCAACTGGACCCCGGCCAGGGCCTGGTGGTCGTGTGTGGTTCCATCTACCAGGGCTTCTGCCAGCTGCGGCGCCGGGGCAACATCTCGGCGGTGGCCGTGCGCTTCCCGCCCGCCGCGCCGCCCGCGGAGCCCGTCACCGTGTTCCCCAGCATGCTGAATGTGGCGGCCAACCATCCGAACGCGTCCACCGTGGGGCTGGTGCTCCCGCCGGCCGCCGACGCGGGGGGCAGCCGTCTGCTCGTGGGCGCCACGTACACTGGCTACGGCAGTGCCTTCTTCCCGCGCAACCGCAGCCTGGAGGACCACCGCTTTGAGAACACGCCCGAGATCGCCATCCGCTCCTTGGATGCGCGCGGTGACCTGGCCAAGCTCTTCACCTTCGACCTCAACCCTTCCGACGACAACATTCTTAAGATCAAGCAGGGCGCCAAAGAGCAGCACAAGCTGGGCTTCGTGCGCGCCTTCCTGCACCCGCCGGACCCGCCGCCGGGCGCCCCGTCTTACGCGTACCTAGCGCTCAACAGCGAGGCGCGCGCCGGCGATAAGGAGAGCCAGGCGAGGAGCCTGCTGGCACGCATCTGCCTGCCCCGCGGCGCGGGCGGCGACGCCAAGAAGCTAACCGAGTCCTACATCCAGTTGGGCTTGCAGTGCGCGGGCGGCGCGGGCCGCGGCGACCTCTACAGCCGCCTGGTGTCGGTCTTCCCCGCGCGAGAGCTGCTCTTTGCGGTCTTCGAGCGGCCCCAGGGGGCCTCCGCGGCCCGCGCAGCTCCGGCCGCGCTCTGCGCCTTTCGCTTCGCGGACGTGCAGGCTGCCATCCGCGCCGCGCGCACTGCCTGTTTCGTGGAGCCAGCACCCGACGTGGTGGCGGTACTCGACAGCGTGGTTCAGGGCACCGGGCCGGCCTGCGAGCGCAAGCGCAACATCCAGGTACGCCCAGGCAGTGGGAGCGCGGGGGATCAGCCCAGGGCGCGGGAGGGAGAGCGTGAGGGTAACTCGGAAGGTGGTGCGCTGAGCGAGTGCGATCCTGCCGGGACGCAGACGTGTGTGTATGGGGACACGGGAGTGTACTCTGGGCTACAGATGCATTTGAGAAGACCTAGGTGTGCTCCTGAGAATACAGGTGTCAGCCCAGGTGTGCATGTGCGGACACTCAAGTGAAGTGCTGTGCTACAAGTGCGCAAACTAGGTGTGTGGGAGGGGTCCAGGTTGCGGATGGGCACCCAGGTGCAAGCACTCAGGGAGCCAAAGGCACATATATAACTCAGGTATACACCTGAGGGGTCATAGGCTGCAGGATGAGCGCTAAGCAAGTGAGTGCATGTCTGACGAAGTGCTAGGGTGGGGCGGTGCCAGGGCCGGTAGGGTGGAGGGAGAGAAACTGCACTGTGTGCAGCGCTGGAGTGTGCAGGGGGCAGGAGAGGGCCCTGGGGCTCAGGAGATAATGAGGAGGGGCCAGTTGGGGTGACACACCAGCTGGGTGGGAAGGAGACCCAGGTGTCTGAGGCTGGGTTAGGGAGTGTTGAAAGGTGGAGCAATGTGTGTGTTGACATTGGGAGACAGGACACAAGAGTGCAGGAGGGAACTTTGTGCGATTCCCCTAGAGGAGGTCCGCCAGCAAGGGGTCAGTTCTCCAGCGGGCCCTGGGAGGTGAAACTCTGCACCTTTTCCACACTCTGCATCCGGGTCTGAGTGTAGGCCACTGCCCTTGACGGTCTCAGTTTCTCCCTCCGCAAATGCCAGACTCAGACTTCTGGTGGTTATGGAGCCCTCCTTGGGGCCAGACCCCGGTGGCCCTGCTCCATCTCTTTTCCATGGTCCTCAGGCCGTGGCAAGAATCTCATGAGCTTAATTAGTACTCTGTGGGTGTGCCCAACACTGGGGCTTTGAGAAAACGCAGATTCCTTCTCCTATAGTCAGGCTCCCACCACTGCCCACCACCCGGCTGGCTGGCTGCCCTAAAAATAAAGGTCACTGTGGGTGAGCAGGGCAGACTGTCCCAAGGAGCAGCTCTGCCACCCGCAGGGGCTAGTCAGGTCAGGGCTTGCCGCCCAGCACTGTGGTTGAGACATCCACCATTTCCCTCCTCAGAGCCACATCCCCCAACGAGCTGTGTTTGGGTAAGTTTTGTTTCTGGGGCCTCAGGGCTAAAGGCAGTGAGTGGAGAGTCATTCCTACTCTACAGAGGGAAGACACTGTCAGAGTCAGGGCCTTCCTCAGCCTTTCCAGGCCTTGTGTGTCCATCCATACCCTTGGTGTGAGTTTGTCCCCTTGGGCCTCCACAGTCTCCTCCTCCTGCTCTGGCAGGAACCCTCTTGGTTCCCACGGTCCCTTATTCCCAGCCTGGCCTGGTGCAGTGACTCACTCTGCTGAAGAGGGCTGGGATTTCCTTCTTCTTAGCGGGACAGGGCCTCTCCAGGGACACAGCCCCAGGACAGAGTGGCCAAGGGCCTCCTCCTGACCCTAAGGCTAGGCAGATTCTCAGCCCTCCTCAGCCACTCTCCCTGTGTCCTCCCCAGTCCTCTCCCCTTTTCCATAGCTGGCTGTGGGCACAGGCCAGTGCCACTGAGCAGGCTCTCCCAGCTGTGTCCAAGTCCCCAGGGTTTGGACCTCCAGCACACTGAGGGTGGGAAGAGGGGATGGTCATTATTCTTGCTCCAACCAGGCTGTTGCCAGCTCGCCAGTTACAGGCTAAGAATTTGGACTTTGCACCCCCCTCCCCCTGGGTTCAAACTCTACTCTGTCACTTCCCAGCTGTGTGACCTTGCAAGGGACTTAACCTCTCTGAGTCTCAGTTTCTTCATATGCAAAATGGGAACAATAAAAAACAAATCTCAAAGAATTGTTTCAAGGATTAAATTAACTAATTAATGTAAAGCAATTTGTACTTGGCACATAGTAAGTACTTGGTAGCATGCTGCTGTTATTATTAATCCAGGGGACAGTATTAACACAGATATGCGCTTGGTCTTGAACAGCAAACACTGACCTATTTTGGCTTGTTCTACAGCAGTGAAGACTCCACCATCTTCCACCTGTAGCCCAGATAGAAGCCTCAATAAACATTTCCTAAGCCCCTACTGTGTGCCCAGCACAGTGCTGTGAATTGGGTGGCAATGGTGACTTAGTTTCTGCTCTCATGGACCACACAGGGTCTTATAGCTCAGGGAAATGTATGCCGTATTGGAAGAACCTGGGCAGAGGGAGCCAGAGATGGGCATCAAGGCTTCCTGGCGGAGTGATATCAAAGTGGAGATGGATGAATGAGCAAGAGTTAGCCAGATGAGGCCAGCAGCAGAGGAAGAAAAGGTCCAGGCAGAGGACACAGTTGATGCAAAGGCCTGGAGGTAGGACAAAGCAAGCCTGGCTAGAGCAACCGAAAGGTGGCCAGTGTGGCTGGAGGAGTGGGGAAAGCATGAGAGAAGGACTGGGGGAGGTGGGTGGAGCTTGCAGGTTGCAGGTTGGTCATATTTCAGAATTGGGACTATATACTGGGGAAATGCAGAGGCATGAAGGGTTTTAGCCAAAGGAGTGATATGATATGAATGAGTACCGCTGTGTCCTCCTCTGTGGAATGGGAGCAATAATAAAAGTACCTACCTCACAGGACTGTTGTGAGGATTCAGTGAGATAATACATGTGAAGCTCTTGGTAGTGTGCCCAGCATATGTATTTGTAATTACTATGATTGTTGTTAATGTAATTATTTTAGAAGGTTCCTAGGTGGCTGGTAAGAAGGAAAGATGACAGGCATGGAGGGTAGTTGGGAGGCTAATGCCATATCCCAGGCAGGAAATTCACTCATTCATTTGAAAGTATTTCTTGAGCACTTATTGTATGCCAGGCCCTGTTGTGGGTGCTGGGCATAGCAGTGGAGGTGCAGGCCAGGCCTTGTTCTCAGGATGTGAAGGGTCCATCTGGGGGCATGGAGGGAAGCAGTGGGCTCAGGACAGATTCGGCTGCCTGGTTGTAGCTCCAGATTCAGACAAGATGGAGGGGAAGGAAGCTGCTCAGTCTGGCCCAGCATCAGGACGGAAGTTGGTGCCATCAGGCTAGGGGACAGCACCCCGTCCTTCTATCTGTTCTCCAGGGACATCTGACCTCCAGGTGAGGTGGCTTGTCCAGGCCTCTGTAAACCCAGCCACCAAAAGCAAGAGGTTGCTTTTAGGGTCTCTCAATCCCATAGCTCCAGAGCCTCTGTTGGGGTGGTCTGGGACATCTCAGCTTCTGACCTGGCAGGCCTTGTCCTCTGTCCTCCACCTTTAAGACAATGAAGCCTCATCCTCCACTGCTGTCTTCCATCTGGGAATCTGACAGAGAAGGGAAGAATTGATGAGGTGTGAGGTCAGATGAGCAGGTGTCAGGAAACCTCGATTTCTCCCAGCCCTCAACTGTCCCAACTTTGTCCCTGATAACTTTTGGAGTATTTGAGGGTGTTGGACTATTTTGAGAGAGAAAGTGAGTGAGGAAATTAGTCTCCATTGTGTGTAACATAGATCCCTTTCCTCACCTCATGTTTGAGGTGCAAGTGAATTGGGAAGTTGCCACAGCTGTTGAGGGGGGAAACTGAGGCACAGGGTTACCCAGCAAGGCAAAGGCAGGCGGAGTCTTACTCCCTTCCCTAATATCCCCCTAACTCCACCTTTGAATGACCATAATATTTGTGTTTTTAAATCAAAAAGAAGGCCAACAAGGAAATGTCAATGCTGCATTTTCAAGGTGTCTTTTTATAGCAAAGGTAGAAAAAAAAACCCCTTAGGCTGTTTTAAACTGTCATGCGGTGGGTGGGTGCTCATAGTTAAGGAGGCGTTTTCTGAACCAATTTAGGGGCTGAAATGCTGGGTGGAGGTGGAGGGAGATAGAGCTTCCAAGATGGGCTTTACATTTGGAATTGGGCTGGGGGCTGGGAATGAGCTTTCTGTAACTGAGGGTAAAAGCAGAGAAACTTGGGGATACTTAGAAGAGGAGGTTCCCGTGGGGTTGGCTGGGTAACCTAGTAACCTAGCGAAACAGGACTTGGGCCAGGAGACTGCTAACATCCCTCCCCACCCTGGGAATGTCATCTATCTGGACCCCCAAGTATGTAAGGATAAAGCTGATGATGAGTCCTATTCTCTTGCCTATACGCTGTCTGTCCCAGGATGAGCTGTTTATCTTCTCTTGGCCTCATGCTTTCTCACTGTAAAATGGACCAGTGTCTTCCTCTGAGGATGTGGGCAGATTAAAATTTCACATACAGTGCCCAGGAAGAGGTATTAGACCCAGGAGGGAAAAATACATCTGAGAAAAGTTTTCAGTGTGTGGAACAGCCATCGGGGCAGGGAGTGCTCAGAGGAGGGAAGATGCTTTAGAGGATCAAATCAGGCCCTGAAGATGAGCAAAGGTGAGAAAGACAGAGAGGTGAGGTAAGGGTGTGTCCAGTGCTTTCAGGGAGGCCCCAGCAAGTTCACAGACAGGAGGGCATAGGCTGAAATGGGAAGAGTGGGCCTGCTGTCTCTGCTGTTGATGGAGCAGATGCTGAGCTTCAGGTGAGCCTAAGGGGTGTGTGGAGGGTAGGTGCCCTCTTGGTTCTCTGAATGAGCTCTTAGTTCTGAGCTGGGATGCTGTGCTGGCCCTTCACAAACACCAATGCCTTTTATTTCACAGCAACCCCTCCCCACATCTTGAGGCAGGAAGTGCTGTTATCCCCAGTTTACACATGGAAACTGAGGCCCAGGATCACACAGCTGGTTAGCAGGAGTGGGGATCTGCAGACTGGCCGTCTGGCTCCAGAATCAGCTCTGGTTTGTGGCTGTTAGCTGTGAGCTCTCTGCTGGGCATTCTGCAGTTATCCCCCCTCTCTCATGGAGATTTGGGTGGAGCCCTTTGTATAAAATACCCTCCTGTGATATAGCATCTCTAGGTAGGCCATGGATGGAGCTGGGAGTTGATGCCGACGTGACTCAAATCCAGAGTGGGGTGCAGACAGCTGGGGCATCTGTAGAGGCCAGGCCGTAAGTTGTGGGCTGGGACTGATGGGGCTCCTATGGAAGTTGGAAAGGCAGGGGAGCACATGATTGCATTCATCTCTGAAAGCAGGATGGTCTGGACTCTGGAAGAAGTGAGGCCCCTGGCCCTTTGGTCAAGTGATGTGGTCAGTTTGAATGATGACTTGACACATCCCTTTCAACACTGACCCCAGCCCTGCTGAGTATAGACCATGCTGGGGACTGGGGCTAGGCATGCTTCCTCCTCCCCTCCAGGGCAGCACCTGACTGTCTGGCGTTTGCTACAAAGGTGGATGGAGGATCTGTCACAGCCATGGCTGTGACCACAGTTAAGACTTGCCACACCTAGGAAGGCCCAGAGTGGTGGGTGAGTGCTGGTGCTAACTCTCTGGATTCAAATCCTGGCTCTGCACCTTCCTTGCTGTGGCCTTGGGCAAGCCACTGACCTTCTGTGGGCCTCTATTTACCCATCCGTAAAGAGGACTCAGCATTGAGAAGAGCGCAGAGGCCACATGTGAGTTGTTGTCAGCCCCTGCGGAAACACCCTCTGTAAGAGTTCGATTTGCCTGCCCACGGCTGCTGGTGGTCATGGAGATTAAGGAAAGAGGCTGATCTTGTGTTGTGGTTCCTGCAGGGAGAACAGACGTGGTGTCTATGGAAGAAGCATGAGGGCTTGAGCCCCTGGGATAAGGGGTCCCTTCCCTTTTCTGGGCCTTAGTTTCCCATTCTGAATTGGACCATGGGGTGGCAAGGAACGCCTCACTCTGTCACCAGAATTGCTTCCATCAGCATCATTATTATTGCTATTGTTCTTTCGCAGGGATTTATTCTTTGTCAGACACGTTGCAAAGCACTTACATATAGTATCTCTTTTAATACTCCCAGAATCAGCAGAATGAGATGTGTGTTATCCCCAGTCTATAGAAGGGGGAAACAGAGGCCCAGCAGGCTAAGTAACTTGCCTGAGGTCACACAGTGGGTAAAAAAAGTAGAGCAGGTATGTGACTGCAGAGCCTGTGTTCATCACCTTTATCTCCTGATTTCTCTGAAAACAGTGACCAAAGAGATGTGAGCTAAAGGGGTATATGGGTCCATTTTAAAGGGGAAGAAACTGAGATCAAGTGAGTTCCACCCCTTCTGGGGCTACTATGGGGAGGGGGGAGAGCTTCCCAGCCCCAGTTCCCAGCATGTTACCAGGCTGGGGTCAGGCCCAGCATGTGTGGGGCTCCTGTTCCCCAAGACTGCAGCTGTCTCCACCTTTGCCCACCAGAGCCCAGCACATCCTGGGCAATATCTGCCCGTCTGTGCTCCTGGTGGAGGGTGCTCTGAAGTGTGTCAGTATGGGAGTGTGTCAGTATGGGAGGGGGCTCAGCTTTGTTACATGGCAGCCCCCCAAAAGGGATGAATCAGACCCTGTCCCTACCCTCCAGGAGCCCCCTAGACAGGGAAGAGTTCATGACAAAAGAGATGCTATAGCCAGAGCTGCATGCTGACCAGCCTCATCTGAAGGAGTCGGGGAAGGCTTCCTGGAAGAGGGGGACATTGGAGCAGGACTTTGACAGATGTGGCTGGGGAAGGCATTCCAGGCAGAGGACACAGCAGGGCAGAGGCCCAGAGATGTGGTAGAACATGGTTTGGGTAGCAGGCAGAGATGGAGCTGAGAGTGTGTGGGGTCTGGGGTGCAGGCCAAGGATTTGGACGCTGTCCTATGGGCTGTGGAGAGCCAGCAAGGTTTTGGGGGAGGAGTGAGACAAGTTAATCTGGTTCTAGAAGGGACTCATGGCTGCTGGCCCCACATGAGTCCTGCCAGGTGCTAGCAGAAGCAAGAAGCTCCTCCTGGAGCCCCCACCACAGTGGCTGGACCAGGTGACTCTCCAGGGCCTCTCCAGCTCTGACAGTGGCGTAGGGATTACCATGGAAACCAGGTCCCCACATGGGGACAGGCCTGGAAAGTCTCCTGGCACCAGCCACATGGATTTGGATCCTGGCTCCCCGCCTCCCCCAGAGTGTGGCCGTTTTCTTCCTTCCAAAGCCTCTGTTTGGGCCAGGGCCGAACTCTGCAGGACGCCAGCACGGGCCTGGGACTGCCCACTCTGCCGCTGATACTCAGTGCCACCAGGATCTGCCCACCTCCTGGCCAGTGTGACTCACCCCTCCCAGTCCACTGTCCTTTACCCTGAAACTCGATAAATCACGTGCTGGAGGAGGGAGGAAGCTCTAAGCTCCATTACGAGGCCCAGAGAGGCCCCAGCGGGGCGTTAATCATGTAGCGCTTTCTGCTCTGATGGTAGATAATGGGGGCGGGGGGGGGCAGTGGGCAGAGGCCTTGAAGTGGAGGCCAGGCTTGGGAAAGGAGCTAAACAGGGATTGGTGTCCACCCCTGGCCCACATACCTCTCAGGGTGTGTCTACCATCTCTGTTGGAGGTCACTGAGCCCTCTAGAAGCGCCCATCTCCTTGATGGGCCTCAGTTTCCCAGCTTGCAGCCCAGGACCTTTCCAGCTCCAGGTGGCCACATTTTTAGCAGCTGTTGGCAGTGCACAGAACAGAGGATGAGAGGCTGTGGTGAAGGGCGAAGACTCTGGAGCCAGCCTGCTTAGGTTTGAGGCTCCCGTCTGGACATATGACTGTGCGACCCTGGGCAAGTCACTTCACCTCTCTATGCCACAGTTACATTTGCTATAAAGTAGCATCAACTTGTTAGGGTGTGGCAGTGGTTAAATGAGATTATACATTTTGAGCAGAAATCTCTGCTCAAAATAAACAGTAGCTTCTAATTATTGTATTGTCGATAGTACTGTAATTATTATAAAGCTGTCACTTCCCAACTTGGGAGTAGTCTCTGAACTGGGATGTGGGCAACTAGAGGGACCCATGTGTCATCTCCATGTCCCCAGCACATGAGACCGAGCCCAGAGATGTTTGTTGGGGTTCCAAGCCAGCCCTGTCCCCTCAGCTGCACCTATAAGCAGTTGTATGATGACTCTCGAACCGGGAGATGGGGAGGAGGATGTGAGTTCCATTCTCCAGGGTCCCTTAGCTCCTAGAAGGAGCTGCAGTTCTCAGCTTCTCCTGGCCTTCATCCCCTTCACGGAAAAAGCTGGGACAGAAACTGTTCTGGGTAGGGAGGGGTCAGAGCTGCAACACTCTGCCATCCCGCGCCCGCCCCCCCCCCATGAGAGCTGGTAGGAGGGAGTGACTTTTCACTGGGGCCCGGGAAGAGTTGCTGGCTGCCCATCCCACATTGTGCTCCTCTGGGACCAGGGAGGGGGGAGTGGTGGTGGCGTGTGGAAATGGGGCCAGGCCGGGTCAGAATGAGAAACAGCTTTAAGAAGGGGGAGCTGGGTGTCTGCGGGGGAGGGGGGAGCTGCGTCCAGCTAACAAAACAATGGCTGCTTGAGTCAGCCGCTGTGGCTGTGGTTCCCAGGCAGGCCCTGAGCAGAGCAGGCCTAGGCCTAGCTCCCAACATCCTGTCCTGGGGGAGGATGGCACTGCTGATCCTGCCTCAGATGCTTGACATTGGGAAGCTGTGGAGTGGCTTGTCCTGAGGTTTTCTCTATCCTCTGGCATCCCTGAGCTTCCGCCCATTGGCCTGCAGAGCTAATTGGAAACATTTGTTATAGGGGTTGCTGTTACTGTCCCCACTTTACAGATGAAGAGATTGAAGCTCAGAGAGTATGGGGCACCCCATCTTGAATGAAGAGCCAGGAGATTTGGCACATCAGGAGCCTCAGCTTCTGTCTGTAAAATGAGGACACAGCAAGAGTGTGGCTGTGAGGTAACTGTGCTTGGTGTCTGCACACAGCAGATCTTCAATCCAGCCAGGCCTCTGTCCTCAGCCTGGGGCTGTCCCTCCAGCCTGGGTCCAGCTTGGCAGCAGGGCCTGGAGTGTTAGTTGTGGGTGGGCGGACATCTCGTGCTTGGGACAGCCTGACCGGCTAGTTCACACAGGCCTTCCAGATGATGCCCAGCTGGCCTGGATGACCTCAGTGCTCTGGGTCTGGGTCACCTACCTCCTCCAGAGAGGGGGTTGGGGAAACCGAGGCAGGCCTCTCTGAAGTTCCAGAATGGTCAACCTGAGCTCGTGTGTCCATTGCCATCTGCCAGTTCATTCTACCTGATTCAGGCAGCCTGGCACCAGGTAGGGAATTATTGTGCTGTGTGTTCTGAGGAATCCTCTGTCCCTCTCTGTGCCTTGGTTTTTTCAAGGTACTGCTTTTCTTCTCCAGCTCAGGACCAGGCCTCTTGACTGTTGTTTACTGGCCCTGGAGGAATTTCTCATACCCCGGCCCCTCCAGGAAGCAAGCATCTTGATCACCCACAAGGAGGTGCTGGTATTTCCTCTCAGTAGCAGGCAGCTTCCTCCTTGTCATGGGGGCTGTTGGCCAGAGGCCCACCAGAATCGAGTCCGTCCTGACCCCTCCCAGTGCTGGCATACAGCAGGCCCATGGTTCTTTGCATGTCTCAGTTTACCCTCAGTGGAAGTGTCAGCTCCGCGGACCCAGATCCCAGTAGCTGTGGTGTTCCAAGAGACTGCACAGGCTAAAGGGAGGCAGGGGGCGGTGCAGAGTTTGGATTTCACAGATGTGACTTCAAATCCTGACCTGACCATGTGCCCTTGGGTGCCTTGAGAACAGTTCCTCCTTTAACTTCAGAGCTTCTTAAGTGTGGGGAAGGAATTTCTCAATTGGACTTTGCAGAAAGCAACAATCCAGGCCTGGCTTTTAAAGCCTCTGGCAGATTGTGCCTGTCAGATCCCTATTACACTGTACCTTGCCTAGTAGTCCCTGCTTGCTCCCTCTTCTCTGGTCCTGTCTCTGGGACATCTCCTTGCCCCTCCTCGGCTGTCCAGGCAGTGGGAGCAGGATTTGGCCTGGACCGGGGGTTGAAGGAAGCCACAGAGGGGCAGGCCAGATAGAGCAGGGTCTTGAGGGCCCAAGAGTAAAATTTGGGTTTATGTAGAGGGTACTGGGGATCCATTGAAGGCTGTTGAGCTGTGGAGGGAATATGACCTTCTTTGTGCGTCTTTAAATAAACTTTAAAGTAAACTTTAAATAAACTTTTAATAAACTTTTATTTTGGAATAATTTTAGATTTACAAGAAAGTTACAAGGATAGTTCCTGCTTACCGTTTCCTCAGTTTTCCCCATTGCTTAAGTCTTCCATTACCATGAGACATTTGTCTAAACTTAGAAACCAACATAGGTACTTTATTCTCAACTCCAGACTTTACTCAATGAATGTCCTTTTACTTTTCCAGGATCCACCATTGCATTTAGTGCTTCACAGTTTTAAATCTCCCTTTGGCTGCCATGGAGGGTGAGTTGGAGGGGCCCACCTATCCCCCAGCCTGGGAGTGGTGAGCATCAAGGCACTTACAGTTGGCTACTTAATACTCAGAAGTGTGCTTCCACTCCTGGCAGCAAAACCTCATTTGCCCAGGATCACAGTTCAATAACAATGAAAGACTTGAGGCAGGAAGGTGCACAAAGCCCCAACAGCCATCGTAATCTCTACCTGGGACAGAACCACTGGGTTTTGCAACCTGTCATGGTGCCCACCATCGATGCTTCATCCTCCTTGGAGTGCCACCTGCGGTGGGACTGAGGTTTGGTGTAGTCTGTGGGCAGGATGTGGGAGGCTTGAGAAGCTGGGCTTTTGAAGCTCTTGCTCCAACTGGCTTCCTGAGGAGAGAAAGTCAACAATTACAGTTGGTAGTGAAATCAATATGTCAGGGTTCTAATGGGAGAATGGGCAGAGCTGAGCTTTGGCCCCAGGAGGCAGCCAGCTGGAGGGGGCAGGGGCCATCCTGCTCTCACAAAAGAGTTCAGACCAGAGGCATTTGCTCATTTCATTGTAGAGAGGGATAAACCAAAGTTCTTAGGGGAACCAAAATCAGCAGATAGGTGTTGTCTGGGCTTAAACATCTACCTCCCCTTTGTTGCCACACACAGAGTAGGCATACAGTTAACCCACACTTCCCCTTAGTTTTTCAGCACCCAGCATGGCAGTGTTGCTGTCAATCTCTGCTTGGAAAGGAAGTGACCGAACATAGTTGTTCACACTGTAGTCAAAATTAGTTTTATTTCTTTGGTAAACATTCATCCCAGAGCATAGCATTTGGCCTGGAAAAGCTCTTGCACATGCTACCATAATACATGAAGGTGGTGACCAACAGCATGGTACCCTCAGAGGAGGGGAGAGTTTTTTGAGCCACACCTTGAAGACTGGCCAAAAACTTGCTGCCTGGCAAAGCAATAGCATGGGTTAAGATAAGGGGACTGAAGGGCCAGAGGAAGTATGTGAGTGGCTCAGAGGTGTGGAAAAGGCACTGACTACAGAGGAAACATTACGAAGTTTCAGGAAGTTTCAGAAGCCCAGGCGGGAAAGCGTGGCCACAATTAAGGAACTGCAGAGATTGGTGTGGTTGGAATAGAGGGTGGGGCAGAGGAAAGAAGTGAGACTTGAGGCCTGACCAGTTGGCAGGAGCCAGATCATAAGCCTTGAATGCCAGGCTTGGTCCTGAGGACAGCTGGGAGTCAGAGAGAAGTTTAAGTCAGGGAGGAGCTACCTAGTTTTGTGCTTGGAAAGGTGGCCTTTGTGGGTTGCAGGGGGCTGCCGTGGTAGTCCAGCCCTTCCCCTGCTCCCAGGGGGATTTGTGTTTCTGAAACACCCACACTGAGTGAGACTCGAAGACAAGCTGGTGCTAATGGAGGAACTTCAGGCAGTGTCATTCAGTCAGGGTTGTATTTTGGGCCTGTGGAGCCAAGTTCCCCAGGAGACTGAGTTCAGCTGAGGCCACTCTCTAGACAGGAGGCCTGCCTCGCTTTGTCCCCAAGCCGCCGTCCCTGTCCCCTGCGCCTGCAACCCCCTCCCCCAACAGGGGAGGCATTTCCCGCCAGCCCGCCTTCCATTTTTCAGCCAGTTCGAAGCCTTGTGATTTCCCCTGGCGGTTGAGGAGTCAGCTTCCCCCTCAGCACAGATCATATGGAGCAGCCAATGGGTTACTTCTCTTTTAAAATAATTTTTTTTTTAATTTTATTTTTAGGATAAGAAAAAAAAAGTTGGAGGAAAGACGTTTTAGAAAATTCCTTTGGTGCAGAATTAATGGTTTGTGAACGTCAGGCCAGGCAGACAAGAGCCGGATTCCCAGCATGCTCTTGCCTCATCCTCTCTGCTTCTCTGGTTCACAAATCACCCAGAGCTGGATGCCCATCTGGCTTTTCCCAGGACCCCCCCACCCTGGCTGGCTGGGGCCCCCTATCCCAGGGTCGAAAACCCCGAAGGTGTCATCAGGGCCTCCCAGGTCTCCCTTTCTTCCTTCCCACACTTCCCAGAGCTCAAGGAGGAAAGTCATGTCCCCCAGGCAAGGTTTACAATTTTAATTTTAAAACAACTTATGGTTTAATGACACAAGTAATCCATATTCAGTGAAGAAAAATTACATAACCCTTAGGAAAGGCATCCCTCGTGGCAGGACTCAGGCCTGAGTGCAGACGGAGCCTACCTCTCCACCTCCCTACAGCTGCAGGATGGGCCTGGGCCTGGGCGAGGCAGCTGGGGAGATGGTTCAGCATCCTGGCTGCCTCCAACTCGGGCACACACAAGATGAAGTCAGGCGGGGCAAATCTGAAACTGAAAGACATGAGGGAGCCAATTACAGTTGACCCTTCAACAACACAGGTTTGAACCACACAGGTACACTTGTATGCAGGTTTTTAAAAATAAGTATACGATTTTTAAAAATAAATATACAGTCGGCCATCCATAACCCTGAGTTTCACATCCATAGATTGAACCAATCTTGGATCGAAAACAGTATTTTCCATCTGTGGTTAGGAGTCCAAGGATGTGGAGGGCCATATGCCTTGTTCTATGCCATTTTATATATAATGGACTTGAGCATCTGCGGATTTTGGTATCCACAGGGGATCCGGAACCAACCCCCCTTGGATACCAAGGGACTTAGTGGGGAGTCAGAAGTTAAACACAGATTTTCAACTGCATGGCGATCGGTGCCCCTAACTCCTGTGTTGTTCGAGGGTCAGCTGTATATTACAGTCTGGGGAATGGCACTCCAGGCAGAGGGAACAGCAAGGACAAAGGCCCTGAAGCAGGACCCCGCTTGGAATGTTTGAGAAACAGATGAGGCTGGTGTGGCTAGAGTGGGGGAGTGAGGGCCAGGAAGGTGTGGGATGGGCTTGATGGTCTCAGGGGCCTGATGGGAGGATTTAGGATTCAGGGTTTATTCTGAGTGTCACCATCAGAGGGTTCTAAACTGGGGAGACCTGCTTTGCATTTCAAAGGGCTTACTTGGCAGCTATGTTCAGGGGGAAATGTTGAGAGGGGGCTTAAAGAGCCTCCTAGGTGAAAGGCTGGCCACCCTAAGGTGGTCCCAGGCAGTCAGGTTCTCAAGCTTTCAAGGTTGGCACGATTTGTCTAAAATTCCACTTTATAATAATAACTATAGTGACAAACATATCTGAAATAGCAACAGGATCAGCTAACACTTCTGGAGCATTGACCATGGGCCACGCCCTGTGCAAACGCTTGACATTGAATTATCTCATCCCAGCCGCTCTGAGGGAGGTGCTGTGGATATTCCCATTTTATAGTTGAGTAAACCTTATGAGTTTCAGAGAGATGGAGTGACTTGCACAAGTCACCCCCAGCCATCCTGTGGAAGACTACCCACTCATGGGTTCAGGTGCAGGGCACCCCCAGCTGCACCCCATCTCTGGGCTCGGGGCTTGACCCCCAGGGATGTGCTGGGAAACAGCTCCTGCCCAGAAACCCATCCAAGAATGCTTATTCGCTCAGGGACAGAAGGACCTGGTATTTATTGTTTTCTTTTGAAAACTAACTGCTTTTGTGCAGACTCCACATGCACACATAATCAATGGCTTGGGCTTGCAAAAAAACACAGAAGGAAAAAAAAAAACTTCTCCAAAGCAGCACCCTAAAGCCAGTTCTGATGCTACATTCCGGTGACCTTCTGAGTCTCTGCTCAGAGCCTCCATTGCCTGTATCCTGCCATCTGGGGGCCGAGTTATGGGCTTAGGTCTGCTGCCAGATTCAGCTCTAGAGGTATGGCATTGCAGCTGGTGATGTCAAGCAGTTCGCCTCCCCTCTGAACCTCAGTCCCTCCATCAATGACATATAACCTCAGAGGGCTGCCAGGATTCAAGGAGTCGATGCCCAGGCCTGGTCCATTGTTCATTCCCAGTAAATGTGGCCTATTATTATGTTTATTATCATGACTTTTTCTTTGTTTATGCACCTGTTTTACCAAAATAGCCCACGATGTCCTGTGACTTTTCTAAGCCAGATGTGTTTCTGTCATAATCGATACAGATTTGTGGTTACATTGAGGGGTGGCAATGGCTCTCTTGGATGATGTACCATAATTTCCGTGCTCAGTCTTGTCAGACATGACATTGTGTCCCTTGTCCACTCTTCTAAAACTATCCCTGTGTTTGCATCCTTGTGAATTTGCCCAATTATCTTCTCAAACGGGCTTCCTGGAGGTCTGTTTTATATTTTTGTGCAAATTGCAGAAGGAACCTCAACCAACAATACCTGGAGAGAGGTGGGAAAGGTGGGAGCAAGTCCAGGGAATGCCCAGGGACTGTGGTCACCAGCCACAGTTGTCCTGCTCCTGTGGCTTGGAGCTGATTTGCCACCTGAGGTGGTACTAGGCTGACGTGGAGGCTAGGCCTACGCATTTGGACACAACTGGCCTTGCTTCACCCATCTTTCATGTGGGTAAATGACAGGATATGTGCTTGATAAAAGCCTCAGTTTGCAGGGGGCCTCAACCTGAAGTCTGGTGAGCTGCTAGGAACTTGAGGGTGGTGGTGCTGGGGTCAGATCAGGGGTCCTGGGAGGATGGAACCCCATGGTTGCTGTGGAGACATAGCCGAGGCAGGATACCCCTTGGGTATCAGCAGGTAAGTTGAGGCAGAGGATGGCTTCAGGTGGTCCGGTGTAGTTTGCCCGGCTGTGACCAGCCTGGAGGGGCTGCTCCAACAGTAAGATAGTGTGTAGGCCTCACCCTGTACTGACTTCCCTAGCCCCCGCATACCTGACTTTGTCCCCTCACTATCCCTTTGTACCCCCACCAAAACTCCTCTTGTATGGTTCGTACATACTTGACTAAAGCCAGGGTCATAGGTCAGTCTGGGGTCAGGGGCATGACTCTGTTTATGTTTGGGTCTCAACCCAAAGCTGGGCCTATAAAGCAGGAGCAAAACTTTAAAGCTCTGATGCTAAGGCCTGAGATACATACAGTGCAGCCAGGGAGCTGAAGAAGGTTCCAGAGCAGAGGGCTGATGTGCTGTTTCTCTTCCAGCTGCAGCCGGAGCAATTGGACTGTGGGGCTGCCCACCTACAGCACCCACTATCAATCCTGCAGCCCCTGAAGGCCACACCTGTGTTCCGAGCCCCGGGCCTCTCCTCTGTGGCCGTAGCCAGTGTCAGCAACTACACGGTGGTCTTCCTGGGCACAGTTAGTGGGCGGCTGCTCAAGGTAGGGCTGTGCGGGGGAGGCTGAAGGGTGGATGTGGGGTGAGAGGCCAGTTGGAGGGGAGAGAGGGGCTCCAACCCAGGCCAGGCTGCAGCCTCTACAGGTCTGATATTAGTCTTTATTGTCTCCTCTTTGCCTAGCACTTTACAATTTACAAAGCATTTTCACATCTGTTTCTTCCCCTCTTGCTTGTAACAATAAGTGCCCCGGAGGAGGAGGGAACCAGTTGCTTAGGGCTGGCCCTTCTCTCAGGGTCTCTGGGACTGGGGCTTTGAGGCAGATGGATCTGAGTTTAAGTCTTGGCTCAGCTGCTTGCAGGCTGTTTGACCTTGGGCAACACACTTTTTCTTTCTGGGCCTCAGTTTTTCCATCTGTGAAGGGCTGTGTGCCCTGCCTCTTGAGACAGTTGTGGGACTTTGATGGGGAAGGCCACACAGCCTGGCAAATAGGGGCTGTCATCCCATTTTCTCCTCCCCACTTGCCACTCTCTGAACACCCCCCTACACCAAGGTGACTGGTTACTAGAGGTAATAATACCTGGCCTGAGATTCCTACATCTAGGAAGGATGAGAGAAATCTGGTTCCCATTATGGGGCAGGATAGGCTTGGTGGGGCCTGTGTTGGGCCTCCAGGTGAGGACCTGGATCTCCCCCCACCCACACCCCAGCCATTTCCCACTCCCTGCCTGTTGGGAAAGTCAGCTGCCTGGCTCGACTCCAGCGTGCACCAGGCCCTGGTCTAACTGACTCATTCTATAATCCAATTCCCTCAGCTGCCCAGGCAGATGCCTCAGCTGGGGTGGGGGTCAGAGCCCAGCTCACCCGGCTGAGGACCCTTGCTGGCCCACAAATAGCAATTGGGGAAATGCCAGGCATGGGAACAGGGAGGGGGGCAGGGCGGTGTCTTCCTCAGCCTTTGAAGCCCCTGTTGAGAGTCCTTAGACAATGGGGCTTGTGTTTTGGGGTTAGATACTTGGATTCAGATCCTGGCTCTGCCTCTCATAGCTATAGTAACCTGGGGGCAATTGCTTTCACCCTGAATAAGCCTCAGTTTCCTTATCTGTCATGGGGAAAATTGTCCAGAACTATGGTTAGAGTCTCCTGTGACGATGCCTGTGCACATGGAAAGCAAGGAGTCTCCCCACCCCCTGCCTATGAAGCTGTAGTTATTAGGCACCCACTGTCTACCCAGTCTTGAAGGGCACATCATAGGCATCTCATTTAATTGTCACACCCCTGCAAGGGAGTCAGAGCTGTGACCCCCATTTCACAGATGGGAACACAGGCTCTGAGAGGGAAAATGACACAAAGTCACACAGTAAGAGCTGTGGTTAAATTCAGGTACAGCTGGCCCAGAGCTCACACTGTCTCTTCTCAGTCCAGTCTTCACCTGCCACCTGTGCTGTGCAGACTCTCATCTTCCGCCAACTCTTCCTCTGCACAACACCCTATCCAGGCCCTGGAGCACAGTGGGTGCTCAGTAAACATTTGAAAGAGTAGAAATGAATCGAGTGCTAGATGCATGGGAGTGGAGCTGGAGACAGCATACCGAACCTAGGGCCAAACCTGCCAAACTGCCTGGGACAGAATCTGCCAAAAGATCACCTGAGGTCTCAGGGGTTGGAACAGAGCCTATGGGAGCCTGGGAAGAGAGTAATTTCAATTTGGTGTGTGGAGGGCATGTGAGCAGCTTTTCTGGAGGTGACATTGGAGGGACAGAGCTTGGCCTTATTTGCACATGGGTCAAAAGGGGAGGGGGAGAGATGTTCCAGAAGGGAGCACAACAGGAGCAAAGGCCCAGAGATGGAATTTGTGAGTTGGGAGTGGGTAGAGATGAGGCTGGCAGAGTAAGTTGGGGGTCAGATCATCAGGGCCTTGAATGCCAGCTCAAGTTTATTACATAAGCAGGAGGGAGCCACTAAATGGTTTGGAGCCCACAGAAGAAGGCCGAGCAGTAGGAGGTCCCAGGGAGTCATTGATGACTGGTCCCATCTCAGGGCCTGGTGGGGCCTTGACAAGATAGCATGTTGGGAATGTGCGAAGCCAGTCGAAAGAGAGCAGTTTGATGGGACTCTAAAGGGCATTGTTGGTTCTTAGGAGGACATGAAGAGGGACCCTTAGAGCCAGAGAAACTTTTAGGCCCCAGGTAGTCCTCGTTTACCTTCTGCCTGGATGCTGGACCCCAAACCCCAGCCCTAGCCTTGGTCTCTGGAATTAGACAGGCTGAGGCTTGTATTGTGACCCTGAAGCATCTTCCCTTTATTGCCAAATCCCTCAGCCTCTCTGGGCCTCAGTTTCCTCATCCGTGAAATGGGTATGAGAGGGAAGGCATGAGAGTGTGACCCCATCAGCACTTCGTGTGCATTTTTTTATTTAGTGCTCCCCACAGTCTTGTGGGGCAGGTACCATCATTAGTTCTGTTAGTTTAGGGAACAGACCCAGAGAAGGGAAGTACTTTGGACAGCTTGTCCATTTGTACAGCTTATAAATGTCAAAGCCAGGATTCAAACCCAAGTTCTTGCATGATACCAAACAGCCTCCCAGAGAATGTTTGTAAGCTGTAAAGCCCCTGTGTGTTCACAGGGTGGGATGTGCTGGTGAGGAGTAGGGAGGGAATTCTTGGTGGGGGTACAGCAGAGCAAAAATGTAGAGGCCAGACACACTCCCCTTACAGGTCTGTAATTTCCTACCAGTCTTGGAAGGGCCTAAGAGCGGATAGGGAGGCTGCGCCCCAAGTCTGGATCAGGGCCCCTCTACCGCTAGGGGGCAGCTCCCCGGTGTTTGGCCTCCCCCTGCCATGGGCAGCTTCCTGGTGCACCATTACCCTGACAGCCACCACCCCCACAGATCAACCTGAACGAGAGCATGCAGGTGGTCAGCAGGCGGGTAGTGACAGTGGCCTACGGGGAGCCTGTGCACCACGTCATGCAGTTTGACCCAGCAGATCCTGGTTTCCTTTTTCTGATGACATCCCACCAGGTAAGGCCAGAGCCCAGCCTGACAAGGTCCCAGGATGAGCTGAGCTCTCTTGCTTGCCAGGCCTTTGCACACGCTGCTCCTGCAGGAGCATCCTCTTTCCTCACCTCCTTTGCCTGCTTGCCCTTCACCTCCCAGTGCAGCCATCACTTCTGCAGGGAAGCTTTGTTCCCGTGTTTCCTCCATCATAGTGTCAAGCTACAGTTTCCCCAGTCTCTCATGGCCCTCGCTCACCAGGCTGACTTCCTGGGGGAGGGGCCAGCAGCCCCACTGAGCTGGGCCCCTGACTCTGCCTCTAGATGGCCAGGGTGAAAGTCGCTGCGTGTGCCGTGCACGCCACCTGCGGGGACTGCGTGGGCGCAGCCGACGCCTACTGTGGCTGGTGCGCCCTGGAGACACGGTGAGGCCCAGGGCGGGGACAGGGCCCGGGAGGCCGTGGCAGGGGAGGAGCCTACCTGGGTCCTGATGTGTGTCCTACCACTACAGGTGCACCCTACAGCAGGACTGCGCCAACTCTAGCCAGCAGCATTTCTGGACCAGTGCCAGCGAGGGCCCCAGCCGCTGTCCCACAATGACTGTCCTGCCTGCTGAGATTGATGTGCGCCAGGAGTACCCAGTGAGTTGGGAAGCCAGGAGCCAACTCAAGGGATTCGGGGTGGGGAACCACCCTTCACCTGGCACCCAACCCCTGAGACGTCAGGACTCCTTTCTGTAGTTCCCCTGGGACCTCGAGACAAACAGCAATGTAGCGAAAGTGACTGAGCTTTTCTAAGCACTTACCAAGTGCTAGAACATGCTGCGTGCGTGATGTTCACCTCTGTTAGGCCTCACAGAACTCTACGAAGTGGATGCTCTTAACATCCCCACTTTACAGATGAGGAAACTGAGGCACAGAGAAGTAAACTGACTTGCCTAGATCATACAGCTAGGAAGTAGCAGAACTGGGATTTGAGCTCAAGTGGGCAGGCTCCAGAGTCCTAAGAAGGGGGGGACAACTCATAGGATGGGAGGAGAGGGAGCTCCTACACCTCACCTTCTTTCCTTTTCCCAGCCCCAGAACAAGGGAAGGGCCCCTGAGTACCAGGCTGCTATTTCTTGTTTTCAGAAACAGATGAATCTGTAGCATGGGAGCAAGTGGCTTCCCCGTTACCTGTGCCCATGAGGGCCTAGAGCTGCCGCAGCCTCCTCCCCACCCATTTGAGGCAGCATTAGGACAGGGATCATTCTAGGCCCTGGTAAGCAGCTGCGGCTGAGGAACAGACAGGCCCACCAGCACTGCCCTCAGTGATTTCTCTGAGGCTGGGTGTCCTCATCTATTACCTGCGGAAAGATGATGGTTCTGATGGGCCAGATGAGGCCTGGGGCTCCTCTGCACCACCTCCCCATTATTCCATATCACAGAGTCCTTCACACACCTTATTTTGACAAGTGGACAGAGCATGCATAGGTTTATCCATCCATTCATTCATTCATTCATTCATTTGTTCGTATGTTATTGAGCAGTTATATGCCAAGAGCAGTTCTGGCCTCTGGGGGTACAGCAGTGAACAAATCAGACAAATCCCTGGCTTCTGAGGGGCTGACATGCTCCTGGGATGAAAGAGAATAAGCAAGATAAAATTTCAAGGTGATAATAAATATTATGGAGAAAAAGCAGAACAGAGAAAAGGGTGGGGATTGAGTGGGGGGAGTGTTGACATTTTAGACAAGGTCAGGTGACATTTGAGCAAAGATATGAAGACAGTGAGTCAAGTTGAGTATCTGGGCAGAGGGAACTACCAGTGCAGAGGCCTTGAGGTGAGAAGATTGGTGGATTTGAGAGAGTATTAGGGGATGGGGTCAGAGAGGTCAGGGGCCAGATCATACAGGACCTCTTTGGCTACTGTAAGATCAGTTTCCTTTTGCAGCTGGGGAAACTGAGGCCCAGGGTTTTACATGTAGGCTACAGCCTGGATTCCTAGCAACCAGCCACCTGTTCTCCTCGGGTTGCTAGGCTGGGGGTGGGGCTGTGACGGGAGGGCCAGCCCCTCAACTGCAGGTCCGTTGCCTCCAGGGCATGATCCTCCAGATCTCAGGCAGCCTGCCCAGCCTCAGCGGCATGGAGATGACCTGTGACTATGGGAACAACATCCGCACTGTGGCCCGGGTCCCAGGCCCTGCCTTTGGCCACCAGATTGCCTACTGCAACCTCCTGCCCAAGCATCAGTTCCCACCCTTCCCGCCCCACCAAGGTAAGCTCTCCATTCACTGGGCTGGGGGGCAGCTGTCTGGGGGGCCTCAGATGCCCATCCCTGAAGGGATATTAATGGTGGATCCCAGACATGGGGGTCCTGCTATCACAGCCTCTGAAGTCAGTGGAGATCCCCCTGCCCCCTTGTCCTTCTCTCCCTGGCTTCCCTGATCCATTCCAGACCACGTGACTGTGGAGATGTTTGTGAGGGTCAATGGGCGGAACATCGTCGGGGCCAATTTCACCATCTACGACTGCAGTCGCATTGGACAAGTGTACCCCCACACAGCGTGAGTGGGTTGGGGGACTTGCTTCCGGGTGGTAGGAGGAGGTCTTTGCTGTTGGGGAGGCCTTTGGAAGAAAATTATAGTGTCCTAGAGGTAGATAGGACCCTCAGTTGTTTATTCAACAACTCATTTATTCAGGTAACAGACTCTTATCACCCAAGTGCCTAGCCTCCGTGAGCACCTAATCTGGTAGGAACAGAGAGAAGCGCTTTGATTACACTTAATTTAGTCTCCTAAAGGTCCCACTTGCCTGTTTCTTCCTTGCATACCTCTTAGAGTAGGGAGCTCACTACCCTACAAAGTGCCCAACCCCACCTGTCAGCTCTGATGGTGAAAAAGACCTTCTTCCCTTGTGCTGGGATCTGCTTCTTAGGTCACAATTACTGGGGGCAGGGGTGAAGTGAGGGGTAGGGAGCTGGGTCTCTGAGGGGCTCCCCTATCTTCCAGCTGCACAAGCTGCCTGTCGACACAGTGGCCCTGTTTTTGGTGCACCCAGCAGCATGCCTGCGTCTCGAACCAGTCTCAGTGTGAGGCCTCACCAAATCCCACGGTAAGCCAGGTCTGGGGGATGCCCTCTGCCTCCACTGTTTTATTACTTTTTTTTTTTTTTCATTTAATATGTTGAGAACATTCCTATGTCAGTAAATTTTCTTCTTTGGCACCACATTTCACAGCTGTGCTGGGCTCGTCACATGACAGCACGTGTAATCAATCCCCTGTTGTCGGACATACTACTTCCCGTTTCTTTTTTGCATTCTGATATAGCCAGGGCACTGTGCACATCCTTGACTATTCCCTGGAAACCAGTTTTCAGACATGGAATTTTGGGGTAAAAGGTGCCAGATTTTTTTACACTTTTAGCTTAGATGTCCTCCAGAAAGCTCAAACCAATTTGTACTCCCACCTGTAGTAGGAGGGCCCCTTTCTGTACATCATACCAATACTGGCTAGGTTTTAATTTTACCTTCAGCATTTTAGCAACCCTAGGAAGTCAAGGAGTACCAGACTTGGGCCTTGAATCCAAGCCCTTCTGTCTTGGAGCCCATGTTCTTCCTGCTTCCCCAAATCAGGTGTGAGCTGAGAGGCCCCTGTCTTGGTCTCCCCGTTAGCACTGGGGACCCCGGGACAGGGAATACCAGGCTCTCTCTAGGTGGAGAGGGTGTGCTAGCCCCAAGAACCACATGCTCCCAGGTCCTTTTGCTCATGCTAGTCCCTTTGGCTCCACAGAGTGATTCTGTACTGGCCCTCCTTGGCACTATGGGATGGCTATATTTAATCTGTTATACCAGGGTGGGGTGTGGTGCGAGAGCGGGGAACAGGAGGAAAAATACAAACAAATGCCTCATACCTTGCCCCTGATTATGTTCACTTGCAGGGTGGCCTCTCGCCTTTGCTCAAAGAGCCTCAAAGGCCATCCCAGACTTATACCAGGGATGACCAAATGGAATTCCTGAGACTTTGGCTGGGGTGGTAATGCCTGGCCAGGTGGGATGGCTGGACCAGGGATGGATGCCAGGGTCCTGGGACCTCAGCTCATCCCCTGTCAGACCTGGCTGCTGGGCCCTTTGTCTAGATTCAGGGACCAGAGGCCAGGTGAGGTACTGAGTTCCTGCCTGCAACTCATCTCTCTAGGAAAGGGATGTCTCCATCCATTTTTAAGATGGCACAACTGGGGTGGTCAGTATGACCTGGCGCCCTGGCTCCCAGCAGAAGGAGGTCACTGGAGCCCCACCTTGGACATGCATCCCAGGAAGCAGCCCCAGCCTCTTGGCACTGGGCTCACAGAACTCATCAGGAATCCTTGAAGCCTTGTCTGCCTATGGCAGGTGCCATGTCAGGGTCTGCACCTGGAATCCTCGGGTCTCAGCCCCTCCTGCCTGAGTCTCAGAAGTGCTTCGAGGAAGGGGAGTCCAGCTAGAGCAATGCTTAACTGAAAGCAGTGAGGCAATAATGTGGGTCTCTAGCACTGGGAGAGAGGCCCCGTGGAGGCTGTGTGGCCAACCGTAAGCGAGGCCCTGAAGTTCTGTTCTGCCCTGGACACTGAGATTTCCAGTCGGCTGACCAGGGCTCCTGTTCTTGTTTGGAGTCCACACCTCCATCCAGCCCCTAGCTCAGGGCTATGTACACAGTAGAGACTCAGTGAATGTCAGCAGGAAGCATTTGTGCTGGCAGCCTGCCACCTGCACTTGAACCTAGAGGTGTGGCAAGGTGAGGGGGACCCAGCCTCAACATGGTGCGATCAGCATTTATTGAGCACCTGTTGTATGCCTCTTTTTGTACTAGGTGCTGGTAAGAACCTGGTTAGACATAGTTCTGCCCTCTCCATCATGAGCCAAGACCTGAGGTATGAGTTGTGGCTGTATGATCCTGGGCAAGCTACCAAACTTCTCTGCGCCTGTTTCCCCATCCGTAAAATGGTGCCTATTTCAAAGGCTGTGGTATAGGGATCTAGAATTAGACTTGTAAGGCACCAACTTCATATTTGGCGCCTAGTAGGTGTTCACTAAAAGTCTAGGTGGCACAGAGAGGACTTCTCTGAGGAGGGAATCTTCATGTCAGGTTTTGGCATGCATGGGAGCTTACCAGCTTGGAGGTGTTTCTTTGGCTGTGTCCTTATAACCCACTCTCCCCCAGGTCTGTGGCTCTGAGGGTCAGGAGTTGGGGTGGGAGCACAGAGAAGGCCTGTTTTAGAGATTATGGTAATCCAGCAGGAGGAGAGGCATCCTCCTCCCCGGGCCTTCAGGAGACTCTGAACTGATGCTTAATTTGCCATTTAATTGAGTGCCAGTTAGCTGTAGAAGCACCGTGCCCACCCCATGCTGGTGGACCCCTCAGGAGCTGGGAGGAGGTGATGGTCTTGGGCTAAGCCAGGGCGTTGTCCTGGGGAAGCCAGGAACTAGGGCCTGAGTCTCGTGTCACTTCCCTGTTTCCTTGTGGGCCCAAGAGGAAGAAAATGGGGGCATAGAGGATGCTGGGAGCAAGATTCCATCTTTTCCAAGGAGAGAAAGAGAGCGAGGAAGATGGCCACATCCTCCACTTTAAGTTTTCCGAGGGCCGGTGTGACCTCCCCAGCGGTGGCTTCTCCAAGGAGATGTGACCTTAGGCCTTAGAATCAGGGAGCGTTTGGCAGATGAGAGAGTGGGCTTTCTTGGTGGGGAGCCTGGGTGGACACTTCCATGAGGGTTGGCTTCATTAGGAGTCAGTGGGGAGAGCAGTTTGGTAGGAATGTGGAGGCAGTTTAAGGGGCCTGTAGGGGTACGGAAGGGTAAGGAGGGAACAGGTTAGGTGAGTTCAGGGCCCCAGAGCCTGTCATCACCCCCACTGGATTGGGATACCAGTTCTTGACCCTTGAACTTGGTAGAGAACCTGGGAGAGTCTGTGAGCTCCAACATGGGAACAAGTGAGGCCCTCTGTGAACCGGCTCATGCTGGGCTCACATCCAAGTTTATTGTGGCTCCCGGCATTGCTGCCCCAGCATCTGTCCTGTCTCCTGAGCCTGCAAGCCATGACCCCATGCCTCACTCCAGCAAAGAGAGAAGCTACTTGGCCTCTTTCTGATGGCTTGGCTTGGGATGGGACAGGGAGGCCTCTATCCTTTGGTTGCAAGTAGAGAAGCCCTAGTTCAAACTGGCCTCAGCCCCAACAGAATTAACTGGCTATGCGAGTGAAAAGTCTGAGGGTTAGATCTAGCACAGCTAGATCCAGGGGTTCCAACAGTGTGGTCAGGGACCTCCCCATCCCTCTGGGTAGTCCCCATGCTCAAGCAGCTCCTCCCTCCTGTCAGCAAGATGGGCCCAGCCACTTCAGGCTGGCTTCTCATCCCCTGGCAGCCCTAGGAAATAAGAGCTTCTCATTGGTTCTGCAGAAGTCTCATAGTTGAGTCTCATTGGCAGAACTGGGGTCACATATATTCCCTGAACCAATTGCTGAGGCCAGAGCAGCCTGGGACACCCACGCATCCCTGGGGCTAGAGAAGAGAGTCAGTCTTCCCAGACCACAGGCTTGGGGTTGGGGGAGGGTTCCCAAAGGCCAGACCAGACTTGGAGGCAGATGGTAGGGGCTGGAGGCTGGCAGCAGATGTGCTGGCTGTCCCCATGGAGGTTTAGCCAACCTTATGGGGAGGCACTGGAGGAGGGCAAAGCTGTGCCAGCACCCAGCCTTGGTTCCACTCTGTAGAATGGGTATCAACATCCAAGTGGCCATGGGTTATAAGGGTTGAAGGGAGTCAGGGGGCCCTCAAAGATGGTCCCACATCATTCCTTCTGGGGGGCCTCTTGTGGAGCTCTCCCTACCTTGACCCTCACCCCCAGCCCCTCCTGTCAGCCACCTGCCCACGGGTGGGGAGGATCTCCAGCTAGCTGTAAAGCAAAACTGGCAGTAGCCTTGAAACCTGATTGAAAATGTGAGTTCCATTCTCTGAAATTCTATGGGTTTTATTCATAAGACAGTGCAGGACAGCAGCTCAGAGAGGAACAGTGACACAGGGACCTGAAAACCATCTCCTACCTCCCAGCCTTATAGTGTGATAAGCTCAGAAGGCCTCGCCTGGGCCTGGCTGTGCCGGTAGACCCTCCTGCCTATGAGGTCACTGTGAGGATCAAATAAGATGGAGTGTGGGAGGCGCTGGCACACTGCCTCAGTGCTGGTGGCTCTTATGATTTTGTTACTAGTGTTTTCTCACAATGCCGCCTGACTGGCACCTCCTCAGAGAGGCAGGATTGTACAGGCAGACTGCAGTGGCCATGAAGCCTGCCTCTTTAATGCCCAAGTCATCCCCACCTCCTTGTGTTTTGACTGCAGAGCCCTCAGGACTGCCCCCAGATCTTGCCCTCATCCCTGGCACCCATGCCCACAGCTGGCTCCCAGACCATCCCAGTGCACCTGGCCAATGCTGCCTTCTTCCAGGTAAGTAAAGGCCAGGTCCAGGCGGGGGCAGGGCAGAGGTCTGGGAGAGTGCAGTCCCTAGTGGGGCCTCCTGCTCTGGGCCTGCCACCTGTGCTTTGGTTTATTTGCTCTGAGTTTCCAGGTTCTGTCTGAGAAAGCCCCACTCTGGTTGCATGAGGCTAGCAGAGGAAAGGGAAGTGGGTGGTAAGGGCCAGGCCAAGGGGACAGCAGGCCACCAGCAGCAGCCTAAGGGAAACCCTGATCAGGATCCACTGGGTATTAGTATGCTTTGGCCAGGACCCCCAGTCTCCCCTACCCCTGAAGCTCCCTTGACAGAGCTTGGCACCAGCTTGTGGTGGATACTGCCCATGTTGTACCCCATCCTGCCCTGTCCCCAGGCTGAACTGCAACCCTGGACATGTCTCCACAGTTGTGGCTGCCAGGTTTTCCCTGGAGAATGGCCAGAGAACCTCTTTGTTGCCCCATGCCCCATTGTCTAGATTGGGGAAATGAGACCCAGAAAGATGAAGTCAGTGCCTCTGGGTCACACATCAGGCTAGACTTGCACCCTAGCCCTAGACTCCCAATCGAGTGCTCTTCCTTGCAACCAGCCTTTCCTTCCCCCATTGCCCATCTGTGCTGGGGGAGGGGATGCCCCCTTTTCTGGGTCCCTCTTGGAGGAGCATCCTGGGTGGGAAGCGTTGATGAGTCCTGGAAGCATGCCAGCCACCCCCTTCCTCAGTTCCTGGGGACTTGCCATCTGTCGCTTCCACAAAGAAGCTGAGGCCTGTTGTCACACGTGGGGGCCACGTGCCAGGCATCTGGGATGTGTTGGGCAGCCACATGGTTGGATTGGAGCTCTGTGAGGGGCAGGTGGGGTTCTGCCCTTGACCCTCAAGCTCCACCCTGTAGTGGTTGGGGTCTAGCCTCCTGGAGCCTCCAGGACTCTGGGCCTGAGTAGAGGGAGGGTGGCACTGCTCCCCTGGGCTGCAGGAACCTGGCACGGGGAGGCCCAAGCCCTGGTTTGAGTCCTGGCTGCTGCTTTCCAGCTGTGTAATTGTGGGGCATGTGCCTACTCTCACTGGGCCTTAGTGATCCTGGCCCTCCTGTTCCCAGGCCTGCTTCCAGAACACTGAGGGTGGGGGTGGGCAGAGACCCCTGCCAGGGCTGTGCAGCAGCCCTGTTTGCTGAGCCTCTACCCTGGGGACTCCCAGGACAGGCTGGATCTGCCATCCCCAAGGTGGCTGAGGCTTGAGCTCAGGGACTCGGAGGACAAACCCACCTCCCAGCTCAGCATGGCAGGGGATAAATGAGCTTTCAGCCCCGTCAGCAGGCACTTTCCTATGTTAGCTATAGAATGAAGGATAAGAGGGCAGGGTAGTAGGGAGGTTGCTGACCTGCTTTCTCCCTAGGGTGTCACATCTACCAGTGACAGGGACATAAACAGGAAGTCCTGCCACGTGGCTGGCCTAACATGAAACCCAAATTTGTTCACTGAGCAAATATTTACTGATGCTACACCCCAGAAGCCCCATGCTGGGCTGAGAACAAGATGAAACTGGGGAATTGGGCCCCGTTTATACACTCAACAAACATTTATTGAGTAACTTCATGCGTACTGATAACAGCCAGTATATATTAGGTACCCAGAGTATGCAACCCACTAAAGATACATGATTTCCAGTTTTCTCAGCAAACCTGCAGAGTAGGGAAGACTGTTTTCATTGCAAAGTTTAGAAAACCAAGGCTCAGAAAGGAGGGTTCACGTGTGCAGGGTTGCACAGCTAGGAAGTAGCAGTGATGGGATTCAAACCCGAGCCTGTGTGAAGTAGAGCCTGAGCTCTTTCACTTGCCATCTGCTGCCCTGGAAGTGTCAGAAGGCCGAGACCCAGCCCTAACCCTCCCTAGTGGGTTGGGGGACAGGTAGACACAGACCCTGAGCAGTGGGATAAAGTAGTCTTTGACATACAGGGTAGGGGTAAGCTTTAGGAGCTTAATAGAGCCCTCAGCACATACCCAAGTATTTATTGCTGAATGGATGAATGAATGAATGAATGAATGATCAGATGAGGGATACCTCCCTGATCTGAGGGGTATCTGGGAAGGCTTGGAATGTGGGACATTTGAGCTGGATTTTGAAGGCTGTGCACAGTTTTGGTAGGTAAGAGACAAGATTTTCAGGAGGAAGAACACATTTGGTCAAAGACCTAAGGGCAGGATAGTCTGTGCTTTGTCCAAGAATGTTCTGGTCTGGCTGGGGCATGATCCTTGTGGGCAGAGGTGGCAGGTGTTAAGGTTCAGATAACAGGTAAAGTCTCACTGGGATGAACCTTGAATGTTGGTCATGCTAAAGAGTTACCCCTTTATGAGCAGAGTAAAGCCCTAGTTTAGGCCCTTAGGGGATGTTGAAGAGGCCCTTAGTGGCATGGAGAACACAAAGCCAAAGTTCTTGGTGTTTATGTACTCTTTGCCTCCCCCAAGCATTGGACATGGAGGCAAGGAAGGACATTCTGGAGGAAGGTACAGCCCAGGCAGAGGCCTGATAGTAGGACCAAGCCCACTCTTCAGGGCAGCAGTCCATGATGTCCTAATGGAGTTGGAGGGTAATGGGTGCTGACCCGACTCTCCCCATCCCACCCACTTGTTTTCCACAGAGTGCACCTCTTGAATGTAGTTTTGGGCAGGAGGAGATCTTTGAGGCTGTGTGGGTGAATGAATCAACTGTACGCTGCAACCAAGTGGTGGTGAGTGGTGTGGCTCCTGTGGGGGGCAGGGGAAGGCTTGCACAATTCCAGATGCTGCACTGCCTTCTTCCCATCTTACTCCCTTCCTCTTTTTGGGCCCCCCATTCTTACTAGCCCTGCTCTCATCTCCATGACATCCCCTCCCCCAGCAGAGACCTGGACACCATCCACACCCTTCATGCTGTTTCCCACCCTTTTGCAGCTGCACACGACCCAGAAGAGCCAGGTGTTTCCACTCAGCCTCCAGCTAAAGGGGCAGCCAGCCCGATTCCTGGATAGCCCTGACCCCATGACAGGTCAGAGCCCTCATCCCACCCCACATGGGCACAGGGGACTCAGCCACAGTGGGTGCGCTCAGCCTTGGGGGTCTGATTCCAGTGCTCACCGCATAGTCACAGGTGTCCCACCTCACCATTCCTTAGCAAGACTCTCAGATCCCAGCCCTGCTATTCAGTACCCGGTCACTCAGTACTTGGCCCAATGTGAAATGAGGGCACACGCCCTTTTGTAGAGAACTTGGTAAGGATTTGCTGAGATGATGAACATAAAGCCTCACAAGGGTGTCTGGGGCACAGTCGGCACCCGCAAATGGTGGTTGATGTCCTCACTCTTATGTGTTTGAATCAATCCTCCAAAGGCCTGTCTGTTCATGGGGAGTCTCAGACATCCCTAGTAGATATAGGACTCCTCACATCCTTGCCACGAAGGCCCAAGAAACAGCCTGCACATGGAGGCTGTGGAGAATCCTTCCTGCATGCCTCCTGGGATCACTTCACGGTTCTATGGCCCATAATGCTCAGTGGTTTCCCAGCATCCCAAAGCTCCATTGTGGGGTAGAGACCCATTCAGGCCTGGGTGTGGATACCAGCTCTGCCACTCACAGGCTGTATGACCTTGGGTATGTCACTCTACCTCTCTTGAGTCTCATCTCTTACCTGTCAAACGGGGCTAATAAATAGCTCCCATCTGATAGAATCATAGTGAGGATGAAATGATATCGAGGCTCTGGCTGCACTGTGCTTAGCACAGGCCCTAGGGCATTTAGAGGAAGTATAAAAACCTCACAGGGTCCTGACCCTCAGAACCAGGACCTGCCTCTGAGTGAGACACCACAATGAGAAGCCGAGTTTGGAGGGGAGAGCAGTAATGGGGGGCTGACCTGTGCTTCCTCCCTGTCTTTCTCAGTGGAGGTCTATAACTGCGCCATGGGCAGCCTTGACTGTTCCCAGTGCCTAGGCCGGGAAGACCTAGGCCATCTGTGTGTGTGGAGTGATGGCTGCCGCCTTCGGGGTCCCCTGCAGCCCCTGCCTGGCACCTGCCCCGCCCCTGAGATCCGGGCGGTAAGCACACCCCCCTCAGAAGCCTAGCCTCTTGTACCCACATGCCCACATGTGCACCTGCACAGTGCCCCACACGAGCTCATGGACCCACAGCACATGTGGTTGCACTCAGCTGGACACGCTCATGCAGTATTACCTATTCAATACCTGTTTGGTACCCAGCCCCTGCTCACCACTAGAGACATAGCAGTGAAAAAAAGAAAGTACCTGCCCTCATGGAGCTAGTGCTTTAGTGGGGGAGGAACAATAATGAGTAAGGAAATAATTTATATGTAGAAGGTGGTAAATACTGTGGAGAAAAATAGCAGGACAGGGGTGTTGGGAGTCAGGGGGAGGAGATGCTGGCTGAGTGTGTCTAGTTTTATAGTGAGGGCAGGAGAACCTCACTGAGATGGTGATAACTGAGGCTGCTAATTATTCCTAAGCCTTTGTTTTAATTAAGAAAAATGTCTCAGAGAAAGATTCTGATTGACTTAGTCTGGATCAGGGGCCTTCCCAGGCCCAGTCAGCTCTGGCTGGGATGCAAGATTGTGTGGTCAGATGTGACCACTGGGAGTGGACCTTGGTGTCCTCAGGAGACCTCCCACCCCACTAAGTAGCATTAACTTTGTCCACACAGTCTGTGTCCCCAGATCCCAGTGGGCTCAGTAACACACATGCACAACCTCACTGGCAACCCCAGTGACCTGCTGAGAGACTGGTAGTCACAGCGTTCTCTGAGCCTCCCCTAAGTGGCGGGTCCACAAAGCTCTGCCACCCCTGGGTGCCTGCGAGAGTGGGGAGGAAACTTGCCAGCACACCAGCCCCGGAAACCTCTCTCTGGTCACCTGGCAGATTGAGCCTCTGAGTGGCCCCTTGGACGGCGGGACACTACTGACCATCCGTGGCAGGAACCTGGGCCGGAGGTTCAGTGACGTGGTCTCTGGTGTGTGGATTGGCAGTGTGGCCTGTGAGCCACTGGTGAACAGATACACAGTGTCAGAGGAGTAAGTAGTGGGCAGTCCCTGGGGCTGTTTGACCTGTAGACTCCACCCTATCTGACAGTGCCAATGACATCTCTGCCCTCCCTTCTCCCCTTGGCTGTCCTACCTTCCTCAGCAAGGCACCCTTCTGTTGCCCAGAAGTAGCTCATGCCCAGGTCTCCTGGACTTTGCTCAAGTTTTCCCACTGCATGTGGTGCCAGTTTTCTGCTTGGGACACCACTCCTTACCCTTCAAGTGCCCACTCCTCTGGGAAGCCCCCCATGTTTCCCTAGACCAGCCCAACTTCCACTAAAGACTTGCTCTGATGAAAAGATGTGCATTTGAGAAAGTATGGGGGCTGCTGGTGAGGTGCAATGATCTGGGCCTGTAGCTGTGGGGCCTGGTCCAGAGGGCCTCTAGCAAACTTTCAGGAGCAGGGAATTAATGAATTGGATTTCCTTTTGGGAGCCCATAAGTCAGGCTTGCAGATAAGGCTTCCAGCCCAGCAAACGTTCTCATGGTCAGAAAACTTCCAAGTGTCCTAAATGGCCATCTTGTCCAAGGCCTTGTCTTATACTTGCAGAATTGTGGGAAAGTTGTAGGGTAGGGGGTGGTCCTGGGTTGACACTTGGGGAACTCAGTGGCTGTTTCCAGCTAATAGGGAAGTGAGTGGGTAATGCCCTCAGGCATGTGCCAGCCAAATGCCAGCCGTGGCTGTGAGTGGGAGGGGTGGGTGGCTGAGTGCAAAGATGGGTTGCTCACACATGTTGGGGTACAGCGAGCGGCATTTTTCAAGGGAGAAACTGGGTGGTGCCTGGATCTGCTGGCTCTTCTCCTAACCAGAGCTGCCTCCCACAGGATTGTGTGTGCCACAGGGCCAGCTGCTGGGGCATTCTCAGACGTGGTGACGGTGAATGCCTCCAAGGAGGGCAAGTCACGGGAGCGCTTCTCCTATGTGGTAAGGCGGACTGCAGCCTGCTATCCTGCCCTCCCCACCGGGCACACACCCGGGGGCTGACCCGAAGCCTGACCACCTGCCTTCCACCCCACAGATGCCCCTGGTCTACTCCCTGGAGCCTGCCATGGGCCCCAAGGCAGGGGGCACCAGGATCACCATCCACGGGAGCGACCTCCACGTGGGCTCTGAGCTCCAGGTCCTGCTGAACGACACAGAGCCCTGCACAGAGCTTGTGTAAGCCCCTTGGCCCCGGCCATCCCCTCCAGCCTATAAAAACCATGGAGCTAGGGGGCTGGAGAGGTAGGGTGATATCCTGGCACCACACATCACCCTTTGGCCAGGCCCCCTCCCTTCTCTGAGCCTCAGTTTCCTCATCTGGTAAGAATAGTACCAGTGAGTTGTGGGAAGTACTCTGTGCCCAGCATATAGTGGGTGCTCCATAAGTGGTAGCTACAGAAAATGGTGATGATCTTACACACTCTGAGATCCTCAGCTCCTGGTGAATTAGCTGTCTTTATTACATATTTTGTACCAGGCTCTGTTGATGAACACTGCTGGGGACAGCAAGATGAGCCCAACACAGCCTCAGCCCTCAGGGGAAAGCAGACACTTACATAGGAAGTAGGAATATCTTGTGGGGTTGAGATTAGCAGTAAAGTCCAGGCTTTCAGGGCCGTGGGGGCAGGGCCCTCATCAGGGACAGGAATTGGGAGGGGAGCTCTGGGAAGGCTTAGTAGAAGAAAGGACTGGAAAAGTGGGAAGTACATCAGGGTCAGAGAGGAGAAAGGATGGTATTCCAGGTGGGGAGGACAGCGTGAGCGAAGTGGGGCAGTGGGAATTCGGACATATTTGTATACAAGGGGGCAGATGACCAGGTTGGGGCCAACTGAAAAACCCTTAAACCCAGGCCAGGTGCACAGGCCTGTGCCTCTGGGTGGTGGGGTCGGGGCGTCGGGCAAGGGCAAGTAGTGGGAGGCAGGAGCCCTGCTGACGGCGCCTGCTGCCCTCCCACAGGCGCACAGACACCAGCATCGCCTGCACTGTGCCTGGGGGCACGCTGCCAGCCCCTGTGCCTGTGTGTGTGCGCTTTGAGCGCCGGGGCTGTGTGCGTGGCAACCTCACCTTTTGGTACATGCGGAACCCGGTCATCATGGCCATCAGTCCCCGCCGCAGCCCTGTCAGGTAAAACCCAGACCCTGGTCCCCCGGGCGGGCCTCACCCTCTGGGCTGCAGGTGGGCTGACAGGGTGTGCTGTCCCTACAGCGGCGGCAGGACCATCACAGTGGCTGGTGAGCGTTTCCACATGGTGCAGAATGTGTCCATGGCTGTGCACCACATCGGCCGGCAGCCCACGGTGAGGGGACAGGGGACTGAGGTGGGCGGGAGAAGGGGGTAACCAGTATCCTTGACCCACCATGCCTCACTTTGCTGCATCTCTCCTCTCTCTCTCCTTATCTCTTTGCCTCTGTCTCTGTCTCCTCATCTTTTCTTGTTTCTTTGTCTCTCTTCCTGTCTCCATCTCTTCCTCTCTATCTCCTTAATCTCAATCTCTCCCCATTTCTCCATGTCCATCTGCCTGTCCCCCATTTCCAACCTTGGCCTGTGGCCCTCTCCCACCAGCTCTGCAAGGTTCTCAACTCCACCCTTATCACTTGCCCATCTCCTGGGGCCCTGAGTAATGCATCGGCACCAGTGGACTTCTTCATTAATGGGCGGGCCTATGCTGACGAGCTGGCAGTGGCCGAGGAACTGCTGGACCCCGAGGAGGCACAGCGGGGCAGCAGGTTCCGCCTGGACTACCTCCCCGACCCACAGTTCTCCACAGCCAAGAGGGAGAAGTGGATCAAGCACCACCCTGGAGAGCCCCTCACCCTAGTCATCCATGTAAGTGCCAGTGGGTGCCAGGTAGGGAGAGTAAGTGAGCCAGGCTCAGCCATGGACCTCAACACTCACCCTCTTCCTCTCCCACAGAAGGAGCAGGACAGCCTGGGGCTCGAGAGCCACGAGTACCGGGTCAAGATAGGCCAAGTGGCATGTGACATCCAGATTGTCTCAGAGAGAGTCATCCACTGCTCGGTCAATGAGTCTCTGGGCACAGCTGAGGGGCAGCTACCCATCACGGTGAGTAGACAAGACACTGGAGGCATAAGTGGACCTGGCCCCTTGACCCCTCTGCCTGAGCACTTGCCGCTTGCCCCAGTACATTGAAGCTGAGCATTTTCATGCTCAGTAGCTTAGGCAAGCAGAGCAAAGCAGACCTTTCACATTCCCACTTGACAGATGAGACTGAGAGCCAAGAACTTAGTGACCCATTCAAGGTCAGTGATCAGCCCCAGGTAGGCCTGATGGGGTTGGACTCTGAGAGGCCAGAAGAAGTTGCCCCTGTTCCACCAGGTGCTCTGCCCAGAGCCTGGGCTTCTGGTCACCACACAGAGTCATGGAGGGGAGGAAAGCAGGAGCGGAGGGAAAGCCCAGAAAGTGGGAACTTTTCTGCACTGGACCTGCTTGCATGCCTCAGGGAATGGGGGGAGCTCATTTCCTCACAGGCAGCACTTGCCACCCCAGGACAGCTCTGACTGGGAAAGCTCCCTTTGACCTGCACCCCAGTTCTTCTTCTGCCCTTTGAGTCCTGAAATACCACCTGCTCCCCTGGTCCTACAACAACCCTACAGATACTTGGCGACAGAAGCCACGCCCTATGAACTGCTCTACCTCTGGCTCCTCCCAGGCTATAACAATAATCACACCCCCCCTGTGTCAGGCCAGGACTAAGGGCATGACAAGCAAGCATCATCTCAGTTAACCCTCACACTATCCCCAGGAGGTGGATGTGGTTATTATCTGTGTTGCAGATGTGGCATCTGAGTCTCAGAGAGGTTAGGTGATTTTTTTCCAGGCCACAAAGCTAGTGAGGAAAAGAGCCAAGGCATAAGTCCAAAAAAGCTACAACTACCCTCCCCGCACCTTTGTGCAGATCCAGGTAGGGAACTTCAACCAGACCATTGCCACGCTACAGCTGGGGGGCAGTGAGACCGCCATCATTGTGTCCATCGTCATCTGCAGTGTCTTGCTGCTACTCTCCGTAGTTGGTAAGGAGCCCCGCTCTCGTGACACCTTGGAGGGCAGACCTGCCCCACCTTGCCCCAGCCCCTCTGAAGATGGGCAGAGAAAGCATAATGGGCTGGGGGCACAGCTTGAACAAAGGCTTGGGGGTGGGAACAGGTTCCACACTCAGATGTGGGGTGAGAGGTGTGCCCGGCTACAGCACAAATGGGTGAAAGACAGTAGATGTTGGGAGGATGTGCTTGGCCCAGGCTGTGGCCCCAGGTGCCAGACAGAGGAATTTGGAATCTTTCTCCCGTCAGTAGGGAGCTACTGCAGGTACGTAAGAGAAGGTTCAGGGAAGTTAACCGAGGCTATACTGCTATTAAAATAATGGTTATAAACGTAATATAGTCAGCGTAGCAGAGAAAGTGGAACCCTCAGACACTGTTGGTGGGGTTGGAAAATGGTGCTGCCACTGGAAAACGCTTTGGCAGTTTCTCAGAACATTAGAGAGTCATCACATGACCCAGCAACTCCACTCCTGGCTATCTATCTACCCGAGAGACGTGAAAACATGTCCACACAAACCTCATGCATGAAAATTCATAGCAGCACTGTTTCTAACAGCCAAAAAGTTAGAAATAATCCAATGTCCACCGACTGTTTAATCCAATGAATATAAACAAAATATCGTATGTACATACAATGGAGTATTATTTAGCCATGAAAAGGAATGAAGTACTGATTCATGCTCTATTGTGGATGAACCTTGACAACGTGATGCTAAAGGAAAGAAGCCAGTCACAAAAGACCATGTATTGTAGGACTGCATTTATATGAAATATCCAGAATGGGTAAATCCTTAAGAGACAGAAAGCAGATTACTGGTTGCCAGAGGCTGGATAAGCGGTGTGAGGAGTGACTGCTGGTGGTTAGGGGTCATCTTTAGGCAATAACAGTATTCTAAAAGTAGATAGTGGTGATAGATGCACAACCCTGTGAAGATACTGCAAGTCATTGACTTGTGTATTCAAATAGATAGATTACGTGGAATATGCATTATATCTCAACAAAGCTGTTCTTAATAAATACTCAATGTAGAAAATTTTAGGGAAAACTGGATGAAGCCGAAAGGAAAAAACCTATCATTAACACCCTATATATGTTGGTATATTTCCTGCCAGTCTCTTTCCTTAAAATTTTATATAATATGTATAATATATACAAACATACATAAAAATGTAAAATATTTCAACATTATATGTTCTCTGCCCCCACCCCAGAAAGAGATTATAACATAATACTGCTTTGTAACCTGCTTTTAAACATTTAATTCACGAGTAACACCTAGTCATTGTAGAAAGAATTGAAAATGCTAAAAAAAACAGAAAAGAGAAATCACCCATAATTCTCTCACCTAGGGAAAGCCACTGTTTACCACTGTTTTACACACACACATACACACGCACTTTGTTTCATAAGAATGGGACATTGAGCTTTATTTCGCTGGCTGTTCCCCAAGCCCTGTACCCCGCAGGAAGGGAGGACCCAGGGCCACCTTTCCATACCCTGCTCAGAGAAGGTGGGGCTGAGGCCAGCAGGCAGGACCTTTCCCTCCAGGCCCAGGCCCTGCATACAGCAGGTGCCAACAAATACTGTCCAAAGGGCTTTCAAGGCCTGACCCCCCTCTCCACTGCCTGCAGCCCTGTTTGTCTTCTGCACTAAGAGCCGCCGTGCCGAGCGCTACTGGCAGAAGACCCTGCTACAGATGGAGGAGATGGAATCTCAGATCCGAGAGGAAATCCGTAAAGGTAGTAGCGGGTGGGGACTGTGCAGGACTGTGGGCCTTGGCTTTCCCAACTTGGGGGTGGGTTTGAGATCTACTCACTGCCACCTGCCTGTCGCCAGGCTTTGCCGAGCTGCAGACAGACATGACGGATCTGACTAAGGAGCTGAATCGCAGCCAGGGCATCCCTTTCCTGGAGTATAAGCACTTCGTGACCCGCACCTTCTTCCCTAAGGTCAGCCTGTGCCTTCACCAGCCACTGCAGGGGCTCCTGGAACTCTCTCTAGGCCATGACACTCTAGAGGGCACTTTTATGCATATAGGCTAGTACGGTGTGGGCCCCTTGAGCAGTAGTGCAAAACTGCACACCCACCCATAGGGCCTGCCAGAGGAGGGGGCCCAGTTTCTCCTCCCACTTTCCTTCTCTACTCGATGTTTAACTGTCCATACAGAAGCCAGCTGCCAGCCCTCCTAGGGTGCTGGACCTGCATCGGCCCTCACTGAGGGGACCTTAGAGACAGCCCACATGTGCCCAGGCCCCACGTACCCTGCCGGCCTCTCTCATCTCTAGGCCCCTTCCCAGCCAGATTTCTCTTGATCTCCATGTCCCCTCCTCCTGCCCACCGGACTCTGCCCCATCCCTTCCATGCCTCTGTTACAGGGGCTGCTGCCCTGTCCCCACCTCCTGGCCTGTCCAGAGCATTTGTGCCAGTAGCTAATGCCCTCCTCTTGCCCTGTCCACACTGTTCTCCATGCAGCAGCCAAACAAGCCCATGTCATTATTCCACACTGAGCTGTTTTTGCATCCTTTTAAGCCTCTTGCCCTCTTAAGATGGCCTCATCTTAGCTCTGCTGGTTCCACTCCTCCTTTTCCTCCAGGAAGCCCTCTGGGACACCCCTCCTCACTCCTCTGGAATTCTGTGGCTCCCTGGGCATGCCCCACTGCCTCTTCTTCCTTTATAAAGTGTCCCTCTGCCTTTGTTGAGTGGCCCTTGCATGCCAGTCAGGGCATGCAAGCCTCACTGAGATACTGGGGTCTGCCTCCACAGTGTTCCTCCCTCTATGAAGAACGCTATATACTGCCCTCCCAGACCCTTAATTCACAGGGGAGCTCCCCAGTACAGGAGACCCACCCGCTGCTGGGAGAGTGGAAGGTGAGTACCCCCAACTCCCCAAGTGCTAACTCCTATACCAGGCAGAGGCATTGGACCCCTGAACTCCTGTGGACACCCCATAACCAATCACTTTCACAGATCCCTGAGAGCTGCCGGCCTAACATGGAAGAAGGGATCAGTCTGTTCTCCTCTCTGCTCAACAACAAGCACTTCCTCATCGTCTTCGTTCACGCACTAGAGCAGCAGAAGGACTTTGCAGTGCGTGACAGGTCAGACTGTGAGGCTCTGGGGGCAGGGCAGGGGCCCATCTGAGGCCACACCATTTAGTGTCCTGGGTTGGCCTGGACAGACCCTAGGCTAGGGCATTTTGCAAATCATCATGTCCTCTGGGCAGAAAGCTGGCCCCCAGCATCAGGCCCTGGGTCCTGGAGGTCCTGAGACAACCCCTTCCTGGGCCTGGAATCCACCTGCACAGGCTCACCAGTGATAAGGGGGCCCCAGATCCCAGGGTCATGAGAGGTAGCCAGAGCTGATGCCCCATGCCCACACACAGGTGCAGCCTGGCCTCCCTGCTGACCATCGCGCTCCACAGCAAGCTCGAGTACTACACAAGCATCATGAAAGAGCTGCTGGTAGACCTCATCGATGCCTCGGCCTCCAAGAACCCTAAGCTCATGCTGCGGCGCACAGAGTCCGTGGTCGAGAAGATGCTCACCAACTGGATGTCCATCTGCATGTACAGCTGTCTGCGGGTGAGGCGGGTGTAACGGTGCAGCGTCCACTACCTGCGAGCCTTCTCTCAATAGATCGGACTTCATTTTATCCTCTCACCAGCTCTTCCAGTAGGGTTATCACGTCCTTTGTGCAGATGTGGCAAGAGGGACTCAGGAGGGTGGGGGCAGGCTTCTTCGGAGGGCTCAGAGCCAGCTTGGGAAGAATGGAGGCAGTATCAGGGGCTTTGTTCCAGAAGATTGTTTTCTTAGTCATCGAACTCTCCAGAAAATGGGGCATCACTTGCTTCTACCTCCTAGAACTAGAGAAGTGGATCAGGGATAAGAGTTGGCATGCTGCCTTTTTAATCTTTGCCAAATCTGCATAACATTATTATATACTTAATTTTTCCCTTAAACCAGCTTACTGTTTTTACCCAAGTATCCAACATCAATGGAATGCCTGAGTCACTCACTATAAAATTACCGTGAAAATCAGCTCATGGCTATGGATGGCAACAGTCCTTTGTTGGCTGTGTGCACTTTGTGAAAGGGAGGTTGGTGAGGGTAGGGGTATCTGAGGCCCCAGTCAAGCCCAAGACTCTCCATCTGAACTCACCTTGTAAGGCTTAGCAGAAAGAGTCACAGGCTTGGGAGTCAGCTGATCCAGGGTTCAAGTCCAACTCTGCCACTTCCCTGCTGGGTGACCCACGGCTGGTGGCTTGCCCTTTCTGAGCTTCAGCAGTACCTGGAAAGGTTCCTAGGATGATGAAATGAATGAAGGTGCCCACCCACAGCTGGTGGTGTTCCACCTTAGAGAGTCCATGGACATACCTGGAGGGCTAGGGTTACGTGGGATGGCATCAGATCCAAAAGGGAGGTTATTAAACAGGAAGCCATGGAGGTACTGGTGGAACGGGGTAGTGTTCCAGATGGCGGCCACAGCACGTCCAGAGGCTTGGGGGCTGAAATGCGGACGTGCAGGGAGGTGGTGGGGCCTGGGCTGGGCGGGCTCGGCCTCAGCCCCGATAGCCTGTGTCCACCCCAGGAGACAGTCGGGGAGCCATTCTTCCTGCTCCTGTGCGCCATCAAGCAGCAGATCAACAAGGGCTCCATCGACGCGATCACAGGCAAGGCGCGCTACACGCTCAACGAGGAATGGCTGCTGCGGGAGAACATCGAGGCCAAGCCCCGGGTGAGCCTGGTGGGGCAAGGGCAGCAGGGCAGCAGGGCAGCAAGGACGGACTGTCTCCCGGGCTGTCTGGGAGAGGGCTCCCAGAATGCCTGGCGGCTCCACTGTTGCCCCAGCCACCCCAGGCCGGTTGTTGACCCACCTGGGCCCAGGGTGGTAATGGTGGGGACTTGCTGACCCTTTTCCCCTCTCTCGTGCAGAACCTGAACGTGTCCTTCCAGGGCTGTGGCATGGACTCGCTGAGCGTGCGGGCCATGGACACCGACACACTGACACAGGTGAAGGAGAAGATCCTGGAGGCCTTCTGCAAGAATGTGCCCTACTCCCAGTGGCCTCGCGCTGAGGACGTCGACCTTGGTGGGCAGGGGTGGGGAGGCACAACTTGGCGCCGGGCTGCTTTAGTGGGAGCCAGCCCCTGCCTTGGTCATATACTCCTTTCACAAAATTAATATGCATTAATTTTGGCACTGGGAACATGAAGATGGTGAGATAAGGTGCCCATCAGCAAGGAGCCCCTTTTATGGTGGGTGACAGGTCCTACAGTGTGAGCAAGCTACAGGCAACAGCAAAAAGTGGTCAGGAAAGGCTTTTCCAAGGAGATGTGAGAGTGAGTTTTGAAGGATGCATAGGAATTGTGGTTTGGCCAAGAAGATGGGGCCATCTGTTCTGTGATCACAGGCCTTTCCTGAGCACTTGGTCTGTGTCCGGGCCCCTGGCTGTGATGGTGACTAGGCAGTGGCAGCGAATGTTCAGAACAGGGAACTTTGGGTGGCTCTCCAGGCCTGGCATGCAGGAGACAGTGTGGGCTGAGATAAGGCGTTCAGTTACCCAGAAACTGGAAGGACACTTGGCCTTTACCCTGAGGACAGTGGGGAGCCATGGAAGGTATGTGACCCCTTCATAGATGGTGCCTTTTCTTATTTAATCAGAAGTAACAGTAACAACCCCGAGGATGAGGACATTTCCAGAGCTCCTGTTCTGTACCCACCACTGCAGCAGCCGGTTCCGCAGTTGTCTCCCCTTCCCTATTTACAGATGGGGAAGTAGAGGCTCAGAGGCATGGCATGCCCCAGGTTCCACAGAGAGATAGCAAGTGGCCTCACCCTGTGTGGCCAGGCTGTTGCTGCCCCCTTGGGCTGGCTCTTTATGCCTGGCCCTGACATCCTCTCCCCATCTCCAGAGTGGTTCGCCTCAAGCACGCAGAGCTACATCCTCCGAGACCTGGACGACACCTCAGTGGTGGAGGACGGCCGCAAGAAGCTCAACACTCTGGCCCACTACAAGGTGAGGTCCCCAGTCCCAGCCAGCCCCAACTCCCAGCCTATCTAACCTGATCTCTGACCCTGGCCTCTCCCCTCCTGTCAGATCCCTGAAGGTGCCTCCCTGGCCATGAGCCTCACAGACAAGAAGGACAACACACTGGGCCGGGGTAATGCCGGTGGACGTTGGGAGGGTGTCTGTGGCGCCTTCTGAGCAGTCCTAGTGGGGGAACTGAGACTTCAAGGCAAGGCTGGGCTGGGCTGTGGCCTCTTTGATGGGGATAGGGGCTGCACCAGGCCCCTCTGCCCTAGTACTGCTTGGGCAGGGCCTATGGCCAGGCCTCCTCCAGGCTGATTTCCTTCAGGCAGCCAGAGAGAGGTCCCAGGAGGGTAGGATATTGTTCCTGTAGGTCTGGGCAGCTCCCAGGCCAGAGAGGAATGCTAGTGTGCCCATCTGGGCTGTGGGCTGTGTCTCTGCCTCAAGTCCCACCATCCATATTCTCAGATGCCCCAAACCTGGCTGCCTAACTGCCAGGCCTGGAGGCCTAGGCTCCTCTGGGTCTCAGGGTCTCCTCCTGAGGTCAGGAGCAAGATCTCAGGTCTCTCCCAGCAGCTTATGAGGACTGGGTTGCCAGGAGCTCTGGACGAGGGGGTGGAATGAATGAAGGCAGCCACCACTGGGGTCTGTCCCATCTCCATATGTGACTGTGTCTCTGCTTCTCTCTTCATCTCTCTTTGTTTTCTCCTATCACTCTCTTAGTGCCTGTACTTTTGTCTCACTCTCAGTGTGTTTTTCTGGATCTCATCTCTTTCTTTGCATTTTTCTCTTTGTCTCTGTCTCATTCTTTCCACGTGTCTCTTTGGAACTCTCCATTTTTTTTGGTTTCTCTCCATTTCTGTTTCCTCTCTTTCTTCCCATCCACTCCTCTCTCTTGTTTATTTATTGTGTGTGTTTTTCCTCTCGCAGTGAAAGACTTGGACTCAGAGAAGTATTTCCATTTGGTGAGTGCCTGGCCTCCAGCTCTCAGGCCTCCCGCCCCTCATTGGGCGTGGATTTGGCTTCCTGCCACCCTTGGCCTCTGGGAAGAGTGCTCTGGGCCCTGGGAAAGGATGGGGGTGGGGGAGCGGGGATGAATCCCAGAATCAGCAGCGAGCCTGGTCATTTGTACACACAAAGTATATGATGACCAAGTGCCTGTTGGCAAAGAATGGGACCTTCCCTGGGACAGCCAAGGATGGTACCTGGTGCTGGTACTGACCACCACCCCTGCTGCCCAGGTGCTGCCCACAGACGAGCTGGCAGAGCCCAAGAAGTCCCACCGGCAGAGCCACCGCAAAAAAGTCCTACCAGAGATCTACCTGACCCGCCTGCTTTCCACCAAGGTAGGCCTAGCCTCACATCCTCATCTTTGGAGGTTGTTGTATACATGCACCTGTGAGGTTGAGATGGGCTCCCAGGGCAAGAGGCTGAGAGCTTAGGGTCTTGCCCAAGGAGGGTTTTGCTCTCAGCCATGAAAAGTGCCCAACAGGGCAGCAGAAGCCCAGAGGGGTCAGTGATGTCACATGACTCAGGTGACAGTCAGCACTCCAGAGACCAACTCTGGCCTCACCAATTCCCCTGCTCTATGCCCCAGTCTTTTCAAAACACCCCTGTGAGGTAGGTTTCAGTAATGTATTTCACAGATGAGAAAACTGAGACCCAGAGGTTAGGTGATGAGCCTGATGCCACATGGCTTTTGCATTCACCAGCCTGGGTACCACAGGCTCCCTGGAGCCACAGAGGTGCCCACTTACTCTCTATACATGGTCCTGTAAGCGGCCACCCTGCTCCCCTGTAGGGCACGCTGCAGAAGTTTCTAGATGACCTGTTCAAGGCTATTCTGAGCATCCGTGAGGATAAGCCCCCGCTGGCTGTCAAGTATTTCTTCGACTTCTTGGAGGAGCAGGCTGAGAAGAGGGGGATCTCAGATCCTGACACCCTGCACATCTGGAAGACCAACAGGTGGGTGGTGTATAGGTGGGGAGGGCAGCTTCCTTGTGTCATTATGGGCAGCAGTAGTGTGGGAGTTCAGAGCCCATTCTGTCAGATCACCTGCCTAGGTTCAGTTTCTACTCTGCCACTTCCCAACTATGTGATCTTGGGTAGGTGACTTAACCTCTCTGTGCTTTAAGTTTCTCCCAGCTGTAAAACCAGGGCAATAAAAGCAATTCACCTTAATTATAAGAATTAACTATAAGTGAGCATTATGTAAGTGTTGCCCTTACCCTTATTCGCCCTCCACCCTTCTCAGGCAGGCACTGTGAGTTCCATGTCACAGATGAGAACGCTGACGCTCAGAGATGTGCCTGCCCAAGATCACGCAGCCCTTGTAATGGCAGAGCCAGGCACAAAGCCGCATGATCTGGCCCCCATACCCAGTCTGTAGCCTTCCTTTAAGGCATGTCTTAGCTTTTTGGGGTCACAGATCCCAGCAAGTTGTTGAAAACCTCAGCCTGACCCTTAGAAACAATGCCACAGGTCCAGGAGTTTCTGTGCAGAGACTTCTCAGAGTTCTGAGGGTCCATAAGTCCTGGGCTGCCAAGTCACTGGGAGGCCCTGGAGTTGGGGTGTTGCCAAACTTCTGGCCTCCTGAGGCCAAGGCCAAGGATCCAGGGCCCACCCTCCTTCAGCCCTTACCGGCTGCTCAGTGGCCCCAGCTAAAGGCCGACTTCCTGCTGCCGTGCAAGGCTGAGGGAGGATCCATGGGCTGCCAGGCGGGGTGGGGGTGCTTCTAATGAGAACCGGGACCTGACTTGAGGCTCCTTCAGGAGACTCTGCAGGGGGTGGGGGCGGGCAGTAAGAGTGGACTCAGGTCCCCATGCCCCAGCCAGGGCTGCACCTCCTGCCTCAGCCTCCTGCCGTGCTCCATGCAGGAAACCTGGTTTCTAGCTGCTCTGCTGCCTCAGTCGGCGGGGATGGTCAAACAGCCCCATCTGTGGATGAGCACACAGGTTTCCAGAGGTTCCATCTTGTGGCTAGGTCCCCCGGGACCTGAGGGGTAGAGCCAGTCTGCCTTCTGGCCCTCGCTGCCCCACCCTCAAGGTGGGCTCACACTGCCTCTGCTGCCCCCATCCCATAGCCTTCCTCTCCGGTTCTGGGTGAACATCCTGAAAAACCCCCAGTTTGTCTTTGACATCGACAAGACGGACCACATCGACGCCTGCCTCTCGGTCATCGCACAGGCCTTCATCGACGCCTGCTCCATCTCCGACCTTCAGCTGGGCAAGGTCAGCTGCTCTCCAGAGCAGGCTGCCCAAGAACTGGGCTGCAGGAGAGTGGGAGGGGAACTTCAGGAGCTCAGATCTGGGGGACGTGGGATGACTAGGGACCTTCTGACAGGGGGAGACTCCCAGACACTGGTACCTACAATCAGAAACTAACTGCATCACTGCAGACCAGCTACACCCACCTCAGGTGTGTCTAGCACCAGCTCCTGACATACAGGCCACAGAGCCAGACCTAGGAAGCCAGTGTGAATGGAAAACCTGCTTGGTCAGGCACAGCATCATCTGAGAATCATCCAGGCTCCAGGCAGCAGTCCTGATAGTCAAAACCATCTCATCTGAGTAGGCACTGCGAGGAGGGGTGGACAGAAGGGGAGCAGGTGACCAAGACCTCTGAGATACATGAAGGAGGACGCTCCCCAAGGCATCTTTCATTGTGGAGAGGAGCAAGCTGGCTTCAGAGGGTAGAGAAGAGAGCACTGGTTGCTGTGAGCATTAAGGAGATAGTGGAATGAGACCTGGCAGGATGGTGGGTGCGTGGCCCTGCATTTAACCCGTGACTTTCAGAGACAGGCCACGAGAGGTAGAAAATGCCCTCACTGCTCCACTCTTATCTCAGAAGGCAGGATGCCTGTGACAGACAAAGAACTGGGAGCATACTTGGCACATTTCACTTTTGGGCGTTGGAAACATGTGGTGGGAAATATTCCACTGAGCTAGCAATCAGGCTTCCAGAAATCTTAGCCACCAAGACCGATAACCCTAAGCAAGGATGTAAACAAAACAGGCTGCACGTGACAGAGAGCTGGCACAAAGCCCATGTACTTTTTCCCCTGAAAGAAGTAGGTCCCCTTTTAGGTCATCACCCTGACAGCCCTGTAGAAAATAGGGCAGCGGTTCAATGTAAGAGGGCAGCAGAGGGGTGGAAAGCTGAGGACCCCTGGTCAGTGAGGGGACTATTAGTGTCGTAGTAGGACCCAAGGCTCATCCAGAAAAAGACAGATCTGTCCAGCCTCTTATTCCCTCACTCCTCTCTACCCAGGATTCGCCAACCAACAAACTCCTCTATGCCAAGGAGATCCCCGAGTACCGGAAAATCGTGCAGCGCTACTACAAGCAGATCCATGACATGACCCCACTCAGCGAGCAGGAGATGAATGCGCACCTGGCTGAGGAGTCGCGGGTATGGGTGGACCGTTGGGGTCTAGGATTTGACTGTTCAATGAGGGGCTGTGAGAAGCTGTGGGTTTGTGTATAAGCATCATATCTGGGCTGGGCCCAAGTCTGATGATTGAGTTAACCACCCCTCCCAACTTCCTCCTTTTCTTTCCTTGCAGAAATATCAGAATGAGTTCAACACCAATGTGGCCATGGCAGAGATTTATAAATATGCCAAGAGGTATCGCCCACAGGTGGGTACCCCAGGTGTGAGGCACCCTCCCCACCCCACATTACAGCCCTGCTCACTTCTACTCTGCTGAGGAAAAGAGAGGTTCCCACTCCAGTATTCACATCCCAGGATGTTTGTACTTTAGGGGTGAGTCACCAGCTGTAGAAATCCAGGCAGGGCGTTCTCCCCTAAGATCTGTGGGCCCAGGGCTGAGACCCAAATGCTCCTCTGCTTCCCCCTCAGATCATGACTGCCTTGGAGGCAAACCCCACAGCCCGGAGAACCCAGCTGCAGCACAAGTTTGAGCAGGTGGTGGCTCTAATGGAGGACAACATCTACGAGTGCTACAGCGAGGCCTGAGTGTGAGGGACATGGTGCTGGGGAGGAACAGGAGGCCCAGCCCTCGACTTCACTTGGTCTTCAGTGCCTCTGACTCCAGCTGGGTGATGACTGAGCAGAGTCAGCTTTGGGAGAGGGGGAGTGAGGGGGGCCTCTCTGAGCCTGGCAGAGGAGCCCCCAGCCCTGGCCCCTCGGCACCTCTGTCCCCTCCCACCTGCCCCCAGACTCGGCCTCTGGATGGAGACTTGAATGGCACAGCCTGGACGGTGCCCCCACTCGCTCTGTCACAGCCAACTGCTAAGGCTCCGGCCTGACTCAGCCCAACAATTAAAGAAACAGAAAAGGCCACCTGGCCCAGAGGCCGCAGCTGGAAACACTACCTCACCTTTTCCGACAGAGGAGACCCCTCCTTGAACCAGCCCTCTATTGGTTTCTGCTTCAACCACCAAAATTTTGTCTCCATCTCCCCTCAACCAGAGAGGACCCTGGGACACGATTTCAAGTGATGTCAGATTTTTGTTGCTCAAGTGGCTACTGGTGGAGTGGGCAGTGCCCACTGCCCATGAGGAGGCTCCATGGGCTTTCCCTGGAGATGGGGAGGGCATAGGACAAGGGGGACAGGTGCTAGGCAATCCTGATCTTGGGAGTGGCAGAGGGGGGGTAGGGTAGGGGCGGGGGGAGGGGGCTAAGTTGCACCAAGGCTGTAGCTGTGCTACTTGATCTTGCTGGAAGTGTTTCTAAAGATAGCACCACTTTTTGTTGTTTTTTTAAGAAAGCTTTTATATATGAAACTTAACCACGCACCAACTGTGAATAGCTGCCGCTTGTGCAGAGGACCTGGGGAGGGGAACCAAGGGGCTCCCAATGCAACACTGGAAATGACTGTTCCAGAGGACGGGCAGACCTGGCAGAGACCATCCTCAACACCCTGAGAAATTCACCCATTCTGTTCCTGTGACAAGCAACCCTTTGGCTGACCTGGCTCCCCCACAGCAGGCCCAACCAGCACAGGGCCCGGCTCAGAGCCTCGGGGGCTGGGCTGGAGATGGAGTGGCTGGGATGGTCTGGAACCTTTCTTTATAATAAAAGTCTAATGGGAAAACCTGCTGTGGGCTTCAGCCTTTATCCTGAGACGGCCAAGGAGGGAAAGCAGCAGGAGCTTGCAGCAGGAGCAAGGGGAACCTGGCTTGGAACCTGCCTCAGCCTTCTAAGAAGGCTATCTGCTATTGGAGGGTTCAGTGGGACAATGTGGCTGCCTGCTTGTCATTGTTCTGGCCCACAGCTGACATTCCCTGGTCTCTGAGGGCACCCCTGGGACTTCCAGGAAGAAGTCAGCTGCTGTGTGCTACCTACCTCTGGGGCAGGCCCTGCTCCTAACCCACTTACCTTTAATAAGCCCATGAGGAATATAATATTGTCACCATTTTACAGATGTAGAAACTTATTCAGCTCCACGAGGAATTTACCCTGGTTGCACAGCCAAGGAGCAGCAGAGTGGGGCACAAACTAGGTTATCTGGGCCTTCATTCCTCTGTCCCCTTTTCCCTCTATGCCAGAGTCTCCACAGCAGCCCCCAAAATGTGTGGGAAGGTGAAAGGTGACAATCCTGGAAAGAGAGCTGACATTTACACTCACCCTGATTTTTTCTCTCAAAAAATATGTATCATTAACCCCATATCTCAGATAAGGAAACAGGCAATTTCCCCAAGGCCAGTGTAACCCTGGTTTGTTCCCCGTAGGTAGGGCAAGCTGTTCCTCACTGCAGCCCGTGAGTATGGTTAACCTGATTTGAAGTCAGCAAATACCCAGAGACCCCCCAGCACACCCCGCTGGTTCTGGGCCTGAGCTGGGGGTGAGGTTCATCCTTGACCTTCTGGGAAAGGTCACTAGTAAGCAAAGCCATCTCCAAATTAGAAGCAACTCAAGTTAGTTTTTTTTTCCTTCCTAAAGGAAAGCACACACATTTATCAAGGGTAAGAACTAGGACAGAAAAATTTGTACAATTTAAACAAAATCCTACAAATACCAGTTTTAGAATTAATGAGAACAGAAAAGTGAGAGGAGTAAAGTAAACAATATTTAACTTTAAAAATAGCCTTTTCCTGTAGTGGCTTTTGGGTGGAGATAGATTATCTTCAAATTTTCTATACTGAGCACTGATTTCTTTTTATTAAGCAGCAGATTTTCTAATTTAAGTTATTGACACATTTGATGGGGATTTTTTTTTGGTGTGATTCTATAATGAATACATGTTTCCTGTAGAAATGTCAGGAAGTACAAAATGCATGAAGAAAATAAAAGCTACCCTCACCCACCCATGGTTAATATCTCAGAGAATGCTATTCCAAATTGTGTGCTTGCCTGTGTTGGCTGAGGAGTAAAAATTAGGATCAGAGTGTACATACCATTTTGTAACCTGCCTTTTCCCCCAAGCAACAATATGTCAGTAACATCTTTCTATGTCATTAAATATTCCACAGCCTGTTTTAATGTCTGATTAACATGCAATTCCTTCTTGAAGTTTAGAAATGCATTTGCAAATTGAGGAAATCTCTAGCTTCCAGGGTCATTTCTTGGCACAAAGGTGGCCAATTTCTGTGAACCACCCATAGTCTTTGGGCCCCTGAAGACTTGCCTTGCAGCTATGGGTATCTCTTCACTCTAAGGGTCACAGGAGGTGGGGGCCTTTGGTGTAGTGTCCTCATGCAGCGGAAGAGGCGTGGCCGTCTCATGGGTGCCAGATGTTGTCCAGCTTCTGCCCTCAGCTCATAGAGGCAAGATGCTCAGTGATACTGTCCAAGACCCTACCCAGGTACCTCCCACAGCCCCTGGCCAAGCCATGAAAGAAGCAGAGACAGAACCAAACACCGCCCCCCAACCCAGGAAGTACCAGCCCAATCCCCTGCCATCTGCTTACAGTGCCCCTTGGGGTCCTGCTGGCAGCCACATTACAGACACATCAAGAAAGCTGTTAGCACATCTAGACAAAACCTCATGTGGGATTTGGGGAGCGGGGTACAGGGAGCAGGAGAAAGAACAGTCATGCCCCATGCTGGTCTGCCTCAGTTTCCCTTTATGCCCTATCCGTACCTTATTAGGTCCTGCTCAGTGTACCTGACTTTCTTCAAATTTACCCTTTCCTTCTCTGCCCCTTTCCTGGTTTAGCCATCACCTCTCATCTGGACAATCTCTTTTCATCATTGACCCCATTCTACATCCATCCCCTCAGCAAATCTCATCTACCCTGCTTCAACATTTACCCAGATTCCACTACTTCTAACTTCTCCCTCCATAGCCATGCTCCACCATTGCAGGAGCCTCCTCGCTGACCTCCAACTGCTGCTCTGCAGTCAATCCACTGTTCACTGTCCTCTAATGGCTCCTTATCCCAATTAAAACAAAACTCAAAGTTCTTACCCTGACTCAAAGGGCCCTTCAGGATCTAGCCTTTGTCTACCTTGCAGCCCTGGTTATGGTTATCTACTGTTATGTAACAAACTGCCCCAATACTCAGTGGCTTAAAACAATAGCAATGATTTATGTTACTCATGCAGCTGTGAGTGGGGCAGGGTTTGGCAGGGAAGGCCTGTCCCTGTTCCATGTGGTGTCAGCTAAGGCAGCTCAGCTAGAGCTAAGAGATCCAAGACCAAGATGGCACACTCCTATGGCTGGCAAGTTGGTTCTGGCTGGTCAGGAAGCTTAGCAGGGTCTGAAAACGGGGGTGCCTTGGTTCCTCTCCACTGGCTGCTTAGGCTTCCCTACAGTATGGTAGCTGAGTTCTAAGAGCAAGTATCAAAAAACCCCATTCATTCAAGGAGGTCCAAGAAGATAGGCAGCATAGGAGGATGCTGAACTCACCCGTTCTCATGAACAAACTTTAATATAAAAGTATATAGGAAACATTTACACTTATGAGACAACCGAGGGCCAAATGAACAGCTTCTGAACAACAAACAAGAGAAAGAGATGGGTAGAGATGGCTGGGAAGCTGAGGGAGCCCTCTGTGCTGCAGAACTCTCTGGGTGGGAGGAGCTATTGGATGCCCTTGTTTACATCCCCTTCCACTCCCATAGATAGGATGTGGGAACTCCACTCAGGTGCATTGCCCTGCCTACAGGATGGCTGCAGTGAGTTCCCAGCTGCACTGCCTGGAGCCTTTTGACTCTGAACACAGGGAGCAAGCAGGAACAACAGGGCATCACCACACACCCCTGGCTTCCCTGCCAGGAACCACTCCAGCCCAGCAAGCCAGTGCCCTGGGCACTGTAAGCACCTAGCCAGCTCCAACTTCTCAAAACTACCTGGCACATAAAGCCCACACAGAGGTTGTTTCTACACAAGACGACTTTCTGCACTACAAACAAGAGAGAGACTGTGTAAAGAAGGTTGGGGAGCCACAGGAGCTCTCTGGGGTTGGAGGTACCACTGAGCACCATTGTTTCTGTCGCCCGCACCATAGGGATGGTGGTGGCTCTATCCAGGTGCCCTGGCCTACCTACAAGGTTGCTGCAGCACGTTCCTGGACACATTGACCAAGCTCATTTCCACCCCAAACAAAGGGAGCAAGCAGGATAAACAGGGCTTTACTAAACATATTTGGCTTCCCCAACTAAAGCTTCTCCAGCTTGGTAGGCCAGTGCCCCTATAACTTTGGCACCCGCTCAACTCCTATCAGCCTGCCAAAACCACCTGGCACACACAACCCATGCTTCTACATAAAGCCACTTTTTCAAGAGTGGGAAGAGAGCTATTTTGCCTAAATTCATATAAACAAACATAGAAAGTCAAACAAAATGAAAAGACAGAATCTCTCTCAAATAAAGGATTAAGAAAAATACCCCCTACACACACACACCACTAAGGAAATAGTGGTAACTAATTTGCCTGGTAAAGAATTCAAATCATAAGGATGATTTGATCATAAGGATGCTCACCAAACTTGGAAGTGGAATAGAACTTAGGGAAACTTTAACAAGGGAAAGTATAATAAAGAACCAAGCAGACCTGAAGAATACAATAACTGAAGTGAAAAATATATTAGATGGAATCGACATCAATTAGTTACACACAGAAAATGGATCAGTTACCTTGAAGACAGACTAGTGGAAATCAACCAATTAGAACAGCAAAAAGAAAAAAAGAAATTTAAAAAATGAGGATAATTTAAGGGACCTCTGGGATAACATCAAGTGCTCAAACATTAACATTATAGGGATACCAGAGGAGAAGAGAGAACGAAACAGAAATTTTATTTAATGAAATAATGTCTAAACTTTCCTAACTTGGGAAAGGAAACAGACATCCAGGTCCAGGAAGCAGAGAGTTCCAAAAAAGATGAACCCAAAGAAATCCATGCAAAGATATTGTAATTAAAATGGCAAAAGAGATAATCTTGAAGGAAGCAGGGGAAAATAACAAATTACATACAAAGAAAACCCCAGAAGGATATCAGCTGATTTCTCAGCAGCAACTTCACAGATCAGAAGGGAATGATAGGACATCTTTAAAGTGCTGAAAGAAAGAAAACTATAACCTAGAATAATTTTCCCATCAAGGTTATCATTCAGAATTGAAGGAAAGATAGAGTTCTCCAGACAAGCAAAAACTAAACGAATTCATCACCATTAAACCAACTTTACAAGAAATGTGAAAGGGTGTTCTTTAAGCAGAAAAGGAAAGGCTATAATCAGAAATAAGAGAAAGGAAAAAAATCTCACAGGAAAAGCCAAATATTTAATAAATACAGCAAATCAGACATTTAAAAAGCTACTTCAAAGGTCAAAAGAAAAAAGTTTTGAACTCAACGCAAACTACAATAAGCATTTAGGAGATACACAACACAAAAAGATCTAAAATGTGACATCAATAACAAAGTGTTGAGAGGGGGAGTAAAAATGTAATTCTTATAGAATATATTTGAATTTAAATGCCTATCAGCTTAAAATAGACATATAGATATACATAAAACCTCATCATAACCACAAACCAAAAATACACAAAAAATACACAAAGAATAAAGAGAAAGGAACCCAACCAAAACACTAAAGAAAACCAGAAAACCACAAGGGAAGGGAGAAGAAAGGAACAGAGGAGAACTATAAAAAACCAAAAAACAATTAACAAAATGGCAATTAGTACATACTCATCAATAATTATTTTAAATGTAAATGAATTAAATTCTTCAATAAAAAAATAGGGTGGCTGAATGGATGAAAAGATATGACACATTTATATTCTGCCTACAAAAGATTCATTTTGAATTGCAATACACATGCAAACTGAAAGTAAAAGGATGAAAAAAGATATTCCGTGCAAATAGAAATGATAAAAAAAGCTAAGATGGCAATACTCATATCAGACAAACTAGATTTTAAACCAAAAAAATGTAAAAAAAGCACAAAGAAGGACATTGCATAATCATAGTCATTCCAAGAAAAGGATATGACAATTATAAATATCTAAACACCCAATGTAGGAGCACCTAAATATATAATACCCACTCACATCAATGGATAGATCACTCAGACAGAAAGTTAATAAGGAAATAATGGCCTTAAATGTCACATTAGACAAGATCCACTTAATAGACATTTATAGACCATTTCTTCCCAAAACTGCAGAATATATATATTTTTTCAAGTGCACATGGAACATTCTCTAGGATGGATCATGTATTAGACCACGAAACAAGCCTCAATAAATTCAAGATTGAAATTAATCATATCAAGCATCTTTTCTGATGACAGTAGCATGCAACTAGACTTCAACAAGAAAAAAATGAGAAAAACACAAACATGTGGAGACTAAACAATATGCTACTAAACAGCCAATGGATCAAAGAGGGAATCAAGCATGAAATAAAAAGCTATCCTGAAACAAATGAAAATTGAAACACAACTTTTCAAAATTTAGGGAACGCAGCAAAAGCTGTTCTAAGAGGGAAGTTAATAGCAATACAGGCCTACCTCAAGAACCAAGAAAAATCCCAAATTAACAATCTAACTCTACACCCAAAGGAAGTAGAAAAAACAAATAAAACCCATAGTAAACAGAAGGAAGAGAATAGTTAAAGTCAGAGTGGAAATAAACAAATAGAAATTAAGAATACAATAAAAAAGATCAATAAAACCAAGACTTCTTTTTTAAAAGATAAATAAAATTGACAAACCTTTAGCCAAACTCATCAAGAATAAAAGAGAAGCTAAATAAATAAAATCATAAATAAAAAGAAGTTACAACCAACACCACAAAAATAGAAAGAATCATTAAAGAATGTTAAAATTATATGCCAACAAATTCAACAATCTAGAAGACATGTATAAATTTCTAGAAATATATAAACTTCCAAGATTGAACCCAACAGAAATACAAAATCTAAACAGATCGACTACAAGCAATGAAATTAAAGCAGTAATGGCAATCATTTTAAAAAACTCCCAACAAATAAAGGTCCAAGATGGGTCAGCTTCACAGGTGAATTCTATCAAACAAAGAAGATAATTCCTATCTTAAACTATTTCAAAAAATTAAAGGGGAAGGAATGCTTCCAAACTCATTCTATGAAGCCAGCATTACTCTGATGCCAAAACCAAAGACATTACAAAAAAAAAATTATAGGCCAATATCCTCGGTGAATATAGTTGCAAAAATTTTCAACAAATTATTAGCAAACCAGATTCAACAATACATTAAAAGGATTATACACCATGACCATGTAGGATTCATCCCAAGGGTGCAAGGATAGTTCAACACCAGTAAATCAATCAATGTGATACATCAATATTCACAAATTAAAGGTTAAAAATCATAAGATCATCTCAGATGCAGAAAAAACAAAGGACAAAATACTTTTATGATAAAAACTCTCAACAAAGTGGGTATAGAAGGAACATATATCGACATAATAAAGTAGCATATCTTAATATAATATATATATGACAACCTCACAGATAATATCAGACTCAATGGTGAAAAGCTGACAGCTTTTTCTCTAAGATTAGGAACAAGACAAGGATGCCCACTATTACCTCTCCTGTTCAACATAGTATTAGAAGTCCTAGCCAAAGCATCCAGACAAAAAGAAATAAAAGGCATAAGAAATGGAAAGGAAGTAAAACTCATTATTTGGAGAGGAAATGATACTATTTATTAAGAACCCTAAAGATTTCATCAAAAAACTATTAGAACTGATAAATGAATTCAGTAAGGTAGCAGATACAAAATTAATATTCAGAAACTGGTTGTATTTTTATATACCAATAGTGAACTATTAGAAAAAAAAATTAAGAAAACAATTCCATTTACAACTGCATCAAAAAGAATAAAATACCTAGGAATAAATTTAAACAAGGAGGTAAAAGACTTGTACTTGGAAAATTATAAGCCATTGAAGAAAGAAATTGAAGAAGATACAAATTGAAGAATACATATGCTCATGGATAGGAAGAATTAACATTATTAAAATGTTCATACCACCCAAAGCAATCTACAGATTCAATGCAATCCATATCAAAATACCAATGACATTTTTCACAGAACTAGAACAAATAATCTTAAAATTTGTATGAAACCACAAAAGACCCCAAATAGACAAAGTGATCTTGAGAAAAAAGAAAAAAAGTTGGAGGTATCACACTGCCTAACTTCAAACTATACTACAAGGCTATAGTAATCAAAACAGCATGGTACTGGCATAAAAACAGACATATAGATCAATAGAATAGATGAGAGCCCCCAAATAAATCCATGCCTACATGGTCAATTAATCTTTGACAAAGGAAGTGAGAATATACAATTGGGTAAAGACAATCTCTTCAATAAATGGTGTTGAGAAAACTGGACAGATACATGCAAAAAAATGAAACAAGACCACTTTCTTAACTACATTGTAGAAAAGGATAAACTCAAAATGAATTAAAGACTTAAAAGTAAGACCTGAAATTATAAAACACCTAGAAGAAAACATAAGCAGTAAACTATGACATCAGTCTTAGCAATATATTTTTTTAAAATACGTCTCTTTGGGTAAGGGAAACAAAAGAAAAAATAAACAAATAGGACTACATCAAACTAAAAAGTTTTTGCACAGTGAAGGAAACAATTAACAAAATGAAAACAGCCAACAGAATGAGAGAAGTTATTCTCCAATGGTATATTTGATAAGGGTTTAATATTTAAAGTATATAAGAAACTCACACACCAAAAATCCCCCAAACAATCCGATTAAAAAAATGGACAGAGGATGTGACTAAACATTTATCCAAAGAGACATACAGATGGCCAAAATATATGAAAAGATGCTCAACATCACTAATCTTCAGAGAAATGCAAATGGAAACCACCATGAGACAAAGAACAAGTGTTGGGTGAGGATGTGTAGAAAAAGGTATCCTTGTGCCCTGTTGGTGGGAATACAAATTAGTGCAGTCACTATCGGAAACAGTAGTGGAAACGTTCCTCAAAAAATTAAAAATAGAACTACCATATGACCCAGCAATTCCATTTCTGGGTATCTATCTGAAGAAATCCAAAACACTAATTCAGAAAGATATACATGCCCCTAAGTTCATTGCAGCATTTACAATAACCAATAGATGTTCATCAATAGATGAGTGGATAAAGAAGTGGTACATACATACAATGGAATATCACTCAACCATAAAAAATGAAATATTGCCATTTTCAACAATATGAATGGACCTAGAGGGTATTATGCTGAGTGAAATAAGTCAGAGAAAGGTAAATACTGTATGATTTCACTTATATGTAGAATCTAAAAAACCAAAACAAATCCAAAAAAGCAGAAATGGACCCATAGATATATAGAAGAAGCTAATGGTTGCTAAAATGGAGGGTGGGTGGGAGATGGGAATTATACACACACTAAATAGAAGCTGCCAGTCTCTTAAGGTCTGGGCCTAGATACTATCATAATGTCAATTCCACTGTATTCTATTGGTCAAGCAATCACAGAGCCCACATTCAAAGCATAGGGACACAGACTCCACCTCTCCACGGGAAAAGTATCACAGAAGTTTTTAAAGCACCCCAGGTTTACATCCCGTTAAGTGTCCTCCCTCACTGGATTGTAGCCACATGGGCTGCCCTGAAGCTCTCTGAGCCTGCCAAGCGTGTTTCCACCTTAGGGCCTTTGAACTTTCTCTTCCTTCTGTTGATTAGAGCAGGGCCCACAGTCATGCTCAGAAACTAGCTGTTGAATGGTCTGACTCGTCTAAGCTCCTCTAATCTCTCCTCTCCACAGCTAGAGGGCTCTTTCAAAAAACACACCACATCATTCTCCCCCACCTGTAACCCTATCTGGCTCCCCATGGACCCCAAGAGAAAGTTTACCTTCCCTAGTCTGCCCCTCAAAACCTTCCCGTCCCATCCTCCATGGCCCAGTGGCTCATGCCACTCCTCCCACCACTCTCTCAAAGCCACAAATCCCCCTCGTTTCACAACACCATATGCTGGACCCACTGCCTAAAGTGCCGTTCCCCTTATCTGTCTGGCAATTCCTGCTCATTTTTTAAGACCAAAAGCTGCCTCCTCCAGGAAGCAGTCCCAGATCTGAGGCTGGTTTAAACACCTCTCCTGTGCCCTTTGGTATTGTATAGTCTGTCTTCCCCAGGGTGGGAGCTCCTATCTGGGCCCCAGCTCCAATAGACAAATCCTTGGACCTCAGCCTCCTCTCATACCAATTTGTGAGGGGAAAAAAATCTTTATTGATAAATAAGTTACAGTGAAATAAATAGAGTGATGGTTTGATGGGGAATAAAAACTCCAGCAGAATATTAGTCTCTCTCCTCCCACCTCTAGCTCTTGACTTCTGCCTTCTTACTGGCCCCTTTGGATGAAGAGGTCTTGGTGGGCATGCTGGGCTTCCTCGGGCCCTTGGAGACCTCCGTCTTCCTGGCCAGTGATGCTGGCACCGTCTTGGACCCACTGCCCTTAGGAGGAGCAACAGCTTTGGCTTTTAGCCCTTCCCCAGCCCCCTGGGCAGCAGCCTCTTTAGGGACCTTGTTCCCCATCTTCTTTTTGGCCAGGGAAGAATCACCATTCTCGCCCTATAAGAAAGCAAACCAAAGAGCAAGGTGACAGAGCTGGGCAGGGTAGGACACAGAGCTCAGAGCCCACGAACATATGGTTGAAATCCCAGCTCTGATTGGCTTTGACCTTGCCTCTCCAAGCCTCAGTCTCTCATCTGCAAAATGGGAATGGTGATCCTCAGGGTGCTAGTGGGCTGGAGAGGAGGAGAAACTGAATTGCACTTTCTAGGAAAATAGATGATCCCCTTCCCCGGCTGACCCTTCTAGGAGCGGGATGGCGGACACCCAAACTCTGGCTGATCCAGACCAAGGAAGTCAAGCAGGCCCCTACCTTGGTGACTGTGGGTTTTGAACTCTGACTCCCAGCTTTGGTTTTCCTGTGGGCCTTGGCATCTGCTGGAAGGTAGGGGAGAGCATGTGAGAAGGACTCCTTTCAGGAGGAGCTGCTGGTGGGGAGGAAGGTTCAGGGGCTCTGGAGCCCCATCCTGCCCAGGGCCCCAGTCCTCACTCTCACTCTGAGGCTATATGACCTGGGAAAAGTCATTTAGCTTCTGAGCCTGGGTGCCCTAGTCTGCAAACTGGGGAGAACAGTATCTCCCTCATGGGGTATTTGGAAGACTAACTGGTCTGTGAATGATCATACCTCACTCTGGGTCAAGCACCAGGGCAGACCTGCTCTGTGCCTACTCACAACAGAGGCACCTAACAGGTTTGTTAGTCTCTAGTCTTTAGCCCATCCTCTACATGGCAGCTGGGATACATTTTTTAAAATACCTCAGACCCTAGCTGCTTTGCTGCCCTGCTGCCCCCTGTTCAGAGTCGTTCTATGGCTCCTCATTGTCCTCCAGAATAAAGTCCAGACTCCCACCTGTCTTTTGTGGCTTCCACTTTCCCCTCCCATACTGCACTCACAAAACTATTTTCATTTTCTCAGAAGCTCCACCTTCTTCATGCCTCCAAGCTTTTGCACTGGCTGCTCTCCTGCTTAGCATACCTCTTCCAGGAAGGCTTCCCTGACCCCCTCAGAGATCAATCAGGCTCTTCCTCCCCACCCCCACCCACCTCCGTCCTGTGTCCACTTCCATCCCTGCTCTGTCCTTCCAGGTCAAGTCTAATTCTCAGGCCACATTTACCAGATGAGGAAATCTCCACCCCACCTAAAGCTGGCCCCTCCATGCCACCTCATATCCAGTGACTACCCATACACTCCTCTCACCTTTCACACACCTACCTGGGCTATTCCTTCTGCCTTTGATCTTTGACTTCCCATGGGGCTCACTGGCACCAGGAGGGGCATTTGTGGCCTTGTCTGGCAGTCGAGGGGCCTTCCTGGTCTTGCCTACTCTTGTCTCTCGGTCCTTGGTCTGGCCACCTTTCTTGGGGGCCTCCTCCTTGGCTTCACCGGGTCTCCTGGGGGCAGTCATGGTGGTTGTCTTTCTGGGCTGGATTTTTTTGGTGTGCTTGGGAACTAACTGTCAGAAGAGACAAGGAGGTGGAATTGAGAGCCAAAGTTTTGGGTGCCTTAAGACACTACACCCTATATCGGCTTGCGGGAAGGCCCCATTCAAAAAGGAAAGTGAAGGAGGTAGTCAGTGGAGAAGACAAGACCATGTACCAGATGCCTGCTCCCAATAATGCATTCAGCCCTTTCACTGAGCTGTGAGGGAGAGCTGTTGTCATTTAGGAGCTGGAGGAACTGAGTCCCCCAGATTCCCCCAAGGTACTCTTCCTGCTTCCTGAGGGTACAGACACATTCCCCCCACCCCTTGAAACCTCAAAGCCAGGCTTCTGGGAGCAAACTGCACACACCATGAGGCCTGACCTCATTCTCTGAGAGGCTAAGCTATAACCCTCCTTTGGCTTCCTCCCTGCCCACACCTGCCCATGACCTGTGGCTCTGACTCCCCCTCTGACTCCCTCTTCCCAGCAAAGCCTGCCTCACCTTACACCTTCACCTCTCTAGTCTCCCTGCCTCACCTTTTATGCCCCCAAGTAGAACATGGGCTTCAAGGTCAGAGAACCCAGAACTCACAACTTCCTCCTGCAACTTGGCAAAGTCTTCTGTCCTCAATGGCCTCAGTCTTCCTGTCTTTACAATGGGGCCATCAGTGAGGGTGTGAGGATCAAGAGATGTGAGGGTTCCTGGCAAACAGATGGTCCCTGCCCTTCTAGAGCCCACTTCTGATGATATCACTCCCCCACTCCTGAGCCCTCATGGCTCCCCAATACCCACACAGACCAGAAATAGCCCCCACCCCCAGCACAGACCCATGCCTAACTCCGCTGTGCCCTTAGGGCCCCTTCCTTGCCTCCCATCCCCTCAACCCACTTTCCTGACAGGCCCTGCAGCCTAATCCAGCCACACGTGCCCCCACACACCCCTCTCTTGCTCTCCTTCACTCCACCTTACGCACCAGGCCTTGCCACAGCTTATGTCCAGGCTCTGAACCACACCCAGGGGTTCTATGAAGGTGGGACTTCTTGTACTCAACCACTGGTTACCACCTGGTAGGTTGAGAATGTTCCACAGTATTCCATGACAGTTGTCAGTGCAACTGCTACTTGCTGGGGCACAGCAGTGACAAGACAGAGCCCATGTCTGGGTCCCTGACATTTCCCTGAAGACAGCTGGCAGTCACAATGCTGGGGTTCAATTTTGTGACAACCTGCCCTCAGCTCTGGGTGACCCAGGACAGGTCTGCTCTAAGACCCTTCCCTTTGAAAGATGAGGATGTGGTGTCTCAGGAAGGTGCCACCGCTGCTTTGGAGTCAGAGAGCATGGGGAACAAACCCCAACTTTGTGACCTTCTAGAGCCCAAGGTTGGGCTGCTTGGTCCTCTGAGGAATTTCAGGAAGGGGCTGTGGGCAGAAGGGAACATAGCCGAGAGGGTCCTTGGTCACAGAAAACACCCGACAGGGATGGAGGTGGACACAGCAGGGTGACCGGAGCCGTGTGTGGGCTCAGACGGGACACATAAACCAGCACTCCTGGAGGGGAGAGTATCTCTGAGTAGACACAGGAAGAACAAGACGACAGTGGGGAAAGAGTCCTTCCAGCAGGGGAATAGCACACAGAAGCCAGGAAGAGAGCTGAGTCTCTCTCATCCTTCTGCTTCCTCTCCCCCACTGCATCCCCTACCAGCAGGCTCACTTTGAAGCTTCCAGTGGCCCCCCTGGCCTTGGAGTTGGTGGGCCTGACGAGGAGGCCACGTTGCATGCCAGTGTCCAGAGCCCGCTTCAGCAGGTACTTGAGCCGGATGGCATCCACTGTAGGGTACTTTCGCAGGATGTACACCTTGATGGCGACCACCGAGGTGCCCCGGCGCTGCTCTCCCGCCTGCAGTGCCTCCAGCACCATTCGCAGCATGGGTGGGTGACGGCGTGGTGCTTGGATGCCACTATGGCTTGGGCCTACGGATGGACAGCAGGACATCACCCAGAGTCCAAACCACCCTTAGGCCCAACTTACAACAAACATGTTGGGCAAAGCATGCACCAGGTACAGGCCAGGCCCCACAGTGGGTGCACAAAGGGCCTGGGGGATCAAATACATCCTAAGTCAGTGTCACTGAACACTGGCCTGTGAGCAGTCCAAGGGTAGGCAGGGGGACGCTGCTCAGCTAGCCACTGTCTTCCAGTGCCGGGAGTGAGGCTGGGCACACATCAGTCACTCCATGAAGTCTCATCGAAAGAATTAAATATTTCTTTTAAAAAACAACCCTAAATCGGGTCAGTTGTCTTGATCTAACTACCAGTTTACAGGGAATCCAGGGGCTCTTTGAAAGGGGTACAGGGGTGAATTTAGCAAAAACCAGACTGTGAAGACTTCTCCAGGACACACGAGGTGCTACAAATAAACGAGGAAAAGTGGGAGGGGTCCCCAGAGATGAACGATTCTGGAGAGAGAACTTTTAGCCAAATGCAAAATGGGGTCTTTGCTCAGACTCAGACATAATTTGAGCAAACAAACAAAAAAGGCAGCTAGGTAAACGTGAACACTGGAAATATTTGATATCAAGGATGATATTGTTTTAGATGTGCTAAAGGTATTGCAATTATTTTGTAAGAGGTTCTTATTTTTTAAAGATAAATATTGGACTATTTACAGATGAAATGATAGCTCTAGAACTTGCCTTAAAACCCAGTACATGAAACAAGAGTGGCCACAAGCTGTTAACTGTTGAAGTTGGATGATGGGTGCCGGGGGCAGGGTAGGATTTGTCACTGTACCACTCCGTATATTTTTGTATCCATTTGAAAGTTTTCATAATAAAAAGTTACAAAATAAATCCACTTCCAAGTAAATACCCAAGAGAAAATATTTTGCCCACTGCAAACATTTGTACACAAAATTTTATAGCATTATTTATAATAGCCACAAAGTAGAAACAACCCAACTGTTCATAAACTAATGAATGAGTAAACAAAATGTGGTATAGCCATAAAATGGAATATTATCTAGCCAAAAGAAGGAATGAAGTGCTTTCTAAAAATCATTATGCTGCATGAAAGAAGCCAGTCACAAAAAGTCACATATTGTACGATTTCATTTATATAAACTGTCCTGGATAGGCAAATCATAGAGACAGAAAGTAGAGTAGTGGTTGCCAGGATCTGGGAGCAAGTGGGGGATTGGGGGTGAGTATGGGGAATGACTGTTGGTGTATACAGATTTTCTTTCTGAGGTGATGAAAATATTCTAAAATTGACTGGAAATGATACACAACTGTGAATGTACTAAAAGTCATTGTATGCTTTAAATGGGTGAATTATATGTGAATGGTATGTGAATTATGGAGATATCTCAATAAGCTGTTATAAAAAAAAAGTTACAAAAGAGAATAGGATCAAAGGTGAGTGGGAGAAAGTGTGAGAAGTTATCAGTCACCATAAGGTTCATAAAAGCGGTTTAAATATGAAAACTTATTTAAACGTGGTGATTAGAAATGTTGACTTTTGATCAACTTGTAAAAATTAAAGATGAAAAAGGAATCAATTGGCTAAAAAAAATATTTTTAAAAAAATAGTAGGAAAAAAACTACCCACAAACTTGAGATCTTGAGCAAAATTGTAAAGATACCTAATCCAATTCAACTTCTGCTGCCTCCTGGCCAGGAAGGGCCCAGTGTCTGGGAATATTTATTTTGGGGCCAAAGCCTGTGAATCGATGGAGTACCGGGTCTGTCACCCCCAGGACCTTGGGAGCTTTGCCCTCTTCTCTGGGCTCAGTCTTCCCATCTGTACAGTAGGCTGGGGCCTCTACGGAGGTCCGAACCCTTCCAGCTGCAACATTAGAGGGTCCCAGAAGGGTCCTTGGCCCTGGCCTGGGGTGATAGCTCTAACCCCTCTCCTGTCTCCCCCAAACCATGTTCTGTTCCAGGGAGCCACCCCCAACTCTCCTCCCTCCCCAGACCCTCCAGCTGGATTTAGCTCCTCATTTGATAGTTATTCAATGTCTGCTGTATACCAGGATGTCTGGAACAGAACTCACACCTCCCCGACCCCTGCCCTTTGTCTTCTCCTCCTGAGGGATGGCACCTCCCCCCGTACCTACCCAGACACCCAAGCAAGAACCCAAGGGACACCCTAGACCTCCCCTCCCCTCCCCTTCATCACTACACTCACTCCACCTTTCTTCTAGGCTTCTCTTCCTCCATTCTGGCCTCTCCTCTCCATCCCCAGGCCTCCAGCCTCCTCTCTGCTGCATCTTTTCCCTTCCAACCCATTCTTCTTGCTGCATCTCACATCCCTCACCTTCCTGTTGCCTTCAGTTTAAGGGCCGACACACCTGACCAAGGCCTAGGAGGCCCAGTCTGATTGGCCCCTGCCCCCCTCTCACCGCTTTTCTCCTCAACTCTGCCTCTAGCCAGAAGGAAGACTTTCAGCTCCCCAAACGTCCCCTCGGCACTCCCACCTCTGAGCTTTTGTCTGTGCTGTTCCCTCTGTCTGGGCGGTCTTTCTCCTTCAAGGTCACTTTGGCAGCTTTCACTCAATGTTCAAGGCTCTAATAGCACTGTGATTAGAACACCTGCCCTGAGTTCCCAAGCCAGAATGAACAGCTCTGCCCTGTGCTTACCAAGGCACCTGGAATCCATCTCCCCTCCTCTGAAGGATCCTTTGCAAATACTCAGAACACTTTCCCTGCCTCACTCTTTCTCCTGGGTGAGGCTTAATCCTCCTTCAGGGGTCACCTCCTCTAGGGAGTCTTCCCTGGCCTCCCAGAATGGGTTAAGGATATCTTCTGGGGTCCTACAGCCCTCTAGGTTCCTGCCATTAAAGCACAAGCAACTTCATCAAATGACATCTATTGATGAGGTGGGCTTGCCCATCAGACAGGGAACTCCTGTAGGGAATGAACTAGGTCTGTTTGCTTCAATGGATCCCATGTCCAGAGAAACCCAAGGTATTGTTTGTTGACTGAAAATTCGGATGCAGCCTTAAGTCCAAAGCCCAGTCCTATATCAAACACGTGTTACTCTGGAACCTGCAGCTAGCAGCCCTGCAGCTACCCCTGGGCTGTAGCCCTCCCCGACAGGAAATGGGCTCCAGCTGGGGTTGCCAGCTCTGACCGCTTCGCCTGAGCTGGGCTAGCCTCAGCCCTCAGCCTTACCTGGCCTCTGGCATCAGCTCTCCTGCCGAATGGGCAGTTGAACTCAATGGCCTCTAGGATGGATGCTCAGGCCAAGCTGGGGCGGGAGGAGTGGGAGGAGGAAGGGTCCTGGACACCCAAGGAATGAGCTTGCAGGGCTGAGGGAGGAGCTGCCTCTCCTTGCTCACCTGGCTTTTCAGTCCCAGACCACCTAGACATGGAGGTTGAAGAGGCCAAGGAGGTCGAGGTGTCACTGGAAGCCATACTCCCGGGAGCCATCTTAGAGGCAAAGGCAGATGCAGATGTGAGGCTACTAGACCTGCCTGCTGGTCTTAAATACCAGCGGCCTGGTCCCGTGACTCCAATTAGCTCCTGATTGGGCTGGGAGTCTCTGAGCTGCTGATTGGGGCAGGAGGGCTGAAATGGGGCCTGCAGCCCTTCCTTGTATGCTGACACCCCAGCTCAGTCACCCACTCCTGTGTGATGCTGGATGAGTTCTCTGGGTCTCAGCCCCTGTAGTGAAATGATGGGGGCTGAGACGTTTAGTCCCTCTTGCACCCTTTGCTCACCAGGGGCCGGAGATGTTGACGGGGAATTGGGCACACCTGGGTTGTGGGGTGGCCACAGAGGCCCTCCAATTCTGCTGCCCCAGCATCCTCTTCTGTTCCCTGGCCATTGCTGGCCTCGGTTTCTCAAGAAGTAGCAATTGAAGGCTGGCCAGTAGGGTTTGCCTGGAGCGAACACCTCCAGGTCCACCTGTGGGCATCCTTTTTTTTTTTTTTTTTTTTTAAGAAGAAATTCTTAAGGGATGAAAGTAATTTTAAAATAAAATTGCTTAGCAAAAATTTCCATAAATAAGGACATTGTTCATTGGGAAAATGGACAAAAAATGTAAATAGGCAACTCACCACAAAGGTTGATAAACACAGGAAAATATTTTTAATCTCACTGACTTTCAGGGAAATTCAAATTAAAACAACGATGAGATACTACTATTTTTCCATTAAAATGGCAAAAACTGAAGACAAAGTATTGGCAAGGATTGAGGGAACTGGATGCAGAGACCCTCACTGCCTCTGCCAGGGGTGTAAATGGTGGTGCAGCCCACTTGGGAAAGGTTTTCCCTTGAGCCCAGCAACTCCACTTCTCTGTTCTGGAAATGCATTAGATGGAAAAGAAAGTAAAATAGAACTAACTTCCAAGTGAATCACTTGGGGCCTGGCTAAATTACTCCCTTGCTGTAGGATACTCTGCAGCCATTTAAACTGATAAGGCGGATTGCAACAAGGATGAGGTTGTATTTCACACCCACTAGAATGACAAATATTTAAATGTCTATTAATGCTGAGTGCCCAGGACATACTGCTAGGAGAATAAGTTGGAACCCACTTTAGAAAGCAATTCAAGTGACATCTAATACAGTTAAAGATGGACTCGTGCCACATCCCACCCATGTCACTCTAGGATGAATCTCAGAGAACTCTTACACTGATAAACAAGGATGCCCATTGCAATCTTAGCAAAACTTCAAAACAACCTAAATGCCAATCAGGAGGAGAGTGGACAAATAAACTGTGGTCTATTCACATGATATAAGAGTTCATAGCAGTGAAAATGAAGGAGCCAGAATATATTTGAGGAATATGGCCCCACTTCTGAGAAGACAAAACTCTGTGTGTGTGTGTGTGTGTGTGTGTGTGTGTGTGTGTGTGTGTGTGATATGAAGGCATGGAAGGTCTGAAAGGATTCATACCCAGGTGATAGCAGAGGTCACCTCTGAGCAGAGCATAAGATTTGGAAGTGATGGGTTTAAAACATTTGCATTTTTCTCTGTAGTCTCTTTATTTTGGGGTTTTTCCCCTGGGACTCTCCATTACTAAAGCTCTGGATTGAGGGAGGCGGTGGCCGTCAAAGTGTTTTAAAGTGAAATCAGATATCATTCCTTTGTCTAGCACCTTTCATATCTTCCCACTGCCTAGGGGTTAAAGTTTGACCTCTTTAGTCTGGCTTTTGGAGCCTCCTGTCCCTGGAACCCCAAAGACTCTCCACATATTTGCTCTTAGAATGGGCTAGGTGCTGAGATCTGGGCTTTGCCCATTGTATTTCTGCTGGTTATGTGTTATATTGAAGCAAAAATGGCCCTATTTTTTTACCCCGGCCCATATCTACAGCCATTTGCAATGTAACTTTACATCTCTTCTCATACTCCTTAAATCTGTGCTGGCCTTGTGACTTGCTTTGACCAATGAAATATGGTGGAATTGATATTATGCTAATCCCACTGTTATGTGGACAAACCCTGGCTAGCCTACTGGATGCTGAGAGACCCATGGACCAGTCACCCCTGTCACCCAGCCAACAGCTGGCCAACCAGCCAACACTCCAGTTAACCACATATGTTTAAATCAGCCCATGGGAGATCAATCAAGCTTGGTCTGGATCAGTAGAGCTACCTGGCTGACCCACATAGTTGTGAGGAACAATACATGCTTTGTTGGTTTTGGAGCTGTTTGTCACACAGCATAAGCTAACCAATACATATGACCTAGAAGACCCTTTTTTACCTTACCTACCTTCTCTGGACTATTTCTCGGTCATCCTTTTGGCCTTAATGTAGGCGTCACTTCCTCAGAAAAGCCCTCCCTGACTCCCTAGGAGGTTACAGGCCTCTCCTCTGCTTGCCAGCAGCCCCTATACTTGCTGTCTGGGAGCTTCCAGCACCCCAAACTATAACTCTACCTATTGTCTGCTGTAGTAGCCCTTGAGTTCTAGTGGTGGAGTGTAATGCGGGCAAGCAGGGCTATGTCTCTCTTATTCCTGGTGGTATCCCTGCTGTCCAGCACAGTGCCTGGCACAGAGTAGGTGCTCAGCATCCACTGCTGTGAAAGCCCCAGTGTCAAAACCCAACTTGGCTCAGTGCAGGGAGGCCTGAAAACCATGTGTGGAAACCATGCTAAAGCAAGAGATGAGATGAAGCAAGAGGCACATTGAAGCTGGCGCAAATGAGGAGAGCAGTTTTGATCACATTGTAGGGGCATTTCCAAGAATAGAGAAATAGAAAAAGACTCAGCAATACAAACATTCCCATGAGCTTCATCTGAAACCCTGCTCCTGGGCTGTGCCAGGATAGAGGTTTGCATTTGGATGGAAGAAGTTCTAAAAAGTGCTGCGTGATCTAAAAATTCTTCCAGAGGATTGCCTTTCTACAGGGAAATGAAAACTGTGAGTATCAGCCTGCTGGAGAGAGGACAGGCAGCTAGCTTGGTGTACTTACACGACTCTTTTACTGAGGCCTGTATGGTATTTAAGTTCTGCTAAAAACTTTACTGAATGGGAGTCTCCTACATTCTGATAGTTCTGAAGGTTACAGTTCATAATTTTCTGAAGCAGTGAGATGGTGCCTGTTTTGTATAACCCTAGCACCTTAGCATCAGATATTTGTGACATTAGGTCAATACATGCACAGAAGTCAGGGTAGAAATAATAATAGCACCCATGTTCAATATCCATGTAAATATTTTACATTCATTATTTTATTTATACACGAAGAAGCTAAAGTTCAGAGAGGACCCATGCCAGATCTTCCCAAGTCCAGACTCTTGGCTGAAACCTGGAAGCCCTCTGTTGCTAGTTAATAAATCAGCTGTAATTCCAAAATAACAGGGCTTAAACAAGAAACCATGAGACCATTCTCTCATAAAACTCTTCAAAAACAACTTGTGGAGGGTTGGTAAGGCAGCATGGGAGACCCAGGCTCCTACTTTTTTGATGTTCTACTGTTCTCTGCCCACAGATTCTACCTCATGATTCAAGATAACCGCTGCAGCTCTGGTCATCGTGACTGCATTCCAGCCATTAGGAAAGAAAGAAGAAAGGAAGTGGAAGATACCTCCATTCTCTGAAATGCACAACTCAGAGATTACACACATCTCTTCTGATTATACTTCGTTGGCCAGACCTTAATGTGATGCCACCACAGGTGCAAGAGAAGCAGGAGATGCAATCTGATACTGGGTGGCTAGGTGTCAGCTAGAATTTGGGGTAATATTACTAAAAGAAAAAAAGGGAGGTGTGTTGGGGCAGTTAGCACTTGCTTCCCTCTTTCCTGAGACCCCTCCATTATTTTAATGTCTTCCTCCCACCACAGCAAGAGCTGCTTCTTTGAACTTGGTTCACATCTCTGGGACGGGAACTCATCTTTATTGAAAACCTACTAATGCACTTCATTTTTTTGTATAAATATTCTCATTAGTCCCTTTAGATAATTCTACCAACTGGGATGATTCTCCCCTTTAAATCTGAGAGGTCTGAGGCCTAATGAAGTTCAGAAACTTGATCCGAGTTTGCATGGCTGGAAAAGGCACCCACTCTCTCCTTGGGGGCACTTTGGGGTGTCAGGAGTACATGTCTCTACTGAGGGGCAGGGTGGCAGGGTGGCAGGCTTTGGGGTATAAGGTATTGTTCATACTCTCTGCCTCTAGAAGCAAGACCAGGGGTGAGAGAGCTCTGTAGCCCTGAGGACGGCCATGTCACAGCCTAGGGACCGATTTCCTCCAATCCATCTCTGGAGTCCCCAGTGCATCCTGGCCTAGAGTCTGCTTCCTTAGATTGGGTTGAGTGGAGATATGATTATAAACAACAAACATTTCATAAACCTGTCGGCTGCCTGGAGCCTGTGAGTAATACCCTCTCCCCAGCCTAAGTCAGCAACTTGTTGCCTTTATATATGGCAAGTGCCCCATATGTGGCTGTCAAATTAATTGCAAATTAAGGAGGTAAAGAGGCTTTCCTTTCTACCAGAAAAAAAAAAAGAGAGAGAGAATGTTGTGGTTTTAGAGTACTTTTTTTCCTCTGAATTCGAGGCTGAGACAAACATACCATTCCTAAGAATAAGTGGACTGGGGTGGGGGACTGAGGGGACAGGGCTGTCTGCAAGGCAAGGCAGCTAAAATGTCACTGTCATGCCTGGCCCAATGTAGCTTCTGAAATGGAAAGTGAGACCTACAAGACCAACCATGGGAAACTTCTTCCCTGTGTCACAGTGTGGGAGAGCAGCCTGGTCTAGCCAGATGTCACTAACTCCTAGCCCATCCTTTCTGGGCTGCTGTTGGTTCTGCCCACCCTGCCCTCCGCCCCCCTCCTTCTAGTAACAATACCCCGGTTCCCTTTGGTCTCCTTTCTGTCCCCACTCTCAAACCATTTGTTTTTTTGTGGGATTAATCTTGGGCTGCAGGGACAATCAGGTGACACAGTCCTGGCCAATCAGAGGATGAATCTGCATCTGAGCCTAGTGATAGGCTTAGGGGCAATCAAGTGACCCAAGCCTGGTCAATGAGAGCCCTACTTGGGCACTTTGCTGGAACTGACGGGAAAGGGAAGCCCATTTTTTGCAGGGCTTGCTGAGCCTGGAACATCCAGTGGCTATTTCTGCCACCTCTTGGAAACAGTAAGCCTGTGCAGAGGAAAGTATAGCTGAAAGGGGATTCACGGAAGCCTGATAACGTCTTCTGAGCACCTGTATCCAGCTGTGCCTGAAGTCCTGGGCTTTTTGTTTGTGGGAGCCAATAATTTTTCCCTTTTGTTTCAGCCCTATTGAGTTGGATTTCCTGTCACTTGTAGCCAAAGGAATCCTGACTGACATTACCCAGGGAGACAGAGTAAAGAGGGACAACTTTTGGGATACCAGCTATTAGAAGCCCCAGCCTCACCATGGGACTAAGGGTCTTCCATCTCAGACTCCTTTCAGCCTTCCCACCTTGGAGGATGAGGATAACTCTTGGGAGGTATATATCCGTCCTGTTCCTCTTTTAGATGGGTTGCCCAGAAAGGCCAGCTCTGAGCTGAAGCCCCAGTAATGCCAAAAGTCTCCCACTGTGCTGTGTGCCAGGAAGCGGGCTGGCCACATAGTCTACAATCTCATCAAATCTCCTCAAGATGTGTTTTAAGATTCCCTTTTCCAGATAAGGAGGCTCAGAGAGGTGACAAAACTTACTTGCAGTTTCACAGGTCACTTGGGTCTCTGTGACTCCAAGGTTGGGATCTTTCCCATTCCCGCTGGCTCCCTCCACCCTGCACCCCCAGGAGGCTGTGCTGATGCCCCATCCAGGCATCCCAGGATCAGGGACCAGGTGGACGTTGCCCAGTTTCAATCCATCCTGCAGATAAAGAGCTTGAGAGTGGCAAAAACCACCATCATTAACACCAAGTGTAGGAGCTGAGCTTTTAATGCCCCAGTTTGCCTTAGTCTCCAGGCAGAGACAGAGAGAGCTGGAGCTTCTGGCTTTGGTTATGTGAAGAAGGAGGGGGCAGTTACTGAAGCAGCTCAAGTTCAATGCCCCAGAGTTCCAGTCAGCTTTGCAGCAAGGACTCTCCAGGATGGAGAATGGACTGGAGCCACTGAAGACGGGCTCACCCAGCAAGGAAGCTGGAATCCGGGACCTGTGAACATCCCCGTGGAAGGAGGGCCCAGCCGACTTTCCCATTCTTTGTTTCTAAGCTCTTCAAGACAAGGGTGACATTGAAGATTCAGCTCTTTATTAAATGTGGGCAGGTGAGCACAGCTCCTAGAAGCTCCATACTGGCCCAGAGATGCTGTGGCCTGAGTGCTGGGCAGGAGAACATGAGGTTTCCAGAAGCTGAATGAAAGGCCTGTCTCTTCACAGGCCCCATTGGGAAGAGGAGGCACTGGGCCCGGGGCTCCAGGCCAGAGGGAAGACCTCGGGCCTTGGCCCCAGACTCCAGTTCCCCGATGCTGTTTTCTTAGGTGTGATGACTACATTCTGCATTCCCTAGATTGTCTCTGCCTGTGGCCCAACCCCCAGGCCTGGTCCGGCCTTGACACTTGGCTAATTTAAAAAACCTTCTGAGGCTGAATACCTGGGCCGTTGTTCAATCTCAAAATGATCACTATCAAGAGGAGATGATCATAGTAATTAATTACATTAATTGATATTATTCATAATATTAACTACAATCTGTACAGCTCCTTACCATTTACAAAGTGCTTTAACATGCACACACACACACATGCATACATGTACGCATACCTCATTTGATCTTCACAGCAGCCATATATGGTGGGCCAGGGGTTCAGGAGTCTCATTTTAAAGGGAAAGAAAGTGAGGTCCAGGGAGGGAAACAACTACTCAAGGTCATCAGCCAAGGAGCTGCTATTGCTAAGGTGGTTTTGAAGGGATAGATATGCTCTTCCTGCCCATTCATCCCTTCATTCATTCCCCCATTCATTCCTTCCTTCCTTCCTCCATCTAGCATTTATTAAGCACCTACTATGTGCCCCACTCTGTACTAGACACTTATCCCTAAGCTGGGACACTTTTCCAGACAGCAAGAGTGCTTGTGTTCCTGAGAGATGAGTTGGGGAGTAGAGGGGTACAGACCCCACTGGTCCCTGGGAACTCAGGACTCCAGATTGGGTCATCCCATCAAGTGGGGAGCCTCATTTTTCTCATTAATTTTTTTTTTAAACTCATGGAGCCTATGAGACCTGGTTCCGACAGGCACGGCTCCCGTTGGGGCGGCTGTCCCTGGGGGTGGGGGTGGGGGATGGGAGACTCCTACAGTCGGCCACAGTGTCCTTGGCAGGGCTTAGGCCGGTGCCACCTGGCTGGTCTCCGTCTTGGAGGCAGTAGTGGAGGCTTCATCCTCACCCAGTGGGTTCTTGCCACAGCAGAGGGTGGTGAGCATGCAGTTCCGGAACTGAAAGGCAAGAAGCATGAGTTCGGGTCAGGGTCCTTCCAAGGTGTGTTTAGCAAACTGACATGGTTGGTGAGATTTGCCTCCAACCCCTTCCTGCTCAGGCCCTCACAGCCTCCACTCCCATCCCAAATCTGGCTCTCTGGAGGGAATATATGTGACCTCACTCCAGAGATGCCAGGGACCAGACTCAAGGGGGCTTTATCACTAATGACATTCCATAATGCCTCTGTGTGCCAAGGGCTATGTAAGTTATCTCATTTAACCCAAGAGTTTGGAATTTACCCTTTCTATGAAAGAAGAAACTGAAGCACAGAGAAGGGAGGTGACTTGCCCAAGGTTACATAGTTAGAAAATAGCAGAGCTGGGATTTGAATCCAATATGTCTGACTCCAGAGACCACTTTTTTCTCACTGGGTCATGGATTCTGCAGAGAAACCACTGATCTGTGTTAAAGGACAGCTTTATCCCTTTATCCCTCCTCACAAGACTTTCTAGCTCCTTTTGATCTTCTTAATGGAGACTGGCACCATCCTATTCCCAGGCTGGGGACTTTGACCACTTGACTTTTAAAGCAGGCCTCCAGAACCATGCTTGAGCTAGCCTCAGAGTCATCTGGAATGGTTTTTAGAAGTGCGGGGTCCTGGGCCCACCCAGATGCTGATTCAGCCCAGAAATCTGCATTTCTCCCCGATGACTCTGATGCCTGGGGGAAACCAACTCCCCTGTCCAATTTTGCAGATGGGAAGACTGAGGTCTGCCTAGTCAATGATGTGGCTTGTCCTCTGTGGGCAGTGCCTGCAGCTCGGGGGACCCGGACCCTCCCTCCCTACCACTTGGCACCTGCTTGTTCATCATAATATAGATGACGGGGTTGTAGATGGAGGACGACTTGGCAAAGAATGCCGGGAGGGTCATGAAGATGGGGCCGAAGTCGGAGCCTTGGTGGGTGAAGATGTAGAATGCCACGCCAGCATAGGGCAGCCAACAGATTAGGAAAGCAATGACCATGATGATGACCATACGGGTGACCTCCTTCTCGGCCTTCTGGGTGGTGGCTGACTCCTGCTGCTGGGCAGCCGCCTGCAGGGACACAAGGTCTTGTGTCCAGACTGTGGCAACTCTGGGAAAGGGGCTGGGCTCAACCCACTCAGTGTGCATGTCCCCAGTGCCCAGCACAGGACTTTACCTCCTTGACGGTGAAGACCAGCTGTCCGTAGCAGAAGAATATGACAATCATAGGGATGGTGAAATGGACCACGAACATGTAGATGACAAAGGACTCGTTGTTGACCTCCGGCTTGAGGGTGTAGTAGTCAATCCCACACGAGCACTGCATGCCCTCTGGGATGTACCTGAGGGCCGGTGGAGATTGGGACAGGAGGGGGCACAATGGAGACCCACATGTGAAGGAGTTGGGAACAGGCTCCAGCTGACTGGAGTGACCTGCTGCATTGCCGGCCTCACTCTGGGCCTCGCTTTCCCTCTCTGTAAAATGAGGTGATAAAGTGTCTACTTGGCTGTGTGATTGTGAGGATCAGATGGACTGAGGGAGGATTCGAATGCGCCTTGTGAATTCTGTGTTGTTTTGTTGTTCGTTTGGCAGCCACGTTATCCTGATACTTCCCAGTCTCTTGCCCAGTCTCTCACCTGACAGGACCTGTACACCACTGACCTGCACAGGATTCTTTACCAGACCTGCTGCCCCGCAGCGGCTGGAGGCCAAGCCTCAGGCTCTGCAGGTCAGAGGTTGGTGGGGAGAAGGGAAAAGCCCCTAAACTCTGTGTTTGAGGCAGTTTGTACAAACCAGGGTCTTACTATCAACAGGGTAAGAGGATTTTCTAGCCCAAACATGGGTATACAGGGTAACCAGGAGATCTTTGCATAGTTTCTGGAAACAGGAGGACTCTGGGGCATGTGGTTAGGATGTTTCAATGATTTTAGAGGGTGGCGATATTGTAACCGACCTCAGAAAATGTGGAGCATCCGTTGCCTCTGCCTATGAGAATGTAACTGGATTGGACTAGATAAGACAAGGAAAGAGGGTGGAGGGGATTGGGCTCGAATTCAGCAAAGGGCAAAAAAAACGAACCCAGGAAGAATGAGGAGGAAAGGGAAGAGAGAGTGGAAATGTCCTAGAAGCAGAGGGACATGAGGCCTCTGGGAACCCAAAGGGCCACCAGTCCGGTTTCCCAAACCACTGTCTCCTCTCTTCCCTCACATCTCATCTCAGCTCCATTTGGAGACTGGACAGGATCCAGGTCCCAGAGCTACAATGTCATCACCTACACTAGGAAGGCTCAGCATTCCCAGGCACTGAGTCCCAAGGTCAGAAGGAGCTTCCCACGGGGCCCTGGACCAAAGAGGATTGGAATCTGAACCTGGCTTAGTTGAGGATTAGGGGCACAGCCAAGGTGAAGGATTGGGTGTCTTGGATTCTCCTTGACATGGGGACCAACCCACGTAGCAACATTAGAGTCTGATCCTCTCTTCCCCTGCCCTAAACCCCAACCCCTGTGGAGTCGCCAGCTCTATGCCTGGAATCAGACACGAAGTCCTGGCTGGGAGAACCCTAAGAAGACCCCAGAGATGCTTCGCTTATGTTTAGTGCCATTACCTGGACCAGCCAACTAGCGGGGGCGCGGCGCAGGCCAGTGCCATGACCCAGGTGAGGGCGAGGCCCATGATGGCGTGGTTCTCCCCGAAGCGGAAGTTGCTCATGGGCTTGCATACCACCACGTACCGCTCAATGGCCAGGACCACCAAGGACCACAGGGCAATTTCACCTGCAATGCAGTCAGCTATCAGTTAGCATGCCACCAACCTGGACCCCACGTCTGTCTAAGGAGGCCATGCTCCTCCTGTGTGGGAGAGGGCAACTGAAAAGGCAGCCTGGGGCAGGCCTGGAGTGAAGCCTCAGGGTGGAGCAGGCTCAGACACTGGGAAGAGGAGGGGAGAGGGTGCTGGGCAGAGGGGCCACATGACGGACAAGGGGAGGGGAGTAACTCCCAAGAAGTTTAGTTCAGTTAGAGCTTTGGGTTCATGAGGGACACGGAAATCAGATTAGAGGTCTTGATTAGACTGGGAGCCCTGTAGGGAGATTTTACAGAAGAATGTGTCCTTCCCAGGGCACAGGCAGAGTCCCTGGGGAAAGACATTGCAGAGACAGCAGAAACACGGAGCGGGACGCCCTTCCCTCCCTTTGCAGCAGTGACCTCTCCCTTCTGGGGAAAAAAAATGACCTGTGCATGTGGGTGGGACCCTCTTCTAGGAGCCATGAAGATGGATGTTTGGCTCAGAGGAAGAAAGAGTACATAATGATAGAATTCAGACATTTGTGCTGCACATCACCCCTGACACTCAGGAGGGAGGGTGGCCATAGAATTTATCAACCAAACTGGGACATTTCTGAGAGTGAAAGGGAACACTAGTAATTATTCCAGAACAATAGTTATAAACTGAGACTGACTCTGCAGAGAAGTATCCGCCTCTATGTGACACCCCTGTTTCACCCCTGCTTTCTGGCCTGCGACTAAATGATCTGTGGTCATTGAAAGTGACACCCAGTAATGACCAAAGATTCCCTGGGGCTGAGGCAGCAACCTGGACACATGAGGAGAGAGAAGACAGGCAGCAGAGCAGTCCTCGTGGCTGGTGCTAGGCTCTCCCTGTCACTGTGGCTTTGTAATAACGACATCTTGCAACTCCTACTTGCCTGAGAGGCTGCGTGTCTGGGGAGAAAGTTCCTGAATCTGGCCTAGGAGACCTAGGCTCTGGTTACTGCCCTGCCGCATCCCTAAATGAGTCTTCCCCTCTGCATGGCTCAGTTTTCCCTTCTGCTAAATGGACTCTATTGTCTCTACAGCACTCCTATCCATTTTCCAGTCAAAGGAATATTTGAAAGCATCTTTCAAAGCTACAGATCACTACACAAGTCTAATGCCTCCTTATAGAAGGGGTTTCTTGGAAGAGGATGAGCTCAACACAAAAAGCATTCATGCACGGCAGAGAGGATGGAGGCAGGCTGGGAAAGGAGTCAGATAGATGCTGGGGGCAGGGACTAAGCCCATGTCTCAGCACAGGCAAAGTCCAGTGACTGGAAGACTGAGAATCTGCATTTTACTCCAAGCTGGGACCCCTGATAGGGATCTGTCTTGGGCAGCTCTCTCCCCAGTGCCCAGCATGGGTCTGGCCTAACATAGCTGCTCCAAGGGAAACTGCCCATAGATGTGGAGTTGAAACTCAGCTCTGCCCCTGCCATGATGTGACCCAGCAAGGCCCTTGACTTCTCTCATCCTCAGTTTCTTTGCTGTAAAGCAAGGCAATGACACCACTCCAAGTGAGATAAAACAGTGCTAGATACCTGCCCTCTCCAAACGGAGCCCAGCTCATCATCACCAAAGTGTTTGTTGATTAAGTGAGGGCTTTGGATAATGACAATGACAGCAGAAGGGAGAAGGCCTCTCAGCCTCCACTTCAAGCTTGGGACTGTCCCCAGATGCCTCTATGCCCCCTGCCCACCAGCATCCCAGCTCATACCTCCCAGGGTGGCAAAGAAGCCCTCCAGATTGCATCCTGTGGGCCCAAAGACAAAGTATCCATGCAGGGAGGTGTAGAGGGTGGTGGTGAAGCCTCCGAAGACCATGAAGAGGTCGGCCACAGCCAGGTTGAGCAGGATGTAGTTGAGAGGCGTGCGCAGCTTCTTGTGCTGGACCGTGACATAGAGCGTGAGGAAGTTGATGGGAAAGCCGAGCACGATCAGCAGAAACATGTAGGCGGCCAGCATGGAGAACTGCCATGGCTCGGCCAGGTAGTACTGTGGATGCTCGAAGGGGCTGCGCACCACACCTGACTTGTTGGAGAAGGGCACGTAGAAGTTGGGACCCTCTGTGCCATTCATGGTTGCAGTCCTTGGGGCTGCCCTGCGGCTGGCTCCGAGCCAAGAATGCTGCTGGGGCCTGAGCTCAGCCACACAGGGCTCCTGCTGGACAACTCTGGGCTCTGACACCCCCCCCAGGCCCTTATAAAGTGACCTCTCCTCCCTAAGCTCCTGGCTGAATCAGCACCTGGGAGATTGGGGGCGTTATTAATCATATTAATCCCCGATGCTGCCTACTGGGGGCCTAATTGGCTTCCCAAAGGAGGCCAAGGTGACTCCAGGTAGAAGCCTAGGGTTGGGGAGGGGAGGTGCTGGGGACCCTGGGAAAGAGCAGAAAGCCCACCCCCACTCTTCTGTCCCCCAGGAATCTCTGCCCATCTCAGCCTGGTGGCCTTGGCCTGGCATTGGGACCTCTGACTCCAGGCCCATTTCCCTCTGGCATAGTATAAGCTGACTTTGTCTTCCTTTTGATTGGACCATGAGGTTCCTGAGGGTAGAAGTTTTGGTTATCTTAGTTTCTCATCACCTCACTCAGCCGTTTACCTGTTCCTTCTCCACCTAAGTCACCTCCTGGCTTATCCAGTTACTGGACACTGACACTAGTCCATTTTGCCAGATTATGAGCTTGATGAGGGCAGGGAATGCATCCTGCCAGCTTTGGCACTCCCTGTACCAGACACAGAGCCTGGTACAGGGTTTGAGGGCTCAATAAATATTTCTTGTACTTATAGCAAGAATGGGAATTCACTTGCTCACTCATTTATCAAATATTTATGTGCAAGCCCCCAGAGATACAAAGATTGAGAAAGGAGGAGCTTACAGGGTGAGGAGGGCTCTGGTGTGGGAAGAACAGATCCTGGCCTGGGGAAGGGAGGCTGCCTGCCTGGAGTAGGTGTCCAGGGAGGTGATATTTGGGTCTTTGAGGAAGGGGGAACACTTAGCTAGGGTGCCAAGCGGGAAAGACAGCATAGACTGAACACAAAGTCTAGGCAGAGGCCTGAGGCCCATCTGGGGTGTGGCTGTGGACAGCTCTGATGAGTCTTCATACCGAGCTGAGGAACCTGGCTTTATCTGGAGGGCAGTGGGCAGTAGCTTGGGCAGAACTCAGGCACAGAAAGGTGGCTCAAATGCCCTCAAAGATGGATTGGAGGGAGTGAGCATGAAGGAGGGGGACCAGGGATGGGGGTGACCAAAACAGAGAAGGGGCAGAAGCTCTGAAGCAAGGCCTTGCATCTAGAAGGCAGACTGTGCACCAAACCTTGTGCTAGGCACAGGATCACTGCGATGAAAGAGGCAGGTGTGGTCTCAGCCTCCTGGGGACTCCAGTGTGAAGGGGAGACAGGACTGGTTGGACATTTGTGGCACACAGGGCGTGTCTGGGGATATCTGCTCAGGCTGGGATGGGACAGTGGGCCTTGGATGCCATGTGAAAATGTGAAAAGTAACCCCATGAGGTGGGTCCCAGGAGGGCCAAATGGAGGCTTGGCGCTGATGGGTTTTGGGGGCAAATGAAGGCCCAGCACTGACAGGCTCCCCTTACTGGTAGCAGGAGAGTGATGACACCTCCCAGGAATGAAGTGGGGTAGCTGGGAGTGCCTGCTGTGTCGGGTACTTGATGACCGCCACCCAGCCACAAATGTGTATCAACACAAGTCACTCGGTTCTAGGGGACACGCTGGACAAGATGGACCAAGCCTCTGCCTTCAGGAAGCATTATTCTTTACAGGGTATCATATGTGAGAGTGGGGAGGGCCCACAAATAAGTAATGAAACAAAAAACAATAGGAAAAGTTCAGATCGTGACCCACTCCCTGCACAGTTATCTAGAGCAGCCTCTCTGAGAAGGTGAAGTTTAAACTGTGAACTCAATGATGGAAGCACCAGCCCCTCCAAGATCTGGGGCGGGGTGATAATGATGGTGGTGGTGGCGGAGGAGATATCCAGGCAGAGGGAACAGCAAGTGCAAAGACCCTGAGGCCAGGAATCCAAGGCCAGCAGGGAAGCATCCCTGTCTACAAGACTTCTATCCCTTAACCACTGTTACCCAGTCTTTCGTCCAACATGTGGCTGTCTGCTCAGAAAAAATATTCCCCTTCCCTCCAGCCCACCTAGGTTTCTAGACCTCTGCTTGTCTCAGGTGGTGTCAGGGCCTGCACATGGAGGGCTGATGAAATGAGTAATAAGCACAGAGGGTGGCTTGGCAGGGTGGGTGGGGTGTGACCTCTTGCAGTTTAAGGCGCTTGGCCCAGTGATTAGGCCCAATGCTAATGAGGTCAAGGTGGAAGGTTTGATTCTGACACAGCCCAGCCCCCTGGTAGCCAGACAGAGGGAGGAACATTGGATTCCCTAAGTCAAAACCAGACCCTACACTACCCACCCTGGCTGGGCTGAGCCCTTGGCCCTTGACCTCAGTGCCTTGCTTGTCACCTCCTTTTGCTTATGACAGCCTGGAAGCTCTTAATTCATGTTCTATGCATGTGTTTTTGGTCCATCTCTCAGGCTGTAGTGTGAGCCTGCAAGAGTGGGCTGGGGTCTGTCTTGCCCACCACAGGATTCCCAGAGCCCAGCACAGTGCCTGGCACGTAGCAGGAGCAGTGTATATCGTTTTCCCTGGACTAGAAAGAGCTGGGTTTTTTATCTATTTTGTTCACTGATATATCTCCAAGGGCCTGGCACAGAGTAGGTGCTCAATAAATATTTATGGCATGAGTGAATGGATCCAGGTTACCTCAGGAAGTACTTCCTCTCTCTAGGTCTCAGGTCCCGCCTTTGTAAGAGAGTTTAATAATGCCACCCTCACAGAGCGAGGTGATGGAGAATTAAATGCCGTCGCCGAGGTGATGGTGTGCTGTATTCCATAAAGCATGTCAGGATTTTTTCAAAAACAAAAAATGTTTTTTGTTCAGAGCAACAGGCTCAGGGAGGGAGTGAGCTGGAAGGTCATTAGAAATCACCTACTCTGACACTTCCTGCTGCATTTTGCATGTGCGGAGACAGAAGCCCAGAGTCGGCAGTGAGTTACCCAGGTCATGTGACAAATCAGTGACAGCCTGAGCTATAACCTGCCTGATCATGTTTCCCTCCAGCACCAAAGACAACTCTCAGGAAAGATTTGCCAGTTCTTCATACCATGGTATAAATGACAAAAAAGGTTGTACTGGGTAGTGGAAAAGGCCCTGGACTGAGTCACACAGGCCTGGGGCAGCTGTGGTGGCCCTGAGGGCTGGGGGTGGCACTGGGCCCGAGCTTGTGGCTCTGCGTCACCATGAGAGTCTGGAAAGTCCCACTTCCTCCCCTCAGCTTGCTGGGTCTAGGGAACCTCAGGGAGCCTGCGCCTTTCCCCACCAGGGCCTGCCTTGTGGACCTTCAGTTTCACCATCCTCCGTCATTGGGTGTGGCTCCTTTGTATCTACCCTCGCATCCAGACCAAGGCTCTGCAGCCACGCAGCCAAGATGCAACGCAGCCTCCTTCCTTCCCTGTGCCTCAGTTTCCTATTCTGGTGCCTGCCAGTGATCAGTGAGTGTTGCTAAAAGTGTGACCCTCTTATAAATCTCATTCAGGTCTCAGCTCATAACTCTCATCTTTGGAGGACCCCTACACGCCTAACTCAACAAACCAGGGCTCCTAACCACCTAAATGTTCATTTTCTAATCAGTACTTATCACTATCTGCAAGTCTTATTTGTCTCTCGAATGCCCATCTCTTTCTAGAATGCAGGACTGACCCAGCCTGTTCTTTGCTGCATCCGAGCTCACAGCCCAGAATGAGGTCTCACTTGTCTCTGAACACTGAGGAAACAGGCTCAGAGGTTTGAGGTTTCTTAGCAGAGTTGGAAGTGAACCCAGGCCATCTAAACCCTCAGCCAGAACTCTTTCTCTCCATGTCGGGCGGTCCAGAGAGGGCCATAGAGCATGCCAGTGGCCAAGTCTGAATGTGAGTGACTTTCTGAGATATTGCCCCCTTGGCCTCTCTCTTTGCCAGGCTAAGAACAAGGGGTGAGGAACAGTGAGTGATAGGGACTCGGGAGGTAGGGTGAGACTGTGTTGGCTGCCTCTGAAGACAGATGTAGCCATCTCAGGGCTTCCCTAGCCCAGCCCCTCTGGGAACTCAAGTGCATGCATGACTCTGACTTGGCCATCGAGGATTAGGGCTTAGCGGGCAGCGCACAAATAGCTCTTAAGCCTCTGCATGGAGGTGCTGCTTGGTCAGCAGCTGCCTCCTCCTCCTCTTCCTTCTTGCCTCCCCTCACTGGCTTAGCCCCACCTGGCTGCGTCACCAGGCTGAGTGAGGCCTTAGACTGAGCTGAGAATGTCAAGGGGGAAGAAGGAAAGGGGACACATTGACTCTCCTCCCTTTCCTTTCTCCTCCTCCCATCCCCTATTCTCTCCTTCTCCCTCCCCTCCTCCCTCCTACCCTAACATTCACGAAACACCACTATGCACCAGGCCCTGGGCTGGGTGCTAGGGACACTGAGATGAATCCTACACAGTTCCTGACCTCAAGGAGCTCCTAGTTTCAGGAGACGGTAGACAGGGAAAACTAATAACTATGAGAGGAGAATTTGCTCCCTAGTGGTGTGGGCCCAGAGAAGCAAGATGTGGACCAGGGTGCCAGGGAGCATGGGAAGCCTCTCAGCCTAGGCAGGGAGCTAGCTGGGCCAAAGCCCAGGGAGGGAAGTGCCAGCTGGTGTGGAGGCACTGAGTCCCTGGGATGGAGTGGCAGAGGAGCGAGTGAGTACTAGGAGTCAGGTGCTAGCTGGCTGGCAGTTGGGGGCACTAATGGTTACAAGCAGGGGAGGGGTATCATCAGGTTTTCATTTTTGGAAGATATTCTGGAGTCTGGGCGGAGGAATATCATGGAGTACTGGGGTAAGGCCCAGGGTGGGAGCCCTGCCCAGTAGTGGCCTCTTGGCTGGGGTTCCTACCTGCCTCAAGGGCAGGGCTGGCACAAGTGGAAGGTTGCGTGGTATCTTCAGTTGGCAACAACCTTGGAGAAGGAGCCTGAACCTGTGACACTGAGGCCTGAACCTTAGCATCAGAGCTGGAGGGGGCCCTTTTCTACACATCAGGAAACTGAGCCTTGGATAGCAGGCTGGACATGATCAAGATCTCATCCAGGTCAGGACAGGAGAGTAGCAGGTCACAGTGCTGACGGGCAAAGGGTGCACCTGGATGTGAATCCCATCTTGGCTCAATAAATATTTGTTGAATGAAAAAAGAGAACATCACCGAGACTCAATTTCATCATCTATATAATGGGTATCCTTGGAGGCTGTTGAGGATTCAGTAAGATGACGCATGGACAATACTTACTTAGCGCAGGGTCTGGCACTCAGTAAGCACTTGATTTAATGGGAGCTACAATGATTGTTTCTCAGACTCAGGCCTCCAGAGCTCAGCTTCTGCAAGGCAGCAGAACCTGGCACAGCACACCCTCATTTTTGTGTTATTCAGCTGAGAGGATGCATGCTGGATTCTCAGGCTGGGCCCCCTCCCCCTGCCTCTAGTTGTGGACCATCTGATCTGTCACTATGATTGACGCTTGCCTGTTGGGTGGCTGGGGCTGTTTTCTCCCTTTCCCCTCTTTTTTCCCAGCCATATGCAAATGATTTTGGTTCAAGTAATGCGCTAATGGAAATCCTAACACATTAATAAATGTTTAGCGAGAGCGAGCATGCATGATCATAAGTAATTAGACACTCAGAGGAGGAGTTTTGTTGGCACAACTGTCTGGCTCTCTTTCCTCATCTTCCTCTATCATCACCAAAGAGAGATGCAGAGGGAGGCAGGGATGAGGGGTAGGGCAGGGGTCCAGCTCTGACACTTGCTACTGGCTGGCCTCTGTAGCCGCTCTTCTTTTCATCCCTCCAATGGGGACCTTTGTCACACTGTCCAATTCACATGTGCCCTGTAAGGTATCAATATCTAATCACAAGGGTGGTTTTCTGTATGCTCTCTGACAACCCAGTTCTCTTCCTCCTGCTGTCAGGACTTTACATAAAGCACTGGCTTGCTCTGCTCACCCCACCCCCACTCCCCTGCAGGTAGAGGGTGAAGGGAGGGGCCCTGAGGGATGGACAGATCAGGGCTTCCCACCCAGGGCCAGGTGAGCACCCTGAGCCTCAGTACCTCCATCCCCCCAGCCCCCGTGTCTGTGTAATGTAAATCATAACCCTTCCTCACAAGGCTGGTGTGAGAACTGAGACAACACATGAACCGTTCTCTTCCTCCCCAGCTTCCCATCTGTTACCCACCTGTGTCCTTGAGCTGCAAACTGAACACACTTGATGCTCTGGGGAAGGGACCTTTAGTGGAACCCCAAACCAAACATGTTCACTTTAGGAACTGGAGGGAAGGGGAAAGCCTCAGGATGGGTTGGGGTCTCTGTGGGGCTGGAGGAAGGTGGTGGAGGAGGGACTAGACCCCAGGCAGGAAATAGAGGGTGGGCTCCAGGACCTACGGGGAGGGGCCCTCTTTGTCATCTTCTTTGGAGCCAGGTATCTTATTTTCTTGTCAAGATGAAGACCCGTTACATCAAAATATATAAATAAATAAATAAACTGTTCCCCTACTCACTAATATATTACCATTTCGATTAGATTAAATTTTAAGAGAACACAAACGTAATGTTCCTCTCAGATCAAATTAGAAACAGGTGCATTTTTGCATAAGGAAATTAAGTTGCAGACAATATGAATATTTGCTAAAATGCAGACACTGATGAAAATAAGTAGCCCTTTTATTTGTAATTATTGAGGCAATCTGTTCGCAAAGTGTACATGTTAATGGTCTGACAGATCTGTGGACTCCAGCAGGCTGCCGCCAACAACTCAGAGCTGTTCTGAAAGTAACAGATTTTTTTTTTCTTAGAAAATATATGTACATTCCCTTCTCCATCTCCTGGTGCTATTTACAAGGTACGAAATGCCATAAATAGCAATTCTGTGGTTACACAAGGCCCCTCCCTAAAATACAAACTTCATCTGGGCAGAAGATACATTCTGACAGTTTAACTCTTTCTTCCTTCTACAGCCAACTATGAGGCGGCCCAAAGGGAGAGGTGGTTCCCAGGGTGCCAGTCAGGGGCTGGGATCATCAATGCGCCTCCGGCAGTAGGGGCAACAGGTATGCTGAAGCACCAGCAGCTCGTAGTCCTCTGAGTGAAACATCTGAGGAGAGACAGCCATGACCCTGGGTGGCAGCTCTGGGTGCGCTGATATCAACCCCAAACCGGGCATGGACCGCTGCCCTTCTCCAAGGGGAAGTGATTTGGTAGTGAGTCAGGACTAGAACACATTTGTCCAAAGACTGGGAGGGAAGGGAAGAGGGTCTCTGAGGCCACTTGTTTTCTAAATGAAGTTCAAGGCAAATCATACTTGCCCAGCCTCCCAGATTAAGGGCAGATGCAGAGAGCCCAGGGTCAGGGGCAAGTCCACTCCAGATAGCACATGGGTTGCAAGTGGGAGGAAGGAGGGCCTAAGGCTGGGCCTCTTCCTGAATGGCCTTGGCCTTAGCTGTTCAGGGATCACTTGTGCTTCTCTCAGATGCCCAGCCTCCCCAAGGGGACATTTGGGAAATGGAAAAGCAGCAGAAAGAAGCAGTCGAGAACCATGCAGTTGGCACCATACCTGGAAGCAGGAGGGGCACATGGTGATAGAGGCATCAGGTAGGAGTGAGCGGAAGTACTGCCACTGCAGGGGCGGGGGCCAGCGCTTGATGAGGACGTCCCGACGGCTCATGGAGCGCAGCACCGACCGGCTCACCACCACGGGCACGAACTCTGAGCCGCCTTGCTACAGGGTGGGTAGGTGGGAAGCAGGGGCACCGGTGCCCTTACTCAACCACGGTGACACGTTTACATGGGTCATGATCCCAGAATGTTTGGGAGTGGTCAGGGAGGCCTCCAGAGATTTCCCTTGCCAGGTACCTCGACAGAGCCCTGCCAGGTCAGGTAGCCCCTGTTGGCCAGCTCTGGTGACAGAAAACTCACCACCTCCTCTTCCCCAGTGGTCATGACAGGGAGCAATTTCCTCTTCACACCAAGAAGTGTTTACAGAAGGGACCCAAGACTGCCCTCCCAACAGGAGCCTCAGCAGCCTGTCACTCACAGAGGAACCCTCACCTCGAAGCTCAGCTTTGCTGTGAATGGGTCGTCATCTCCCATGGAGTCCATGGTCTCATCCAGTCTCAGAGTCTGGGAATCTGGAGGGGTCTGGTCAAGGACAGAACCTGAGGCCGAGTGGGGAACAGGCCCCACCCTCCATCCAACATGTTAAGACTCACAGGAGCTCCATCCAGGCCTTGTATGTCTCCCTAAGGCTCTGGGGAAGAACAGCAGGGCCCACAGGACCGGTTTCCATGTGAAGGAATAGAGGAAACACAGGCCAGAGAGTAGACAGCCCTGGTCATGGAGGGCATGACCAGGCCCCCATGCACAAGTGGGAAAGGAGGGAAAGAGGCTCTGATGGGCTCTCTGCTGCCCTACCCAGCCCATGCCATGGTTCACACTGGCCTTGCCATCTGAAGAGGCCTGTGGGGCCCTCTGTGCATGGTGGCAGAAATAATGGGCCACCAAATCAGCAATTCCTGGACACTCAGCAGTAGCCACGCGGTTTGCAGGCACTTGAGATGGCCCTGCAGGTCACATTTCATGGAGAAGGGGTTGAGAGCTCCTGAAGACCCTGAGGCCAGCCAGATTAGGCTGATGGTTCCTGGGGAGCTGCCACCTCTACCAGGCAGTGGTGTAAATGCTGATATGAGGCCAGGGCAGTGCGACTCCCATGAGGAAGGCCCCCCCAGGGGACCAGAGGCTACTGGTGCCGAGTCAGGTACATGATATGGTCCCATATGGAAGCAAAAATCCAGCCTACACATCTGATGTGTGTGTGCAGAGAACTGGCATGTGGACGTGGTTTCTATCTCCCTTCTTCAGCTCCCTGGGTTTTCTTCTCTTCTGCTCCTCAAAATGTGGTTCATGGGCAGCAGCATTACCTGGAAGCTTATGGAAACACAGGTTCCCAGCCCATCCAGACCTCCCCGGGTGAGGAGGGTGCACGTGAGGGTGCAGATGCCCTCCTCCCAAGTTCAATGGGACAGAAAACACAGTCCCGAGGTGTGGCCTTTGGTCCAAGTTGTTCCAGCAAGGATGTACCTGGGGTTTTGGCTGACATGTTGAGAGGAGCGTCGACTCCTGAGGAGTTACAAGGCTGATGGGATACAGGTCCAGCACTGCTAATGGGACAGGTGGGTGCTGCCCAAGAAGGAAGCCACCCAGAGGACAGCTGAGCCAAAAGAACAGGAGATAGCCTCCTGCCAGCACTGAGTGAGCACCTGGATCTGGCTGAGTGTCCATCTATGGCTAGGCTTCTTCATACCCCTTTGTTTGCTTGGCCTCTCTTGGGTCGTGCTTTCTGTCCCTTGTATGTTAAAGTGACCTGACTAGAAGAGCTATGGCACCAATATAGATGTCATATGCCATGTTAGTTGCTCCTCAGCTCTGTACAGCCAGAAGCAAGGACAGTGTCTTTTAGGAGCCAGGGGTGAGTGGGAGGCCCTCCAGGGAACTAAGCACAGGCAAAGGTCAAGTGCCATCTCTTCTTTCACAGGCAACTTCTGGACCTGTGGGCATACACCGTCCAATCCCGCACCTCTCTGCATCCTGGCCAGCTCTCTGCCCATTTTTGGCCCCTGTCTCTGCCACCAAGTGAGCCTCTCCAATCGCTCACCAATTACCTACCATACCTTTGTTCCACCTGAACCAGCCATCCTCCAAAGCCCCCCTTCCTCCTCCTCACACCCAGACCCTGCCCTCAGCTGGCACACACAGGGCTCAGCTGGTGTCCAGGATACTGTTGCTCATGATCTCTTGCCATTTGTTCTCACGCTTGTGTCTTGGTGCTTCCAGGTCAATGAGGGAGACAGCTTCTTCATCCGTGATCCCCTCCTCCAGGTAGAACTCAACCAGATGTAGCACCTCTGGAGGGCACAGGGCACAAGGAGGGGCTGGAGGATGGCAACTTGGGGGAAAATAGGGGCTGGATGCCCTTGTCAGGGAGCATGGGGCGGGGGGGAGGAGGATCAGAGCTCCTTTCCCACCTAGCAGTGTGCTTTTCTGAAAGCAGGCAGACAAGCACACAGCAGGACTGCCTTCCTCTCCCACAGTATATCTAGGGAAGGCAAAGGGTAGGGTGGGAGTATGAGCCTGTGTGTGTATATGGCAGGAGGGTGAGAACTGGGGGCTTTTACCCCTCCATCTTCCCCCAATAGCTGGACAGGCTCCTCTCTGAGGGAAGCAGCAAGGCCTCTGTTCAGCCACTGGAAAGGGGCTTCTGATCCTTCATCAACATGGAAGGAGTTGGGGCTTGAGAACCCATCTCAGCCTCCCAGACCAAATACCTGGCCAGTGGCCTCTATTTCTGGGGCATTTATGTTATGCAAAGCCTCACACCAGCTCCTGAGGAGTGGGTGCTTTATTGTAGGTTTGGGCAGCACTGTGGGTCCTGTCTCTGAGAACCCTGAATGACTATGTGTATCAGGTAGGGTGGGTGTCAGTCACACTGTGCCCAATTTACAAATCAGGACATATGTGGCCAATAAGTGGTAGCGTGAGCCTAGCCGTCCACTTGCGCCTCACCCACATGTGCTGGACTCACCATAGGAAGAGGCGGAGAAGACAAAGGGCTGGCGGCAATTGATGCAAACATTGCCCAGGTTGTTTAACAATGGGTTGTTGGTGGAACAGCGGTAGCACAAGGGCACCAGCTCCTACAAAAACACAAGCACCACAGACTGGGACCCGGCTGACAAGGGGAAAGGCCACCTGAATGGGTGGGGAGGGGGCACTGGGCCTGGGGCTCTGTGCCACGTGAAGCAGAATAAGGACCTACAGAGACATTGGAGGCCTTGTCACTTAGGACCCACTGATCCAAATGCCTCCTTCACTGTTTTCCTGGCAGGAATGACAATAACTGTGGCCACTTACCATGCTCCAGGTACTGTGCTAAGCACATTCCCTGCACTGGCTCATTTATCCTCACAGCCATCTGTGGGAAAGCTATTATGCACGTCCCCATTTGACAGAGGAGGAAACTGAGGCTCTGAGGATTGAGACAAAGCTAGGAAATGGTAGAGCTAGGATCTGAAGCCATGTCATTTTCATGCCAAGCCTCTGCTCTGAGCTTTAAGGAGGAGACTGTGAGACAGTAGCTGGTTGGGTGGGAAGAAGAAGGGCTGGGGCACGGACCGGGCTGCAGATACATGGCGTGGATTTACTGGACACCAATAACTTGATTCCAGAAGGAAGGTAGGCTAGGCAGGGGGCCCTACGATGAAGTGAAGGCAGAGCCACCTGGGCACAGAGGTGTAGAGGGAGGCTAGGGGCAGAATACTGTGGGCTAGGCCACAGGAGAAATGAGCCTTGGGAGGGCTGGGAAGCAAGGGAAGGCTGGGTTGGGGGTTCAGCAGGACTGGGGGCTGAAGCTAGAGCACAAAGGGCTGAGTGGAGAACAGAGGAGGTAGAGAAGGAAGAGGGAGGAGTTGGCAAGCCAGGGCTTAGGCAGGGGATAGGGCAGAGAGCCCTGACAGCACGGCAACCATCTTTCAAATGGAACCCAGGCCAGGCAAGAAAGCGTCAGGAGACCTCCAAAGGGGTCAGAGAGAAGCCTCCTCCCCTAGGGGGCCATGCCCTCACCTCGCTGTCATGGAAGGGCTTAGAGCGGATGGTCAGGCTGCCCAGCTCGATGGACTTCTGGAACCTGGTGGGGATCTGTAGGCCCTGCAGCTTGTCATAGGCGTGCCGGGCCAGCTTGTAGGCGCCCAGGGCCTTGCTTTGCTTGGCCAGAGTGAAGAGTGTGTTCCTGCCGATGACAGGGTTAAGGAAAGCAAAAACCACACTGGCCCCAAGAGTTGGCACTACCTATTCTTGGAGTGAGCCCCATGCTGAAACACAGCTCATACTGGTACCAGAAGGGCCCGGGCAGGAGCCTGAGAAGTGCTTGTTCATTTGTGGGATGTAAATGTATTTCTTGGATATCAAGGCCCAGGGATTTTTTTCAGAGATAAAGACAGTGCAGTTTCCATTAACACTTCAACTTTGCTAAGGTTCTCTGGGCCTGACGATGTCTTGTCTTATACCCTGACTACGACAAAATTGCTCTTTCAACCTAGCCCAGCCTGCCAGCCAGGTCCTAAGATGCCTGGTACCAAATGCCCTGCTGCTCCAGCTCTGCCTTGTGGCATCTGGTCCCAGACTGCCTGGGGAGCTGCCCTCAGGTCTAGCTCACAGAGGGCACTGAATACAGCGCACTTCTCTCTGCCTGCACTTCTGCAAGGACCACAGCAATTTCTACATGGCTGCCTCTCCTGCTTTCTGAGCCTTCTTCTGAGCTCCTCGGTCTGAGGCTGACAAATCTTTGTGTTCGATCTGAGGTCACCTCAAATCCTGGCTGAGCCCAGGCCTGGCCTGCCCTTCTTCTCACCCCACTGTGAACACCTCAGCTAACTGTTGAGGCCCAAGTCCCGTGCCTCCTCCCCTCTATCCAGCCCCTGAGGTTCCTGCTTCCCATACCCCCAGTGTGGAGGTGAGTTTCCTTGTCTGTGACTCCACTGAGACTCCTCGAAGTCAGGGACAGTGTCAGGAGCCATTTCCAGTCCCCAGTAGACAGCACAGGGGGAAGCTCATGGCAGGGGTCTGATCAAACTCTGCTGACTTGAACAGAACTTGCTAGAAAGGTTGGGTGCAGCTGCTGAGGTCCCAGTGGGTATGGCCTTGGCCACACCTCTGCAGAAGTTTCATTGATGAAGGCATCTCTTGATTTGGGGGAGTTTCCTCTGAAATGCAAATGATAGGCCTGGAACCCTTTAGAGATGCCACCCATCAGTGCCTCTGAGTCTTCTCCTGGAGAGCTTTTTCCTTACAGAAAGAAGGCCAGGTTGGGAAGGGGCTGAGAGAATACTGAGATTTAGAAGAAGACAGAGGATAATTATGACTTTTGGTACCTAAAAGATTTTAGTCATTTTCTGGTAGTCTTTGGCAGCATTGGCCCTTGGCCCCTTCTCTGCTCACAGCTCTTCTGTAGTCTTCACCAGCAGAGAAGGAAGGAGGCCCTCAGGCTACGGCCTCTTCAGCCTGGCTTCCTCAGGCAGGCTTCAGCTCTCCACCACACACCACGCTCACTTTACCTTCATGCTTCTCCATGAGCTGGGTACTCCTCTGGGACATCAACTCTACCATCTTCCCTGGTTACCCCAGCCTGCAGGATGGGTGTTGTCTCCTTTAGGTAGCCTTCCTTGGCCATAGCCCCAGCCTTAGCTTCATTCTACCCTTTGACCCAGCATACATCCCACAGAACCAGGACCTGATACTTGTCACCTCCCCCACTAGACTACAGCTTTGTCACCTACTGCCTGGCCAGGTGCTTGGGGCATAACAGTTGCTCCATAAACTTGGGCTGAACAAACGCCCCCCCCCCACCCCACCCATCTCCCCAGGGAAGTGTCCAAGATTCTAAGCCCAAAGGCCTGGTGCTTCCTACATTTGTCATGCCCTCATTTGTGATGCCCTCATTTGTGGGTTCTGGGAGGGCTTAGACAATGTGTTGCTCAGAGACCTGGTACTGGGGGTAGCCCAGAGAGCCCGGAAAACCAATCTTCTCTTGGCACTAGTTCCTTAGCCTCCCTGCTGAACAGCAGCAGCCGAGTGAGCTTTCTCTCTCTTCCCTGAGGGCTGCTGGAGAGAGGGAAGTTTCTGCCAGCAAAGTGTTCTGGAAGGAACTTCTCAGGGCCATTAGACAAGAGAGGTGGGACAGAGGGGGAGGGTAAGAGAGAGGATACACTTTAGAAATGCCCAAGGGGGTGTCCTTGGTTAGGCTGTGCAGCAGGAACCTGGAGATGTTGAAGAGGGTTTCAGGAAGATGGAAACTGAACGGCTCCTCCTGCATCGAGAAAAGCAAATGGGGATTGAATTCCTTAGCCGAGCCACTGCTGGGCCAGGTGAAAGGCAGACACCAAATATTCTAAGATACTTCATTCAATGAGCAGATCTTCTTAACGAGCACCTACTGTATGCTAGGTGCTTTATAACCACGGTCTCATGTGGTCTTTAACATAGTCCTGTGAGGGATGCATTTTCATTCTCACTGTACTAATGAGCAAACCCAGGCCCAGAAAGATGATCTGCCCAAGACACCCGGCTAGAAAGGGGCAGAGCTGGGATTGAAACGCAGGTCTGACTCTAAAGCCCAAGCATGTCTTTTTTCCGAATGGCACTGCTTCTGGGGTTGGTAATGATTCCATTTCCCTGAGCTCAAGTTGCCTGCAATTAGTTCTAAAAGAGAAGACCTTTATGTAATTTAGGACATGACCACGCTATAAACCTGTCTTTAACAGGAGGCAGTTAACCCTTTATAGAATGAAATCGCCTGCCTCTTCTCTGCTCTCCCAAAAGTGGCCTGCCCTGCCCATTCAATGCCCACTAAATATGTGCTGAAGCTCAGCACAGCAGACCACAGGGAATTTTCTATCAGAAAGGGTCCATAAAAAGTTAAGAATATCCTGTTTCGAAGAAATCTGGCACACTGTGTGCAAACTGAGACTGCTTTAGATGACAATGCTAAATCAGGCCAGCTACCCCTCCTCACAAGCACTTAACAGTAACAAACTGACCAGTCTTCATCCCCAAGCCACCAGGACTTATGCCCTCACTGTTCTAAATTCACTAGGACTCACTATATGCTACTTCAGTTCAGAGCCCAGCATTCTCTCGTTAGTTCTCACTTAAATGTCTATAGCCTCTGTTAGTTCCAAGAACCCAAGAAAACCTGAGACGGTATCCTTTTCTGGGTGACAGCCAGGGAGAAGCCTGCCTCTGGTTACATTGTACTAGGTGTGAAAGCTAAGAAATGTCCCAGAAAGAAAAGGGTGGAGGTGGGGAGGGGTTCCTCAGGATTAGCACCTCTCCTCTGGGAAAGAAGCCATTATCTCAGGAAAGCTCTGCTGCTTCCCTTTCCAGTCTGCTCTGAATCAGAGCTGCTCTGCTGGGTCCTGATGCCAAACCCTAAAATACCACCCATTTCCAGGCTGTGACCTCTGCCAGGAATGCCCTTCCTTCTCTTCTTCACTTTGCCCCATTCTTATTTATCTCCCTTCTCCAAGAAGTCTTCTTAGTCCTCTAAGTTTTTCCCTTGAGGTAACTGTACTGCAACTGCCTGTTACTAGACTATGAACTCCTCAGGGGCAGGGACAGTGTTCTGTTCACCACTGTGTCCTGAGGCCTTAGCACAGGGCCTGACACACGGCAGGCATTTGCTGAAGGAAGGAATGGCCCAATGAAGAAGCCTGAGCTGGAATGAACAGCCAGGGCCCCCAGCTGGTGTGAAGCTGCCATAAGCTCACAGTTGCATGTAGGTCCTGGAGCAGAGCTCAGATGTTACAGACAAGAGATCCCCCCTAAGCCCATTCTCAGGTATAGAGGAGGAAGAAGAGTCAAAAGAGAAAGAGCTGGGCTCCAAAGTGACTCAGGCAAATTGAAATTGAGCTGGGGTCCTGGCTTTTGAGCCTAAGTTGAATTTGGGGTCTTTTTCTTTTTTAGGGTGGCTTCTTTTCAGGTGAGCAGCTGATGGAGATGAGGGTCCCTAAACAGACTATAAGGGAAGATGAGATCCCTTGAGACCACTGACCCTAGTATGGGGGAAGAGATGAGATGCAGGCTTGACGGCTGACTCAGGCAGAACGTATCAGAGGAGCCCTTCTTGCCAGACTTTCCCCAAAGGCAAATAATGTGCCAAGAGTTCACAAATAAGGGGCAAAGAGGTTCGGAGGTAGAAGGCAGGGCCTTAGATATGGTCAAACAACTGTGAAATGCTCAGCCTGGGAGAACAAGGCAATGGAAAACTTTCAAAGCCTCTGTACCAGGCAGTCAGAACAGCTGACAATTACCTAGGGTCACTTTGTGCCAGGCACGCTTTCAAGTGTTTATCTAATACTAACTCACTTAATCCTCAAAACAACCCCATAAATAGGTACTGTTATTACCCCCCCATTCACACACCCCCCCACACACACATTTTATAGAGCAGGAAGTGGAAGTACAGAGGAAAGTAAACGACTTGCCCAAGGTCACACAGTGGAGCTGGGATGTGAGGTCAGTGGTCTGCCTTCTCTAAGTTAGAGGGGAGGGACAGGAAAAGCCTAAAAGTACAGGCTCTGGGGTCAGCCTGTCTGAGTTTAACTCCTGGTTCTTCTGCTTACTAGCTGTGGGGTCTCTGTCCAGTGCCTCAGTTTCCTCATTTGTAAAATACTGATGATAGTACTTATCTCTGTGTGGTTAAAAAACTTTGAATTAGTTGATAACACAAAGCCCTCAGCAAGTTGCCTGGTATGCAGTAAGTGCTCAATAAAGGTTGGTTGTTGATAGTATCCTCCAGGCTGATTGGCACAGGATATGTTCATTTTATAGGAGCTTAATCAACATTTGTTGAGTGATTAGGGATACACAAAATGAAGAAGCTGATGATACCTGTCACCTGTTCCCCATTGTCAAGAGGTAGATTTAAAATGCTTAATCAAAAGAATTAGGGAGTGACTAAAAATAACATTTTCGGTCTCTAGAGATCAAGTCAACCCTCCTGTTATATAGAGAAGGAAACTGAGGGCCAGAGAAAGGAAGTAAATTGCTCAAGGTCACATAGCAAGCCAGTGGCAGAGCCAGGGAGGGACCTCAGGACTTTGGTTATAGATGGCCCTTCATCTATTTAGAAGAGAGGACCCCATGGAACGTCTACCCCGATCATTTTAGAGCCAGCCCTTCATCTGGCTAACCTAGAGTTGACTTGAATCATCTAAACCTAAAGCAAACAACTAGAAAGACCCACACTAGCTCTGGCTTACTAATTCAGAAGCCCACAGCTTGCTACATGTCAAAGAAGTAGCTGATCAAAGAAAATCAAAGTTCCAAACTTTGTCTCTCAGAAGGAGAGCAGAATCTCTCAGCAGGTCACCCTGTCCAGTGGGTTTACTTTAAATCCAGAGGGCTGCAGCTCTTTAAGACATACTGAGTGTACCTAGCTCAGAAGGCGGATCCCCTGCAGGCACCCGTCTGCTACCCATCTTACCGTGTACCGCTGAATGGCGTGGTAGCCGTGGTACAACTCAGCCAAGTGCTGGAAGTGGTGGAACTTGCTGAGCATTGCGTCCTTCTGGGCAGGATCTGCAGTGTGCAGTAGGAGAGGAGTAGGGCAGGAGGGAGAAGATGTGTCAAACTGTGTCTAAAAGGAAGGGCTAGGCAATGGCACTGTTGCCAGAGTCAGTTTTCTCCTGACACCAGGCCTATGCTGGGGAGAGTGGCAAAGAGGTGCAGTAAAAGGAAAGGAGCTCTAGTCAGGAGCTGGGGACATCCCAAGACAGGTAAAGTCTCAGCTTGACAGAGCACACGATCAGGAAAAGACTGAGGATATTTCTTGTAGGTTCTCCCAGATCCCACACTGCACCCTACCAGGTCATTCCACTGAGAAAGCACCAGCTGGGGCAAGAAGAGGGAGATCACGGGCACCCAGACATATTGAAGGAGTCTGGTGAGGAGGGTGAGCAGGGGAGAACTTTATTCATGTTCATCTCAAGCCTCTTCCCATTGTGTTGTTCCTTATCAAAGGCACAGCTCAGTGGCCAGAACTAAAAAATGCCACCCCATACCTGGGCTTGACAGTTATCAAACTAAAACCATGGCTTCTGAGAGGCTCATAGCAGTCTTAGGAAGGAAGCAGGACACGATTACCCCCATGCTGCAGACAGGAACGTATTGCTTAGGAAGGAACTGCCACCTAGCTGCCTCTAATTCCAGTGTTTTTCCCACTCCTGCATGCTGGTCTTGGTCCAATAAAGAACATCTCCCTGTCCTCAGAGCATCATGGGAAGTCTTGTGAAAGAAAGCAACACTGAACTATTTTTCCTGCCTGAGATGAGGGAGAATCTGGAGTGTGTTATTGTAAAGTGATCTCTTTTTCATCTTTTCATTAATTTTTTTTTTTAAAACAGAGTTCACTCAGGTCCAGTTATGGGCTCACAGGTAGCAGGGGAGAGATATGTTCTGAATTAGCAACAAAGGGCAGGACCTCCCATCTGTAACCCCAGGAGGGCCCTCATACCATCCTTAAGCTTATGGGCAAACTAGAAAAAGATGACATGCCAGATTATGCTGCTGCAAGGCAGGGTTATGGACAATACACCCAATAAACAAGCCCAGGGCTTTAATTAAAACGTCCCAGCTCTTTCGATGTTTATCTTGGTGCCAGAGCGGGGCTGGGAAAAACAAGCAGCCTGGCTGGTGTTTACTTACCTTGAGCTATATCGAGGCACTGCATGGACAGCATCCAGTAATAATAGGCAGCATCATTAAATCTGCTCTCTACCACGGCGTTGTGTGTGAGCTGCTCCAGAACCCTGACTGCTTCCCCCTGCCGCCCGGCTTTGTGGAACGCTGGAGGGGTACAAAAGCACATGCAATTCAGGGAGTTGGAGGGAATTCTGCAGGGCTCGCAAGGGGCTGCTGGAGAAGTAGGACACTCATCAGAGCATCTGCAGCACTTCGTTGCAGGGATGTGTCTCTCAGGCCAAAGACTATAAATAACTGAGGCTACATCCTGAAAAAACTAGTGAGATATGCTTCTTTTTGGCTGGGAAAAGGCAACCGACTTTGGAAAGGCATGGCAGCAAGAAAAACCTGAGAGGCCAAATTACAGAGCAAAGTCTGAAGACAAAACTATTGCTCTTCATCAGTGAGGTTTTGCCTCCACCTCACTCCAGGGTAAAGCCTGTGACTCCTGAGGTGACACTAACAGGACCTGACACTTTAACCGGCTTGGTGGTTTACAAAGTGCTTTTGTTGCTGATTATCTCACTGGGTCATCACAATAGACTTAAGAAGACTTTTTTTAATGGGCTCCACAAAGTGGAGTAAAGTGGCATGCCCGAGGTCACAGAACCCAGCCCAACTCAAGTCCTCAGTCGGTCTTCAACTGAGTACTTTTTGATGACAACCTTGAAAAAATTTTGGCTTGGTTCTAGCAACCAAACATTTGTGAAAACAAGCAAGACAAAATCAATCATTCCTACATTCATTTAAGAAAAATGTCCTGTACCTACTATGTGCCAGACTCTCAGGATGTTGGGGGTTGCGGGGAAGCATTTCTGGCTGTGACACTTGCCCACAGTTGGGCATTCAGATCATCCAAATCCTCAGCTTTAGAGAAGGAAAAGGTCTGGCCTTTGTTCCATTCACATCTCCAGTCTCTTGTCTGAGTACCAAGTTACTATGGCGATAGATTCTTGGAAGGGCAGACATAGACAGATGGATAGGTTGATGTGTTTTGCCCAAACATGCAGATACTTCAACAACTGGGTGCTCTGGAAATGCTGAAGTAGTAGAGAGCATGCTGTCCTTCAAAGAGGGATTTTAGCTGAGGAGCTCCAACAAGGAGACATTTTCCAAAATGTAACCAGAGGTGGCAACCATTACCATACAGATGTGTAAACGAGATGCTACAGAATATGACACACCCAAATTCTATTAGAAGACTTCCTAAAGAGGCAGCAAAACCTAACAGAAGAATTAGGCTCCCTAGCCAGACAGATCCTGGTCCATTTCAGACTCTGTCACTCTTGGGCTTTGTGACTTTGCAGGGCAGAGTTAGCCTGTGTGTCTCTGTAGGGCTGCGCTAAAATTCAAGGTTATGTAGTTAAGTGCCCAGCCAGTGCCTGACACAGAGAAGGCAGTCACATTTTTAAATTACTATTACCAGTCGAAGCTCTCTACTCCCTTTTGCTCCTATTTCACATACTGCCATACCTGGCGCATGGCCAACTTTACCAGTAGACATGCCAAGGAGCAGAAGACAGGACACCCTGTTTGTCTGAGCCAGAAACAGAATCCAAGTTTCTATTTGTGGTAGAGGAAAGTAGCAGGTGAGACAGTGCTTGACACTGTGGGAGTCCTCTCATTTTGTCCTTGCCACACCCTGGCTCTGATTCCCCTTCTGTCAATTCCTTGCTGTGAGACTTCAGGCAAATCTCTTTACCTCTTCTAACATCAGTTTTCTCATCTACAAAACAGAACTTATTTCATAGGGTAGTTGTAAAGATTAAATGGAGAGATACATTTGAGTGCTCAGGGCTTTGCTCAAAGAGGAAATAGGAACTAAGGTCCTGAGGCAGGTGAGTGATGGACCCAGGTGTGTCTGACTCCAAAGCCATGTTCTTTCCAATGTTCTTGTCTTTCACCTCTAAACACATTACGTCCCCAGATAAAGTTGTTCATCCTGGGACCTACAATGGGAGAGGCTTGGCAGCCTTCCTGAAATGTGTGTCCGGGCAGTGCCTTATCCTGCCCCTTCTGCATGGTGCCAGTCTGTGTGGCTTACCTTTCTGGGCTTCCTCGAAACGATCGTTCTCTGCTAGCCACTGAGCGTAGGGCACGTAGATGTCATCTTTAAATTCAGGATGCTTTTCGCCCAGAGCAAAGGCCTGGAGGAAGGAGCAAATGCATTCGTCATAAGGCAGCCCCCACAGCGCCGAAAAACACAGGCACTTGGCTGAATCCATTAGGGATGTCATATTTTGCCAGCCTGACAACTCAGAGGGAGAGAGCGCCTCTCCCCAACACCCCCAGAAATGCAAAAACAAATCAGCTCTTTGAAAACAAAAGGCAATTAACAGCAATATGCAAGCGACTGGATTCAATAACAACACAGTCTGTTTCTGGACCACAGAAGCAGCACAGAATCGGAAAGATTTTATTTTGAGGGTTTGCGTGGGCTCCTGTAGCGCTGCAAACAGATTTTTTTTAATTGCAGGCAACACCTAAGGAAACAGAATTGACATTATCATCATCCTGCATATTAGCTGTCAAAGATGACAGTGGATTGGTGCTGTGTGGACCCAGTGACTGCTTTATTTAAGTCCTAGAACCACTGGTCAGGCCAGGAGAATCGGAAATGAGTCACAGGAGAGAGTTATGTGGTAATGGGGAGAAAGTTTGCCTGATAACACAGCCAGGACTGAATGATTCTAAGATGTTCTAATTTATGCTGCTTGAGAAATCTGATAAATTTATCTTGAGAAATCATTACTGCCTTTTCTCATCAGTAACCTTGTCACCTCACCAAATGGAGCCATTCAGAGGACAGACAGGAGCCAGACAAATCATAGCCAGGAAAGGCCTCCTTCTGGCCCTGTAAACTAGACCATGGTGGGCAGGTGAGGTTAAGAACTGAGGGCACAGGGTCTAATCTTCTCAGGGATAAATTTCAATCCAGAGCATCGGTAGCCAGTGAGCTGGAGGGTGAGTTCAAGCCACAGAGGGGAAAGCACATCAATGCTTCTGCAGCCTCACCCCAACCATCTTTCCCACTGGCCTGTCTAATTCTGGCCCTGGGGGTATGGCAAGTAGGCAAGGAGGAGGAGCTGACCCCTGAAAAAGCTCTGGTAGCCTGCACCTAAAGAGTACAAGTGATATTTTCTGCCAAAATGCCACCCAGCAGGTTTTAAATGTCATATAGGTGTGTCTCCACATCAGAGATGCGTCAGCCTGTGATGCTGGTCAGAGGCAACTTAAACCAACAGCAGACACTGGGAGCTGTTGTTAACTCTCACATCCCTGTTCTCTATCACAGGGGCTGGCACAGTCAGCAGTCCAAAAAGATTTTCTGAATGAATGAATGAACAAACAAATGGAAAGCTAGTACTGAAAGGCCCTCCAAGATACTCTAGCTCAGAGAATTCAAGGTTAAGTCTCCTGAATGCCTGCCAATGTTCATTCCTATGAGGAGGAAGCTGCTCTCCATCTCAACCCCAAAAAGCCCCCTGTGGCCCATGGCTCAGGCAGGGCCCCCTAACCCATGAGGCGTGCCCTACTCTCACCTCATCCCAACGCTGGGTCTCCACGTGCAGCTGAACCAAGGACTTCAGGTCACCAATCTTTAGGTAGGTCTCGGCAGCATAGCCAGGGTTATCCAGTCTCTTGAAGTAGTGGGCACACATCAGCAGGGGCTCCCGCTCAGCCTTGTCCAGCTTACGGGCAATGTCAATTAACCTGGAGAGGTAAGTGCATAGGGAAAAGATGGATTCCTGCACAAGGAGCCAAATGGAAGGAAGTGGTGTGGGCTCTTATGTCTTCTCAAAGGCAGGTTCTCTGTCGTCGATTCATGTCGATGTCCCCAGTGCTCAGTATGGTGCCACAGCCCCTGGTGCTTGAGGGTGGGGGGAGGGTGAGGGGGGGAGTATTAAATGAGAGAATACACACTTCTGGAAACAGTGCCCAGTGACCAGGATACACTGCCTACTAAGGGACACTGTCCCTCTCTGCCCCCATCTCATGTGCCTTTCACAGGAGTTACTAATCCACCCAATAGGATCTGGAGAGAGAAATGAACATCTACTGACCACCTACTATACCAAGCACAGCACCATAACCTTTCACATGTGATCTCATTGATTCTCCACCACCCTAAGAGGTAGTACTATCATTCCCATTTTACAAATGAAAAGACTAAAGGCTAGGGTAGAAGGTAAAGCAATGTGCCTAAGACTCTGCAGCCAGAAGTGGCAGAGTGGTCTTCCCACCACGGTTTAGGGAATTCTCATGAGAAAGAGGCATGAGAATTGTTCAGTGACAGGACCTCTAGAGGAAGGGGCATGTGTGGGGCCTTCTCTGAGCTCTGGAAGAAAGGCCTGCAGGAAATCTCGACTGTGCCCCTCCTCCTGGCCAAGATGCTAACCACGGGTGAGGGGCCACAGGGACCACTGGCTCACCACTTCTTCCCAGTGGTGACTGGCTCTCCCACTGCTTGCGGGGACACAGGGGCTGAATGGAATGTGCTTGTTCTCTCTGTTCAGGCCAAGGTTTGGAGTAAAATCAGCTCTCCCAGGGTTTCAAAAGGGATCCTACCCAGCTTGCTCTTTGTGAGAAAGGAAGGGGAAGCAGCTGTAACAGATCCCTGTCTCAGAGACAGGCAAGCTCAGGGAGGCCTGTCAATCTGTACTTAGAATAATAATGGCATCTAAAAATAACACTTCTCAGCAGAGAAATGGCACATTTTTAGGGAAAGGTGGCACAGACAACCCGTTAGAGCCCCCTCAGCCTCACCCATCAAACCTAATGTCCCTGGAGGAGAGGAACCTTTTATAGCCAGATCTGGAAAAGGGCAAAACATGCTGAATGTCTTTTTCCTTAACTAGTTAAGTCTCTCCTCAAGGTAACCTGATACATATCAGTTGCAAAGAAAGTGACATAAAAAACTAAAGGAGACAGTGGGACTTAAATCGGCCTGGCTCTCTCCTGTGCCATCTCTTCGGAAAAAGATCAATTAGGGGGGCAAAATCTGTGCCTCTTCAATAAACTTTATTCTTGGACACATACATCAACCACATAGTGGGGTTCACAGGGGTGACTTAGTCATTAACCAGTCCCTCTCCCTCCCCAGGTCCACTGCTACCTATGGGCCACAGTGTGGCTTACAGAACCACCAACAGCCTTTAGGGCTCAGACTGAGCTGACCTTAGGAACTGCTCCCTCACCTGTTCTCCTTTAACAGTTGTGGCAGTGTGCATTCACATACACACGTGCTCACACACATGTGCACACACACATACACGTGTACGAGTGTGAAGCCCACTTTCCCTGACCTCCTCCTGGAGGTCTGATGCTCTAAGACCCCAAGACTGAATCCATTCTCTTTGGCAGCCCCACCCAAGCCTGCTCTGCTGCTGTTCTCTACCATGGCGTGTGCCACTACCAACCACCAGGCCCAGAGCTCCAAGCTGGCCTGCAAGCCTTGGCCTGGCCCCACCCTGACAACCCTGTTTAGTTGGGTCCTGTCAGTCCCACCTCATCCATGCCCCTCTCATTCCCTCAGACACCATATTTCTCCCTGGTCTACTGCACTGGCCACTTATTTGGTCTCCCTTCCTCTAGTTTTCTCTCCATTCTATACCCACTGCCTGAGTGGCCTCCGACAGCACAGCCCTGACCAAGGGGTCCTCACTCCCTACTGACATATCTAAATGACTCAGTTTGGCATTCGTGGCCCTTCTGGTGTGGCCGGCCCAGATCCCCCTGCCTGCAGTCAGCTGTCCTTCACCTTCCTACTCCTATATATTTTATTCCAACCACAGCTGACCCATTTGGTTTGTACTCTTCTTCAGGCCTGCACGTCCTGCCCCTTCCTACCATCTCTGCCTCTTGAAATTCATCAAGGTCCTTCATGTGAAGACTACCTCCTAGGAGAAGACATCTATGGGTCCTTGCATGAGAATTCATGTCTCCTTCCCTAATGTGCTAGCAATTTTTCTTGTTCTTTTTCAGGTCCTACCATTATAGGTGTTATGGGCATTGAAGTTGGTCAGATTAATTTGAAGCTCAGTTTCATAACTCCCCAGTTATTTGGCCTTGTGTGATCACGTGGTCTTCATTTGTAAGATGGGCATGAACACCCATGCTTAGGGTGTGGCGGGGAGAACCAAGTGCCTGCAAAGTATCGTGGTGCCTGGCTCATAGGGAGGGCTCAGGGAATGGCAGCTCCAATGCTTGGATGTCTCTCTGCTCCTCAGTCCCTCCCACCCTTTTCCCCAGAGATTCACTAAGCTCCTCAAAGGCAGCAAATGCCTCAATCTTTGTATTTCCCGAAGACCTAGTCATGACAAACATTTGGATTAGATAGTTAGAGGAATACTATTTCTTTCCTTGTCAGTCAAAATCAAGAGCTGACATGACAAGACAAGCTGTCAAATGCTTCTTGGGGCAGGGACTAAAAACCTACATGTCAACCCAGCCGTGGTCACCACTGATCTCTATGGCCTTGACATGCTCTCCTGCTGAGATGTACATCTCCACGGCAGCTTTGGGCTCGTTGATATTTCTAGCCCAGTCAGCCTGTTTGGTGATTAGCATCTTTGTTTCTTTGGGGTCTCCAGATCCAAGGAAATCCTGAGGAAGCACAACAAACAAAAACACTCCGAATTAGAACTTCCTCCTGCCAGCATTACATCAGGCTGCCAAAAGCTGGAGCAAGGAAGGGCTCCATTTGGCTGAAGCAGGCGATCAGGATGCAAGTGTGAGCCCATCCCCACATGGCTAACTTAGGGGCACTCCCAGGTGTCAGCGACGAGTGCTCACAGGCTGTCCCACAGATGCTCTGGTGGGGGTACTGGGACAGTGTCAAGGCCTATGGGTCTCAACGTCTCCTGACCTTCCACTAAAGGACATTTGTTCTTCAGCTAAACAACACTTTCTGAACTCTTTGCAGTACTGTACACAAACTCTGCAGTATGGAGGGTTTGTGACCTCTATTTCTCTCTCATAGAGTTTGATGAATGTGTGACTATTCCTATATAGTGACTACAATCTGGTTGCACAATTTTGAATATCTGGACCTTTAAATTTAAACAGACAAAACAATTTGGAGTTAGGAGAGCCCCTCTGTCCCATCCCCTCCATCACCACCACACTTGGAAGTACTATTCACATGTTTTCTGGTTCTAGTCACATTCTGTTGCCTGAACTTAGGACATCATCCCATTGGTTTCCCAACCCCAGCTATTTGCCTAGGGTAGATAAAGAAGACAAATGTTTTTGGTTAATTACTTCACAACTGGATAGTATCACAGTGTCTGGATATCAGGTCTGCAGGGGTGGGGACAGCAGGAGGCCATGATGGATCTAAGGCAGGGGGAAAGGGTCTAGAGAGAACCTGTGAAGGAAAAGAGGCCTGTTAGGCTAAAGGAGGCTCCTCTAGAGGCTCAGGGGTCAAGCCTCAGGGCCTCTGTTCCTTCCACCACAACAGGGAAGCCTCTGCAAGGCAAAGCCCAGCTTCCCCGATTGGCCCTACAATGAGTGAGAAAGAGCCTCAGAAAAATCACCTCTTTTCAGGATACAGTTATTCAAAATACATATGTGGGAGTTTTCCATAGTTGAGGCAGCTTTGGTGCTGACATTTTTAAAGGTGGGGCTTTTCACAAAGGGAAACTGAGAGCAATGAGAGCCCAGATTTGCATTACTAGTAAGAAGCGGTTTGTCTTAGGAATAATGTACCCTGCAGAGAGTGCGCTGTGTCAACCTCACAGAGTATAAAAAAAGCACTCCTTTCCCCATGATTAGCACTCATTTGTCAGGAAAATACAGTCAATGTATGCTAAAAACCGACTTGAGCAATTATCTCTCTCTTTTCTTTTCCATTTGCTTTCAGGGTAATTGTGTAGCCCCTAAAATAATACATTAGATTGACCAAAGACAGCCAACTGTTTTAAGGGCAGGAAAGAGCATCAGTTACCCTGACGCTGGGGGTCTAATAAAAGGCAGGCCTACCTTACTGGCCTTTGGTCCCTTTGGAGTTCACAAAAGAGAAGGGGCTTGGAAAGCAGCACTATCTGAAGGTGCCTAGTTAGGGCCATTACAGACACAGTCTTCACTCTTGGCAGCTACTACAACACGTACTTGTTATGCCAATGCAAAGCTGGAAACTCTGCTAACCTGGTTGGTTAAATGAGGTTAGCAGCTGGGAAAAACAAGCATCATAAGAGAACAAAAATGTCCTTCAAAGTGATTGCTCAGTGGACTTGGGGTCACATGACTGTAGTAAGAAGGGTCAGAAACCAAAAGTGAGCCATAAATTTGGGTCGTCAACAAGAAGACCAGCCAGGCACACAGCTCACAGGCTTGAAGGGGCCTCCTCTAGCCCAACAGCCCAGTTTCAGGAGCTCTGATCTAATTGAAGCTGAGTCTAAATGGTTCCTTCAAGGCTCAACAAACTGGGTTTTCAAAGGTTCTTTGGTTCCATGAAGCTAATTTACACATTATCTGGGGCCATGGTAAAGACTTTGCCCTAGAGTGGACAGAAAAAGGCTGTGCTGAGTGATGAATGAGACTAAACAGTGTTCTCATGCTTGGTGATTTTGATAAGGACATACTACATAAGAGTTAAGAGCATTATAATTCCCTTTATCACCATATAAACATGTCACTTATCCGGGAAGCATACAATTTATTTGTACGTGGGAATGTAATTTAAAAATTTTCTGAAAACCAGATTGAATCTTGGGAAGCAATTTTCAAATAAACAAAAACATGCCATGTTAATAAGTACTGTATACCCCCACCCCCGACATAATGTGTATGTACACATTTTCTCAAATTCAAACTATTGGTGGGGAGGGGATTGAAATGAAACCAATCTACTTGGAATTGTGATTTAAAAAAACTACAACCAAAAACAACCTCCAGAGTATTTACCTTCATAGAGAGGCAGACCAGATGGAGTGTGTAAATGGGCTGTATTTCTGGGTGGGAGACTATGGGTACATGAAGCCCACCCAAAGTGTGAGGAGGGGCCTCCATGTAGGGGCAGGAGTGAGGCTGACCAGAAGGAGGTCTGAAGAACAGCCACTCTGTGATCATGCTTGGCCCCTCTCATTTTCCTAACCTTTTACAGCTTAGCCTTTGTGAAAGGCTTTCTCATATATTATTTTGTGCAATTCTCAGAACTAAGCTGAGTTGCAGCTATGCCACTCCCCAAGAGGAAAATGGAGTCTTAGCAAAGTCAAGAGCTTTTCCCCAAGTCACCCATAGGAAGGACCAGGACTCACACTGGCTCTCTGGGTGCTAAGGTGAAGTGTTGTTGATTGCACCACAGCTGGCTACTAGGAGTTTCCAAAGGTTCCAAAGAACAACCACAGCCAACCTCTCCTAATGCCTAAATTCTACCCCTAGGATTCAGTCCTTTAGCTTAAGTTTTGGCCTTGGTTTGAATTTGTTATTGCCAGAAAGAAATACACTGATTTGGGTGTTTTCAGTATGAATGCAGTGTCACGTCATGTATACGTGTATTGGGAGTATAAAAGGCATGCAAAAAAAGTTGAAGAGGGCAAAATGGGAGAACCTGAAGCACCCAGATCTGAGGGATGGCATGAAAGAACCACCACAGTGAAGAGACAGGCTGGGGACCAGGTGCTCATCCAGAAACTTCTGGGCCACATCACAGTGACCCAGACACAACCTCCAGCCCCAGGACCTCACAGATGGTGGAAGATAAAAGAACTACAGTCACGTTCAGGAATATAAGAGCAGAAAAAACATGGGGGGGATTTTCCATTTGAACTTGTGAGCTAGATAATTGCCATTAATAGCCACTAATTGGTTGTGGCTGATGACTCATTTAATAACATTCCAAAGCTCCTTTTGACATTATTAGGAAACGCAGGTTAACAAAGGCATCTCCTTGGTTGCTCGATGTGCCCAAGGCTCTTTTCACCTTCCATTAGGCCAAACTGCAAGTGTCCTGATGATATGAGATCTACTGTGGGACTCACACTCTCACAAGCCATCAGGAACCAGCTCCAGGAAAATCTCTTTCACGTACCCACACCTGTGGGGACCTCCAGATGCAAGGGGAACTCTCCACCATCACCCATGAAGATGATGTGGGAGCTGCACTGTACTCACCCAGGCGGTGGGAGGCACACTGTGCAAGCACTGGGGGCAGGGACTCTGTCATGGCATCTCCATTGACCAGTAAGGCCAGTACCAGTTAGAGAGCAGGTACTTAGGAAACCTTGGCTGAAGTGAACTACACTGTCCTGTATGAGGATGGCAGAACCGCTCATGCCTGAGGACACTGATTTTCAGTAGCTTCAAAGATTTAAGAGAATTTGTGGGAGACAGCCCTGATGCCTTGAACCCTGAACACTTAATGAAGGGATTCTGTTGGTTTAGACTCAGTCCTTCCAGCTCTGTCACTGACAAAGGTCTGAACTGTCATATTCTGTTCCTTTGATGTCACCCTGGAGAGTCTGTTTTAGGTTAGCTTGGATCACAGGCCATGGACAGTTCCTTTGTTTACCAGTTTGCCCACACCCTTTCTGAGGCCACTGTGGCCATTGTTATTTTTTGTCTGTACCACCTCTTGGGGCAAGTAGCCCGACACCACAGTGTCAGAACACTGGTGCGTTCCCGTGGCAGCTTAGGCCAGGATGTGGGGGGATTACCTTGGCATACTCAAACATGCGAAGGTCAGTATACATGTCGAGTGCGAGGTTCTCGTGCCCGCTCCTTCTGTACAGTTTGGCAGCCTCATGGAACTTCCCCTGGTAGGAAAACACATCTGCCAGAAACAGGTCATTGTTGGTCTCTCCTCGCTTCTTCCTCTCCTGGAAAAATTAGAAGCACAGGAAATGGCCTCTGCAGCCATGGCAGGAAGCAGCCTTTACAAAAGTTAGATGTTGCTATTTCAAGTTAAGCCCCTGGGCCTTCCTACTGGAACCTACACTTGGCTCTTGAGCTGTTGTGTCTCTCACCTAGGTTTCTGGTGGGAATACTTGACAACAAAAGCAGATTTTTTTTCTAGATGAGTGAAGATAAAAGAGGTGCAAACTTTTTTTTTTGTTTAATGGAAATTCCTCAGGGCTGCTTTCTTGTATATTCTTCCAAGAAAACAACTGCATACTTAGGATGGTGTGAAGTGCCCACTCCTTGGTGGTCCCCAAGTTCTCAAGATCTCTCAAGTCTCCAGGCCTGGTTTGGCCCAGTTACGACTCATGATGATGGCAGACAAGGAGAAAGTTTAGGGTTTCTTCCCAAGAAAACAAGATAATGAGCCTTATTATGTTCCTGTCTCTAAAGTGAAGGTGAGTGATGCCACATGCTGAGCATTCACTACTACTTCCCACATGGACCCAAGGGTGGGTACTGTGTGTGACCCAAGTGTCACATTGAGGGATGCTAAGATTCAGAAGAGGAGCAGGTCAAGGTCACACAGAGCTAGCATTTGGACTCAGTCTGAGTCTAGATGCTCTTTGTACCACATACTACCACCTTTAGAAGTAAGTGATGGCCCCCAACACACCTATATGTGTACAGACATGCATGTATGTACACATACACACTTGTATGTGCACCCACAGACACGCAGTACTGAGGATGAAGGGAAATAACTGACACACTCCTTCCTCCTGTGTTAGGGAATATTCATTAGTCTACAGCTCAAGTATTTGTAAACACTCAATAGCACCCAATCTCTCATCTCCAGCAGTTTCCTTTTGCTTGTTTTCTAGCAAGTATATTACAGTGGAGGAAGATGAGACGTTGAGTCAAACTCCTAGACAAGCTGGTGAAAGTTTTAACAGCTGGAGGCAACATGCTTTCCCACTGACAGAAATAATTTTAAAAAACAAAAAGAAAACTATACATAGTTTAAGGTAATCAGCCAAATAAACTAATACCTAATTGTAGGAAATGAATTAAAGTCTCACAGTGAGATAAAGAAATAGGTTTCACTAGGCATGGAATTTAGGCCACATCCATTCCAGGCCACAGGAGATCAACCATAATCAAGGAAAATGATTTTCATATAGTCAGTATGTGTAAAGCCATATGGGTAGATTCTCTTCTTCCTGTTGTTAGTACAGTTACATCTCATCTATCAAAGGAGCCTAGTTAAGAACCTCAGTTCTCTGGAATAATGCCGAATGCCTAGAGGCAAGCAACTAAGGCCTTAGAGCAGCCAAAATGGATCACTCAAAGGCACTTTACTTTTTTTTGACAACTCTTACAAGTTTACTTTGACTGCTCAACTCATAGCACACTAGAAGAGGCAGTTGTAAGACAAGAACTCAGTAAAACCTGGTAAATTATGAGATGGGTCTCAGAGAGGTCAGTTATCTGTGCATAGAGAAAAACTATGTCCCATGGCTTTAGATTAGGGCCCCTAGATCCAGACTAGTTGATTCCCAAATGTCACCCCTGATCATAAGCCATACTGGGCATTATGGGTGGATGGCTCTGAACAAGTCCTTCACCATACAGGTAAGTAAGCAATGGAAGACACAGACACTCCTTATAATGGTGCTGGGTGAGGGATGGGTGTGTGAGTGGGTTGTGCCAGAGCAAATTCTTAGATAGCGGCTTGGCCTAAAGAAGCATGAGGTTGGGAAATAGAACTGGCTTTGAATCTGAACCAAACTTTTGCCTGTGGAGACTTGGGGACATGACCTAGATTTTCTGAGCCGTAGTGTCCTTATCTATCCAATAGGGATAAGAACAGTATCTGTCTCATTAAGTTGTTGTAAAGACTTAAAAGTGTACACATTGATCATGCTTGGGCAGAGCAGGCACTCAGCAAATGGCAACAATTATTATGCTTAGCAGGCTGTGAGCTCCTTCAGGCCTCTTTTTCACTCAGCTCTTTGCCCACTGGGCTCAGCACAAGGCTTGGCCCACAACAGGTGTTTATTATGCTGAAGTGAATGGAAGGGACAAGACATTTGCTGATTTCCTCACTGCTTCCATATGGGAATTCACATGTATCTCACATTCCCATGACCTCACAATAAATCTGTTCAGGAGAAAAAATATGTATGCCTTTTTACAGACTAGTCAGACAGCTCTAAGATGCACAAGAATTAAGAATATGGTCTACCATCACCCAGCAAATGGTGCTCGTAGAACCAGCCACTTTAGCCCACCCAGCCCTTTCTGGGTTTGGATGATGAGGATGGTGTTCTCAGCCAGGAATGGTAGGCTGGGGGAGGGCTCCAGAGCTCCCGGGTGCCCAGTTCAGACCTCCATCCCCAGGTCCCACTGCTACAGGTGGGGCGTAGATCATGGGCACTTGGGAAATGCCTCCTACACTGGCACATTATTGAAGCCCTAGAAGATGGTAATTAACCAGTTACTGAGGACCTGCTTAATCCTCTCAGCAACCTGCGAGGTAGGTCTCGTCCCAGTTCACAGACAAGAAACCAAAGTTCAGAGAGATTAGGAACCCATCTGCCTTCCTCAGCTACCGAGTGACAGACTGTACTCCTTGCTTCCACATGCTGTCTTCCCCCACATGGCATTCTACCCCACCCCCACCTCAGAGCAAGGCTGTGGCCCTGATACCCAGACACCAGTGGGCTCTGTTCACATGTCCTCAAGGCTCTCAGCTGCTTGAAGAGCTTCCTGTAAACCACTGACAGCAAGTCTATGCTTTATTGAGAAGGGGGAACACTTCATCTTTACCTCAATGCTGTTGATGAGCTCTAAATATCGGAGGTCTTGTACTCTGGTGAAGGCCTACAGGGGAAGAAACAAATGAATAAAATCAGCTGCCTTCTGGGCTTCAAAAGTGGGTGATTGGCTGGGGGTAGGAAGTCAAGCTTTAGAAAGCGAGTCGGTAAGTAGGGGAAAGAAGCAAGCATTGATTAATCACTGTGTGTTCAGGAGGGTTATACCACCCAGTAAGGCATGGCTTTATCCTCGGGATTAGTCTGTACAAAGAGGAGCGAAGAAGCCCTGGTTGCATCAATCACTTTGGGATTAGGTAAAATGAGACTATGATACCGAAGAAGCCCTGGTTGCATCAATCACTTTGGGATTAGGTAAAATGAGACTATGATACCACAGTGTGCAATGGTGCCTGCTTAGAGGAATCTCTATGCAAAAGGGAAGAACAAGCCAGTCTCACACTGAGGCAATGGCATCGGAGCAGAGGTGGGGAAGATATACTGACTGAGGAGAAACTGCATGTACATCTTGGTGACTTGGATGGAAAGCAGGAGACAGCTATGCTTACCAACTCAGGGCATCCAGAGCCCACAGTACTGTCACTGAGGGAGAGGAGGAGGGGAAAGTCGAGAAGGAATAAAGATGGTTTCTGGAAGGAACGGGGAGATAGGGAATGAATCACTCCAAGTCCTTGGAAGACAAACTCTTGCATAAATTCTTGTCTTGGACTCACAGTAAAGCCAGAAACTTTAAATGATAGGCTGCTAAAAGCTTTTGGGCATCCCTCTTCAGGCAGATTGATGTCAGCCTAAGCCTCTTTGCTGCTTTCAGATTCTGCAAGGGATTTAGAGGACCATAACCCACCATATCAGACTCATCTTCATAGGCTGACATATACCTACAGAAGGCAGCTGATCCAGGAGCCCTTAGAATATGAAATGCAAAAGGACAACCCAGGCCACTTGCAGCCTCTACTTAGCTGCATAACATCCTCCATCCTAAAAAGACTTGGGGAAATGAGCAAGTCACCTAAGCCTCTGGCTGTCTCACAGAGGACCACAATGTGACTTCATCTTTTCATCCGACAGGGCTGGGGACCCAGAGGTGAATATGACTTGGCTCTTGTCCCCCTCCCCAATTCAGGGGCTCATGTTCAAAAAGGGGAAAGAGGTAGATTAAACAGATCATAAAATCTATCTGAGATAAGAGCTATACAAATATGAACTAGATGCTCTGCACAACACAGATTCATTGTCTGAGCACAGGCAGTAGTAGAAAGCAAGATTTAAAAAAATCACAGAGTGGGAACTTGGCAAATGGGTAATCTTGAAGAGGAATTCCTTGAAAGGGTAAGGCAGGTATCACATGAGAAAAAGGATGGAGGGCTAGGAGCAACTGTGTTCCTTGGTGGAGGTCTTATAAGCTATCTTCTAGGTCTGGGCTTCTGTAAAGCAACATGAGAGGGAAACCTGGAACATCTAGCAAAGGGGCAGAAAGGAAAGAAGGAGCATTCTAGGTCTTAGTCCCAGCTGGGGTGCCCTGGAGCTACTTCCTCCCCGCCACTGTGAGAAATCTGTTTCCAAGTTCCTTCAGCCCTGACACATTCTACAGAGTCAGGGGTGCACTGGTCGTAGTGGTCAGTCACAAGGCCGGTGAATAACTTCAGTGGGGGAAAATGTGGGAATAGAGAGGCATTTGCAGTTCTGCGCAGGGCAGCGATCTGGGCACAAAGCAGCTCTCCACTGCCATCTAGTGGGAACAGTGGTCTATCACCGAGAGCCGCTCTCCACCTCATGTGTGCCTGAGTGACTTGATAAAGCGGAATAAGAAAGGCTGGGGATTAGAGATTTGTATAAAATGATCAAGATCTAGTCTATGATCAAAATCCTGTAGCTTTAATATAATAATTTCTATTTTCAGGGAGTGTTTTTTGGGGATACAGAATTGGGGGTGGGTGTTAAACAAATTTAAGTTCAGTTTAGTTTTCATCCATTCAAACATTTGCTGAGCCCTTAACACTGTGCTAGGTACTGCTGGCTGATTTCATTTCAGGCTAAAAACAAACAAAACATATTCTAGGAATCCTTTGTTGCTCTTCATCCCTCCTGAGATGTTAGGGAGGGGCAGGAGAGGGAAGCCCCTCCATGGAAATGCTTCCTCCCTCTTCTGAATTCTTAAAGCCTTCCTTTACTACTTTTCTGATGCAGTAGATCGAAAAATATAACACAGATAATTATTTCATAAATATAATTGTACTTTTTAAAGTAATAGTTAGCATTTGTACAACCACTACTAGTTTTAGAATCCCTTTTACAAAGTGACGGTTAAGCGTTATGACACTGTCAGGAAGACTTGGCAGTTAGTGTCTTCACCATCCCCTTCGTAGAAATGAGAAGACTGAAGGGCCATCCAAACTGTGCATGGCAGAGCTGGTTCTCAGCCAGGCATCTCGATCCTAGTCTGGTTTTGGTCTTCTCTTTTCTTGCCTACAAGCCTTGACTTAGTATGGGGGGTGGTACCACATACTTCTGCAACCCCTTTCTTTCCAGCTTAGTAGTATGGGCAAAATAGTATCTGCTTAATTGGCTGTGGGAAGATAAAGACAGAAGGGAGGAGTAGGGGAGAGGGGGTTGGAAATTATTTCTTTTCCCCACACTTGGGGTTCCAGATGGAAATCCAACTCAGAGACATAGCTGGGTTTTTTCTAATGTGTGGAAAGGGTCAAATGTTTTCAGCCATTTCTGTAGTTTTAATAGACTGAGCCAGGAAATGACACCATGAGTCAAGGCCATGAATCAAGCCATGAAGGTAGGGAGTGGCATTACTGTCAGAATCAGAGAGCTCGACCATCTCTTCCACCATACTTAGTAGAATGCCAAGAAAAACAGCATTGTGTAATAAATGGCCTAATACCAATAAGTGCTTGTACCAATAACAAAAGCTACCATTTATAGAGTGCCTATTATGCTCCAGGCTTTTAGCTAGGTGCTTTACATAAATGATAGCTAATAAGAGTGACAGCTAGAATCTACCGAATGCTTCTCCTGTGTTGAACTTTATATTAGATCCTTCTAACTTTCTGAGGATGGGGCCCATCATCACCCTAATTTTACAAATGAGCAACCTTAGAAAGGCTGTTACCTCCTCAGGCTTACAGGTAGGAGGTGGCTTGTCTGAGACCCAAACCAGATCAGTCTAACTCCAAAGTCCACTGCATAATGCATCTGCTTCTCCATTGTCACCTGCGCCCCCTTCTGCCTCCTCAAGGGACCCTTCAAAGATCAGATTCTAGCTTATGCGGACTAGATGCTTACCTTCTTTGCTGTGTCAAACTCTAATCCTTCTAAAGCTTCCATGGCCAGCTCACGCCAATCAGTATCTGTCACGCCCAAGCAAGCAATTTGGTAGGCTTCTTTGAACATTTTCCTATCCAGGTACTGGTACATCGGAGCAGACTGCAGGATTTCGTCAAAAGGAAAGATTGTTTTCAGAGCAATGGAAAGAGTCAAATTAATGGAAAGCCTGACTCCAGATGTGTATACCAACTTAATTACAAAGGCCTGCAGAGCAATGCTCAAGGGTTAACCAGTACCCTTCTCAGCCACATCCCAGCCTGCCCTACGTGCCTTCCACTCTGCCACCTCCTTTCATAGTCAAACTATTGTGTTCAGCAGCACAAATCTCCTGCCCAGCCTCCCCTGTACCATCAGCTTTCTCCAACTCCCGGCCTGCCTCACCACAGATGTCACCCTCATCTGAAATGCCTTTGCCCCTCCTCTCCCTCTAGAAAGCACCTATTTGGCTTTCAAGGCCCTATTAAAATGTCACCTCTTCTGGAAAGTCTTCACTGACCCCGTAAGGAATGAAGTCTGAGCTTCCTCTGCCCTTTGTCCAGATCTCTGGTTGTGTTATAATTATAAGCCTGTCTCCCCACGAGGCTGGGTACAACCTGAGGGCAACCTGACCTCCCTTAGCAGGCCCACAGTCTACATTTGCTGGAGGAATGAACAGTGTTACTGTGAGGAAGGAGTCTGGGAAGACACCCTACAAACAGGGCCAAGAAAGCTTCTTATTCCTAGAAAAATAAGAGATTTGCTCCAAGTTACCCAGGAAGGCTCTAGACACACTTCTAGTAGATCCTTGGTGCTGGAAACCTTTCTACCACCTCTCCTTCCAAGTGGGACTACCTTGCTGTGATATCTGTGAATAATTCCTTCTCTTCTTAGGTTTACACAGTGCTCTTACATCTGTCCCTACAGCCCTGTGTTGTAGGTATTATTACTCCCTAATTACAGCCCAGGAGACTGAGACTCAGGGAGTGCAAATGACTTGTCTGAGGACACATACGGGGAGCATCAGGGGCTGGAGCCTGGGGTGACCTGACTCCAGTTTCTTGGATCCTTCCTGCCTCTTGGATGTGTATGTATGTGTACACAAGTCCGAGCTGCACCTGGGCATCTTTCATAACAAGAGGCCCTGCCCTTGTTTTAGTCCAGTCAGTGTGCTGAAGGGAACTACATCTCTCTTGGATTCCTGGGCAGTAGAGATCAATCAGTCAGTACCTCTGTGCTAATGGTTCCCAAATGTGGAGCTGGAAGTGTTGTTTTCTCCATTTGGGGCCTTTATCCTCGAAATTTCCTGTCTCATTTTTTTAGCTTTAGAGTTGGAGGAAATTTTTTTCTTTTCAAGCCATTCTACCCTCTGATAGCAAGATGTGCTCATCTTTCCCATCGTTTCACCCCACCCACCTTACCTCACTTCAGGGGGCAGCAGGGTTTTGATGTGGGAGCAGCTGAGCTAGAACCTAGGCCTGGCTCTGCCATATGCTAGCTATGTGAATTTTGGGGTAAATTAACTTTTATTTAGATGCCTTGCCCAGTTCACAGGCTACCATGGGCAAATAAGAGGAGTACTCTGAAAATGATAAAGTGCTGAGCAAAAAGTGAGCACAGTCATCACTTCCACAATATTTTCTCAGCACCAGCTCCTTACCATCTCCCAAACTCTCTAGACTTGTTCCCACCCCCAACTTCCTTCTGTTTGAAACACCCTTGTTGTACCTCTCTGCCCTTCCAGACCTTTCAGGGCTCAGATCAAGTGTCACCACCTCCTGGAAGCTTTCTCAAACTCCCCATCCACAATGAGCTTCCCTTTCTAAACTCCTTTAGCAAGCACCCTCTGTTCCAATTTAGTTCTGTTTTGGAGTGTTTGCTATTTTAAGACTGTTAATGATAACAATAATAATAGGTATTGGACCCCACAAAACCTGAACAATGGGTATTTTTAACCCCACTGCACAGAAAAGAAGTGATGCCCCAGAGAGTGAAAGCTGTTCAAGGTCACAGCTGGTTTAGGTGGCAGAGTCCAAACTCAAAGCCAGTACTACTTCTTCTAAACAGCACAACTTCTCCCCATGCTGAACACCTCATGCTGGTGGGACAGGACTAGAACACGCTCATCAGAATTGAGCATCTGACAAATGGTTAACTTTTGGGCTTGTCTGGGAGGCACAATCTGAGAATGGGAGTTTTAAAAATACCCTAACTGAACAAATGCCCTCTGAGCTCTACTTTATCTTGAGGTTACATTCCAAGCATGAAGTCACCACACGCCCTGAGAAGCCCCACCAGGGCTTGCCGCCCTACTTGGCAGCCCTGACAAACCCCTTGTTCTTGCACAAGATGATGTAAATTTCGAAAGGAAACCAGAAATCCCCAGAGTGGGTCTGATGCTTTCTCCCTCCTCTTCAGGCCAAACCCACAGGATGGCTGGAGGCAAAAGCAACAGATAAATCCTTTGTTTTGAGGCTGCCTTTCCTAACCCTTGGCAGTTCTGACCTGCTGCATCAGCAGGATGGCCCTGGTGCAACCATGGGGAGACTCTGGCTTCTGAATCTTAAGAACTTGGCAGAGGAAGCCCCGGACCGCCCCTTTGGCTCCTCTTGGCTGGCCAAAGTCAGGGAGCAGCAATCTGCATTTATCTTTGAGGTCAGGATGGCAGTTTTGAGAGAATGTTCAATCAGCATAGCCTGTTTGGCAAGATTGAGGAGGACTGGGTTTCTGGTGGATGTGGTGCCTGGGGTTGGGATGGGGAGCAGATGAGGACTGCAAGGAAACAGACTATAAGGGCTGTTCTTGCTCCTCCTCCTGCAGCTACTTCCACTCGCCTCTCTACCTTCTTTCTCTTGCTTTCTATTTTTATTTCCTTTTCTTCAAGTTTGAATTCCACTAACATTGAATGAACTGCTCTGTATCAGGCACTAATAACTTTGGCAGCAATGAGTAATAAAGATGTCATCAGCTTAAGAGAAGAAATGGACTATAGTCCTACCCTTTACAACAAGCCAAGCTAGGGAGAGTAAGGGAAGGCGGGGCGTGTGGAAGGAACATAGACTGATGTAGCCTAGCTGAAAAGAAATGCGTCTAAAAATCTTTCAAATGTAGCCTAAATAGCCTTTGGCCCAGCAGTTTCACTTCTAGGAATTTATACCAAGAAGCTAAGATGGGATAGGTACAAAGACTTAGCTAGAAAGATATTCATTACCTACAATAGCAAAAATGCTGCAAACAGCATGTCTAATAGGTGCTGGATAAGCAAGCTGTGGAAGAGCCACAAAACAAGACAAAAAAGCAGCCACTGAAAACAACGCAGGGGGGCTGAGGGGGAGGCAGCAGGGAAGGCAGTGTGGTTATAATAAAAGGGTAATCCAACACCAGCGTTCTCATGGGTTGTTGAAGGTGAATGTACCAACCAATACAGGTGATAAATTTGTACTACACTTTTGCAAACTGTTAGCAGTGGGGGAAACTGGGCAAGTTGTAAAAGGGATCTCTGTATGATATTTTACAATTATATGTGAATCTACAATCATCTTTGGATTCAAAACTGTTAGAGAAGTACATGTATTATATTGACATAGAGCCATGTTTCCAGTAGACTGCTGAGTGAAAAACTCAGATCACTAGTTGATAACTAATAATCCATACAAAGTGATAAGTCTGTAATATGTAAATGTTAGGTTAAATCAGAAGATGGAGATAGAGAAAGATAATTAAGTATCTCTTATTTATGGTCCACATTCAGTAAAGTAAGTACAATAAATCTGAGGTTTCATCTATAGGAGCAACACCTATAGTTAAAATCACAAAACAGTATTTACAGTACAATTCTACTTTTGTTTTAAAATGTGTATATGAAATGATATATTCATAATTGTATATCATGCATACATTACATAATACATATAAAAGAAGTCTGGGTAGATATATTCCAAAATGTTTTACAAGTGATTCTCTCTTGAGGATGGGATTCTGAGGGCTTGTCTCACCTTGGTGTTTATCTCTATTTTATGACAGTTCTCCAGTGGGCACAGTTCACTTGCAGAGCAGACAGGCACCTGGGGCAGCTGTAAACAAGCCAGCCCTGCCACGGGTTGTCAATCTCTGCTCTCCTCTCTTTCTGCCCTCTCCCATTCTGTGGCTCCAGCTTCCAGCTCCCATTTCTGTTCTGACCTCCTCCTAATTTGAAGAATTTGTGCAGATAGTCCCATGCTCCCTTCTTGGCTCACAGACCTTAGCTCCCACACCCCCTCGCATCCATTTTCTTTTTCCTAACACTTACCTCTCCCTTCATGCGCCTGTGTATACAGATTGCTGACTCTCAGCTTTGCTGGCTTATTCTACTCTGCCTCACACATGTCTCTCAGTAAGAGACACTCTGTCTGCTGACAGACAATCCTGCATATCCCTCTCTGTCCCTACCAGGAAAAGGGGATCAGAAAGAAATGAAGGCTCAGTGAGGTTAAGCTGTTTGCCCAAAGACACACAGGTTGTATGGGGCAGTGACAGGATTTCAGGTTTAGGACAGAGTGCCTTCCATAACATCACAGCTGCCATTCTTCTCTCTCTTCCTTCTCTCCTCACCATCCCCTCTCCCAAAGCACCAGTGTGGGGCCTAGCTTTCCTGGTCTTGTCTGTCCTGCCACTGCGGAGAGCCGACAGGTGCCCTAGGTTACCTGTGGCACCTCCACGGCTGACATGGAGAAGACATGGAGGCAGAAGATCTTGGAGCCATTGTAGCCAACCACGAAGCCCTGCAGCTTCTGCTGGTGCACTGGGAAGGTGCTGGCTTTGATGTTGAGGTAGCCTCCTCCTGAGAAGCAGAGCATGTCCTCACACTGGGTGTTCCAGGCTACGCTGTTGGCATTTGGTTCCTGAGGGGCAGAAATGGTGAGGATCATGTGATTATTACCTTGGGCATTGGCATCATTCCTACACATTCAGTCAAGTTCTCTTTTTAAAGCCTGAATCATACTAATCTGCTAACAGTGGGAAAGAGGGAAAGGGAGGAAAAGGGGATCTAAAGAAATGGATAGAGGTATAGAGGCAAGCTCCTCTATGTTCTTTTAGATGTTGAAATTTTTGAATAAGCAAGCATTACTTTAAAAAAAATTATTCCCAAATATTAATCATTACATAGTAAGAGAGTCAGCAAAGTGGATTCTACTTCTATTAAAGAATGAGTATAGATAGCTATGCATAGAAGAAGGTTTAAAGGGATATATTCCAAAGAATTAACAGTAATCATTTTCAACAGGTGAAATTAGGGTGCTTTTTATTTTCTATGTTCTTTCTTTGTCTAAAATTTTCTTTTGGTTATGAACATCAATTTTTTTTAATATGAAAAAGAGCAGTGAGCTATTTTTAAAATTAATATATTGTTTCTACATTTACATTTTACATGCTATAAAACATCTCCTCTCAAAATCTGCTAAACTCTTGAGCTCCAGGGATGAGCAGATGTTCATACCTGTCTGCCTAGAATCTTTTACAATGTCTAAATCTTTTAAAATGAGCATGGATTACTTTTATAATGAGAAAAAAACAATATGGCTGTTTTTATTTGCAGGGGGCAGGAGCAGTGGAGAGGAGAAAAAGATAGCTGGGAATATTTATGTCCCTTGGTAAGGGTTGAGAATTATCTTCCCCAACCTACTACAAAACCCTCAGTGGAATGGGGAAGGAAACACACCCTTCTACTCCTATATGGTTCTAGGCTCAGACACAGATTCACAACTGGGGGCCTGCTAACCTACCTATAGAGGGTAGTGTTAAGGCTGGATAAAGTAACGGTGAGGACCCTATTTCGTGCCAGGCCCCAAATGAAGCACTACTGTATCTTGTTTAGTCCTGTAGCAATTCTGCAAGGGGGTAATTACCAGTTCCATTTTAGAGGTAAGGAGAAATTAAAACTCAGGTTTACTAATTTGCTTGAGATCACACATTAAATGATGAAGGCAAGATTGGAGTCCAGGTCTGTCTGAACACAAAGCCTCTGATCTTTCTTTCCCCTAAACCACTGCCTTCCTAGTGATGGGAGTGAGTTGCTATCAACTGGGAGTCACCTAGGGCTAGTGGTAGCCAAGTAGCCCCTTCCTACTGACAGAGGCACCTCTCTACTCCAGCACCCCTACACCCTGCTGATTCTGCTGCCTGGGACAAAGAAGAGCTCTGATAAGGGGACCAGGATCTGCCCATAACACTAAGAGACCTATAGGAAACCTATAGTGGTGAGGAAGCCAGTCAGGTGAGGTTTTAGCTTTGGGGGAAACCTGTTTCAGACAAATATACCCTGACCACTTACAAAGCCCTAAAGAGGCAAAGAGCAGCACTAAGCGCATCAGAAAGCCAGCTGGGCATTGGGCATGGAGCTTTGGGGCTGTCTTCTCCAGTGACATACTTCCTCCAACCACAGGACCAAATGATATATAAACAACACATATTCCCAAAACAGTTCACAGTTTGCTGGCTCGTAAGGCATCCTTGTGAAATAAGTAGAAGGGAGGGGTTCCTCCATCTCTCCCCTTCTTTCAAATGAAAAAACTAGTCCTATTTCCTTACTGTGTCTTTGGTCACTTATAGGTGCAGGCAGCCTCTAATAGGTGAGAAGCAGAGTTTTTCAAAAATATCATCATCACATTAACCCATGCACTGGCAGCCTACAACATGCCCCAGTTAGATTTATTATTATTCATTTACTGCTCACTATCACCTTATAAGAAAGATGTTACTTGCCTATCTTACCTGTAAGGAAACCAAAGTTCAAAGAGGCTTGCCCAGCTCCTGCAGCTCATGTGTGGGAGGGGCAGGCTGTGTCCTGGGGCCTCTCTGATTCTGCTCCCTTGCTTGGCCCCTGCACCTCTACACCTCACTGCTCCTCTCAGAGACCACCCTAAAAGCCAGAGTGTGAGCACCTCCTGTAAGGACCGGGAAGCTACAGGAGGGTCTGTAAGCAAAAGACCGTGTATGGGCACTCCCTGAGACTTCACCTGAAAAAGCAACTCCTTGGTGTGAATGTCATACACCAGGCACGTGTCATTTTCATCCACCACAGCCAGTTTGTTGCGGGAGGCGCTCATGTCCAAGCAGCGCACGGCTGTGGCCTGCTTCAGCAGGACAATGGCAAAGAGATTGTCCACGAAGATCTTCAGGATCTGGCAAAATTTCAGAGAAAAAAGGGTGAGTCACTATGGCAACAAGACCCTGGAACACTGCCAGGCTGTTGGAATCCCACGTGTTCTATAAGAACAACTCCCACTAACTTGATCAGAGGCTCCATGCAGAGAAAAGAACTCATCAAAAGAAAAGAGGAGCTCATCCTTAGGAAACCAGAGTGCAGTCCATCAGAGGTCACCAAAGTAGTGACAAGCTCCAAGACATGACAAACTCACTTGAACGTCTTCTTGACTAGGGATTTGTTAACGACATTACCCAAACTGCAGGGTTAGGAGACAGCATGTAGCACAGATCTGAGTCATTAACACAGGACGAGGCTACTGTAAAAACTGACAAGACATCTGGTATAATCAAAGCAAAATAATGATGACGACGATGATGGGGACAGCAATCAGTTATTGACTATTTCTGACAGCCCTGTAAAACATTATCCTCATCGTAAAACCTGCGTCTCAGAGAGATGAAGTGACTTGCACAGGGTCACATAACTAGTGAGTAGATAAGCACAAACATGACCCTAGGTCCACTTGCCCCCAAAGTCCATGTTCTCAGGCCTCATATTGGAAGTGACAGCTGACTGTGACAAAAAAAAAAAAAAAAAAAGCAGACTTTTCTCCCCTTTGGTATTGCTATTTTATGGTCCCTGCTAACTCATACTCTATGACTTCTGTGCCCAGGAAAGGCCTGACAAGCCTCCGCCACAAGCCATCTGCTAGACAGCTTGGCTCTCAGGCTAATGCAGTTATATTTTCACTTTCAAATTTCCATGTAGCCCACTTAGAACTTTTCTTATTTTGAGCAAAGAACACACACATGGAAAACTGTTTAAGTTTATGTAACCTAGATTTTCCACATCCATTTGAGGAGATAGCCCATTTTTCTTATAACATTTAGTTAGTAGCCTGCATATCTGTACCCTCTAGGACACAAGCTAGGACACACTGCCTTAATCCATTCATTGCCCTAATAGGGATCTGACCTATGGAATGAGCTCTGCCTCCCTCTCTCGTAAGCCACTGAAACTCTATTTCTAACAAATCTTCCACCTTCTGGGTGACTTTTAGCCTACTAATCCAACTCAACATGCAGTCCAGTGGCTACAGTGACAACTCTGCCAGAATGGGGCATGCTATGAGTCTGAGGGCCATTGCATCTTTGGCCTGAGGTTATCCTCATAAAAGGAAACTCTAATGTGCCCATGGCTGGGGTTGGGGGGTGGGGACAAAGAAGCTTTTTTTGCCCTAGAAACCTTTCTCAGGGTCATAACTTGACTGGTTGCCTATGTTTGCTTGCAGATAATCAGCCTGATAGGAAAAAGGAAGGAGCACTCACCTGTCCATTCTTCAGGCCCACTAACAGACCTTCCCTTCCTGGAGGGCCACCAATCACCTTGATGTAACGAATGAGAGATTCCATCTGCCACTCCCGCTCCTTCACTCCACTGAAGGACAGGCACTGAAGCCGCTTCTCCTAGAAAGCAAACCCAGCTTTGTATGGATATTCAACAAAATGAATGTTCCACAGCCCTCCCAAGGTCTTCTTGCCCGTGAGGCAGGAAAATACCTACACATTCAGGGTCAGTTGAACCCCACCCAATCCCATGATTGGTATCCTTAATCCTTCATGCAAATCCTCTCATGGAGCCCAGCTCAGCCTCAGATCATCTATGCAGACCTCCAGGCAGCCATAGCCAGAAGCAGCATCCAAAAGCACACCCATTTGCCATTTCTATCCCATAACCTATGGCACCTCTAACTGCTTGATATTCTGGACTTTTAGTGAGATTTTAATAGTTCATATGCAACGATTTCCAAATTATTTCTTCTTTTTTATCACTTCTAGTTTCATGAAACCAAATCCACCTGTATTTCCTAGAAAGATGCTGGGCTGGCCTTCTTTCCAAACTTCTCTTAGCATTGACCTACACATTTTCTAGGAAGTTCTAAGTTGAGAAAATTTTCTCTATGGAAAAAAAAATCTATCAGATTTTTTGTCATTTAACTGAAAGATATCATAAACTTAAGTGTATATGTTTACAAAAAACAATCTTTAATTTGTGGGATATTAATTCAGGTTTTCAGTCATTAAAATATATTTAATACCAATAAAACAAAGTGCTTTGCGATACAGAAAAGTATTCTCTGGTTTATGGACTATCAGGAAGGCAATGACTAATTCCTAGTGTCCAAAAACCCCAAGTTGGGTACCCTATCCTTGGAGGAAGCGTGAAACACATTCAAGTTGAACTGCTGCTGCTTACCTGGCAGAGGATGATGTGATCGGCGCACACCACCAGGAGGTTGCATTCAAACTTCTTGACAATCTTCTCCTTCACCCGATAATGCATGTCTGATGAATCATCTGAATACAACTCATAGATGAGGATTTTCTCTGGCAGTTGGATAGCTAATCGATTTTTGTAGATGGCAATTTTCTTGACAAGCTCTTTGCATTTAATCCGAACTGTCAAAGGGGAAAAAAAAATTCAGCTCTAGCAAGAGGTAGTTAAATAAGGTAGAAGGCAGAGAAATGAAAAGCTATCATTTACTTAATGTTACTGGCAATTAAAGGAGACTCATCAAAAAATTTTTACAGAGTATCTAATATGTACAATCAGCTCTGAGCAACACTGGGATCCAAAGTCATATGTAATCTTTGTGGTCCAAAGCTTACAACTGAGTATGGAAAATGAAATTTTTAGTGCTACCATCACTTGCTAAACATAAATCTAAACTCCTCTGCATGGAACTAATGGCCCCCGACTAGGAGCCCGCCCAAGTGACTACCCACACCTCTGGCCACTCCCCAAATACCACCCTTGTCAAAAGGGAACCATGTGTGGTTTCTGGTACACACTAGACTCTCACACTCTTACTACAGACGAGATAGAGAAAATGTCTTCAGAAGGGATGCTGTGGAGTTGCCAAAGTAGCTACCCTCATAATCACAGTTGGAATCTTCAGAGGTGATCCCAGATGGGGACCAAAGGATGCCACCTGAATCCGTAAGACAATCCTCAACCAGGAACACTCTGTGCAGGTACCTGGCAGTGTGCTGTAGCCAGCACATCTGGATATGAATACACTTGAAATGAGTGGATTCTTAGTCTGTTCATCCAGCCCAGCCAGTTGGGTGGACAAAGACTGAGTTTGGACTGACTGTACTAAGCATGGAACCCTGATATTCTGACTGAGCCTGTGGTGACTCACTGCCCCTGCTTATCTCTAGTAGAAGGACATGTTAGGAGGCAAGTGGAGATAGAACTGAGGGAGGAGTACCCCAGAAATGCCTCTGAGCGGAGAGGATACAGATCCACAAAGACCCATGCAGGCCAGCCACCCTGGCTCTGACTTGTTATACATTATCTTTCCTTAGTTAGGGAGTCCATGTTCCCCTTGGAATTATCTGCAAAATTTTGTGAGGTTTTTTTTTTTTTTTTAGAGAATGTTTCTTGCTTTCATTATCTTCTCAAAGATATCTACATCATTTCCTCACCCTCTTCTCCACAAAGAGAGAGCAAGAATCAGTGGTCCAATGTGTTTCCAAAAGATCAAGGAGAGACTTTTCCTATTATTTCACTTGCCCTGTCAGCAACCCTCAACCTACCCCTCTTCCCAATGTCTAGAGGGCAGAGGGGCCATACCTGCCTTTTACCTTTCTGCTCAGTGATCAGGTGCTGCACGATGACATCAGTCATGCTATCCCTGTATGCATACCGGTCCTTGTACAGTCCATGGACAGTGCTAAAAATAAGCTGGTAAAAGGAAATGGTGCCATCCTGGCAGCCTACCACCTGCAGGGAAAGGCAGTTGTCAATTCCCAGCTCTCTAAGGAGAAAGAATCTATTCTCCTATTTGTCAGGAACAAATGTCAACAATCTGACTGGCTAGACATTACTGATGTTCAGTGCCTACTCAAGCAATGGCCCAACAAAATGAACTTCCTCTTCTTACCACATAGTTGGAATCGGGTTTCACTTTACATGTCCACACCCAGGAGTTCTGTTCCCCAACAGTCCCAAGCCGCACTCCGTCCTTGGTGAAAAGGGATACTTGCTTGTCTGACCCCCCCAGCAAAATGTACTCCCCTTTAGTAAAGTAACTGATGCAGCAGGGGTCAAAGTTCAGTGACCGATCCTTCCCAATCTGAGGAAAGAAAACACACACCAAAGGAAAAACCACTTCCAAATCCATAATAATTGCAATACAATGAAGGGCTTTTCTCACTAATTGGGGGAGCTGGGAAGAGAACTGGGAAGAGAGCTGGCCAGTCTTATTTTCTATGAAATTCCATAATGAATGCAGACCAGGCCCCTCTGGAGCACCCTACTCCTCCCCTCCACACAACCGAATCCTTGACTACGAGAGTCAGCCGTGTCTCCCCGAGTCCTGCCTAACTGCTCCCAGAGCGTGTCTTAGCTCCTCAGCCAGTCTGGACCTGGGGATGGTCTTTCTGCCATAGGCCCTCCTCCACACACAGTACTTGCTAGGGTTCAGTGGTTCCCTCAGCTTCTTTGTTCCCTTCCTTCTTTCCTTCTTCCTTTTTTGGTATTTTGCAAAGCTAAATTTATTAAATTTTAAAAACTGTCCTTTATTCTGAAACTATATACCTATCCTACTTTTCTTTATAACAATCTTATTGAGATACAATTTGCATACCATGCAATTCATTTAAAGTATACAATTCATTGGCTTTTAATACATTCAGAGTTTTGCAACCATCATCGCTAATTCCAGAACATTCCATTACCCCAAAAGAAACCCGTAACTATTAGCACTCAATCCCAATTCTCCCCCTTTTCATTCCCTGGCAATCACTAATATACTTTGATATGCTTATGTTGGACATTTCATATTAATGGACTCATATAATAATATGTGACCTTTTGTGACTGGTTCATCTATGTTGTAGCAGGTATCAGTACTTTATTTTTTTTCATTACTCAATAGTATTCTATTACATAGATATACCACCTTTGATTTATCACCTCATCAGTTGAAGGCCGTTTTTGGTTATTATGACTAATGCTGCTAGGAATATCTGTATACAAGTTTTTGCGTGGACATATGTTTTCATCTTTCTTGAATATGTATACCTAGAAGCGGAATTGCTGGGTCATATAGTAACTTTATGTTTAACCAAACTTTTTACGCCAGACTTTTTCAAAGTGACGTACCATTTTATATTCTTACCAGCAGTGTTTAAGGGTCCCAATTTATCCATACTAGTGGGTGTGAAGTGGTATCTCATTGTGATTTTGATTTGCATTTCCCTGGTAGCTAATGATGTTGAGCATTTATGCATATGCATATTGCCCAAATGTATATCTTGTTTAGAGAAATTTCTATTTACATACTTTTTCCATTTTTTAATTGGGTTGTCTTTATTACTCAGTTACAGGGGTTCTTCATATATGCTGGATACAAATTCCTAATTAGATATGATTTGTAAAAATGTTCTCCCATTCCATGAGTTGTCTTTTCACTTTTGATGATGTCCCCTTAGGTTTTAAGATGAAGGTCAAGCTCCTGAGCTCAGATTCCCATAATCCTTCCTCAGCAAAAATGAACTTCATATAGTTTCCCAAGTGAACCATGCTCTTTCAGGCCTCCATGTCCTCACGGGTGCTGTTCTCCACACCACCCCAGCCCTGACAGGAGTGCCCTTGCCCTCTCCTTCTTTGATAGTTGTTATCTCCTCCAGGAAACATCCCCTAACTCCCTGCCCCACCCAACGTCTGATCTACACCCAGCTCCCCTGTGTTCCCATGACCCCTGTGTTCCCCTCTCTAAAGTCCAAGCTCCTTATTGTCACCAAAGATTTTTGTTGCCCCTGAGGTTGCATTTTGTAAATTAAAAGACTATTTATGATTGTCATTATTAAATTACTGGTCAGTTTATTATAGAAATAACTCTTAAAAACCTGGCTTCCCTTTTAAGTTTTTAAGTTCAATTTACAAACATTTTCCTATTTATACATTTAGAAAAAGTAAACAACCAATTAATGCTTACTGAATTCAATTTTGAACAGACTATAAAATCCCTTAGTTAATTCCCGTAAACTAATCTAAACTGTAATTATTTTAATATATTCAATTTTCCTCTTAAAAAATTTCAAATGCCTAACAACTGAAACTTTCTCTAGTGCTTATATAATGATAGTAATCTAAAAAGAAAACTAAAAAAATGAGTCATGACAGAAGGCTCGCAGCTTCTGGTAATGGCTTACTAGTTCCTGTTGGACTAAGTCTCCCGCAGGTAACAGCTATAAACTCTGGACCAACTATAAATTACAACCACCTGAAGGCAGTGAAGAGCAACCAGAAGCAGGCAGAAACTGATGTACATGCATTCAAAAGAAGGTAACGGCACTAGGTAAGTTTCTCATATATTTTTTTTATGGCTTTTTGCTTGAGAGCAGTAGCCATCAGCACCCTGCTGGGTGAGCACAGAATTTGGAGTGACCACAGCTGCTTGAATGTGAGGTTAGAAATCCCAGAAAAGAGATGCAGAGGGGTAGCCTCAATTCTGTACATACTCTGCTGAATATCTGGAACCCCTTGAACTGTACACTTGTGGGGCTGATGCCGAGCAGCCTAGAACTGGCTTAAGAACTAAACAGAGACTTCAGCTTTGCCCACCACTGGAAAGATGGGGTTTAAATATGGAGTCTGGCAAAGTTAACTGCTTAAAAAAAGAAAAACACACATAATAACCTTCAGAAGAATATGATAGAAATAATTCTCTATAATGTATCAATCATGTCCAGGATATAATCCAAAATTCCAAAAAGCAGGAAAATGTGAACCACACTCAAGAGAGAAGACAATCAATGAAGAATGACCCAAGATGATACAGACATTGGAATTAGCACATGAGAATTTAAAAATAGCTATTATAACTATGGTTAAGAATATAAAGAAAAATATACTTGTAATGAATTAACAAATAGGGAAAAAGAACCAAAAGAAAATTCTAGAACTGAAAAATTTAATAACTGAAACAAAAATTTACTGGATGAGCTTAACAGAAATATTACAGATGACAGAAGAGTCAGTGAAATTGAATACTGAGCAATAGAAATCCTCCAAACTGAAGATCAGAGGGGGAAAAAAAGATTAAAAAAATGAACAGGGCCTCAGTGACCTGACCTGAAGAGCAATATCAAAAGGTATAATGTACAACTGGAATCCAGAAGAAAAAAATGGAGAAGAAAAATTATATAAAGAAATAATAACTAAAATGTTTCCACATTTGGTAAAAGACCTAAAGACATAAACATATAGATTCAAGAAGCTCAGTGACCTCTCCTCCCCATTGCCTCAAGCCAGAAAATACAATGAATCTCTTTAATATTCCAATAACACTTATGTACTTAATAAAAATTTATTATATCTTTCCATTTAAAATGAGAAGCATAAAACTGATTACTCAATTACAACTTTTAAGTGGTCATCACAAGACTAATCTGATAAATATTTTAATACGGATTCCACCACCAGTCTGCCTAGGTTCCAAGCCAGGCTTGGCACTCACTACACCATATGGCTTTAGGCAGTTACTGAACCTATCCTGTCCCAATTTTCTTACATGTAAAATGGTGATAATAGTACCTACCTCACAGAGTTGTTATAAGGAGTAAAAGAATTAGCTTTGTAAAGAGTTTATATAATGCTTAAAACTCAATAAACGTTAGCTATTATTAAGCTAGATCCCTTTAAATATCACAAACACTTAAAATGCCAAAAATATGCAAAGCATGTCTAAGCCTATTACAAAAGCATAGATTTGATTATCTTCATCATCCTACATTTAATTCGAAATCTTCCCAGAGTTAGATACTTAGACTCTAAGAAAACAATTTTACTATCTCAAACAAGTTGGGGTTTACTTTCTCAGCAGACTGAGGTTGCTTATCAGTCAAAACCTCTGGGTCACAACATGGACTCTGGGGCCACCTATATGCAAGACATTTCCCATGGTCCTGACTACCACGTTGAGCTCTTCTTTATTGTCACTAGAACAACAAGACCCCATTCCTTCCCAGTGTAGTGTGACTATTTGTTCCAGGGAAACTCCAACACCTACACTCAGTGCCTGGTACACAGATGTCCCAATAAATATCTGTTAAATGATGATGGACACACATTAAGTGAATGAATAGATAGGGCCAGGGAAACTAGATGATAGATAATTAAAATGAGGGTTTGGAGAAATTAGCCATAGGAAACTGGGAAGATACTTTATTATCCTATCACATTTATCTTTTTTTACTTAACCACAAAAGAAATGACCAATGGTAAGATGAGGTAGAAGAAATGGCCCCAAACTAGGCTACACATACCTGAAACCCCCACTTATAGCACAATATGTTTTGAGGAATAAGGATGCTGTTAAACAAAAGGCTCCACTGAACAGGCTGCATTTCTCATTTGCTTGGCTGTGGTGTGTAAACCATCCCCGCCACCTTCAATCTAATTCTTGGTGTCTCCCACCTACAAACAGGTTTCTTACTACCAGTCTCTATATTAATCCACCCTCCACAGAAACAATGAATTCTTCTGAAACAGGAATCTTGCCTGTTATAGTCTATTTTCACTTATAGTCTATTTCTGACCAAGTCACTCCCTACCTAAATCTATGACTCCTTAATAGTCATAGTACATAATGTACAAATTCCTATCTACACTATAATCATGCCCCCATCTTCCTTTCTAGCTCCATCTTCTCTCCACAAATCCTAGAATTCAGTTACCCTGAAAAACTCACTGTTCCCTAAGTTGTCATATATTTTCATTACTCTTTACCTTTGCAAATGCTAAAACACCATTCCCAATGTCCTCTGCCTAGCAAACTTCTGCTTATGCTGCTCAAAGTCACTTCTACAAAATCTCTTATCTCCTCTTTTATGTCCCTATATCTATCTATCTGTACAGCTCTCTATCATGGCATGCATGTATTACACTGTACTGAGACTGTTGGCTATTGAGTATGTTCCCACCAGCCTGTGAACTCTGGCAGATCAGAGACATTAACTTACACAGCTCGATGTCAGTGGCTCCTAACACAAGTGAAGGACTGACTTAAGTGGGTACTTGTAAATGTGTGTAGGATGAATAAAGCAAATATAGGAAGGTAGGGTTATGACTAAGACCAAGGCTTTACAGGCAGATCAACCTGGGTTTTAATCCTAGGTGCCACCCTTTACTAGCAGTGTGGGACCTCAGGCATAATATTTATTTCATTGCTCTGAGTCTTGTCTCCTCATTTCTACAAGTTGATAGTCAAGTACCTACTTCACAGGGTTTTGTTAAAATTAAATGAGATAAAGTATGCACAGCACAGAGGACAGTACCTGGTATCACAGCAAATGTTCAATAAACAGGAGCTAACAACAATAATGTATAATTACTAATAATACAATCTCAGAAAGTGAAAATAGACTATAGATCATAACTGTATCTCCCATTGGATTTGTACAGAGCTACATACCTGTTTTCCACTCAGTTGGTAGAAGGAAAGTTTCTGTCCCCAATCAGCTACAGCCAGGATGTCATTATGTTCCTCTCTAATCAACAGAAGACAAAAAAGGTTATATGGGGCCATGGTCTGCTGATGAGTTAGTCCTAAGGGTTTAACAAACAACAGGAAAAAGAGAGCCCTGGCCAGGCTGTCAGGTTGCCAAGTATATAGCAGCACTGAGGCCAAACCACCAATCAGTCAATAGGATGAGCTGAGAGGAGGCTAAGCCCTCCTGGGATCCCTTATTTCACTGAATGCCCTACCATGAGCTTGTGGTGATGGAACACTGCCACACTGAAGAGGCTAAATGCCCCATTTCAAAGCTTCTTGGGGAGCAATGTTAAGAAAGGTCAAGGTTGCAGATCAAGAGTACTTTATTCTTATATAGGGAGATAGATGGTGGTGAAACATGTCTTTTGCAGTGACAAAGCATGAATTGTCTGACTTTTTTAACAGACAGAAGAAACCCTGCTTACTCTTCTTGAAGAGGGAAAATCAACACCTAAACTAGGTTCTCTCACAGTGAAATGGTTTCTGACTGGATCTAACAAAGAGTAACCGGCTCTCTGAATATCAACAACTGTCTTTGAAACTGAGTCCCTATCAGGATCTGGGCCTTGGGACTTGGGCTGTAGGACTAGCATGCAGGAGAAACTTCCTCAGCTGACACTGGGACTCTAGTTTAAGAGAGAGATGTTCCCCACCCTTGAGGCTGGGTCTTAACCCACCTAATGTTGCATCCTGTTAACTAAGTCCAGCTTTTCTGAGCCCAGGGCCTTGTGGTCATCTGGCAGCACCATTAGATATGCAGGCAAGGCATAGTACAGCCTTATGTGCAAAACCCAGCCAAGAGTGGCAAAGAAGCAACTACCATAGGCACTAATTGACAACTCAGGGAGAAAAAGACAAGGACCAAGAGCAATATTAACAGAAAGGGACCTGCAGGTAAACTTTGTGTGACTGGCACTGAAGTCCAAACATAATCTAGGAGCCCAGCCTGCAGTGAGCCCTCCTGGGGATGCCATCTAGGACCGTGGGCTGGGTTTAGCCCTCATGAGCTGGATTGATAGTTTTCAACCTCCTTTCCCCTTTTTTTCCCTCTGGCAGTGGGGCTCTTTACCAAAACAAAACTCATGTCAAGCCACAAAAGGGATTACTCTGAAGCAGAGATGGGAACCTGAAGCCCACCCCTTCCTACTTTCCTTGTCTCTGACTTCTCACCTCCTTCTTCCAAGGAACCCCAGGCACCACAAAACATAGTTTGGAAAATCTCAAGCTAGATCACTTTTGCCGATTAGAATATCCTGACTATCCCAACTTTCCCACTCCAAAAAGAAGGAATGCCTGGACAGCCAGAATTTGGGGGCGTGAATATTGTGGGTAAGGTGAGGGCTTCTGCTCTAATATGTGTCATAACAAATGCAAGGTAAGGTACAGTGTAGGAACAGGCTAAGAAAGGTGTCCAGTAAGAGAGGGAGCATTCAATGAATTGTGGTGCATCCAGACAGGGGCATACTATGCAGGCATTCAAAATCATATTTTTCAAAGAACTTCTAATGTTACTGGAAAGAGTTCATTCTATAATCTTAAATAAAAAAAAGAAAATAGGGTATGATTTAGTTAATTATTTGAACACACTGAAAGACTGAGGGAAAATATAATAAAATGAGAACAGTGGTTTCCTCAGAGGATGGGGTCTTACCCAAGAGTTAAACTTTCTCTTTCAGACTTTTCAGTATTTACTGAAGTTTCTCAAAGGATAATTTTATAACCCACTCGCAGGTTTTAAAGGGGGAGCTTTTACCCAAAATTTTTCTAATCCCCTTAGAAAAGAGCTTAGAGTATCATCTGCCCTGGCAGGTCTGTATCAGGGTCTAGACCCTTGCAAGGAGGGTTCTTGCTCCTCAGGACACACTCACGAGTCGTCGTCCCTGGGACTGTCGTCCTCTTCCTCTGGCTCTTCCTCCTCTGCCTCACTACCCTGACTACTGTATACTGCTGACTTCAGAGTGGAAGGGATTTCCTGAAAATATCTGTTGACAATGACTTCCTCGGCATCCTCGTTCTCTCTGTTCATCCAGAAACTCTCCCATCGGCTGTAGATAGTAAGTGGTTGTTTACAATCACAGTGCCTAAAACTACACTAAAGCTATAATTTCAAAACCTGTCAAGGAGCCCCTGAGTACTGTCTGGAAGAAGACAGCAACCAGGTACACTGGGTATCCTGCTTCTCATGAATTAAAAATGGTACCCTGAAGCCACAAAGTCATCTGTGGCCACAAAATCAAACAGCAGGAACTCTGGGGTAAGCTAATGGCCTTTGAAGGCATTAGACATGCATGGTACAGCCCTGGGCTGGACAAAATTATTCAGGAAGAAGCATAATAATCTGGTATAGGAAAGGCAGTAGAATTAAACAACCTTCTAAATCAAGTAGGCACCACCTGTAAAGTGACATTGGGGTGGTAAACAAATCCTTTAATTTACCTTCAGAGGACACTGGGAGATATCGACGGTTTAATAATATTATAGGATTATACAAAGAGCATATAAAGCTATTAGTCCACCCTCAAAGTCACATCAGCATAGAAAGGAAAGTGTTATAAGTTTTGAGAAGGTAGATGCCAACTGTTTATGGAACTATAGATTTGGGGACATCTGTAGACTTTATTTAGATTTTTTTGGCAAAGGCAGCAAAAAAAGCTCATGAAAAAGCTATTTATTATTGGGTGGGCACATGTTCTGCTTGACTTGGAGGGGAGAACTGAAAAAGGGAAAAGACCAAAAGAAAGCCACAGCAAAAAGGAGTTATTAATTCATAAGGAAATGGCCCTTCTGTGTCGCATGTGTGCACGTACACACACGCTCTGAGCTGGCCTAGATAGCTCATCTGCTTAGCTAAATCTCTGGGATTCATTCCAAAACACAAGATGGGCTCTTTAAAAATTCCATTCAAATGGAACAGGTTCCAAAACAGATCAGTCAAGTGGGGTGAGGAGCTTTTGAATGCATGAAGACCTCAGGGGGAGAGAAAGAACTCAGCCTGCTGAACAAGGCCTTCTTCATAAAAGTGTTTGCCCTAGGAGGAGGAAAGCTGAAAAAGCACCTTGAAGGGTTCCAGCAGATGGACCATATTGGGGAGAGGGAGCACCCCGGCCGCTCGATCTTCACTTTCTCCTCGCCATTTTTGTTCCGTATGCTGATAATTCCATTGAACATTCCCAGAGCCAGGTACTGACCATCATTTGTCCAGCTGTTCACATAACCAGTAAAGAGCACGGGGAGAGGGAAAAAAACACAAAGAAGGTAAAACCAGTGAGGACGATGCCTTGGTTGATATAGAGTCTGATGAGGCAGCAACAGCTAGGCTCACCCTGGTCCTGATGTAAAAATCAAAGGGCCAAACTTAAAAATCCCATTTATTTCTGGGATCAATAGATAGGAGGTCTCTGCACAGACCTCCACTTACCTTGTGCCTGAACCACTGGGCCAGGCTTCATTCCCCACTTGCCATTTCTACCCCCTCCCACTTTAAGGGCACCTTAAGAACAAAATCTGTGTCTTGGTGTATTCCCAGCCTCTAAAACAGGTGCTTAACAGATGTTGAATGAAAGAAAGGCTACACTCAGAAGCTGAACAGCAAGAATAGCTACCATTTATAGAGTGTCGACTGTATACCAGGCGCTGTGCTACATGCTTTACACTCTTTAGTTTGTATGCATTTCACAACAGCACTATCAAGTCAATATTTTTATCCAGTATTGTCAGATGAGAAACATTATCCAGCTCAGAGAGATTCTGTAACTTTCCTAGGATCACAGAGCCTGTCAGTGATTCAATATGGATTTGAATCTAGGTCTAGCAAGCCAAAGGTGACCAGTATGCCATGGACAAGGCACAGCCGGGATAAGGTCATGTGCTGTGCGTGAGGCCTGGGAGAGGAAACCAGATTTCCAGAAAGCATCATTTATTACTTTGAATGCTAAGTTGTACTCTGGTTGCAATGTAATAGCTATTTACAGAGCTTTCTCCAGTGCACATGCTGCCTGGAAAGGATAACCGCACATCTCCAGAGAGCCTCCACTGAGGACAGCTGTGGGATAAGAAGGTTTGTAGCTAGATAACTGCATGAAAGTAATTTATAGTTCTTCTTTGATTGATGATCAAAGGCAGGCACAAGTCCTTCCCACCAAGGAGACCAGAAAAGAAGAAAAGAGAAAATACAGGAGCCCAAACCAACTAGTTATTCTCTATTGTGTGAATTAACGATTTTGAGAGTCTATTTAGAAGAGGAGGAAACAAAAGCCTACCTTCAGAGCTGCCCCTAACTCACCTGCAGCAGGTGATCTTGCTGCTGGATTTGTGTTTGGAGACAGATTTCTGTTCAGGAGACCACAAGCCTTCGAAGCAAAATAATATAAAAAAAGATTGGTTGGAATAAAAAAGAAAAGCAATTAAAAAGAACTACTGATACACAGAGGATCTCCAGGGCTTTATAGCTAAGTGAAAAAAGCCAATCTTAAACAGTAACATATAGTATGATTCAAATTTATAAATTCCAAAAAGACAAATTTATATAGAAATAGAGAACAGATTAATGGTTACCAGGTACCAGGCGGTAGGGATAATAGAGGGAGGGGGAAGTAACAATACAGAGTATCTTTGTGGTGATGGTAGTTTCCACAGGTGATGAAATGACAGAACTATATACATAGATTGTGCCAGACCCAGCTTCCTGATTTTGATATTTTATAGTAGTTATATAGGATGTATCCATGGGGGAAACTGAAGGATACATAAGACCCCTCTATTATCTTTGCAACTTACTATGAATTTATAATTATTTCAAAACACAAAGCAAAAAGGAAGATAGGTTGGTAAAATTCTACCCAACTTTTCAGAAGTTTTACTCAATGAAATGGTAACTTCATTGTAAATAACTATTACATTACAACCAATCTATAATTTAGTATTCAAAACAATAATTTAGCATTTAGCATTCTGGAATCCAGTTTCCTCTCCCAGGCCTCCCCCACAACGTGTGACCTTATCTGGGCTGTGCCTTGTCCATGGCACACTGGTCACCTTCAGCTTGCTCCCTCTTGCCCCCAGATGCTCTGGCTCAGGGCCCCACCACAAGTGTATGTCCAAGCAATATAAGCAAATTCTACTCTTTGCCTGAGCCATAACGCATGATCAAAAAGAGAAATATAATGCAAAAAATATATTTATATAGCAAGGTACAACATCAAATTATTTTTTCCCTTTCCCCTGGTCTGGAATGCCTCCCCCAAACATTCCCACCTGTATACATGTTACTATGCTCCAATGAGTCTGCCCAGAGCCTCTAGCTGGAAGAAATCCTTTCCTTCTGGGCATCCCTCAACAATGCTAACCAGAGCAGGTTCAATGTGCAATCATATGGTCTAGGTTCAAGCCTTGATTCCACCACTTATCAGCTGGATAACCTCCAGCGAGGAGTCACTGAACCACCTGCTCTAAGCCCCAATTCTTTTTCATCAGTGGAGTGAGGATGAGAATAATATACCCTGACCTCCGGGGTTGTCATAGAGCTCAAATAGGAATTCATTTTTAACCCTTACACAGTGCCTAATATACTGGAAACAATTTATTATTATTACTTAATATTACATTTTTATTAATTCTACTTTTCCCTGCACCTCAACCACAAGGTCTTGAAGGCAGGGATTCTGTTTTGTCTTTTTAATCCCCAAAGTAAGCACACAGACTAGTGCTTCACATCAAAAAAAATGCTATGAATGACAGTCTCTTCCCTTTTATTTATATAATGTACTTTCAAATACAATCTCTCTTTTGAACCTCAGAACTCTATCAGTGAGATGGATGTGTGGGAACATATTCATCTAGATAAGGAAAGTGAAACATTATAGGGATTAGGTCTCTGATTCCTCAACAATGGCTGTTCTGTTGTACCCATTATCAGCAAGGAAAACAGAACTGATGAGCTAAAAGTCAGAATTGACCTTGAATAGAGATAACCTATAAGCCTCTGCTCATTCTTCCTCCCTGGCTCGATGGACATTACATTGACCCCTATTCTGTGCTGACACCATGCTAGTGCCATGTGTGGGGCCAGGGTGAATGTCTCAAGGCATTCAACTCCTCGGAGAGGACAGCTACAGTCACTACACCAGTAGTAATGGTGACACACTGCACAAGAAGCACAGTTGAAACCGTGAAGAATTTCACATACCCACAGATGTTGGGGGCACAGAGGTGGGGACAACTGAAGTGTCCCTGCCAAGGTGAGGTAGGGAAGGCTTTCCAGAGGTGGCAACACCAAGTTATGCCTGTGCCTTCCCATCCATCTTACCATTTCCTTTCCCTGAGCCTTTCTTGTTGTCTCCCAGATAGATTTCTTACCAGACTCAATGTCATTGTTCATGCTCTTTGTTTCTACACAATTTAAAGAATAACTGTCAGCTCACCTCAGCCATTGAAGGGAGAGAAGTAGCATTAACTCTCTTAGGACAAAACCACCACATTCTGGATGGGTTTCAGCATTTGCGAACCAGATTTGCAGTTAATCAAGGGCAAGACATCAAGAATCAGAACCTACCAAAGTCATTGGAGGAACAAGACGCAAGCTGGTGGGTAACAGGGTTGTAGGAGACACACTGGATAGAATCATTATGCCTGGGAAGTAAACAATTATAGATTGTTATGCAGCAAACCACAAACGTTTCAGTGGCTACAACTGAAGATTTTAATGATGAGCCCACAGCCTCTCTGACTACACACCACAAGCTCTTATGCAAGTGACCAACAAAAAGCACAGGGATTAATTCTCTTTCCCCTTGATTGCCCCTTACCCACCATTTTCATCTCTTAAACACTGCCCACCCATCAGCCTGGCCCAGCTGAAATGGCATCTCCTCCAGGACTAGTGTGCTGGATACCTCTAGCTTGTGAGATAATGATGTAAAGCACTTAGCCTAGTGCCAGCTGCATAGGAAGTGCTTTATCAATGGCTGTTACTCTTATTGTTTTGTGGAGGCCTGGAAATACAGGATAGAAGTGCAATGAAGACATTACAGGCTAAGATCTGAAAATATGGCAAATCTTTACACAACAATGAAAGCCGAGTGAGTCATTTAGTGCACATGGCATCTCAGTCTCAGTTTTATTCCTTCACTTCTGGGTAACACCTCACTTATAACTTCGCTCATTCATTCATTCATTCATTCAAAGGTTGTTGATTTGTACATCCATGTTCATAGGAGCATTATTCAAAATAGCCCAGAGTGGAAGTAACCCAAGGGTCCACTGATGACAGATAAATGGATAAGAAAATGTGGTCTATACATACACTAGAATATTATTCAGCTTTAAAAAGAAAAAAAATTCTGACACATGCTACAACATGAATGAACCTTGAGGATATTATGTTAAGTAAAATAGACCAGTCATGAAAGGACAAATACTGTATGATTCCACTTATATGAGGTCCCTAGAGTAGTCAAACTCATAGAGACAGAAAGTAGAATGGTGGTTGCCAGGGGCTGGGGGAGGGGGAATGGGAGTTGTTGTTTAATGGGTATGGAATTTTAGTTTTTCAAGATGAAAATAGTTCTGGATATTTGTTGTACAACAATATGAATGTACTTAATACTACTGAACTGTACACTTAAAAACAGTTAAGATGGTAAATTTTATGTTATGTGTATTTTATCACAATTAAAAAGAAAAAAAAATTATTTGTTGAATATCTACTATGGGCCAGGCATTGTACCAGGGACACAGACAGAGTGAGCAAAAATAGATGTAGTGTCTGCCCCCTGGAGCTTCCCGGCTAATGGGAGATATCAATCAATCACCAGAATAAATGTAAAATTACAACTGTGAGAAATGCCATCAAGGAGATCTGACCAGGTCTAGAGGAGCAGGAAAGGCTTCACAGAAGAACATCTGAGCCTGAGAGCTACAGGACTGAGCCTCTGCAATGAGAGAAGCCTAGAGCACACCAACTCCAATTTTCTGGCTGTTGCCACTAGGTAGATGTGAGGCCATTCCTTGAGATGAGGACATTGGAAGAGGACAAGTTGGGGAAAGATAGAATATGCAGTGTCAGATTCACTAAATTGAGTATATGAAAACACTAACCCAATGCTGGCCAAGCTAGTAGCGCTCAAGAAATGTTCATTCACTTATTCATTATCCATCCTTCCTATACCTATACATAACTCCATAACTTAATTTCAAGGTCAATCGGAGAGAAAAAAGTTCTTATATCTTTTCTAAGGGGCTTTTACTACAGTCACCCAATAAGAGTCAAGCTAATAAACCTAAATGGTTACTTACGTGTACTTCAGAATGCCTTCCAATTTTGATGTCCATATAATAACACTTTTGTCAGCTGATCCAGAAGCAAAACGCTTACCTAAAAGTATTTTTAAAAAGAAAATTCTCACATTTATTTTAAATCAGCATTTCCCAGTTTTCTTAGAAAACTGGTTCTTTAAGTTACCTAATAAGTATTAGCTGTTTCTCCACCCCTTCTTCTTATCAGTACTGAGCAGCAGTACTTTGGAGTTAGGAATTTGGGTTTAAATCCTAGTCTGTCTGGCACAGAGTAAACAAGATGTATTGAGGGCTTACTGTGTGCTAGGAATCATGTAGTGAGCAAAAGATCAAGTAGCGAACAAAGCACACATAATCCCCACCTTCACATAGTTTAGTGTAGTAGGAAAAATAAGCATTAATTTAAATTAATCCAATACAATTCCAATATGGTAAAAAAAAAAAAAGAAGTGGGACCTACGAAAGAGAATAACTGGGGGATCTAATTTAAATGAGGGAAGTCTTCTCTCAAGACATGATCCTTCAGTTGAGATCTAAAGGTTGAGCAAACTTTAGCCAGGTGCAAAGAGAGGAGAAAGAGCCATCCACATGGATAGATGTGCTAAGGCTATGAGGCAGGAAAAGCTTGGCATGTCTAACATGCTGATAGGCAGCCAGCATGGAACATCAAGGACAAGGGGTGAGGTGGGTGGGGGAGGGGCTTCAGGGCCACAGTTGAGATCTCACTCTTTATCCCAAAGAAAGGCTTTAAGCAAAAGAACGACAGATGAGATTTCATTTTTACTCTACTTGGGCTTTAGGAAAGAATGGACTGAAGAGAGGCAGCATATAACAAGTAATTACTTATTAATTACATTGCTACAAGTTTGCAAGTGCCTAGAAGTGGAGCAGGGTATCATGGCAGCAAACACAACAGGCAGCCCTCACCTATTTCACTTATGAGATGATGATTTAAGAGGTAAACACAGACTAGATTTTGTACACCTTGTTAAGGATTTTTAGATTTTATTCTTAGGGCAAGCGGAAGTTGACCTTGGGTAAGTTGCTGTTCTCTGAGCCTCAGTGTCTTCATTTGAAATGTAAACGGATAATACCTTTCTCAGAGGCTCTTTGCTGGTGTCAACTCAGACAATATCTGTAAAGCACCTTTCACAGCAGTTGAAACAGTAGATAATAGGGTGAGCCATGTGATATTGCTGCAAATACTATATAAATAGAAGCTGCTTTCATATGTTATTATTTGTCACTCCTCTCCTATCCTGACAGGCATCAGGTGATAAAGAGTGTTAGCTACAGGCTCAGAGTTTGAGTTGGAATTCCCAGTGATGTCACACCAGCTGCAGGCCCTGGAACAAGCTACTGAACATTTCCATGTTTCATTTCCTCATTTGGAAAATGGATGCAACAATAGTATTTACCTCATAGTTGTGGTGAAGATTAAGTGAGGTTAAAGAGTTTAGGAAAGTGCTTGGATTAGAATCAGTGCTAAAAATAGCTATTATTATTACTTCATATTATTATTTCTTCATATTGCCTTGTAATGTTTTTCTTGAACAAAAAATACAGTTCTTACACACCTTTGTATCATGGTTCCTCATGAAATACTTATTAAAATTTAAGGGAGAAATCAGAAACAAGCAGACTTAAAGAGCAAAACTGTAATTCAGCATATCTCCATTTCCAGATTTAAGGGGAAAAGACTAGTTGAGAGGAATTAAAAGATTTCTTAGTCACTACATGAATGTCATGAAGAGGCAGCATTATATATTAGAAAGAATGAGGTCTCTTGGAAGACCTAGGTCAGGCCCAGCTCTGCATCCCCTGTCACCTGTAATTGCTCCAAGCTTGTTTTCTCATCTATGAGAGAAGCTGAGAATCCTTTTCCTATCTGCTTCAGAGGGTTATTGGGAGGATCAAATGAGATGCTGTGTGTGACGACTCTGCAAAGTGCTAACAAATGCCACTGGTGGTAGCTCACACTCTGACATCTTCAAAGGCCTTAATGGTGTGCAGGTCAAAGAGCCCCAAGGCTTATGAATTCCAGAATCCCACAGGTTTCCACACAGTATTACTCTGAACTTGAACACAAACATGCACATAAAAGGAAAAAAAGCATGACTACCATGGCATAGCACACCTATGAGACAAAAATTAGTGCTATCTTTGCCACTAACCTGCTGCATGACCTTAGCAAGTCATCTGACTGTTCTAGGTCTTTATGTAGGTCTAAAATGAAGACATTGGGCCAGACCAGTCTGAAACTGTATGCACAAAATTGTATGTATACCTGAAGTATGTGCATTTTTCTATAGCTTTCACTGGATCCTCAGAGAGGTCTATCATCCAGAAGTTAAAAACCTGGAGCCTGAATGATCTCCAAGGCTCATTAAAGCACTATAACACTCTGATTCCGTGACTTCTAAGCAGTCGTCACAGAATGTTATCTTTAATATTACATTCATTTGATACATGAGGAAAGTGAGACTCAGAAAGATTCAATAACCATCTCAAAATCACAGAGCTTTTGTGGTTGAAACTTGGAACCATCTCATTCCAAAGCCTGTGTTCCTCCCACTAACTCCATGCTGTGGTTAACATGGATTTATTTTTAACTCTCAGTATCAATTTTGTACACCCATTCTCTGACCCACCACTTCTCCTCTTTCTCACCCCACTTGGTGCCCCAACTCCTATAATCTTTAACCCCACCAGAACCTACTACCTCTCCACTGCCCCTCACCCCCTGCAGTCCTCTCATCCTTCATTGCTCAGCTGACAGTTCAATGTCAATGTATATAATCACTCCTTTGCATACATCCTCAGCTCCTTCGCCCTTATTTCATCTTCAGAGGTGCCTGCAAACTCACAACTCTGGTTAAATCCAACTCTCCACTTCTTCTGCCCTTGCATCTATGCAGCTCAAAGTGGCAGAGAAAAAGACAGTAATCATACTAACTATTCTCACTTTCAATTCATGATCACCAGCTTCAAGCGGGTCCTTCATGTCACTAGGGATCTCACTATATCTCCCAGGTCCATTCACTCAGCCACAATCTCTTAAGGGGTGATTTTCTATTCTTTCCTTTCTCCTCAACTTTCTCACATCTCCTTCCCCATTCTCTTAGGTGATATTGCTTCCTATTTCACTGAAAAAAATAGAACAGAATTTCTATTAGATTCCTACCACCATATACCCCTACCTACCAGCTCCTGCAGTGACATCCTCTACCTTCTCACCATGCCCTGTCTATGCTCTAGGACCCATTTCCTCTTGCCCACTTGATAATTCTGTTCTGGCAATTACCTCCCCTCTCTCACACAGCATCAACTTTTCTCGAATCCAATGTGTCCAGAACTGAACTCCTGATCTCCACTATAAGTTTCTCTACCTGCAGCCTTCCCCATCTCAGTGGAAGGCAATTCCATCCTTCCAGTCCCTTAAACCAAAAACCTTGGAGTCACCTGATTCCCTTCTTCACACCCCACACCTGATCTGTCAGGCAATCCTTCAAACTATATCCAGAATCTAACTACTTCTCACTACTTCTTCTGCAACCAGAGGTCTAGGTCTCTATCACCAGTATTATAAAACTTGTCTGGATAATACTTCTTCACTCATCTCCCTGCCCCAACCCTCTATTTTGCAAGATGTTTCCAACACAGCAACTAGAGGGATTCTTTAAAAATATAGGTCAGATCAGATTACTCCTCTGCTCACAACTCTTTAGTAGTTCCCTATTTTCATTGAGAACCAAAGCTAAAGTCCTTATTACTACTATTGACACGATCTGGCCACCCCATGCCTATTACCTCTCTACCCTCATTCCCTAATGCTCCCCCTGATTTTCTCTGCCCCAGCCCCTGGAAGGCACACTCCCACCTGAGAGCCTTTGCAATGGCTCCTCCCTCTGCAAGGAGCTCTCTTCTCCCAGATGTCCACCATCAGAATCTCACTGCCTTCCCACTTTTAAGGCTTGGCTCATCATACTCAGCTCAATAAGCCCACCCTCTCTATCCTATTCAATACTATAACCCAATCCCCTACCCCACTCAACACTCTCAATCTTCCTATTCTCCCCTATTTTTTCTTCTTTATTAACACTTATCATCTACTAACACTGTTTAATTTACTTATTTACCATGTTTATTACATATCATCCCTCATACTTTCTTGCCTTCTTTCTCCTCCCCCATAGACCCATAAGGGCAGAGACCTTTGTCTATTTTGTTCTCTGAAGCATCTCAAGCAGCTAGAACAGTGCTTGGCGCATAGATGACCCTCAACAATATTTATTGAATTGAATGAATTAACTGAAGTCTAAGAGATTTAACTATCTCCTGTACCTGCAAGTTGTACTTGAAGTTCCTATAAAAAATTAAAGAGTGACTAAAGAGAAAAATGAAAGCTATGAGGTCATTACAGAGACTGTAAACCCAAAACAGTTTCTTACCATCCTTCGCATATGCCACACAGTACACAGTATCTTTGTGTCCCTTTAGGGGTTGAAGTAAGGTGCCATCAGAGGTATCATAAACCTGGCAAGAAAGAGACAAGAGTACAGATTATCCACATGGCATCCATTAGTTAGAATTTCTACAGGTTGCTGCTATTTTTGTTTTAACAACAAAACATTTGTCAATATTCTAAATGTGTATCAAGTAAAAACTATACTGAGAAACCAGAAAGAATGTGGCTTAAACTTGGGAAATCTAAGAAGTGGAGGTCCCAATTCTATGCATTTTATGACCAGGAACATACCATTATTCCTTGAGAAACAAAAATTCACTCTGTGATACTTCTCTACAAACTTCTCTCATTCTTATGTGAATTTGGACATATTACCATTTGAGCTAGGCTCTCTCAGATAAAGCCAGCACATAGAAGAGCCACCTCACCATGGTTAAATTTCAATGCTAGCCCTGGCCCTAATACCAACATCATAGAGGATGTTTCATATTTGCTACCAAGAGTTCAAAAGTCACAGACCTGAACTCTGTCTGGGTTTGCAAATCAAAGGGCATGTCATAAAACTCAGCTGTAATGTGGATTTAGGATATTTAACAGCTGTGTAACACCCAAAACTATGTGGAGATGTAAAAAAACACACCATCTGACTAATCAAGGCAAACCCCTCCAAAAATGGTTAGTGTTGGAGAAAATAATGTTGGGGAAAAAAAAAACAAAAAACCAACCCTAAAAGGATATGGACTGTTTACTCTGGAGAGAAGTCTGCAGAACAATTTAACCATGATTTTAAGATTATGTAGTTACCATACAGAGAATGGAGATCAGTCTGCATATCTAGAGACAACAGAGCAAGAGGAAGTTGATTTACGCAGGAGGAAGACGAGACCATGCAAAGGTTTTTAGGTCAAACATAAAGAGTTCTCTGAAAATTACTTTTATACACTGGGATAGGTTCCAAAGGGAGATTATAGTCTTTGAAAACATGAAAAATAAGACAGCATCCATATGGAATTGTTTAGGTAGGCCAGTGCCTAAAAGTTGGGGTCAGGCTATCTGGCTTCTCATGGAGGGAGTCCCATTCACTCATGTTGCTTGAATTTTTCAGGGAGACAAAATGTGAACTGACACCAGCCCAGTTTCAAAGGCATTTTGATTAATTGTTTTCAGCGTTTTATGGGTGTCTCAAGCTAAAAAGGGAAAAATTAATGACTCCAAAGGAGGTATTGTTCACAGGTTCCTATCTGATAGACAGTTTACTTACCTGTTTTAAATAGCTCATTTCCTTCCCTATTAAAAAGTAATGACTGGTTTTTCCGCCCTTGCCTTTTTTTTTTTAATCTCAAAAAAGAGTCAAATTTCAGAGTACTTACAAGAGGGAGAGGAAAAAAAGCACTCAAAAAGGAAACTCAGACAAAATCCTACCAGTAATCTGTTTCCTGCAGCCAAAATCAGTTGGGTTCCATCAGGCTTAAATGCGAGGTCATATATACTAAACAGGAGACAAGACAAAAGGATAATTAAAAACCAAAATGATGAGGTCTGCTAATGGTCAGGAAAGTAAACTTTACTTCCATTATAAAACACTGCTAGTATTTGAGGGAGAAAAATAATGGCTAAGAATTGCATTTGGTTGCAAATTTAATTCAACCACCACACCTTAGCAGCCCACTCAATCACGATCCACTGGGCAGTTAGCTCTACATCCCAGTTTCCACTTGTCCAGAAGCCAGGTGCCAGATATAATTCAAATGTTCAACAGTTGAGGACACTAATTCTCCTAATAATACCATAAAGGATAGACAACCTGAGAGAATGTGTGAGGGCTAGTAAATTCACATCTGTGAAAAAATTGGTCCTTTATTGAAATAGCATAACTATTTCCAATTAATTGGATACTTACTGAATGCCTCTGAGATGCTAGGCACTAACATATACAAAATTCATAAATCATAATCCTTCCCTGCCCTCAAAGAAATTACCATCCAGGGGGAAGGTGTAACTCAGACACATTCACAAAGAACTACTATATGTGATCAATTCTAAAGTACACATTTTCACATCCCTGAGGTTGGGATTTTTCTTATCATTGAAGACATGTCAATTTAACTGACCTCTTAGATGAAACACAGAATAACACTGTGATAAAACCTTTAAGAGATACATTAGAGCATATAAGATTCAGAGAGGGAAGATAACAGTATTCTGATTTGGAAAGAAGACCAGAAAAAGCTTCACGAAGAAAACAGTATTTGAAAAAGGTAGGGCTTTTGAGACACACAGATTAGGTAGGTGTAGCATTTCAGGCAGAGAAAACAAAAGCAAAGACATGAAGGGGGAAATAGTAATCTCATTTGATTGAAACATCTGGCTATGTGCAAGGCAGTAGGGAGAGATAAGGCAAGAAAAACAGGCTGGAGCCATATTACAAAAATTCTTTAATGCCCCAGACACAGGGTTTCATTAGTTCAGGTGACTGTAGTAAGAATGTGTCGGGCAGCACTGCCAACACAGTTTATTGCCAAAGTTTAGCAGGGGATAAATTTACATAGTACCTGTCAGTAATCTAAAAATATACACCCCTGGTAACAGTACTTGGAGCATTTACCACAGGGAGATCCCATGCTGAATTCTTCAAATGCATTATTTTGTTTCATCCTCAGAAGAATTTTATGAGGTAGGAATTATTACCTGATCTTGCAGTTGAGGACACCATGGCTCAGAGGGGTCAAGTACCTTGCTCAATATCATACAACCAGCAAGTGAAAGGGCCAGAATTTCAAATCGGGTCAAACTCTAGAGTCTGTGCTATATTGCCTTTCACTCTCTTAAGTGTGACACATCTCTGTTACCCTTAATGTTTTAATAATAACAGTAGTTAACATTTATTGAGCACATTTATTATGTGCTAAGTACAGTTTAAATGCTTTACATGCATTGACTCAATCCTCACAACAGCCTTACACCTATTTTGCAGATGAGAAAACTAAGGTACAGAGACATTAAATAACTTGCCCAAAAATAAACTGCTACTGAGTGAAGGTGGAGCCAGAATTCAACTCCAGACAGTCTGGCTTGGAAGCCCATACTCTAACCATTATGTTTTGTAGCCTTCATTAGCATTACTATTAGGATATGTCATAGTTGACAAAATAATTAGCAATAGTTTTCATACTTCACCAACAGCAAAAAAAAAAAAAAAAAAAAAAAAAAAAGGAGGGGTGGTATTATCACCAACTCAAGGCATTATATGTAGAATTCAAAAGGTTTCTACACAGGTTCCATTGACTTCAGAAGAATCCTCTAACAAAAATAATTCTTCACATATATTCAACAGTTAAGAACTGTTAAAGAGTACAAACTTACATTATCTCATTTGATCCTATGATAACATAAAGTAGTAGACAGGCTAGACACTACTAGCTCATTTTTATCAATGAAGAAACTAAAGTACAAAAGCAAGTCATGTGTCTGATGTCAGATAGCTGGTTGATGGAGAAGCTGGGACAAGCCTGATTGTTATACCCTTTCCAGCTGGGCATCCCTCTTGATAGAAGCAACACAGACCCTGAGTTCTTCAGTTTCCTCACTGTTACGTAGTAACAGACTTGGCCTTCCTGTTTCTCAGGCTTTCTTTTCTGAGTCTGCGGGGGAAATGTACTTGGTGCATTTTACACTTTGAGATGTTGTGTGGTAGATTGAAAAGTAGAGGGGAGGTAGGGCCAGAAGAGCTGAACTCCTGTCTGAGCTTTCGTCTTCACCTACAAAACAAGGATAGGGAGCTGTGTACAAGCTAGCCTTGCACAAAGCACCTGACACCTGTGGGTTGTATAATAAGGTATTTTTGGAGGGGATCTGCATCTCTCTTTTATAGTCATCCTTCAATGTGCAGCTCCCTTTCTGTCTTGTACATATCTGAGCTCATCAAAGTGGTTCCTGGTGACCTCGTCTTCATAATGATTATTTGGGGTTGAATTATCAGCAAATCATTTCTGAGCATCTCATTTAGGCCAAGCCTTAAATCATCTTCCTCTCAGATGTGAAAATTCATTTTCTCCAAATTTCTTGAAATTTGTCTTTCTAAAGTATAACATAATATCTGATTTACCCCAATCAAAATACTTACTGTACTTAGAATCTGTACAATTCAATTTAGCTCTGAATTATATAATTTTATGTGTTATACTGTTTCAGATATTATCTTGTGCCCTTAATTATAGTCATGCAATTTGAGGGTAACGACCCTGTTTTAGACATTTGTGGACCCATGTGCATGGCACTGTCCTAGATACATAATGAATAATCAATAAACTGACAAGATTTTATCTTGAACTACTCAGACTTTAACAAGATCACAGACACTCAGAATGGAAAAACCCTAGTCTTGTCATATAGTCTTAACTCCCCTACCAGGGCAAGAATTCCCTATAGATGACCATTCAGCCTCTGTTTGAACACTTCTAGGGCTGGGGAACTCACCCATCTACAGGTAGTCTATTGTACTGTTGGATGACTCTCTCTCCCACCCTGCCCTCTTTTATGGAAAAAAAAAAATACATGGTCAAATTTCATTTCAGAGAGACAGAGGGTGAGTCCTGCAAATTGTCCTCTGCCAACCCTATGCTCACCATCAGCTGAAGTCTCAAGATGCCTCTCTAAAACCTGCATGATCTGACCCAGCCCCATTTACTTGCTTTGGTATCTTAGGCAAATTATGTCACTTTGTTAAGTCTAGTTTCTTCATTTAAGGGGTAACAATTCCAACTTCAAAGGTTGTTGTGGAGATTAAACAAGATAACACATATAAACAGTCTGGCCTACAGCAAGCACTCAGTAAATACTAGCTGGTGTAAATGGAGGGTTATAGAAGATGACGACCTGGCTAAAATAAAGTGGGCTTGCCAAATAAGGCATCACAGTAGTGATGAACCTAGAGCAGTGTTTTTCAGGGAGAAAATGAGGGAGTTCAGAGAAGAATTAAGAGCATTTGGGAAGGAAGGGCCTTTGGATATGAAAATGGAGTTTTCAGCTGAACTGAAAAGCATAAATTTAAATGTTAGCAATTAGAGGTGAGGGTAAGTAGGACCAACTAGTTCACAATTTGATATAGAAGATAATTGGGAGTCACTCTAGGTTTATGAGAAGTAGAGTAACAGATCACAGCAGGAGGACTCAAAAAAGAATTTCTGCTGATATGTGAAGGCTATGTTGGTTTGGTTGTGGAAGACTAATCTTTGATATCTGGGATTTTTTTTAGTTCTAATATCCATTTCTTATGGTTTTTTTTCTTTTGCCTCCTTCTGGGGTATAAGCTGGCATGTGTAGCTGCCATAAGGACTGCTAGTCTACAGAACTCATGCAGCCCCTAATCTAACAGGCTGTTTCAAATTTGTCATGAACCCAAATCAAATAACCAATCTTCATTCATTGTTTATTCACTCATCCATTCATTATATCATGGAGGGCCATGACATCATTTTCAGTAGGCTCCAAACGAAATCTATGGCCAAGGAGAATCTCAGGAGTCATTGGATGTAATGAATTCCTGAGTTCCGGCTACAAAGAAGAGCTAAATGTTGCTTCATCTTGATGGGCTAGAACGTATGATGACTTGATTTGAACTAAAGAAAGCTATTACACCACCAACAACAAAAACAAAAAAGTAGAAGCAGTAAGCTAGGTGTTTCAAGAAAAGTGGGGTATAGAATACTGCTAGAGAAAACAGACAATTCTTTGTGTTTAAGATGCAAATAAACATCTCCCATTTATGTTGCCTGCCTGACTCCTGCAGGCATTTGAGTTTGTAGCTTCTGTAATAAAAATAAAAATTAATGTAGTGGCTAAAAGCACTGGCTTTGGAGTGAGAAAGACCTGAGCTTGAAAGCTGGCTCCAGCAATGACTCACTGTGTGACCCTGGCAAATTAATTACCCTCTCTGTGCTTTATTCTACTCATATGTAAAATAGAGGTAATTACAGTACCGACCTCAGAGGGCTGTTGTGAGGTGGTGGTAGTGAGATCAAAGATATGAAGTTCTTAGCCAGTGCCTGGCACATAGTAAGTGTTAGCTATTATTAGTGTAGAGTACAAAAGAGAGAGCAACCATCTCCAAAGGGAGCCTTACAGGATGTTCAGGATTTCAATGTGAGATGAGGGAAAAAGGCATGCTTTCTTCACACAGAAAGGCCTAAGAAAAGACATAGAGGGAATAGCTAATATCCTGTCCAGTGGCCAAAACTTCACAATGAAGCTGAAAAGAGCATCTAGGAAGATTTTGAAAGTCAGGCTAAAGAGAACTATCCAGTAAGTTAGTATTTCCCAAAATGTATCATTATTTGATGGATTTAGGTGATAAAAATGGATTAGGACATTAAATAACATTGAATCACAAGGTAAGAAAATTATTCTCTTTCAAACTTTCTAATTAAGCATGGGAAGACGGCTCAGTTTGATGCTATTCATCTCAAGCACATCTCTGATCATACTTGCAAATCTCCAGTTCCAGACAGTAGACCACGGGCTTAAAGGCTTCCTAGCAACAGTAGCTAGCTACAACTTATAACACTGTTTTGTTTCTCCTTTCTTTAAGTTTTACAGTTATCTTATGTATAGCAAGTGATATTAATTTTTAAATATGGAGCAATAAAGTTTCTTTGTAAAGTCATAAAATGTAAAATCCTAACCAAGTGTAAATAAAGGAAACAATTTAGAGAAAAATGTCAAGTAAATAAGAGTATGGTTAATATGTGGATATGGGAAAAATTGGAGAAACATCGTTGTGGCTGTCAGATGAGCTCGGGATGGATTGTAAGGGAGCGACAAGACCAGATTTTGCTTATGTGTGAAACCGCATCCACAGGCCACTACCTCACGCTTGGTACATCCCTTTGCCCCCTCTCCAGGTCTCAGTTTCTCTGCCCATAAAGGGGTGGGGAGGGCGACCTTACAGTCGCCTAGACCCAGGTTTCTGTGCCCTCAGCCTAGGCCACAGTCCCGTTGCCCTTGGCAACCACAAGAATCCACACGATGGCTCCCGCCGCCCCCGCGGAGCTCGGCCTCCCACTCCTCCCGAACTGCCCTGCTCCTCACCACTGCTCAGCTTTATCTCTCCACGTCAACACGGCCCTCATCGCGGCTTCATTCACGCCTCGGGCCCCTCCTCCCAGCCTCAGCAACAAGGCCCTCTCCACCAGCCACTTTGGCTACCTGCGCTACCCTGGCAACGCACATGCGCAGTGTGCTACGCGCGCGGCAGAGTTCCGAGTGCGCATGTCTAAAGGGAGAGCTAATAAGGGCGCAAACGCGAAGTTGGAAGGGGAGCCTAAAAGGCGTCTGCGCAACTGGGCTCGTGCGATTGGTTGGAATGAGTAGGGGCGGTGCGTCTTCTTTCACAAGGGATTCGATTGGCTGAGCTGTAGCCGACTGGGCGGCCGGAAGGCGCCAGCGGAGGCTGTCAGACTTTCCCTGCTCTTAGCTTTAGATTTGGGCCTGACTCTGAGCTGAAGAAGTTTTCACATCTAATTCTGCTCTATACCGACGGCGTCAAATCCTGTCGGCCCATTGGTGCAGCGGGAGCCCGCTTGAGGGGTCACGACTGTGATGGAGAGTCCGAGCCAGGGGAACTGTGAAACTGCCCCCTTGGTCACCTCCAGTGAACGCCTAGTCCCAGAGCGGCCGTGTGACCTCCGGCAAGTTATTTTCCCCTTTCGAGCTTCACTTTCACCACCTGTAAAATGGGAGAGGGGGACTAAAATGCGGATGGGCCTTTCTAACCTAAAGTCAATAGAGACCTCGAGGCTTAAGGATTAGTTACTAGGAGTTAAGGGGAGCTCAGGTACTATTCCAGTGGGCTCAGCCCTGGGGTGCTCCCGATTTTCCTTACCCGAAATGACAAAGGAGCTGGAAGGAGCAGGGAAGTGATTCAAGGAAAGGTCTGCTTGGGTTGGAGAATCTTAGGAAGGCATTGGAGGAAATGTCATGTTACGTAGCCCGGGGCGCTCCAAAAATGGGTCCTATGAGAAGTAACAGGAAGCTACAATCATGTATTGAGTAGTTGTATATGTGCAATCTGGGGCGAAGATGATACTTTTCTCTCAAAATGGAATCCTCAGAACTACTTTAATAGAGATGTTACCTCCTTTTCACAGATTAAGAAAGACATTGAGAGGTTAAGTAACTTGGGTCACACAGCTAGTAAGTGCAGAGCTGGAATTTGAACCCAGTCTAATGACTAAAGTCTTTTTTCACCAGGTTTGTTTCCTTATCTCTAAAATTGTGAACTATATAATTTCTCAAGATCCACTGAACTCCCCTAAATTATTTAACCTCAGATTACATCAGAAGACCTTGATTTTATTTCTGGTCACTAGCTCTCAGTTTCCCTATTTGTAGAAAAGAAGTTGGGTTAGACATCTTGAGGGACCGATCCAACTTTTAAAATGTATGATTTAAATGATTAAGATACATTCTGAAGTTTTTCAGTAATAATAGTACAGGCAGAGAAGAAATAGACCAATATTTAGTAGATCTGAGTTCTGGTATCAGCTCTGAAAATAACTTAATCTTCCTGCCATTCAATTTATCAATAAAATTAGACAAATCTTTGTCCTACCAAGAATATAAGAGATTTGAAAATTCTTTGTCAGAAATTATTTACCTTTTGGAAGGCTACAGCATCTGATGAAAGTGATAGACACTCTCCTCTAGAAAAATGCGTATATATATAAATTTTACCTCACTTATTTGAAGAAGAGGAAGGTGCCTCACTAACTCCTTTAAGCAGTTCTTTTTAAACTTATGCTAAGTGTCACCAGAAATCTTTATAATAGTCCTATTCAATGACTAATAAAAAAGTTTCTAGCAAGTACCTTGAGCTTTTCATTGTGCAGAGATTCCTAACCTTTTTTAACTCATGTTGAAGGACAGGAAGACTTCGGAGGGCAGGAAGATACTACCATAATACTGGTCCATACTGATTATAATCTGTTCCATAACCCAAATAGTCTGTGTGGTTCCTGCTCTGTCATGGATTGAAATTGAATAGGCACAGTAAAATAAATTTTAAATGAGCTAATTATTTGTACTTTGTTTTCTCAGAAAGGAAGATGCTGCTGTGGGATCAGAAAGAGTAGAAGATGAGAAACAAATAGTGATAAAAAGTAGCAGTGAGTGTAATACCCTGCTACAAGAACCCATTGCTGCTTCTCAGTTTGGTGGTACTGAAATAACAGAATGCCATAAGTCTGTCCCATGTGGATGGGAAAGAGTTGTGAAGCAAAGGGTATCTGGAAAAACAGCAGGAAGATATGATGTATATTTTATCAGGTGAGTATGCAAGGTGCTAAATTTGTCTGGACAGATAGTGGGAAAGCATAGCAGGTATCTTGACTTTTTTCTATTTTTACCATAAAACCTTTATCAATTCTACTCCTTCAGTGTCACTAGTTAGTTTTATTAAGTGGTTTAGGGACAAGTACATAAATTTTATTCTACTGTGAATGGTTAATGTAAGGTTGCACTGAAGTTATATTTGTAAAGTTATACTATCATATTCCTCATAGGGGAAACTATTTAAAAGTACCATTTTATAACTGTTTTGATTTTAAATGACAAAAGTCCATGACAATATTTGGAAATTATTAATTAAAAATCTGAAATGTGGTCCAATTCTTTTTAAAAGTTACTTTAATTTACCAGCAGTAAGTTTCCTTTAATATCATTTTCTAGCCCACAGGGACTGAAGTTCAGATCCAAAAGTTCACTTGCTAATTACCTTCATAAAAATGAAGAGACTTCTCTTAAGCCAGAAGATTTTGATTTTACTGTACTTTCTAAAAGGGGCATTAAATCAAAATATAAAGACTGTAGCACGGCGGCTCTAACATCCCAACTACAAGATGAAAGTAGCATTTCAAACCGGAACCTCAGGACAAGAAGCAGGTGGAAGAAAGATGTATTGCCTGTGCCAAGTGGTAGTTTGGAATTGCAAGAAAGCAGAGAACTAGCTAATGTTACTTCCATTCATTTGCTTTTGAAAGAGAATGAGAGTGTTAATGATGTTGACTCCAAAAAGGTTAGAAAATCCAAAAGAAAGGTGACTATTCTGAAAGGAATTCAAATTAAAAAAACTAAAACTGGGTCCCAGGAGAGTCTTCTGGATTCTGTTCAAAGTAATATAAAAAGAGAATCTGTGTATAATAAGGTAGAAGCTGAAAGTGAACCTGTTGTACAAGAAAATCAGCTTGATAGAACTTTCTGCATTTCTGACACCAAAACAAGCGACAAGACCTTCAATGTGACCAGTGAAGAAAAGAGACTTATAAAAGAAAAATCATTGAGTTCAAGATCAAATTTTAGTTTTGAACAAATAACTTCTGGCATCATAAACAAATTATGTTCAACCAAAGAAGCAGAACACAAGGAGAAGTGCGAGGATACCATTTTAGAATCTGAGGAAATAAAAACTAAAGTAGAAGTTGGAGAAAGGAAAGAACATTTGCATATTGACAATTTAAAATGTGGCTCTGAAATGGACAACTGCTTACAAACTGAGAAAGAGTCTACTGTGAAAATATGTCAAGGTATTCAGTGCATTAAAGTGCTAGTAAACATGGGATGAGCTTATACTCCCAGATACCGTATTTTATGCCTGTACCCAGTTAGGATATGGTAGTAGAATGAAGAAATAGGCCATATGTCAGATACATTCTATCATGGCTGGGACCAACTCCTAGTACCTTGTCTAATCCATTTTCAAGCCCCTTCCTATGACAGGGAATCAGCTGGCTGTTGCCTTAGTGTCCCCAGCAAAGGAGAATTGTTCATTAACCGCTGTTACCATCTCTCCCTGGTGCAGCAGCTGGAACTCTTCTCAACAGTGCTTTCCCTTTTTCCCATCTTCTTTCTAGCCAATAATCTTATAACTTTAGGGAAAATGAAACAGTTTCACTCGTTAAGGGGTTTGGGGAAGACTCCTTTTTTATAGATAAACTGGTTGAGAATCGTTAGTCTTCTTTGCACCCCTCCTGTTACTTATTACTGATGTGTGACTTCCAACTGAATTTCGTACATGTCATAGTCATTTTAATATTCTATTATGTTTTGCTTCTCTCAGCAGCTTTAGAGCTCTAAATAATAAAACTATACTCACATAGTTCATCTATTATTTGTAATATGCTCTTAATACAGAGTTCAGAGCTGAGCAATTTTTCCTTTATAATACCCCATTGAATAAAAGATAAAAGGAGACCTTTTGAGCAGCTTAGTATTATTCATTATGCCATTATGGTATAATGAATAACTTTTAAAGGACAGTAATAATTACTTAAAGTCAATTTAGGAGACAGCCTGGAAAAATTGGTGGAGCAACAGGTTAGATTCCTACTCTCAGTCCCACTCATAATTTTATGTCTTTGCTGTGCCTGGAATTTTACCACCTTTAATGGAGATGGCCATATATATCTAGGAACTGCATAAGAATTCTTCAAGTCTGTTCTTTAAAGCCTTTGAGCTTCTTAAAACCTTGAGGCTTAGTTATTTATTTAGATTTATTGCTAGTATAGTGGACAAATTAAATATTAAAAACACTCTTTGCAACTACAAAAGAAGTATCTATTCATCCTATAAAAAGTCCAGTTCTCAACATAAGATGAAGTGTTTTTAGGTTAATAGACGTCCAATGGAATAGTAAAGACTTTCCCATTGGGTTAGGTAGAAATTGTCAAGTAAACTGAGCTTTCAGTCTCCCAGTAATAAAGAAGGCTAATTAGTAATTATAGGAATCCACAGAAAAAGTTATCAAATAGCTAGTAAGCAGTTTCCTTTGTTCTAAATCTTTTTTACCTTCTACTAGGCCTTACCTTTTCAAACTAGAATAGCAGTAAACACTACACTAATTATCTGGAGACTGGGATACTTATCCCAGTATCCCAGTAATATGCTCTTAATACTTATCCCAGTCTCCACTCACCTACTATTGTTTTGGAATCGTTGCTTAATTTCTAAGCCTTCATCTGTAAAATGGAGGTAATAACCCTCACTAATGCTATTTTCATATCAAGAATATTGTAAAGTAAAACGAGAAGTGAAAAAGATGGCTTTATGCTATACAAATACAAGGTATTATTAACTGACATTCAAATTTAAAAGGTATGGCTAAAGGAAGTATTAAATGTGATGATTTTAGAAGCTTGGAAAGCTTGATGACGCTGGTCAGTCTTTGTTAAATTAACCGAGCTTCCCAGTAGATAGTGGTCTTAGGTGTTCCAAAGCCCAAATCAATGGTTTTGAAATTTTGGAAAATATAAAAAATTAAAGAAAGAAAAATGACTATTCAGCAACAACTATTATACTGTTTTGGTTTATTTTAGTCTAATCTCGGTATTATATATTTTTCTTTTTCTTTTTAAATTGGGATCATATATAGAATATTGCCGTTTTTCACCTGTTAGTGATTTGAGAAGATCTCCATAATATAGTCTCAAGAATATTTTAATGACATTGTACAAATGTGTCATTATTTAAAATATTTCATATGATTTCCAATTTTTCAATACTATGAACTCTAAACGTAAATCATAAAGAACTAGTGTAACACCGTGGTTAAAGGCCTGAACTCAGGAACCACACTATCTGTATCTTAATTTCAGCTCTGATACTTAGCCTTGGGTAGTCTACTTAGCCTCTCTCTATCTCAATTTCCATATCTGTAAAGTGGAGATAGAATAGTACCTACCTCATAGGTCAGTAGTAGGCTTAAATTTGTTAATTTTTGTAAAGTGCTTAGCATAGTGACTGGCATATACTAAATGTTTTATAATAGTAATTATTATTATTATCTCTGAATATTTCTTAAGGCTAAACCATAGATTCTATAAACAATGTTCACTGTTCCTTTTCAGAAGACACCATCCCACGGACACAAACAGAAAAAAGGAAAACAAGCCTATATTTTTCCAGCAAATATAACAGAGAAGGTATCTCTTTCTCCATCAGCAAATCAGATATTAAATCTGTTTCAGATGTCCAACTCTGATGCAGTGTGTTTGTTTAGCTCTTAGTCCCCCACGACGCAAAGCCTTTAAGAAGTGGACACCTCCTCGGTCACCTTTTAATCTCATTCAAGAAACACTTTTTCACGATCCATGGAAGCTCCTCATCGCTACTATATTTCTCAATCGGACCTCAGGTTTGTGGATTATTTTAATCTTTGCCTTAGTAAAGACAGTGTGGTGAGGAGAAAGAGCATTGAATTGATTAGGAAGTCTGGGTTCAAGTTTAATTTTAAGTTGGTGTGACCTCAGGCCTTCCCCTTTCAACCCTCAAACTCTTCACCCATGAGAAAGTTAGACTACATGACATCTAACAGTCTTTGTAGCACTAAGGAGCAGATTTACATTTATTTTCTACTTCCAAATTAGTTTTGGTTATCAATTAAAATAAGTTACATAACATCCATCTACTTTCAGTCATGTATAAAAGCATTTTTTCATTGAATGCTTTTTTAAATGCCATTAACACCTTGTGTTCTATATGCTTTTACACTAGTTAATCTGATGATCTGATTATTTAAAGACTAATATTATGCAGGTCCAGGTTTTAGCATAATCTGGACTGTTAACCAAATAGGTTATTGGTGTTTTTTTACTCTGAAAGTGGTTTTTGGTTCAGATAGTGCTTCTCATAAGTGATTTAAAAAGAAAAAAAAAAGTTCTGTACAAAATTTCTAGATGAGGAAGTCCTCAAACCTAAATCAGCCCATCTACAGGCTCATAATCACATAGTTATCTTTACTTTCCAGGCAAAATGGCAATCCCTGTGCTTTGGGAGTTTCTGGAGAAGTATCCTTCAGCTGAGGTAGCAAGAACCGCAGACTGGAGAGATGTGTCAGAACTTCTTAAACCTCTTGGTCTCTATGAACTTCGAGCAAAAACCATTGTCAAGTTCTCAGGTACTTTCCCATAAACTCAAAGGAATAAATATAAACTGCCTATTTAAGACAGCCACACCTTAAACTTTAATCTCTTTCGATGCTACATTAATAGAGATCATTCAACTCAAGCAGTGAAGACATTTGAAAACAGTCCACTTGCCCTAAACTACAGTCTCCCATCAACCCAGGCAATACATCTTTGTCCAGCACTGGGTCAGGCCATGTGAGCATAATTAGAGGAAGAAGTCAGTGAAGCAGAAAGATCAGTCAATCTCAGGACATTACCTCTGTCTAGTTAGCACAAAACAATAATGGTCAGTAAGTGGCAGATAAAAAGTTCAGAAAGAGGTGCTTTGGCAATTCAGAAGAAAGAGCAATCACAACTGGGGTTGTTAGGAAAGATTCTTTCCTGTCACTTTCAGCTATTCTCTCCATCCAACCCCCCATCACCATACATTTGGGGAAAGAATCTTCCTGAAAACTGGCCTGATATGTGGGCTGTTGTATTCGCAGATGAATATCTGACGAAGCAGTGGAGATATCCGATTGAACTTCATGGGATTGGCAAATACGGCAATGACTCCTACCGAATTTTTTGCATCAATGAGTGGAAGCAGGTGAGGCCCACTTGCAGCCAGAACATATTGAGCACATTTTGTCTCTGAGATAAAATAAGTCCACCATCATTGCTATAGCTATTTCTTGGACACATATGCCATTACAGTCATATCCAGTTTTGTTCCAAGCTTGCAGTACAGCAGGTGGTATGGGGTTATTGGCAGCAGGAAGGAGACCCATAGATATTCCCAAGTCCATAAAAACTCCTTGATGTGGCCTCTGACTGACCTCCAGCAGTTAGTTATCACTTGGCCCTATTCCTGTCATTCTCATTTATGTATTGTCTCTAAGCCTGATGTGGTTTTCCTCCTGTCACAATCATACTAGGTTGCAAAAGTACACCACTGAAGGAAAGCAGGCAGGTTTGAGTTTGGAATGCATGCTTGTTGGGTTTCTCTCAGTGTTCTCAGGCTATTTTTGTGGTAACTAAGTCCTACTTCAGTTGCCCATTCTATTGAGTTTACCCAGCACACAAGGTTCTAGGTGGTGTCCTGGCAGCTGATGGGCACTGCCAGGTTGCCTGTTACACTGTCCTCTTAGTCTGTGACTGCCCTAAAGCATTTAGGTAATAGGTTTGGCCAAGTCCATACTTGCTCCACCATTTATTGTGACTTGAGCAATCCATTTAACTCTCAGAGCCTATAACCTCCTACTGGAAAATGGCATATTAATACTCGATTATGTTATCACCACTTCACACCTTGGATTCTGGTGAATATTAGTACTAAATCAGAAAGTACTTCATAAATTGTAGAGGATTACCTTAATGTAAGATATAATTTTAAAATTTACGAGTCCCATTAGTTTAAAGGTTGTAATTTCCAGGTATGTTATCATAATGTACTGCTCTCCCACTATATCTTTAAAAAGCCAATTTAAAAAATGTATTTCTGACTAACTTACATAAACTTCTGTCTCTTAATTTCTTCCAGGTACATCCTGAAGACCATAAGTTAAATAAATATCATGACTGGCTTTGGGAAAATCATGAAAAATTAAGTTTGTCTTGAAACGCTGAAGTTTCCAAACTCGTTTTTTATATATTGCTTTGCACTTTGATTCTTCAGAGCTCCATTCAGCCAACCAACTACCTTTCCAAGTGTATAGATTTTAATCAGCCCAACTAGAAACCTAATTATGTTTTCTTAACGCGTGTGCCACTAGTGGATCTTTGCTACTGAATGTGCTACATGTTTTGAGATCTTTTTAAAATAAATTGTTATTTGACAACAATCCTAAAAATGCATATGACTTTTACAATAATGAAATGTGATTTGAAAGTGAAAAAAAAACCTTTCTAAACTCAATAAGACAAAGCAAAGTTTTGTCAGCCTCACTTGAGGAAAGTTTAGACTTTGTTTTCTTTCTATAAAAATGATACTGTACAATTGTTATATGAAGAAACAAAGAGTTCACAGCCAAAAATGTAAAAAGATATTACAGTAAGTATTAGAGAGTTAATTTTAAGAAAAATATGTTTACTAAAAAGAGCTAACCCTCAAAGAAAAATAAGATTCTTTTATCATGTGTTAGATTTTAGGAATTGGATATTTGACCCCAGTATCCATTTGATAACCTAATGTGAATAGCTGCCTGCAGCTCCATTTCAGAGTATCGGCTTCTGGCTCATGCATGTTACTTTAATCCCTTTGTAAGAACTCTAGCATTTACCCATCTCTCATCTTCCAGCTGGAGATCAGGAGCTTTTAAGTGTTATGTCATTTTTAATACAGGTTTTGTAATGTTATAGCTAAAATACTGAAATATTTGCCTAGAAAAAAACACCAAACCAAAAAAAAATCCTGTTAGTAAGTCTCAAAGACCAATCACTATTTTAAGGTATAATTTGAAAATTAAATGGATTGAATAAGTGAAAAATAAATATTGTGAGGAAAACTACTTTTGTTGTAGGGTGATGTGTATGAATAGAATGCAGTATGCTACAGAGCTCATTGGTTGTTTCCATTTTAGCAAGCAAGTTTGTTTTTAGAGAGGGATGGATTATGACCAGAGAACAGGAAAACTGGCCACACAGACACCCCACGGCAAACAACCTCTTTATAACTTCCTATCACATTTTTATTTAACAAACATCAAAGTAGTGTTCACTAAGTGCAAAGTTCTATGCTGGGGAGTAGCACAAAGATGAAAAGGCTCTGTAGAGACCTTCACAGGAAGAGGGAAAGGCACACACAATAATAAAGGGTAACAAAGTGGGTAAGGGGGGAACAAGGTGCCCAAACACTGCAGCTAGGAGAATAGAGAGGTCCCTGAAACCCCAGGCCATAACTGGAGTTGGAGGCCAGGGCAGCCTCACCAAGCTTAGGACATTGGGTGTGTCTGCTGTCAAATCCCATCCCTCATCTCCATCAGGAGTGCCACAGCCAGGCCTGGCTTTTTCCCTTTGCCGAAGGTGAAGTTTCCTGACCTCTACCTATTTCCTCTTCTCCAGAATAGGCTGGTGGTGCCTACCTCCCAGGGTTGTTATGATTATGATGGTCTGAGTGTCTGCCTCAGGTTGTAGAGAGGGTCACAAAGAATGCATTTCAGTCACAGCAGTACCTTATGCAGAGTAAGCACTTGTGTTTTGAGGGTTTTTTAAAACTTTATTGAAACAAAATTCACATAAAATTCATCATGTAACCATTTTAAAAGTATACAATTTAGTGGTTTTTAGTACATTCCCAATACTATGCATCCATTCTCATTAATTCCAGAACATTTCCATCGGCCCCCCCCCAAAGAAACTCTGTACCTGTCAGCAATCAAACCCAATGCCCCCACACCACCCTAACCCCCAGCATCCGGCAACCACTAATCTACTTTGTTTGTCTATGGCTTTGCCTATTCTGGGAATTTCTTATAAATGTAAACATATAATATGTGGCCTTTTGTGTGTGGGTTCTTTTACTTAGCGCAATGTTTTCAAGGTTCAAGGCAACATATATATCAGTACTTCCTTTTTATGACTAAACAATATTCCATTGTATGGATAGACCACCGTTTATTTATTCATTTATTAGCTGATTGACATTTCAAGTGTTTATTATTAATACTCCACTTCTCAAGTTCTGTAATTTCAAACCGTGGTATCCATTTTTACCCGGGCAAAGCATACAAAAACTGCCTGTCTTCCACCACGACTCATTTGGGTTCCTACAACCACTCTGGAGGACGCAGGGCCTGTTCTTTGAATGAGGACACTGAGATGGAAAAATAGAGACCAGCCAAAGATCCCACGATTTACTGGAAAATCAGGGATTTATTACTGCAGATACAGGGGCCACTAGGCTAAACTAAGAAATCCTCCCTTTCCCAAGCCCGGAACTCCGCTCCGCTAAGGTTTCCTAACGCCCCTCCCAGGACTCGTGGAGGGAATCTAATTCGCATGCGCTCAGTCCAGGACAAATCCACCCTCTGCAGGCCTTCCGACACGTGGTGACGCTCAGCCAATCAGCGTGAGGTGTCTGTAGTCCTAGCAACAAACGGTTTCTAAGCTGTGCGTGTTTCAAGTCTTTCGCAAAACTTAGCAATTACTGTTTTTCAGGTGTCTCCACACCCCCGCAAAGCAAGCAAGCACGTGCGTGCACTCGCACACGCCCGCATGCACACACGCGCGCGCGCACACACACGCGCGCGCACACACACGCGCGCGCACACACACACACACACACACACACACACACACACACCAGCACCATGAACATGGACTATACCTATGAAACATTCGAGGCTGTGTTCCTGTCGCTGCTCGGTAAGTGCAAGTGGGGTGAGGGCAAAGACAGACGCAAATATCTCATTGTGCCGTACTCCCTCTCGGTGAGGGGTTGCCAGAGAGTCGGGAGCAGGTCCTGCACATTTCTCAGATTTCTATGCTCCACCTGGAAAAGCGGGCCAAGTTGCTTTGGCCTGGAATCCAGGCCCTCAGTTTGCCCCATTTCTCCACCAAACATTAATGCATTTGGTACTGGAGAAGAGGCATGGGGAAGACCAACAGTCTTCAAACTTTTGGGGCTAGCATGCAGTGGGACAAATCCTTGGCAAAGCTCTACATCAGAGGTGAAGGACAAACAGATAAATGGATAATTACAGAGTAAGAAGTGAATGCTAGATTCAGGGGTGACAGCCAGGAGTAAGAGGTCTGCTAAATATAGAGCATGGGGAGGAACAGTTCCAAGGTCCTGGAAGAGATCTTTACATTGGGGCTTAAATTAAAGACGAAGGAGTTCTCCAAGCCAAAAGTGGGAAGAAGGGCATTCCAAGCCAAGGGAACAGCATGCACAGAGGCCCTGAGACATGATGTCTGGAAACTGCTGGTGGTTTGAGTGTTGCTGGAGATGAGAGGCAAGCAAGGTCAGAAGTAATAAGATCATGAAAGATCTTGTGATCCAGGAGATGGAGAAGCCACTGGGAATGACAGGATTGAGTTGAGAGCATCAGCAAATGCAGAGATTGAATTGGCAGACTCAGAATGTTGGGAGTGGGAGACTCTGGGAGGGGAGGGAGAGGGGCCAGGCTAGAGGGGACTACAGTGACTTGGGGGCTGATCAGATGGGGAACATGGAAAGAGCAATCAAAGACTGATAGTTAGGTTGATAGCATGACTAAGTAGATGGTGGTGCCTTTCACAGAGACAAGGAACCTACTAGGAGGACTAGATTAGGTGGGCAGAGACATGGAGAGAAGTTTAATGTATCGATGTTGTTTGAGTTTGAGATCCTTGTAGGCCATCCAAGTGGAGATGCTTTAAAAGCAACTTTGTGTAGAAAATTGGAACTAATTCCAAGTCATAAATACTGGTATGGGTGTCCTCAGCATATAGAGAGCCACGGAAACATGAGAGTAGAGGAGACTATTTGAAAAAAAAGAAGAGAGCCTGGGTGTTAGCCTGGAAGGCACCAATCTTTAAGCGGTGAACAGGGAAAGAGCGGCCCAAGAGCAAGTAGCCAGATAGTGAAGATGGAACCTTGGGAGAGATTTGAATCACAGCCAAAGGGAAAAGGAAGAATTAAAAAAAAAAAAAAAAAAAAAGTTGAATTGTCTCCAGACACAAGAAGGGCTGTCCTAGAAAAAAAAGGAAACAAATGTGTTTTCTGGGGCATCAGTGGGAAGGACTAGGACAAAGAGGTAGAAATTCCAGGGAAACAAATTCTGAATCAATATAGGGAAGTCTTTTCTAGCAGTCAGAATTAGTTGTCTCTAGTATTAAGTAGAGAACTCCCTATCACTGGAGGTATACAGAGGTTAAGTCTACCAGGGACATTATAGAAAGAGTCCTTGACCTGGGCAGACAATGGGACTGATTGGCCTCTAAGTGCTTTCCTCATCAATCCCTTGAGGACATTTTCACATATCACTTTCCTATCAATGGACACAGGACCCCAAGATGACTAGCATGCAAGCTCCATAGTGTGGTGGGCATGAGATCTTCAAGAGAGTGGTTGGGAGTTGACTTTGATGGGGTAATGACACTTGGGCTGAGAACTATATGAAGAGAAGGACTCAGCCAGAGGGGAAACTTGGAGAATTCCATGCCCTTCAGAGAGCACAGTAAATGCCAAAACCAAGAGCCAGGATGAAACTAGAAGAGTTGGACAAAGAGAAAGGGGGCCATTTCAACTGGAGCAAGTAAGCAAGGGGGATGAGAGGTGGGAGGAGCTGAGAGAGGAGAGGAGAAGAGAGATCCAGCAAGGGCAGTTTTGTAGGCCATAATTAGGAGGGTGGTATTTATTCTAAGAGCCCTGAGAAGCCATTTCAGTGAAGCCATTGGAGGGTTTCAGACAAGGGAACGACTTCTGGTTGAGGGTAGATCATGGATTTGGGGTCTAAGGAGGATGCAAGTGGAAGTGGCTGGACCAGTGAGGATGCAAGTAGAAAATGGAAGAGCATGTTTTGAATTTGTTCCTGTGGTTTGCAGGGTAAGGTTTACACCCCTTAACCTGTCATTCGAAATGACCCCAACTTGATTTCCCGTTAATCTCCTCCTTTATACACAATGTGCTTCCAAGTTGTGGAACTGTTGAGTGACCCTGAAATCCCTAAATCTTCTACCCTCAATCTTCCCTATTCTGGCTCTTCCACCCCTTGGGCAGGATGGGGCTTGAATCATTCAGAGAGAAGGTCAGTACCTCTGGGACATAGTAAGGAAAGTTAGGCAAGTGATGAAGTCGGAAAGGTCGGCAGAGAGTCATGGGACTTTATTTTGAGGGCTATGGAAAGTCATGGAAGGGTTTCAAGATGGGTGGAGGGTGAGTATATAAAAAATAATGGCTCACTTACTGTGAACAAAGCAAGTCTAAAATGGACTGATTCTAAATATCTCCAGCACTCAATAAGTTAGCTACCATCATTTTTCCCATTTTACACATGAAGAAATTGAGACACAGGATAAGGGACTTGCCCAAGATCATGCAGCCAAAAGTGTCAGGGCCAGGACCTAGACTGGAGCATTCTGGCTCCAAAGCCTCTGCTCTTAACAGCACTATGCTGCCTCAGATGATCAGAGCAGATCAGATCAGAAGGGCATTTTGAAAAGATCGTTCTGATTGCCAATAAGGAGTATTGGGGGATGGGGGTGAATGGAGTAAGAGTAGAACCTGAGGAGATTAAATAAGAGAAAACACATAAAGCCTTTCGCATTGTTCTGCCATTGGGAGTGACTAGCCATGTTAGATATAATTATCTTCATTATTAATAGGGAGGCAATGATAAAGTCTGGCCTGGAACCCAGGTGCCCTAATGCTGAGACTGGTGCTAAAGCATTTTTCCTTCCTGACTCCTTTAGTCTTCTTACTGAAAGCAACTCATCTTTTAACCCTCTTCCTCCAAGGGCTTTGCCAGTCTAAGACCTCGGTTGATGATGAAAATGCCCACAAGGATGCCTTCTTCAATCCTGAACTGGTCATTGCCCACTGCTTCAAGCAGTTCAAGCAGAAGGACTTCCACCTGCCTCAAAGCCGCCGGCGGATCATCATCTTGCCTCAGAAGGAGGATCCGATGCCCATCAATCCCACACCTCAACCTCAGGCTTCCCCACATCCCATCCCCAGCTTCAAAGCCCTGGAAGCTGGGGACATCCAAGAACAGCCGGAGGATGTAAAGACCTGGCTGAGCCGGAGGTTGAAGTTTCGGCAGGATCTGGAGTCATTTGGCAACACAGAAAGGTGGCTGCAGAACAAGTCCAGCCTCACACCTTCAGAAGCCAAGACCTTATACAGGATCCATAAGGAACATGAGGCCCAGTTAGTGGCCCACCTGGCTACTACCAGACCAGCCAAGGTGAAGAGACTAAGAGTATTAGAGGCAGGATGGGGATTGCTCACCCCATTTCACAGAGTAGCAAACAGAAGTCCTGAAAGAGAGGTGTATTAGTTACCTATTGCTGGATAAGAAATACCTCAAAGTGACTTAAAGCAGCAAGTGCTTACTATCTCACTGTTTCCGAGAGTCAGGAATCTGGAAGGAGCTTAGTTTGATGGCTCTGGCTCAGAGTCTTACATCTCAAGATGTTGGCTCAGGCCAGACATCTGAAGGCTTGATTGGAGCTGTATAAAGGCAAGGGAGTGTTAATTCTAAACATTCCTACTCACCTGGAATTGGAGGAGGCATAGAATTTGGACAGGTAGAGAAAGAAGGAAAGGCTTTCTAGGCAGAAGACTCAGCAGGAGCAAAGGCTAGGAGGTAGAAGGAATGAGGAGGAGCCCATGTTTGGCTCCAGGCTGCGGCATATATTTTAGTACACTAAGAGCCTAGTAGGATTATAATACTGACTGTTCTGACAAGAAAGATGTGGATAAGAATGAAATTTTAGTTCTCATATTGTCCAAGCCTCTTGTTTGTGATAGAAAGCAGAGGCATAGAGAAGCAGCCTCCCAGTCATTCTCTGGCAGAACGAAGTGGCCCCACAGTTGCCCAAATCCAAAGCACTTTGCGCTCCATCTTGCTGTCTGTTTAGAGCTGCTCAGTCTCTCCCATTTCTAACTCAGGGGATCGTGTTCCATTGGCCTGTTTCCCCTGAACTTGCCCCTCTCCCCCTCTCTCATCTCTTTCAGAAGAAAAATCTCCGACTCCCCCACCGACCAGTGCCCCAGCTCCGACTGCCCAAGCCCCCTACCCTGTCAGCCTTATACTCCTACCTGTATGGACGCAAGATCAAGATCCTGGAGCTATTTAACAGGATGGACCAGGGTGAGAACCAGAGGATCTCCAGAGAGGAGTTCATTATGGCTCTAAAGGCAGTAAGTGCCTCCGGCGCTCCCTCTGGGTTGGTGTGAATGGGGAGGGTGTCCTTGCACCTCCTCCTGCTGCTGTCTCCACCTTAGGTCCTGGACCAACTGAAAAGGAGACTCAGGAAACTCAAACTATCAGCCTTATATCACTTGTAAAGCCAGATTGGAAAATGTGGCTTAACCTGCAGCCATATCAGGCCCCTAAAACCTCCCCTACACCAGTCTGACCTTGAAAGGCCCTACCTGAGTGGAAAGTCTGCAGAACTGACCTCATAACCAGCCAGCTGCCTATGGAATCACTGTCTTGCCTGTCAGACCCCAGAACTGAGCACAGAGATTGCTGGGCCTTAAGTCCTCCCTCTAGAACCTTCTAGAGTGTTTCTGTCACTGGTGAATAAATTACATACAGGTTTTGTGAAAATGCAGCTTCTGACTCAGTACCTCTGTACAGGGCCCAAAATACTGCATTCTAACTAGCTCCCATGGTACTGGTTCATGGACCACACTTTCACTGGCTATTCAAAATGTATATTAATTACAAATAAATAAAATTAAAAATCCAGTTCTTCAGCCACACCAGCCACATTTCGAGTTCTCAGTAGTCACATGTGGTGAGCAGTTCCTCTATTGGACGACACAGATGGAGAACATTTCCATCATTGCAGAAAGTTCTATTGGTCTTGCAGGGCTCTGCTAACTATGGCCTAGAAGTCAAAACCAGCCTGCTTCCTGTTTTTGTAAATAAAGTTTTATTGGAATACAGCCACACACATTCATTTATATATTGTCATGACTGCTTTCATGCCACAATGGCAGAGTTGAGTAATTATGACAGAAACTCTATGACTCACGGAGCCTAAAATAATCAGTGTCTGGCCCTTTATAGAAAAAGTTTGCTGATTCTTGGTCCAAATGAATTAAGCTTTTATATACTTCGAATGCGAGATACCTTATAAAATAACTCTAGGAAGCTGACTACCACACCTCTTACAGTTTTAAATCATTGCCAGTTTTCACACCAACGTTTTATGACATTAAAAAATAAATAAATAAAAATAAACTCTCTTAATCATCATAGCCAAGAGGATAAAACATTAAATCCTTTCATACCTAGAGAATTCTGATCCTTTTTTAGACTGCAGTAACAATGACTGCAGTCTAAACAAGCTGAAGGACAAAATTATGTTTCCTTTAAAACTTTCCTTCTTGAATATTTGGTATTGATGGCAAGTATTATACTCTTCCAAAGTTGCTCACAGTCCTTAAAAGAGTAACTAACATGTATCATATTTCTGATCCTATTTTACTTCAGTTAAGGGAGGCTTATGTGTCCCTTGTTGGCAAGGATGACAGACATGTGAAATCCCTCTTCAAATCCAGCATGGGAAAGCTGGCATTGATATTGGTATGAAGTAGGGTGGGAGCCCAGAGGAAGGAGTAACAGACTCTTTAAAGATGGTGGCATATCTGGACTGGGTTTTGAAGGAGGGATACGCATTTTTTAGGCATAGAAGGGGAAACACCTGAGTAAAGGCAGAGGGTTAGAAAGTGTAGGATGTGTTCAGGGTCCAGAAAAGGGCTTCGAGCTCCTCTTTCAGGTACCTTGGGTATAACCTGGGAGTGGCTGTGGATAAAACCAGACTGGGAGGTGGGGCCAGTCTGGCAAGGCCTTGGCTGTCCTGGCAGGATATTTGGATTTAGTCTGCCTGCCTTGGGGGCTTCTCTTCTCTCCACAGGTTGGAGTTCCTTTAGGAAACCAGGAGGTAGAGGATATTGTGATCTATCTCAGCTCTCTGGGGAAGCAAAACAGCATCACCACTGATATCCTGGCCAACACCTACAAGCAGTGGCTTTTGGCCCAGCAGAGAAGGGCGCTGCTAGCTACAAGGGAGTGTATGTATACATCCCTACCCCCATGCCTCCACTTCCCCATCCTCAGAGTGAGCATGGTAGAGGCAGCCTTGGCTTACTTTCTGGGTGTGTTCTCCAACGTTAGCTTACTGTAGATAGGCCAAGCCTCTGGAATTTCTAGGCCGGAGATCAGTTAAGGAGTAGATATTCTCTTGAGTGTCCAGCTACCACATCCATTCAAAGATGAATGAGACCCAGCCCTCATCCTTAAAGGAGGATTCTCAAAGGATGGTTTCAGCCCACCAAAGCTTATCTGACCCAAATGCCAAGCCTTTCCATTTGTATGTGGGCCAAGGCCTTCTTACTATTAATCTATATCTTACTGATAAAAAATTAACTAAATTCGGAAACCAGAATTACCACGTTTAGCGTTTACTGGAAAGTCTACCTTGGTATTCTTCTTCAGGGGTATTAGCACGGCTGCTGTGAGTAGTTATGCAGATTGCGCACAGCTCAAGTTCTATTTGCCAAGCCATGAACTTCTAGAGCCACATCTGTCCAGACAAAGCATAGAGGCAAATTAGAAGTGTTCCAGCCATAGCTCTGGATATGAATTTACCCTACAACACAAGGGTGCATCATGTTTCTTTATAGTTTAATTGTTAAAACAAACAAACAAAAAAAGAATTGAACAGCTACAGATAAAATTAAAGCCTTCCTTTAACCACCACTCACCATTCCAGAGCCCTCCCCAAATATAACCACATCTTTTTTTTTTCCTAAATTAAGCAAATCTTGCTTTGCCTCCTCCTGCCAGGTGGGCAGGAATTTAAGTTCATATATATTGGGGGAAGAGAAGCTCCTTGTCCTCCCTGTGGTCACATAAGAACCCTAGCAGGGTAGTGGAAGGATTTCCCTACACAGATAAAAATTGGGAGCAGGGTCTCTGGAGTTCCTGGTTACAATGAGCTGGGTGCTCAGCATCCTCACTGGTTGGTTCTTTTAGAGGCAGTGGGCAACATCCTTCAAGCATCCATTCCTAGTCTCCCAAGGCCCTGGAGCTTGACTCACAGTGCAGCAGGCAGATTTCTGACCTCTAGTCTCAACAAGCCAGTGGGAAGAGCCAGCCTCACTCTCAGGCAGTTTCCACCCTTGCAGAGTCCCAGGGAACCTGAGTTCCCTCACAGTCACCTCCTGTGTGTCACAACCCCCACAGTAGTAATCTCTCCCACCCCTCACTGTTGAGCATATCCTCAGGGTTGCCTTGAGTTGGGCATGATTTTCAACTCATGCTGTGTTGGCCTTTTCATTATAAATTACCAAAGCTCGTTGCTATCCATATAGTTGACTGCAAATCATTTAATGAATGACCACAGTGTGCCTTGATGCATATTTGCAACAAAGGTATTTGGGGCCTGTTATTTCCCAATAAATAGACTTGAAGCCAAGCAGCAGTTATTTGTTTGAATGGTGCTATCTCAGCGTCATCACTGCATTCTTTTTCCCTGGAGAGCCACAGTGAATAGGGTAAGTGAATTTCAGAGTCTCTTGCTTTGCCTAAAGGGGCAGCAGTGTCACGAGTCTGGGCAGCCAGCTCACCAGAGAGAAGGTGGTAGCATTCGGGGATACCCTCTGTGGGCTGGGTAGGTTTACCTGCAGTATTAGCTCAGTTTATCCTTCAAGTCTCTGGACATCAGGGCTGTTATTCATGCTTTTCAAGGAGGAAGCTGAAGCTCAGAAAGGATGAACACTTGTCTACTGTCTCAAAACCAGAAGGTGGCAGGGCCTGAATTTCATTTCAGCCAAGGACAGTGGAGGCCTGAACCAGGGCAGGGGTGACAAGATGCTCTCATTCATTTGGATCTTTATTGAACACCTACAATGTGCTGGGCACTTCTGGAAACTGGGAACATAGCAGTAAAGAAGTCAACACCCCTGCCTCCAATGAGTTTCCCCAGAAAGTGTTAACCAAGAAGATGTCCAATAATGATTAAAGCTTTGAAGATGATAAGACAGAGTAAGAGAGTGGTGGTTAGGGAAGGCCTCTCTGAAAAGCAGCATTAGAGCTGACACATAAGTGGTAATATGGAGCCAGTCTGGGAAAGGATATCCTAGCAGATGGAACTGCAAAGGCAAAGGCCCCAAGCTAGGAAAATCTTTAGGGGACAGAAAGAAATTAGGGTGGCTAGGTGGAATGAGTGAGAGGTGAGAAGTGGGAGATAGGTCAGGTGGATGGTCAGTGGAGGCTAAATCCTGCAGGCCTTGCAGACTAGAGAATGGATTCTAGGTTTTAGTCTTAAGTGCTGCGGAAAGTCAGAAGAGAGATATAAGCAGGGGAATGAGGTGATCTGGCTTATACTTTTTAAAGGTCCTATTTGCTGTTTGGTGGAAACAGGATGATAGAGGATGAGAATGGCAACAGGAAGGCTAGGGCCGTGGTGCAGATGAGGGCGGAGGTGGCCTGCACTAGGGAGGCCGTAATGGAGGTGGAAATGGAAAGAGGTACCTTCCAGGTGTACCTCAGATGACACTGATCAGACATGTGAGGAGTGAGCAGAGGGGTGGCTCAGCACCTGCTTAGTGACACTGGTTAATTGCTTGACAGATTCTGTGACTGGGTACCTTCTCAGTTCCTCCTTTGTTTCTTCCCTCCAACTGTAGCCAAGCACAGAATTACCTCACAGCATCCATCTAAGAAGCAGAAAGTGAATTTAGCCCCACAGCCTCCTAAGATGGACCTGCTGACTGTGCCCGTGGTTGACACCCAGATGGAGGCAAGGCCCATGACCCTGGAGGAGATGGAGGATGTCGGCAAACGGTACCGAGAAAGGAAGCGGCAGTGCAAGGTATACCTGCCAACAGGGGAGGGCTTGGGCCAAATCTGTTGTACCTGCACCATCTTCTAGCTGGGAAAACTCTTGAGAATGGGCTCTTTAAATCTCTGTTCCCTCGTCTGTTCCCTCATTTGTATAATAAGAATAATACCTACATCACAAGGTTTCTGTGAAGATGAAATGAGATAATGTTTACGAAAATACCAGGTTCCTCTCCTCCCATTCTTTAATTATGACTTTCCATCCTGAAACCAGGGCTGTATCTCTATCACAGTGGAAAACCAAGAGGCTAATATGGGGCGTGGCTCTGAGTAGGCACTCCAGAAATACATGACCAGTAGAGGAAGGAAGAATTGATTGCCTAAATTAATCCATCCAATAAATATTTATTGAGAGGCTGTGATGTACCAGGCACTCTTCTAGGTGCTGCAGACAACAAAATAGCCTCTGATCTCAAGAAGCTGCTGGTTTAAAGAGTCTAGTCGGGGAAGCAGAAAATATTAATATAATACTATATATAAGTACATATTTTATGTCATAAACATGATAAAATGTTAGGTATTGGAAAATGCTAGACCAACTAAGATTGATTCACTTACATGACAAGAAAATCCAAAATGTTAGAGCTGCAAGTGGCAACCTTTCTTTGTAAAGGGCCAGATAATAAATGTTTTAGGCTTTTGGGGCCCTATTGTCTCTGTCACAACTGGTTGGCTCTGCCATTGCAGCACAAGAGGAGCCATAGACAACATCTAAACAAATGAGTGCAGCTGTGTTTCCATAAAACTTTATTTACAAAAACAGGTGGTGAGCCAAATTTGGCCTATGAGCTGTACTTTGCTGATTCTGGTGTTTAAAAAAAGGAAGATTTTTCTTTCCTTGTAAATAAATAAATGAGAAGGCCAAAAGTGGCTATATACCCCCCAGGCCTCTTCTACCTTGTTCTGCCATCTTTATTGTGTGGCTTCCACCTCAAAGTCACAGATGGCTGCACCTGATTTAAATTCTCATGCAGCCAGACACTTGAATGTAATGTTTTAATGGGGTGCCTCTAGGACATCTGCACTGTATACTACTGTATATATTATACAGTCCTGTGTGCACATCCATATACAGGGCTGTGCACACAGAACCACATGCGCTGACCACCCAATTACTCTTCAGAGGTAACCTTGTCCATGTGTGATTTTCTCCCAAGTCACTGATTTCAGAACCTGAACTTGGGTCTAACTGTACATTTTTTGTCATTGCCCCTTCTGGGGTCCTTGTGGGGAGAGGTGGATTGTCAGCCTCCAGGCCAGGAGAAGAGAGACAAAGCGAAAGAGAGTGTGTGCAAACCGCTCTTCTCTTTGCAGCTCAAGATCCCCTCCATTCAGTACACAGAGCAGTGCCGCCTAGTGCGCAGTGGGAATAAGCATTTTGACGAACACTGCCTCCCCTCCACCATCTGTGGGGAGATGAATGAGCTCATCAACACGTTCCGCAGGGACAACTTTCTGGTCTACCTGCAGTGCTGGAAGCTCTGTGAGTACTACGGCCTTCCACTGACGGAGGACATCCTCATGAAAGGTAAGAGCCTTGGTGGCTGGCCCTAGGAAGATGCCTCAAGTGGCCACTTGAGGTTTGTCCTTCCCCAGCCAACATGCACCCAGCCAAGCTGCTGCAGCCTGTGGTGGGGACATTGGGAAGAAGTAGAGGGAAGAGGGGAAGAACTGCTCAGCTTGTTTTGCTGTGAGATAGAATTTCTAGAATCCTGGAAGTCCACAAGTTCCACAAGCCTGGAGGTCTGTGTTCCGCAACTGAGCTTAGTGAGTTAGCATTCTAGTACAGGAAGCTCCAAGGACCTTCCTTCTGGGCAAGGGAGCCCCGAAATTGAGGAGAAAGGAACAATCCCAATTTCAAAGAGGGAGATTTGATAGAACTGACAACCTCTATGCTGTGTTGGACATTTCCAAAATCACTTTCCTAGGTCAGGCACATCTTTTGGTTCTTTCACAATGCTGAGGTAGGAATGTACCAGGAGTCAGGTTCCACTGAGGCCCTTTGCTTTCTACTCAGACAACAGGACTCAACACTGAATTTCCATACTGGTTTCACCCTCTACTTGAGGGAAGAATTGTGTTTTCATATATCCAAGCAGACCTGAAACCTCCATGTCTCTGGGTAGAGTGTGTGCTTCTGAAAGATGGGGACAAGGATTGCCCCCATATTCCTATGATGACCACAGAACAATATTGACACCCCAAATTTATGAATTTATAAATTTAATGGGCAGATCCCTCTCTATGCTTTAAAATTGTTAACAGCAAGCTGCATATGGGGAGGGGTCTTCCCATAGAAACTTTGCAGGAACTGTGGCCATACTGGGAAATGAGGCTTTTTAAGAAAGGGCACACAGAGAGTGGTGTGACTTACCTGAGGGCAAGAGTTAACAGTCACAATTGATTATTTCCATCCTCTTCCCAAGAGAGAGGGAAACAAGTACTAAATGTATAGGGCCTTGGGTCTTGTATTAGAGCTTCCATAACAAAATTCCTCAGACTGGGTGCCTTAAACCACAGAAAATATATTTTCTCACAGTTTTGGAAGCTAGAAGTCCAAGATCAAGGTGCTAGCAGGGTTGGTTGCCTCTGAGGCCCCAATCCTTTGTTTACAGATGGCCACCCTCTTGTTGCCTCTTCACATGGTCTTTTCTCTGTGTACACATACCCGGTGTCTCTCTGTGTACCCTAATTCCTCTTATAAGGACACCAGTCAAATTAGATTCAGGTCCATCCTAACACCTCATTTTAGCTTCATCACCTCTTGAAAGGCCCTATCTCCAAATACAAATTCTGAGGTTCTAGGGGTTGGGGAGACATACACATTCGGGCGGCGGGGGGGGGTGGGGACACGATTCAGCCCATAACAGGTCTATAGAGAGAGATGTGGCCAAGGGACTTCAGGAATACGAGGCAACCAACCTAAATAGTCATTGTCTCCTGTACATGCTGTACCCTAGTTTGGGTGGTCACTTATGGCCCGCCTGGGCTGGGAGGGCAGAGACAGGAGATCCTGCAGCTCTGGACACTGACTTTTCACCAAGTCATCTTTCCTTCTTTCTTCCTCAGGGAGCCTCGCCTTCCCTCATCATTTACATCCCTTCATCTTGGTTAGTGGTAGAGCTACAGCTATCTTCTGAAATGTAGGCAGACTTGCCACACATTCTGGACTGCTCTTGTGTGTCAAGTCTTTCCTCTGGTTGTGCCTCCTTTGTCCCCTCCAGAACACTGAGCCACTAATGATTCTCTCTACTGCTGGTTTTTGCCAGTTCGTGGGTCTGAGAGCATCCCCTGTCTGTAGGATCTCACATTCATGAGCACACAGGAGCATCCGTGGGTGGGCTCCCTTTTGCTTCTCATTGGTCTAGATGGAAAAGACTCTAGTTTGTTTCTGACCACTGTTCTGGCCACTATTGGCTGTCTTTATGACAGAGGCCTGTTCTGCTGTGGGCAAAGAGCAAACATTGGGACTTCCAGGTCTGTGTTCTAGACTAGAGCTTGGTAGGCTCAGATTCCAGGCCTCAAGCTCATGGACCAGAATTCTAGAACATTGGCATTTCCCCTCTCCCCAGTGAATATAGCTTTATTGTCCCCCCCACCCCAATTTTATAGATAATAATTGCTCACTTAAATTTTTTTGAAAACATAAAAATCCCCCCAGCCTGAGTTGACCACTATTAATATTTTAGTGGCTGTCCTTTCACGAACCTCTTTTTCTTTTCCATTCACACAAAATTATTTATGTAAATCATTTTTTAAAAATCATGTATGTATATATTTTAAATGTAGTTTAAAAAAATGCTATATATCTTTTTCAAATGTTAATGCTGCATATCCCCTTCCCTCTGCTCCTTTCTCACCTGCACAATCTCTGCCCTCTCCTCAAATAACCAACATTAATTACCTGTAGTTTGACCTTCTAACACTTTTTCTCGAACATGAGCTCTTCGTGTGTTATCATCTTAGGACAAGCACTGCTTCATAGTTGCAGGAAAATGGAGACCCTGACCCAGTGTTTTTTATGTTCTACACTTCTTAGGAAAGTGTACCAAGGTTATCTGTGAGACAAATTCTAGGCAAGGAGAAAATTGCCATCAACTAGATCTAAGTTAACCTAACGAAGTGATGGGTGAATCTCCTCTCTTCCTCCTGGGACTTCTGACCAAGATGCCCCCTGCAGAGTGGGGTATGGGGCCTTATGCTCCAGCCTAACTGCACCCTGGCCCCCCGGCCATTGCTGATCTGGTTATAAACAAGCTCTCTTGTCTGTAGTCCAGTTAGCAGTATTGTACCAACTCCATTTCCTGATCTTACACTACGGTTACATGCATACCTAGAAAATATTGTGGGTTCAGTTCCAGACCACCACGATAAAGTGAGTATTCCAGTAAGTGAGTTGTAATCTTTTTACCAGTGGAGGGTTCTGCCTTCTATTTGTAAAAAACGCACCACCTGTGAAGCATAATAAAGTAAAGTGCAATAGAATGAGGTCTGCTTAGAAAGACCACGTCACCCTTGGGAAAAGCTGGGGAAGGGTCTAAGAGGCCTTCTGCACCATTTTTTTAACTTGCTGTGGATCTATAATCATTCAAAAATTAAGTTTAAAAATGCATACAAGAATCTATGGCCATGCTACCCTGAATAAGCCCAATCCCTTTTGATCTCAGAAGCTAAGCAGGGTTAGGCCTGGTTAGTACTTGGATGGGAGACCACCTAGGAAGACCAGGTGCTGTAGGCGTAAAAATAAACAAAACAAACAAATAAATAAATAATAAAGATATAAGGGATTGATTGTAAGCTGACAAGGTCCTTACAATCTGTGAGGTCAACCAAGGGTTGCCTTGCCTAAAAAAATTTTTTTTTAAAATTTTAAAAAACGCATACAAGAAAAAAAATCTTTTTAAACAGAAATGTGAATTTATCTAAAAAAAAAAAAAATAGGAGCCCTCCTTTGCCCTTTGCTCCAAACGCTCAGGGCAAGGAGGGGTCTTGGCCTGACAGGCCATGTTTCTCTTGCTGTTCATAGCCCTGCTGTACCCAGGGGACAAGATCATTTTCCAGAAGGACCAGGTGCGCCCGATCCGGCAGCCGGGAGGCTACTACTCAGACTTTAAGGTCTTCAGCCCACCTCTAGCCCTCCTCAATTCCCTGGGCTTGGAAGAAACTATGGCTAAGAGGACCAACAAGCTGAGTATCAGACCCCCTACCCCTTCCATTTTCCTCCTGCCCTGCTGCTGTCCCTTCAGCTACAGAAGCTGGGATGCCAACATACTTAGGGTGTCACATTGTACCAGTATCTCTGTCCTAACCTGGCATGTCCAACCAGGTCACCACAGCCTGGCTAGTCCCCAGTGTCACCCCTGGCACATGTCTCAGGGCCACAGCCTCCTTGCCTCAATCCCACATAGCCACCCTCCTGAACATATCCTATATGATCTCAAGCTTTCTGGAACAGATTAAAAAGAGGTCCTTCTTAAAGAATTGAGGAGGCCCCTTCACCAATTATGGGCCAGGTGTCAGGGGCCCTGCAGAGGACAGTGATGGCAGCCCCTTCCCCTGTCCTGCCTTCCCTGGCAAGAAGGGGGCTTGCAGCCCCTGGGTGGAGGAAAGAACTCTGCACTGGGCACTATCCCTTATCCCCTGGTCAACCCCAGTCCTAAGAAATGTCCTTCTTTGGAAGGAGGTGAAACATGGGCAGGCGATGAGCCAACATCCATGGGTGACTGCAGATTGGAGAACAAAAGGCCTCCTGCAGAGGGATGGGGCCAGCATAGGAGGAGGACATGAGAGCTGAGTGGATACCATGAGGGGGGAGAGGCCCAGGACCTGCCCATACTCTGGATCCCTGTCAGCTGCCCACTGGGGTGGTATGGACAGAATGGCTTTGGTGGGATGCAATAGAGCCGAATGGAAATCAGACAGGCTGTGGGTTAAATGAACAAGTTACTTCTCTTCATCTGTGAAATGGACATAATAGCTCCTACCATACACAATGAGGATGAGAGAAGAAATCCATGTAAACTTCTTAACACAGTGTTTGGCAGATAGTTGGCCAAACTATCTGAGTAGTGATGGTCATTTGACCCTGCCCTGTCAAGATGTTCTCAAGTGCAGGAGTGGTCTAGCCTGCAGGTGGGGCTGTCCACAACTCTGGTTGAGAATACCTGAGCATGAGCCAGGCAGGTGGTGACCTAGAGGGCCCTTTCTGATCACTTAGTGACTGACTCCAGCCCCTGGGTAGCTGGCACCAATTCCTGAAGTGAACCTAGGAAGTGGGCAGGAACCTTTGTCCATGCTTAGGTAGACTACAGCTATAAAGGATAAAGAGACATCACCTAGGGCAGGGATGGACATTGGTTTCATGTTGCTACTTAGACTGCATTGTGAAAGATTCTGAGGCTAGATGCAGGCTGGCAAGGAAAAGGTGCTGTGGTTGTTTTGTGATGTCTGCCAGGCCCAAGGTTTGGGGAGTTAGTTTTCACTATCCTTATCACCAAGGCTGTATTTTGTCCTGGCATGGGAAGTGGTTGTCTGGGGCCCCCAAATGATTCTGATTATTGAGCATCTCTCCTAACTACCCCAGGAGGTCTCCCTTCTGGGAAATGAGAAACCTGAGGTTTTGAAAGGGAAAGGGACTTACTCAGAATCACCCAGCCAGCCAGATTATGAGCCAGGTCTGGCTAACTCAAGCCCACTGTATGTTCCACTGGAGCCTGGGCAGGGAGAGAGTGAACAGAGACAAAGCTCCACTCCAAGTACAAGAAATTCTCCTTCCAAAGCTCTGGTTTGGACTCAGAGATGAGCCCACCCCTGTGGACTCCAACCTACTCCCTGGGGCCCCATTAACCTTGATTTCTCCTCTCCTGACACGATAACTTCCCTCTCTTATCCACTAGGAAACTACCAAAGAAAATCAAGAAAATACACTTTAAGGAATTTGAGGAATTCACCAGGTCTGTAGCAATCATCTAACTCTGGAAGGGGGAGTGGGTGTGAGGAAGTCTAGCCTCACTTTGGAGGAGTTGCCTGGGACTCTGCATGTTCCATGGTGCTCCTAGCACAGCATCTGCGGCTCAGTGTTCAGAAACTGAGAGTCAGTAAAACAACTTAGAGTGCCAGGCAGACACTACTCTGGGTCCTTTCTATGTGTTAACTCATTTAAATCCTTTCAATGACACTATGAAGTTACTCTTAACATACCCAATTTACAGAAGAGGATACTGAAGTACAGAAAAGTTAATTATCTTGCTTAAAATCACGCATCTATTAAAGTGGTAGAACAGAGATTTGAATATAGTTATCCTGGCTCCAGAGGCTATACTCTGAATACCACATTAAAATGCTCTAGAGAACGGATGGTATTTACTTAAGAGTTTGGGTTTTGGAGGAAGCAGATTGGGAGTCAAGCCTGCGCTCTGCCACTTGGTCAATGTGTAGCTTTGGGGAAATGATTTATCCTATCTAGGCCTCTGGATCTTCACTGGTAAGGTAGAGAGATTAAGAGAACCTACCACATGGAACAGTAGTAAAGACTGAGATAGTGAAGCACTTAGCACAATGTTACACCTCTACTGTGGTCATAGTTCGTTTGCTCTGCTGAGGAGCCCCAGCCCTGGACTGTCCACTGTAACAACATTCTCTGTGTCTTCTCATTTTCTAGGAAGCTACAGGCAAAGAGGCCCAGTGGTCCACAGCAAACCCACCCCAATTTCTTCTGGCCCGGTCACCTCCTTGACAAGCTGCAGATCTACCTGCCTACTGTGACCACTGATCGGAGCCTGGCACTCTTCAGTTGTGTCCAACACCAGCCCCATGCCTACTCAGCCACCTACCATCCCAACCACTGGTGGCCCATTAAGAATATGAACTACTTGACTTGTGCCTATTATGATGCCACCAAGGTCTACCACATCAACTAGTGTGGTCCAGGTGTTGTCACACTTAGCCATTCTGGGGCTGGGGACCAATGTAGCTAGCAGCCCAGAGCCATAGACAAAGGGTAGTGTCAAAGAACCAGACAAAAGAAGTCATTTCAGTGAGATGGCCTAGGCCAACTCTCTCAAGAACAAAAGTGTCTAGGGTCTCAGAGGCAGATGTATCCACAAAAAGACGTGCAGTATTTGAGTGTTTAAAATAAACCAGGTTGGAGTTTTTTTTCATGTCACCTGTGATCCAGTTGATGTGATTTCTTGCTCAGGTGTTTGGAAATCTGGGGTCCTGAGCCTGGGGTAATTTAGCAGGCACATTCCCTGGGATCTCAGTGCCCACAGGGAAACATCAGGTACTGTGGGGAGCCCTGTGCCCTCTGTGAAACATGTCTCTCACCACTACCCCCCCCCAAAAAAAAAACTGAACTATTTGGGTCACTACTTCCAAATATCTTGGGTCTTTTGCTATTTGCTCTTTGCTTCATGAGCCCTCATCTGATTAATGGATCTGACTCCATCAAAACCTTTTTCTTCATGATCCACATTATATGGGCAGCTATTAACACAGTGCTCCCATGCTCTCATCTGACTTCCCACAGTCTGCAGGATAAATAGGATTCATGAGGTGTGGTGCAGTCATAGACACAAAGGAGTTTTAGTCTTAATTCTATTGCTTGCCTGCCATGGGACCTGGGACAAGACATTTCACTTCACATTTCACATTTGTCTGGCTCTCCTCAAACTCCCCTTCCCTTCACAGTCAAAACCTCATGAAGCAGTTAACATTGGCTCTCCACCCTTCACATTTCTCATTCAGTTAACAACACAATCCAATTTAGCTTTTGTCTCCATCTGTTCCCTGGAATTCCTCCTATCAAGAACACTGATGACATCAGTATTGTGGAATCAAAGGACGTTTTTTTTCCCTCCTGAAATCCGATTTTTGGAAATCAAACAAAACAGACAACAACAACAAGAAAAACAACCCTCTAGGTTTTAAAAGCAAGAGCTAAACAAAATGAACGAAGAACAACAAAAAACTAGGCAGTTTTGCCTAATGGCTAGAAGTGTGGATTTTGGAGTCAGATCTCCAAACATCAGTTTCTAGATATGCAAAATGGGAAAAATAATAGGCCTACATCATAGAACTGTGGGAAGGATAGTAAATCCCATTGAATGATAGCTGTTATACGTAGTCTTATTGCTATTTATAAATTCCCGTGAGGGAATTATTAGGAAATCTCTGTTTTGTTCCCTCCTGGCCACTAAGAGGCGCGCTTTGGAACAGAAGAAACGAGGACGAAAATAATCTAAAAGCTGGAGGTGGAGGAGCGGCTTCAACTTCTGGCGGAAGTGAATACCCCCCCCACCAGGTATTAGAAGCTCAGAAAGAATTCCAAATAGTCTACGTAGTCCTAACGGGAAGATATAAAACATTCTCAGTACTACTCCTAGAAATTAATGTCCAAAAAAAACTCAAGTATCTCTCGGCATTTTTTCAGTATTATTTCTCTGACGTTTATTTTCTTTGAACAACCAAGAGCCGGAAGTTCTCGCCTTTTCCCGGCTAGGACCCAGAGATTAAGTCCCGTCAGCTCTTGCGCGCCACCTTCCCCTCTCTTCCTCGGCGCTGCCAACGGAGGTAGCAGCCATCTCCTATTCGGTGAGTCTTAATCGTTGGTCATCTGCGTCTCTGCAGTCTTCATCAGGCTCCATCGCCCCCTGGTGAGGAGGCCCGCCCTTCCGAGCGGTCTTCTCGGTGGGTATTGTCCTTGTTGCCTGGCTGGAGCGCGTGCAGGAACAGACGAAATGACCCAGCCAGTGATGAAGGGTCGCTTACCTGGGCCTCTTGCGCTCCTATGGAGGCCGTTTGGGGTCAGTCTGAGCTGTGGACAGCCCTTTTGAGGCCTGGGGTCGCAGGCCGCTGTTGAGGCCAGATTAAGAAGGTTTCTGGGGATCGTAGAGCGATCCGCGGGTTGCGGCCTGACCGGCCTGGGCTCGAATCATGGGGTTATTTCGGTCATCGGTATTTGCCCACGTGTATTTTTCTGCAACTGATGTCCGACGCTCCCCTTCCCTCCCCTCCAGTATCAGGCCCTGGCTGGTCGCTCTCCCTTCCCCCAACAATGAGCTACGAGTGTCGACTCCTATCAGTTTACAAAAATTCTGATAACTGATTAGCATCCTTGAGAATATGAAACCGCGTCCTTGTTTTTGAGGAAATCATGGTACCAGTGGGGGGAAAGTCGTTAGTTTATTGAATGAGTGTTCATTGAGTGCCTACTGTGTGCGAAACAAATCGGTGGCTGTGAAGAAACCAGGTTGCTGCCCTAGAAAAAAAGGGTAGCTGAGAAGGACACCTTGAAGGAAGGTAACTTTTGAGTAGATCTCCAGGTAGAACAGTTTGTTCAAAGGCCCAGAGACGTTTTAGAAGTATGTCATGTTTTTGTATATTTTTTGAGCATATTGTAGTCTGGCAGCACTCTATAGGGGGAATATAAGTTTCTGCTGAACATTTGCTTTGGTCTGGGCACCTCATTTATTCAGTGTACAATATCGTCTCCATTTTACTGATGAGAAAACAGACTCGGGTTTATGGAGATTGCCCATAACCAAAAAGAAATTTGGGCCGTTTGGAGGTTGAGACACTTTGTGGAGCGGGATTTGCTGCTGCTTGCAAGCTGAGACTGGGGGTCAATTTATTTTAGGTCAGCTATTGGCATTCATTCTTGGTTTTGAGCAGGTGAGGTGACTTTCTTACCTCCCAGGATCGCATCTGGAGAGTAGCTAATATTCTTCCAGCTTCGGAGATGGGAGGGAAAACAAGCCTGGCAGAGGTACCCATTCCATTCCCCGCTTGCTCAGTAGCTGGTGATTGGAAGACACTCTGCAACAACGCTTAAGCCCTGGGCAAGAAAGCCTCTTTCCAGTATTACTCTTGCTCTCATGGTCTCTGCCTCTTTTTTTTTTTTTTTAAAGGCGTCATGGCTGCCCTCAGACCCCTCGTGAAGCCCAAGATCGTTAAAAAGAGGACCAAGAAGTTTATCCGGCACCAGTCAGACCGATATGTCAAAATTAAGGTAAATGGTCTGTGTTGCAAGTGTGTTGGGGTGAAGAAAGGGATTTCTAAATAGGATTTGGATTTCTGACATTACCAAGTTGGAAAGTAATGTTTGGTAGATGGACCAGTCTGTGGTTGGTGGAAGAGCACACTGTGGAAGCCCATGTCTTCCTGAATATTCCTTAATGGCACTCAGTCTCTTGCTGTGTAAGTTGAAATTTAAATGACAAGGGACACTTGGCAGTTTTGAGGTGTCTAGAGGCCTATAGTTGTATCATACTTCAGGTGGCCTTAGAATGGTAGAAGAGATATGTTATCTTTATTTTATGGATGAAAGACCTTACATCTTGAGTGTGATGTCAAAACTCATGTTCTTCATCTTACTCTACACCAGCAGTCCCCAAACTTTTTGGCACTAGGGACCAGTGCACCTACGGGAATATAATACCTGATAATCTTAGATGGAACTGAGGTGATGTTAGTACTGGAGAGTGGTACAGACAAAGCTTCTTCAATCACTTGCCTGTCACCTCCTGCTGTGTGGCTCAATTCCTAATAGGCCACAGACTGGTACTGGTCCATGGCCCTGGGGGTTGGGGTCCACTGCTGTACACAATCATCTCACATTCTATTGGTATGAAATCTGCTTTTCCTTTGCTTAAAAGGAATGTGGATGTGGGTCTATTCCTGGTGGTCAAATGCAAGAGCCCCTGTTTTTTTCCACCAAAAAAATAAGTTGTGAAATCCTGTTACCCAAAGACAACTGTTTGGCATGTTACCTTTACATTTGGTCCCCTTTTTTACTTCCAAAAGGAAGGCTTGGCAGCCGACACAGACACTAACCCACCTGTGTGTTTTCTTTTAGCGTAACTGGCGGAAACCTAGAGGCATTGACAATAGAGTGCGCAGAAGATTCAAGGGCCAGATCTTGATGCCAAACATTGGTTATGGGAGTAACAAGAAAACAAAGCACATGCTGCCCAGTGGCTTTCGGAAGTTCCTGGTCCACAATGTTAAGGAGCTTGAAGTGCTGCTGATGTGCAACAAGTGAGTTGGATCCCACCTCTGGGTTCAGGTGTCAGAAGTGTGCATCTGTGATAATTTTTAATAGGGACTCTAGACCTTTTAGAATGCATTTGGAGGAGTTGTACATTCTCTCAGGAGCTTAGCGAATGTTTGTTGAGGACTTTAAAGTGTTTCTTTTGCTGGGGTTGGAGACAGAAGACTTCTGAAAAGCATAGAAACATAAGACCTGGAAAGGGGAGGACTTTGCTTGACAGTACAAACATTGTAATGTCCTTTTGGCAGTTGTTTCCAGAGCATTGCTTTATGTATGTAGGAGTTGGGAGGGAGAGATCAAATGTAGCCTCAGACCTAAGGGGCACTTAAATCATGGGTATCTTCAGAATGCTACAAGAATGGAGGAGTTGCTGCCTGATTTAGAGCTCAGTGTGAACTGAGGTGGAGAAAAGTAGGACTACAGGCAAAGAGGGCGCTTACACAAAGTTGTAGACATTCAGGAGTATATGGAGGGGTCACAACATTAACTTTCTCATTGTTTTGAGAAAGTCAGACATTTGGTGAGCTCTGTGTAAAACTTTCGGTCTGCTTAGGCCAAAACTAGGGCGGTAGGTTGAGAAAAGATTCCTTGTGGTTAGTGATATAGACACTTTGAATCTGGATAAGAGGGAATGTTATTTTTTGGTTAAGCAGAGGACAGTTTATTTTCTTGTTAAACAGAAGCTAAATCCCTGCATTTTCCTAAATTAGAAAGGATATGGAGAGAGGGCGACTAACAGGTCACATTTGGGTATATGCATGTTCACAGAGACCTTTTGGCTGTAATGATTGTAGACACAAGTAATAAAAATGAAACCATTTTTGGTTGAGTTTCTAGGTTGGAAATTTAACCAAGCATTGAAATGCTGGAAATTTTCTTCAGAAAGGATGAGCATAGGAATTAATGGCGGATCCCCAAACTGCACTAAGCAGGTTGATAGAGAATTATGACAGAAAGATGTTATTTAATGCCTGTTTAATTAAGCAAACGATGATTGTGGTGTTTCTGGTTGCTACTCTTTTTTAATAGCTTGGCAGTTTGTATCAAGAGCCATAGACATACTGTGAATCTATGACCTTTAACCCACAAGTTCCATTTCTGGACATTTGTTCTTAAATAATTAAAATGGTGGGAAACTTTAAATGCTGAACATTGCAGCAGTAGCTGAACGGTTATAAATATGATTGGTGAATGGTGAGTATAGCACTGAGTTGAATGTTAACGCATATTTAAAAAACGTCATGTATGAAAAATGCCCAAGCAGAGGGGAAAGTATGAATAATATGTGCATTCTTCTCTCTGCTGAAATTCTTTCAGGGGTAGACTGCCTTAATCCACAATTGATGGCTTCATAAAACACCTCCTTACTGAAATGTGTTTATTAGGCCAATTTGTTATCAGATTGGGGCATGGGATAGCTTTGAGGAGTAGAACAGTTCAGTTCCTGGCACACATGTGCTCAGGAAATGTTAGTGTTGCTTACTCAACTGGCGGACTTCAGGCAATGTTACTTTCAGCTTGAATTTTATCTACAGCAGTCAAACATGTAAAATGTTTATGATCCGGACCAGGGAGCCCTTGGCTTAATCAGACTCTGTAGTAGTATGCTCTACTACTTTGCAGAATTTCCAAACTTTCAGATGCAAGTCCAAGCTCCCCGAGACTGCCCTGAGTTGGACAGATTGGCCAGAACCTCTGAACTTGGAGTCTGGGGCCGAGCTATCCTGGCCCTGTCCATTACTGAATATATGGTTTGGGAATTGTGGAAGTTGGCTTCCTTGTCTCTAAAATGTAGGTGATACCTGGATTACAAGGCTGCTGTAAGGATTAAATGAGGAGACAGAGAGTGCTTTTTGTTAATGCCAGGAACCACTTTAAGAGCCTTGCGGGGGGCATGCAGGTGTCATTCAGCAGCAGCTTTTCTCAGTGCCATGGCACTAGAGGTGAAGTAACCAAAGCCCATTGCCCTCCCAGTGGAACACACACACAGATATGTGTTCCAGGTTGGCTTGCTTCCTACCCACTTTCGGATTCTCTTCCAGATCTTACTGTGCTGAGATTGCTCACAACGTCTCCTCAAAGAACCGCAAAGCCATTGTGGAAAGAGCAGCCCAACTGGCTATCAGAGTCACCAATCCCAATGCCAGGCTGCGCAGCGAAGAAAATGAATAGACAGCTTGTGTGCACATTGTATTTGTGTTAATAAAACCATAAAATTCATAAAATTCTGGCATTTCCACCCTTGATTTTACTCTTCAGTTTCTTTGACAGCTTGTCACATAGATTGGTTTTTTTTGCCTGTTAATGCTCTGGAATCTTCCATTTGGAAGGGGTTTGTAAAAGGATACTTGATACTTCACAGGGCATAAGCCTCACATGTCCCCATCAGCCTTGATCAGTTCCAGGTGGGGCTGGGGGGAGACTTGGCCCTCCTAACAACATAGGTTATGAGACCCTCAGTTGAAGGACCTTACTTACAGCTTGGAGCAAGTTGTGTTTAGCCTCATTTTTGTAAAGTTGGATGACAGTTACCCTGTGTGGTTTTTGTGAAGATTGAGAAAATGTGCATGAAAGGATTCAGGTGAATTTCTTACTCCCATAAATTCTTATTGGTACTGAAATGGCACCCTACCATCTTCTGTCCAAAAATACATAACAGATGACATCCTTCTATGTATGATCAGCCTTGGACGTTTGAAGATTGCTTTCGATCTCCCTTATATAACCTCCCCCAGTCTACTGCTTTGGATAATTTACCATTTTCTAAAAGTGTGGGATCTTTAAATGGTGATAATGGGGCCTCTTGGGACTCAGAATTTAATGATAATCCTAAACCCTAGGCAATAATAGCTAGAATTTAGTTTTTAATTTTAAGGTTAAGATACCCAAGAAGTATTAAGTGGCAGTACAGGTCACATTGGATATGGCATGTGGTCCTCTAGTGCAAGACAAATGCTTACAGGGTGTTCCCCCCACCCACTATCCTGATCAGTGCAGCAAAAATACATGGGTTATAATTTTTTTGGTCTGCTAGCCATGGCTGGATTTCAGGCCCTTAGTTCCAGTAAATGCCTTTCTCACAGCTTGACTGCCTCCTGTTCAAAACGGAGTCTGAAACATTTGTCGAATAAGTTTTTGGTCATTTTCATGACTAGGTTGACTTGGGACATAACTGATACTGGCAAGACTACTGAGTAGAGGAATTATGCAGAGAAAATAGTTATAATTTAGGATCTCTTATTAACCTAGCAGAGAAAATTCTTTTGCTTGTCACTTAATTCTGTGTCCTCAATACTAAAAACTACATGTTCAAAACCTTCCTCAGGGCAGACCAAATGGTTATGCCTAGGTGTGTGGTGGCATGAAAGATGGTTTGTACTCACATGCTTTCCTGTTTCCCTATTTGCCACATAAATTAAAAAAACACATTAGCTCTAATTCCCTACCTACCCCCTCCCCCTGCAAGAAAACAAGATTTCTGATCATCACTGCCAATTAAAAAGCATTTCTTTTTTTAATTCTAAAATGTGGCTAACTCAGAAGTACCTGAGTTTTTAAGATACCCAGCCAAAGCACTAATTTTTGGCAGATCAAGTGAATTGAAAAAATGAAATTAGTGACAAATCTGGGACACTAGTGGGAAGGCAGGCCAGCCTGCTGCCTCCTAACAGCTGTGAGCATGAGACTATGTAAATACTAAGTACTCTGTGAGGGAGGGATTTGCCTGCTTAAAAGAACCAGGTAGACAAGTGTGAAGTCACATCAATCTGTGTGGGAGGCTTGGAAAATTGTCTTGTTGCTTTGAATTACTATCCTGAGTTAAAAGGGCCCAACTTTTGGCAGCCTTGGAGCTTCAGCTTGGGGCCTATGTGTTGGGGTCCCTGGTGAAGGCACTGTAAGCTCTGAACAGGAGCAGGAGGGCCCCCAGGGAGATGAAGAAAGGTTAGAAGTAAAGGCCTCTGGCCTTTGGTGGTGGGAAGGTGAGGCCTCAGCCTTGGGAGGGTTCCTTTCTCTTGAGGAAGGGCTCATTTGGGGGCTGACTAGCTGAGTTCCATTGAGTCTGTGCTGGCAACTGAAGCAGAATCCTTCTGGATGCTTTCAAAGAGGACAGCAAGTTCAGGGTTGGATCTGATTTGGGAAGAGAAGTCAGTCATGATGGGGCTTTTCCCCACTTCTGGGATGGACAGCAAGGCAGCCACTGCCCTCATTGCAGAACGCTTCAGTTCATCTTGCTTCTCAAACTCCTGCTTCACAGAACCAGCTTTGACCTAAAGTGGGAAATAATGAGCCATCCTTTATTGAGCCTGGCCTCCAAAGGGCTTCCTAACAACCACCTATTATCTTTGTAGGTTTAAATACACACTCCCCTCCTTCACAGTCTGGTTCTATTTAGCCTCTTGAGTTTCTTCCACCTTTGGGCTTTTACACAGGCTAATTTTCCAAGAGGGCAGTTCTTTGTCATTTTAGTCAGCTTCAAAGTCACCTAAACGGCCTCTGACCAATCTAAATTTTATTTTTGATAATTGATGGTGACAATTGCTATTAAGTGTTCACTTAATCTCCCCCTGACAAAAAGTATTTGGCTTGCTTAAAAACGGCTCTTGGTACCACAGGACTTAATTAAAGATCACTGACAGTCTTTAAGCAGGTCCTCTACAGTCCATTCTGTAGATGCAGCTGGAAAGTAAATATCCAAAACTGCCTTGCCTGCTTTGTTTCCTCATTCTCCACCCTTTTCCACTTAGAGAATCTCAGGAATTTCCCCACTGCTTAGGGAATAAAGGGCCTCTGTGACAACCCAGACAACACTAGGCTCTTCCCCCTAAAGAATCTGGTGAAGAGCTTGGTATTGGGGTTGGACAGTCCTGGGTTCAAATGGCACTGCCCTGTGATAGCTGTGACTTTGGGCAGTCACCTTTTTGCCCCTTAGTCTCCATCCCGTCCTGCCTCCCCACCCCCTCTCCAAGAGCCTCTTCATAAAGCTGCTATGAGGATTAAAAGTCCCCACCCTCTTCTGGGAAACTCTTGGGGCTAGATGTACTTTTGGAATTCAGGAGTTTTGGATGTTTTAGAAAGGTGATAACGTGGGTCTGGGATAATACCCTATTATCAAAAACACTTTCCCCCACTAAATTTATGGGAAAATGTAAGAATATGAATACCACAATAAGGAAATAAAGGTCATAAACAGTCACATACCAGTTCAAATTAAGTTTTGCCAAACAAGTTACTAAAAAGCTTTTCGCCTCCAGAGCTTTGTAGGTTTCTGAATTGTGGGTAAGGGATTGTCTCTCATCAGGGTGTTCAACAAACAACATCCTCTAAGCAGCCAGACTGAGTGGCTTTTGTGCAGGCCTCAAATCAATGCTCTTTTCAGCTCCTCCCTGTGAATTAGGATTTTTCTCCATGCCATATGGTTCAAAGAAAACTAGAAATGATTTGGCCACCGAGACTGTCAAGAGCTCAAAGGCTCTGCAGAACCACCGTTTTATTTGACTGACTTCATACTAAGCATGTTAAAAATCAAAACACACAAAGCAGGTTTCTGTTAATTATCAATTGTATTTTATCCATATAAGATTTTTTTTGGGGGGGAGGGTAGATTTTGCTACTTAAAAAATTACTGCTCTATAGGTATCTCTTCTCTTTAAGCTCCAATCTAAAAATACTCTTCCCCTTCGCCTAATTTTTTACCCTTCCAAAACCCAAATTAATTATTATATTCAACAGGTATTTTACTGGGTACCCCCTGGCTGTGCCAGGCTCTGTTCCCAACAGTGCAGCTTTCCATGAAGCCTTCTGCCCCAGATCCCTTCCCTGGCCGTTCAGGCACTCCAGTTTAGCAGCAACTCTGCCACACATAAGTCAATCAATGATTTCTAGGAGTCTGACTCAGGGATTAGGATGTGAAAGGAGAGCCCATCATGTTTAGTGTTGTATCCCTAGTACCTTGCACAAGGCCCAGCACCCAAGAAATATTTAATGAATGAAAGAGAACTGAGTTTGACTCCCAGGTCTGCAATTTACTAGCCATGCAGCCTGTCAATAACTTCTCTCTGAGCCTCTGTTTCCCTGTGTATGTAATAATAAGATTAAAGTGTAATTAAGAAGTACTTTATAGGACGATGACGATTAAATGAAGCACTTCCCACACCACCTGTTCCACAGGAAGTTCTCAGTAAATGATAACTATGAACCATCTGTGGGGAACCTGGCAGGTGTGTACAGAGGGCTTACCTTGGCAGTGCAGGTGGCCCTGAGTGGCTCAATGAGCCGGTCCACCCTCTGCAGGACGGGTGCAGGACACAGGGTGGCCAATCGTGCGAGCATGATGAAGGTCAACATCTGCCCAGGAGGAAGGAGATGAGTTCTTGGTGAAATGACCCAGGACAAAAAGGAGCAGGTCCTGAGGGAGAGCAGAGGTGCTGGGCCCAACACATAGAGCTCAAATCCAAACTCATACTAATTCCTGCCTGGGCCCCTGCCAGAAATCTCTCCCTTTCTGGACCTCAGTGTCCTCATCTGTATAATCTGAATGGTAATGTCAGTTATGCCAATTACAGTTGGTTGTCCTGAGGAGAACCAAATCAGAAGAGACACAAGGGAGGGGGCAGTTCTCAAACTCAGATGCCCACAAGGCCAGGCAGGTACTATCCATGAGTGAAGGGCCAGATGGGAACTGAGAAGGAGTAAGGAAGGAGTCCATGCTCCAAACAGCAGCTACTCAGCTCCAGCCAACTGTGGCTAGGTGTGAATTTGGCTTCACGGGTGAAAGACTGTTTTCAAAAGAAACCCTGATTTTCATGTAAAATCTTTCAATTTTTAAATGTTGGCACCTAACTTAAAAAAAAAAAAAAAAAAAAAAAAAAAACGAATAAAAAACTGTGAGTCAACTAACCATGGCTACAGGCCTGGATTCAGCCTGCAGGCGAATGACAGTGACCTCTTTTAAAAATGGTAAAGTCCCTATAAATGATACACATTATAAAGGGTGGTTGCAATCTATATGGCCTACCCATCCCCACCAGCTGTCTAACCTGCCCTGATCCCCACATGCTCCACAGCAAAGAAGGAAGACAGGCAGAGAAGCAAAAAAACGTGCCATTAGAAATCGAGCTATAACCCGTGGAACCTCCACTCCCTACTTATGCCCTTGAACTAGCCAGGTCTCTTGTGTCTCCTCTGTACACAGGGCATCATAAACTCGCTCTCCAAAGGTTAATATGAAGGCTTGATGAGATAACTGTAGGTTGCTCAAAAGATGACACATCTACCCTCCTCAGCACCAAAGGGGGCCTGCACATAGGGGTCCAAAGTTTGAACTGATGTTCAGGCCTTGTCCTGTGCTCCCTGGATGGTGGGCAAGAAGGACACGTGGCCAGAGAGGGAGAAAACAGGAAGACTTGCTCAAGCATGAGAAAAACCCATAAAAACAACTCGCTCTTTACCACTCAGTGGGTCTTGGCCATCTTTCACATCAGTACACAGAGATCTGGCTCACTTTAATGCTGCTAGGATTCCATGACTGCAGTGCCCAGCTTATTGAGCCAGTTCTCCATAAGTATACAGTTAGGTAGCTGCCAGCTTTTTCTAATTTCTAGAAATCTGTGAAGAACCATCTTGAACATAAAACACTGAACATGTAGGAGTTGGTCCAAAGCTCTGTGGAAATGTAATTGCTGGGTCAAAGGGTATGTGAGAATTATAAATTTTTCTAGTTATTGCCAAACCATCCTCCAAAGAGCTTGCCAGTGTTGACTCCCACAAAGGTGTTTTGAGATGTGGGTTCTTTTTCTTATCAGAAAAGAACAATACAGCTGTTTTCATGGGGATAGGGGGTGGGGGACAAACAAGTAGTGGACCCAGTGGTGCCTGGCTGTCCCCTTGGTATAGGTTGGGTATAGGTCTAGCAGGGGGCTCATCCTACCCGGATATCGTAGTGGTCCTTCAGGCCATCCTCCACATGGTTCAGGAACTCACAGATGTCCAGCTGGCCCAGGCAGCTCTCAAGCAGTGAGTACATGCACTCAAAGGCTGCCTTCCGCACATCCAGCCCATCGTCCACTGTGTGCTTGAAGGGCCCCATCTCCACCTGAAAGAGGGAAAGATGACAAGAGGTTAGAAGATATGACCCTAGAGTGTAAGAATACCTCCCCTAGTTCCTGCTGCACAACCTGCACCTCTGTTGTTCAATCCTATGTCTTGTCCCCAAATCATGCCTTATACTCTCAAATCTACATGCCTTTGCTCAGCCTACAATGCCCTTTGATAATGATAATAACAATAATTATCATCATAATCTACTGAGCAGTTATGATGTGCTAAGCTCTTTGGTGAGCGCCTGACAGAACACATTTTACTCAAGCCTCATAACAGCCCTAGGAAGCCAGTGTTACTATTAACCCCATTTAACATATGAGGAGACTAAGGCTCAAAGAGGTTAATTAATTTGCCCAAGGACACACAGCTAGTAAATGGCTGACCCAGAATTAAAAACCCAGGTCTCTCTGAAGCTTTTAATCATGATGTTCTGCTCTTAATGGTAAACTCCTTCTCCCCCATTCAAACCCAGCTCAAATGTCTCCTCTTTTGGGAAACTCATAACCTCTTTAAATGGTCACTTCCTCTGCAGTGATGCTAGGTGGTTCAGACATTTTTATTTCATTGTGCAATGACTTAGCTGTTAAATCACCTTTAATCTCTGCCCTTTAAATCCTTACTTTGTCAACTGAGCTCTAAATAAGTTAAATAATCAGCAGAGTGAGTGTCTCTCCTTCAGGAGGCCATGGTGCAGAAACCACGTGTAGTATAGCTCTGAGTTCTGGCACTCAGACACAGGCCTGGTGTTTCATAAACATCTGCTGAATACTGGGTGCTAACAAGAGTCACCAATATTTACTGTGTGCTGATCATGTGCCAGGAGCAGTCTAAGCACCTGTAGGACTTAACTCATTGAATCTTCTCAACAGTCCTATGATGCAGACATGATTTTTTTGCTCATTTTGCCTGTGAAGAGAAACTGGGACTTGGAGTGTGATTAGGGTCACACAGCTGGGAAGTAGAGGTACAGGACTTGACACAGGCCATGAGGCCTGGTCATTGATGAGCTGAACTCTAATTCTCACCACAGTCCCAACAGACCGCAGAGCTCCCACTCAGTCCTCCCCAGGCGTTACCTCTCGGATGAGGTCCCTGCGGATCTTCGTCTCCTGGTAGAGGAGAGGCAAGATGTCATCCAGCAAGTCCCGTACTAAAGAGGGCTTGTTGTGCACAGCTGAGTTGAAAAAAGCCAGAGTGGCCCGGCGCACGTTCAGGTCTGGGTCCTGCAAGCTCTCCATGAACTCTCCTGGCAGAAAAACAAGAGTGGGGTATGAAGGATGGCACAGCCAAGACACAAACCACCTGCACCCCCACCTCAGTGATCTGGTTCATGCAAGTCATGCAGACCTGGCTGAATGAGCATGTTCTGAGCTTTGTACCATGCACAACAAGCCTTCAAAGTCCAGATGAAAATGTGAACTTGAGTCTGGCCTGGGATCAAATCCAGGTTCTACCACTTCCTAACTCTGGGACCTGGGAGAGCCTCAATGTCCTCATTTGTTAAATGGGGGTAATAGCAGTACCTATACTGTAGAGCTGTTTTTATGATTTAAGATATGGTAATGTATATAAAGCACATAGCAGAGGACCTGGCACAAAGCAAAGATCCTACAAATGTTAACTTGATATTATTACAGATGAGGCTCCTGAAGATCAGAGAGGTGAAGAAACTTAAAGTCACACAGCACTTCTTTAAGTAAACCTTTTTGTACAGTTTAAACTTCTTATTAATAACTGTGTTAATGCTTTATATAATTAATAAATAAAATCGAGAATGGGGGAATCCCTAAAAAAAAAAAACTATTTCAAATGATTAACATAACCACCCAGGTTATGATGGAGAAAACAACTCACCCAAGTAACTTCCAAAGATTCTAATTACATGCCCTTAGGCTAAAAATAAAAGAACTATAAGCAAATATTGACTTTTCACAGAGGTAAAGGTTAGCAATTCTCAGACTACTCTCTTTGTATTCCAAAATTAAGTGAATAAATATCTTGTAGATAATAGGAGCTGAGTTTCTCCTTGTAAGAGAAGGACATATTGAAAGGGAGAAGGCTAGAATGAACTCCTGTGGTGATGGACCAGAATAGGAAGTTAATACATGGACATATGTATGTCTGCCTGTGTACATACATTCATACGTATACATATTTCCTAGTATGTACTGTTTGCTGAGAGGACCTAAAGCAATGGCACTCCAGTAGCACTGAGCACACCTAGTGTCCAGATCTTGGATTCTAAATACCATTCTGTACTAGAATTGGGGCTCCTTGGAAAAATGGCTGATTCCAGGGCTAGGGCAGGAAAGATGAGACTGGAGCACCTTATTGTGCCAAAAAGTATAGATATGCTCAAAAAATGACGGAAACATGTCAATGAACACAGGAACAAGCTTGAAGGGCTCCCACATGCTAAATCTGAGACAATCTTGAAAATCAAAATAAATACAGTAATAGATTATAGCACACTGAATGAAAAAGGAATCTGTCCATGAGTCTATAATGATATGAATAAATTAGTAAATAAATAAACAAATGGGGGAGAAGGAAAAGTTCTTCCTGAGAATAGAATGCAAACTAATACATATGCTGGACAGAATGCTGGAATTAGAAAATCACTATTTGGCAACTGTTAATAATCACTGATTCAGGTAAGAAACTACAATGGATACAAAATGTAGTGGGCAAAACTGATGAGGAAGAAGTTATTTCAACAGACTAAAACATACTTATTCATTCCAAAGGAAAAAGAGTAACTGTAGCGTGAAGAAACCTGGAGGTCTCCACCTTACCCAGGTGATCAGTTACCATCACCAGACATGGGACAAACTGCCATCATGTGCTTCTCAATGTGATGCACTGGGGAGAACAGTGTCCCAGCAGAGTGGAATTCCAACCCAGGGCTGGCAGCCTCTAGGCCCTTCAACTGTGCCATGCTGGCTCCTAGGTTCCCCACTCTCTGTGAGAACACCATTGTGGGGAACCAGCAAGATCTGAGTTCAAATCTACTCTATGAGCCTTAGTTTCCTCATCTGTAAAATGGAGCCAGTCCTACATTCCATGCAGGGAACTGTGAGAATTAACTATGATGATGTATATTAAAGTATATTAAAGTGATACACAGTGAGAGCTCAAAAACCGTGGTTCAAACATACAACAACAAAAACCAAACACCCAGGTGGAGGCCCCTGGGGGTGCCATCCAAGAGCAGCTTAGGCAAAAGGGAGGAAATCAGGGCTGGAAGCAGTGTGTGCCCACTGGGTCAGGTCACAGGATAAAGTCGCTGCTGATGATATTGCTGTAGCTGTACTGGACATGTTCTCCAATTCAGAATGTGGTCACTCCTGATGATCCCTTGGTTTCACATCAAGTAGTGCCCCGGCAGGTAGAGATCAGCACCCACAATTTATGGCGAGGATGAGATGATCCATCCACTCTCACACAGCCAGGGAGTGGTAGAGCCAGGATTTGAACTCAAGGATGGCAGACTCCAAAACCTCTCCACAGTTCACTAGGCTGCCTTCCCTGAACTGCTGTGGTCCAGTTCAAAGCCCATAGTCTCAGAGCTCTGAAGAAGTAAGCCTGATCCTGCAGAGCCCAAAGGAATGAGTCCTTAGCCTCTTCCCAATGAAGGCTGCTTGGTCTCCTCAGGCTAGAAGGCCCCTTGGACAGGGGACAAGTTGGAGAGCCACTTTTCCCTACCCTGGTGCAGCTGTGCCCTCTGATGCCAGTGCATGCCAGAGGTCGGTGGTTTCCCACTTCTAAGAGCCTGTGTGTTCATGGAGCACTTTCTCTCTCAATATCCCATGTGGTCTCCAAAATAACCTTGGAACTGCAGATAAGGGTTCCTTTTCCCAATTTATCAATGAGGAATCTGAGGCTCAGTGGTGAGAAGGGGCATGCCTGGCTCACCCAGCAACTCAGCAGTAGCACAGAGATTTGAACCCAGGCCCCATGCTGTCATGGGGGTGAGGTGGCCTCCCAGGTCTCTAACTCCCTTCAACTAATGTATAAGAAAAACTGGTCCCAGTTCAAGGGCTGTGGAGGGGGCTAAACAGGGTTGGGGGAAGAGGGGATGCTCTGCTCACCAAAGAAGCTCTTCAGGAGGGGGTCGATGGGATGGGGCTGGTCCGAGATGAGGAACTTGACTGCTGTGATGACAGTGCTCCGGGTGTGCGGTTGACCTGTAGGCAAGAGGCAGTGGCATGATAAGGGGCAGGGCCAATCCTAGATACCCACAGATCATAAGGTACCAAGACTCTCCTCTTCCTCCATGGGAAACAGAACTATAGTCCCTCCCCACTTGAAACCTGCCCTGTAATCTTTGGGGAAGTCAATGCTACCATTTTCCTTAGCAGCCTAGAATCTCCCCTGCTGTAGCTAAGAGAGTAAAACTGCCAGTTCTAGGTAACTACACTGCAGGATACAAACAGGGAACCAAGAACCCAAGACAGTGGTCAACCCAAAGAAAGCTTTATCTTTCCTTAGGCCTTGGAACTGAATTCTATTTTTCAGACATATTATTTTAATTAACCCTCAAGATGGTTCTATTAATTGGTTGATAATAACATAATTATTAAAATTATTAATATCTACTTTACAGAGGAAAGAGAGATCCAGAAAGGTTAAGTTCACGTCTAAGGTCACACGGCAGATCCAGAATTCAATAGCTAATTCTGAGCCTTGGCTAGGCCCTCCTCCTCAGCCCTGTATTCTCCAAGCAGGGGGCAGCTGTACTTCAGATAGGCTGATGGCCAAGGGGATTCCAACAGAATTCAGTGTGGGAATGAAGATCTCAGTTTTGCTTTTCTGCTTGCTTTTTGAGCAGAGAAGCTGAATAAAGGGAGGGAAATACATTTCCTACTGAGTGAAAGAAATAAATCAGCAGCTGCTCCATATGCTTCTCAATATCCCTTCTGAATTGCTCACATTCTAATGGCATTTTGTTACAGAAACAGAAAAAAAATCTCAAAATTTGTATGGAGCCACAAAAGACTCCAAATAAGCAAAAATATCTTAAGAAAGAACGAGAAGCCAGGATGCATCACATTTCCTGATTTCAAGCTATACTATAAAGCTACAGTCATCAAAATAGTATGGTTCTGGCATAAGAAGATACATAGACCAATGGAACAAAATAGAGAGCCCAGATATAAACCCAGGCATATATGGTCAACTAATATTTGACAAGGGAGCCAAATCTACTCAGTGGGGAAAAGACAGTCTCTTCAATATATGGTGTTCTGAGAAAACTGGATATGAAACTGGATCCATATCTTACACCACTCACAAAGATTGAGTCAAAATATATTAAAGACTTAAATGTAAAACCTGAAACCATAAAACTCCAAGAAGAAAACATAAGAATAAAGCTCCTTGACATGGTCTTGGCAATGATTTTTTGGATATGACACCTAAAACACAAGCAACAAAATCAAAAATTAACAAGTGGGACTACATCAAACTAAAAGGCTTCTACACAGCAAAAGAAACCATCAAAAAAGTGAAAAGACAACCTATGGAATGGGAAAAAATATTTGCAAACCATGATAAGGAGTTACTATCTAAAATATGTAGAGAACTCATACAGCTGAATAGCAAAATAAACAATCCAATTAAAAATAGGCAAATGACCTGAATAGACAGTTTTTTCAAAGATACTCAAAAGGCCAACAGACACATGGAAAGATGCTCAATATCACTAATCATCAGGGAAATGCAAATCAAAATCACAACGTATCACCTCACACCTGTTAGAATGGCTGTCATCGGAAAGAAATAAATGTTGGCAAGGATGTGGAGAAAAGGAAATGCTTGTGCACTCTTGATGGAAATGTAAATTGGTGTAGCTACTATGGAAAACAGTATGAAGGTGCTTCAAAAATTTAAAAATTTAACTGCCATATAATCCAGCAATCCCACTTCTGGGAATATATCTGAAGGAAACAAAATCACTATCCCAAAGAGATATCTGCACTCTCATGTTTACTGCAGCATTATTTACAATAACCAAAACATGGAAATGGCCTAAGTGTCCATTGATAGATGAATGGATAAAGAAAATGTCACACACACACACACACACACACACACACACACACACACACACAGGAATATTGTTAAGCCACAAAAACAAAGGAAATTCTGTCATTTGCCACAACATAGATGGATCTTGAGGGCATTATGCTTTGTAAAATAAGTCAGACAGAGAAAGACAAATACCATATGATCTCACTTATATGTGGAATCTAAAAGAACCAAACTCATAGAGACAGAGATCAGATTTGTGGTAGCCAGAGATGGTTTGGGGGTGGGTGAAATGGGTGAAGGTGGTCAAAAGGTACACACTTCCAGGTATAAGTACATAATTTCTGCTAATGTAATGTACAACATAACTACAGCTAACAATATTTGTATATTTTATATATTTGAAAGTTATTAAGAGACGAGTATATCTTAAAACTTCTCATCAAAAGGGGAAAGATGTAACTAAGAGAGGTGATAGATAATAACTAAGCTTACTGTGGTAATCATTTCACAATATATACATATATCAAATCATTATGTTGTACTTCTTAACCTAATATACATTATGTGTCAATTATATCAATACAACAGGAAGAAAAATAAGTACACTGCTCACTTTTCTCCACCACACCCCACATGGGTTAAGGCTGTTTCCATCATACAGACCTTACGTTCAAGACTCAGAAGAAAGTTTACAACTTGGTGCTAGGGTATGTATAAGTGAGAGCTACTAAATTTAGACTTTGTTTTTCCTTTCTCTTTCCATCTTGACTGGCTCCTAAGAAGATTCAGGATGGCTGAGGAAGGTATACATAATAGGATAGGATTAAGTGAATTTAAAATAAAAATGAGGACAATGCAGGGACCACAGATGGAGACTAGAATAGAGTGAGGGGCGTACAGGAAGAGGCAACTGGAAAGTCCCATGAACTCTCTAGAAGCAGGCTACTAATTTGGCTCTAAGCTTGCTTGCTTCTCAGCAGCCGGCAGAAAAAATTAAAAAGAACATGTGACCAACCCAGTAGCTGGTTCAACAGCATGCATGAGGCAGAAACAAATCAGAGTTTACAAAAGGCAGGGCTTGCTCCTCATTTCAAGACTGCCTCAAGGGTTCTGGTGAAGAGCCCTGTGAGTGTGACAGGGACTATCCTCAGGGAATGTTCTTCCTGTTTGTGCAGGGATGAGGGCCACACAGCTGCTTCTTATAAGCCAGTAACCCAGCAAGGGCTTAATATAATCACCCACATAGCAACAAGAGCAGTGTTAATAAGATATGATACCCTATACCAAGCACTTTGCCTACATTATGTGATACACCCCCTTACACTATCAGGTAAAGGCTGCCACACACCAAGCCTGCTTGAGGCCTGAAGGCTAGACTTTCATTCTCAGGGACCCAAACAGCCCTACATGTACACCGGCTTGCTTTATTTCTTCCCCAGCTGTGGAACACCCTGACGTACCCTGATCTAACCACACAAAAATGGTCCCCTGGTTCCTGCCCAGCCCTCTAATCTTGACTACATTTCTACTTACTCCTGGCTCAAACTAGTCCAAGAGAGATAGACTCAGCAGGTTGCAGTTTCTGGTCCCTCAGACAACTGCTTTTATCAGTCTTTGCCTGGAGCATAAATAAAGCTGCTGTCCTCACCACAAATTACAAAAGTGGCATCCCGAAAAGTTTCTTTGTTAAAGGGACCTATCAAGGATTCTGTCCCCTCCATCCCATAGAGTCCCACCAGAGGCCTATAAGTCTCAGGAAATAGTTTTTAATGGTTCCTCTACCTTTGTCTCATACACATTGTGACTCTCACACCCAATCATCTGAACTAGCTCACTTTGTGTGGGCCACTCTGACATTCAGGCAAACTGCCTACCTCTGATCTAGGCCACTTCTACCCACACCTGTGCTCCTACCTGCAGCAAGTTGCTTCCGGAATCGGGGCAGGAGGAATGGAGGATTCACGAGGACCAGCTTCCCAATGCATTCAGCCACCACCCCCCGGGTGCCTTCCTCAGTGCCCTCACACCGCTGGAACAGCAGGGCCCAGATGTCCTCTGCATAGGGCTTCAGGCTATCAGGTTGGGCAGCCCCCAGGGCCTCCCTGAGCGAGTGCAATAGCAGGTACTGCCGTCGGGGCTCAGCCTGGATCTGCCCCAGCAGAAAGGGCAGGAAATCAGGTAGGTTCCCAGCACCCACACGGCCCAGTGCATAGGAGGCAGCTGTTCTCACATCCTCACTGGGTGACCCCAAGGCTTCCAGGAGCACTGCCTTCAGCTCCCGCTGGGGGCCTGGCCCAGCCACCTGGCCCACCTCAGCCAGTGACAAGAACGCCAGGACCTTGACGGCCGTGCTGGATTTGGGTGACCTGGCATCACAGACCAGGCGGTTTGCCGTGCCTGCTGCTTCCTGGGGACAGGCAGCTGCAAGAGCTGCCACACACCGAGCCAGAGAGTGGAACACCTGCTTATGGAGGCCTGGCCCACCGTCTATAGCCTGGTCATAAACAGGTGCAGTGAGCAGGCTGATGAGCTCAGCATAGTCCACACACGGGGGACGGGTCCCCACTAGAGCCTGCAAAAAGCCTTCAGCGGCCACCAGAACACCTGCCGGCAGCAGGGGTGAACGCAGCAACTGCAGCAGCTCTGAGAGCACGGGGCCACTGACCTCAGCCAAAGAGGCTGGCTGGGCCTGGGTTACTGTGGCAAGAAAGTCCACAGCCAGCTGGGCCACATGCATATCGCTTTCATTGACCAGAGCAGGCAGCTCGGCCAGCACAGACCGCACAGCGGACGGAGGGAGGCTGAGTCCCTGGCTCTGGGCCAGGGCATCCAGAGCAGCCAGTGTGGCCAACCGCAGTGCTCGTTGGTTCTTGCGCAGGAATGAGGCCAGAATAGGCAGTGCATCGGCCAGGATGGGCTGCAGGTCAAGCCGTAGCGGGGACACAGCCACCAGCGTCAGTGCTTTGACTGCAGGCAGCCGGGTGATCTCATTCCTCAGGCGGTCCAGGAGGAGCAATAATGATGGCTGCAAGTCATCCCCCAGCCGATCACCCAGGTGGCCCATGATGTGGCCCATGCAGGAGATGGCCCGCTCCTTCACCTCCTGGTCCAGGTCGGTGGCACGGAGCCGTGCCAGGGTGGCTGCAGACATTTCTCCAACATATGCCTCAGGGTCCAGCATCCGAGGCCTGTCCATGGGCCATAGGGCCCGCACCAGCTCCTGTAGCACCAGCAGGGCCTCAGCCGCGATCTTGTAGAAAGGGTCTGACACACAGGCCATCACAGGTGGCAGGAGGGTGGGCAGGTGCGGATGGAAGGCCTCAGCTGGTTCTGTGCCCAGCAGCCCCTGCAGGAAGGCCAATGCATCCATCCGGATTGTGGAAGAGCTGGAGCGGTCCACCAGTGAGAAGACGATGCCTACAGGGTGAGGGCAATGGTTACGGGCCATAGATCCTGACCCAATACAACCTTCCCTGGGTGTGGGGGTGGAATACCCACAGGTATCTGAGCTGGATCCAGGCACTTGGGCTCTTATGCAGCAGATTCCGAGAGGTCAGGGCTTGGCTGGGGCCAGGGCTAAGGGAAGCCATCTAAAACCAGGATGTAGAGCCTGTACCCCAGCTTTGTTTTCACTGCTGGCAATGGGGAGCCACCACAGGTTGCTGAACGGGGCACCCTTGAGGGTTGGGGACCAGGGTCCAGGTTCTGAAGAGGCCCAGGACAGCACATACCAGGTTCCAGTCTATCCTACCTGCTACCAGAACAGGCATGTGCTCTGCCAGGCTGCCAGGGAGGATGCCCGCCAGCTCGGTGAGGAGACTGAAGCAGCCCTGGCGGGCCCTGACATTCTGATCTTTAAGCTGCCGTTGCAGGGCCTTGATCACAAGGGGCACCTGTGGGCAGGTGAGGGAGGTGAGTGACCACCAGGGAACTACTACACCCCACCTACTCCTGGGGAGTTTTGCCCACGGAGGACCCCAACATGGAAAGGATGGCTCCACCCCAAGCTTTCCATCACTTGCTCTGTACCAGGCACCTGATTCTATACTCAGACCCTCTGAGGTAAGTACTACTGAGCCCACTTTACAGATGGGGAAACAGGTACAGAGAGATTAAGTAACTTGCTAAAAACTACACAGGTGGTCTGGCTCCCATCCTCACACTCCAAGGGGAAAAGCACTGGCCTCTCCCTTCTCCAGTTGGGTTTGCCCCATATGGGCTCATTCATTCCCCCAAGCTTCAGATGTCAGCACAGCAATGACTCCTGATCCATATCACCAACACCAGACTCGAGTGCTGACTGGCCGCCTGATGTCTCCACTCAGACACCCAAAGGCCTTGAACATAAATGTTGAGAACAGGACTCTACACATCACCCTCTTCATACCCTACCATCTTGGGGAACTGCACTCCATGCTTCAGCCAGAGCCTGGAACTCACATGACACCTCCCTATCCCTCCCTCCACATCCAATCTGTCAAAAAGACCCAAGAACTGTGTGGTCCAGGGGCAGGGCCTTCATCTGTCTTGCTCCCTGCTGGGCCCCAACACCTGATATCCAGGGCTGGGCACATAGTAGGTGTTCAATAGTCACACTTTCAGAGGATGGACAGATGATGGGGCAGGTGGATGGGTGGGAAGATGGACAGATGGAAGTGTTGTGAGCGGGAGGGAGGGTGAGTTGTGAGTGGGGAAGTAAAGGGATGGGAAAGAGGTGAAGGTGTGCCCACCTGTCCTCGAAGCATGTGGAGGTTGCTGCCAGTCTGGGTGGGCTCCTCGACTGCCTCCAGCCATCCCTTTGGGGGCCGTGTTTGCCGCAGCAGCACGATGTAAGCCCCAAAGACATCAGCCTTGACATTCTCCTCCCGTTCTTTGAAGCGGTGGATGAGTGCGGGTGCCAGGGTACAGTGGAAGTCAGGCAGCAGGTCTGGCCGGGAGCTGATTAAGGCTGCCACGCACTTGGCCGCCGCCCGGCGCACCTTCCAGCTCATGTCATCATCGTCACTGTATTCGTCCTCACTCTCTGGGACAGGAATGAGATACCCATGGAACCCTGCACTCTGTAGCAGATAGACAGGGAGCTGCCTGCCCCACCCAGGTGTCCCTCAGGACAGAGAGGAGGGAGCTGTGCCTGTGCTTCACCTTTCTGATAATCATTATTTATACCCTATTAAGAATGCTACCTACCATTTAATGAACACCTACTATGTGCTAGGGATGGCATGAAGCACTTCAAATCCACAATCTTATTTTAGCCTCATAATGACCTTGTAAGACAGGGATTATTTCCCCACTGTAGAGATGAGAAAAATGAGGCTCAGAAGGAAGTGACTCACTCCAAGTTACATAAACAGGAAAATAGCTAGAGTTAAAGCAGGGTCCTCTCTCTCTCTCTAAACCCTTTGTTGTTTTGACTATAGCAGGATAAAAATTGACTTCTAAGTCTTCAGTAAGGACCCAGAGAATCTATTTGGGGTACAAAACCCATCCTTTGGTTTTAGGACTGTCTGTGTGATGTTTCATTTACTGGGATTCCAGAAAGGAGAGGCAACAGGGCCTGCCTTTGGCATTTCCCCTCCTCCCCACCCCAAACCCCAGCTTCTCAAGGGCCCTGATTCTGGCTTCCAAGCAGAAAATGCTGTGTTTATGTGGCTTCCTGCTCTCTGAGCTCCCCCAAGAGGTCAGCGCTCACTGAGTACCTTAGACCCATTTTACAGTTGACTATAATAAGGCTCAGAGATGTTGAGACTCTCCTGAGGCTGCACAGGAACAGGAGAGCTGAGCTCAGATCCAGGACCACAAGGCCCACCCCTATCACCTGGGGAGACACATGAAGCTCAGAAGGGATGGCCCTAACTAGGGCTGCCCCAGGCATGGGCTCAGGGGCCAGTGTGTTCCTATCCACACTGCTCTATTAACTTAGACTCTAAGAGCTGGCATCTGGACAAGCCGTAGTAGACCATATGGATGATCCCATGGATATAACCTGTCAGCTGAGCAGATGTCCCCTCTGATGGATCATGATTTGTTATCTCTACTCTATGCCATCCAAGAAGAAACATCTATAGTTTCCAGTTACTGACAAAATGCCTAATATTCCCAGCTTGGCATTCGAGGCCCCAACATGCCTCTCCAATCTCATCTCCTATCATCCCATCTTGTTCCAAGTATGCCATCGGACCCTAATACCCCTGCCTCCATTAATGTCCTGCTTTCAGGAACCTTGGGCATCCATCTGAGTGACAGATAGGACCACCAGCACAGAAAGAAGCCACTGAATCCACTCCCCATCCAGATATCTCCCCATCAGTGTCTATTGTTCCACCATTAAGAGCTTCACTCTGCTGAGTTAAAGCATTGTCTCTTGGAACCCATGACTAAAAGGGTAGAGATGGCAGTATAGAGGTGGAGGAGTCTCACAGACATGGCTCTCAAGTCCCGCTATGCTACTTCCTAGCTGTGTTATCTCAGGCAAATAGCTTCTCTAAGTCTCAGTTTCCTTGTCTGAAATATGGAGATAATAATAAATACCTAGTTTTCCAGGGTTACTGTAAGGAACATAAAATAAGAGAGTGCTTAGGACACCAGCAGATGCTCAATCAATGTCAGTGATTACTACTGTTGTTACTGTGCAGTCAGAAAAGATGGGGACATTGGGGAATCTAGATTATGGTAGGTAGGACTGGAGACTACAGAACAGTTGGGATCAGGATGAGGCGCTAAATATGGCTCCTGTCTTTGGCTGGGTGGACGGGGGGGTATCCCAGTAAGGATGCACCCATGTGTGCCCTCCAGCCCCAATGACAAATTGGCCACCCACCTTGCTCACTGAATTCACTATCTTCTGTCTCCATCTGCTCCTCATCCCCATCACTGTCATAGTTATAGTTGGGGTCATGCTTCATGTACTGAAGGCACAGGCTGGTCACATTGGGCACATGAGGGCCCATCTCCTTGGGGCACCTGTAGGATGGAATGGGGAGGCTCTGGTGGACTCAGGCAGGACAGGGCATGGAGTGGGGCCCAGTGGTGAGTCCTGAGATCTTACTGCTCTGAGGCCAGCATACTGCCTCCAACCCTGTCCCCACTAACTTCCCAATGAAACTCTGGGGCCCCCATCTTCCAGCATCCCACTGCACCTACTTCCTCAGGAAAGCATCGAAGGCCTGGAGGCAGGACTCCCGGAGCTCATCATCATCCAAGTTGCAGAACTCCTCCACCAGAGGCACCAGGCGGTCCAAGTGGGCCCCTGCAGGACCGGGTGGGTCACTGAGGACAACCCTTTCCCGGGCTCCCCTAGCCCACAGTGCTAAGTCCGTCCCTAAACCCGCAACCCTAACCACTACAAATTCAACTCAGAGGCATCAGACTCAAGCGCATGTGGGTTCTAGCTCTGATTCTGCCACCTATAAGCTCTGAGATCTTGGGCATGTCACAATACTTCTCTGACCTCAGTCTGTTCATCTTCATAGTAGGGATAACAATGCTCACTAGACAGAGATTTTGTGAAGATTAATGAAATGATGCAGATAAAGAGCTTCACTCAGGTCCTGGCACAGAGTAGGCACTCAATAAGATGCATCTCTTGTTGAAACTATTACTCATGTCCTTGCCTTATTTCCTGTAATAGATTATAGCCCTGGATGGAAAAAGGAGAGGAGAAGCAGGTACTGCCCTTACAGACCAGGCATGAGGGGCCCCTGCCTGATTCCTGGGCTTTGGAGGGTTCTGCTTTAGCCTCTCTCCAGCCATACCCTTCCCCACTTTCCTGCCCACTGACCCCAAACCTTTGTCTGGGTCCCGTGCAGACCTCTTTCCCAGGTCCATGCTCTCAAGAGTGGCCAAGTGGTGGCTGCTATTTGGTGTGTGTGTGGGGCGGGGGGGATTAGATAGAGTGTGGACTGTGGGCTGGGGTCCCTATGTGTGCTTATAAAGTCCCTTGCTGTGAGAGCCAGAGGGAAGGGAGGAACAGACCATGGCCAACTCTGCCCACATGGCCTTGTCCTACTCCAGAATGCCAAGGCGTTTGAGAATAAATTCAAACCTGATTGCAGGATTCCATTTCTATAAAATAACATATGGTCACAGAGAGCAGATTAAGGTTGCCTGGGGTGGGGAAGAGGGAGGGATGGACTACAAAGGGGCACAAGGAAACTTTTGGGAGGGATAGAAACGTTTGGCATCTTGATTGTGGTAGTTTTGTGGGTGTATTGTGGTTTATTGTACATACATTATCTCCCAATAAAAACTTTAAAAAACTCAAACCTGGCTTACAGGTTGTTATTAAGGTATATTTGTTAAAATAGGAGGACAGAACATGTTTTATTCGAGTTTGGTAGGATAATTTATAATTATCTGAAAGCCTCCAAGTAAGGCTCAAAGCAGAATGGTGCTCAGGGCCTACCCTGCTGCTGCCTCTCAAGCCCCATTCTGCCCTTCCAGGTATTTAAACTCCACTCCTTTAGAGGTGGCCCAGCCCCAGACCCCACCCTCTCAGCCTGGACCCCGCCCCTTTCCATAGCATCTTCTTGCCTCGGCCCCGCCTCCTTGCCCAGGGGTACGGTTCCCTTACCCAAGCGGTGACCTGCCTGGCGGCCAACGCTGCCCAAACACTGGATCAGGGTGCGGATGGCGGCGGGGCTGGCAGGTGCGCGCGGGCCGGGAAGCCGGTCCAGGAGATGGTCAGCGAGCTCGACGAAGAGGTCGGTGCTGCAGGCAGCCGCTAGGTGACCAAGAGCCCCAACAGCTCGCTTGCGCACCGCAAGGCGCGGGCTGCTCAGCTGCGGCAGGAGACAGTGCAGGAGGCTGGCATGGAAGGCGCCCAGTGGGGCACCCAGCCTGGGGAGCCAGAGGAGGCGTCAGATGGGTCTACTGGGGCCAGTCATCTCCCTTCTCCCCATCCTCTCCTGATCTCCTTCCCAGAATTATGACAACCCAATGGCCCTTAGTAAATGGAAAGGAGCCTTACATCTGTGTGGCATCTTTATTATTATTACATGAAAGAAAGCAGAGAAAGGAAGGTAATTTCTCAAGGATATCCAGTCAAGAAATGCAAGGCCAGAATTTGAACCCAGGCGTCCAAGCTCCCAGCCTGGAGAGAAGGCCTGATGGTAATGACAATGGGGCTGTCCTCATTTCCTGGGAGTCTGTGCCTTGCCTCAATGTCCACCCCCCTCCCACCCCCGCACTGAGAGGTTGGTCTAAAATCAACCTCTAACGTGGTCATTCCTCTGCTTAACTCCTTTAATCTCCTAAGTGGCTCCCTAGTGCCCTTTGTTACAATAAGTTGAGCTCTGGGCTCAAAGCAAAAGGCAACACAGGAGAATGGTTTCTACACAGGTAGAAGGTAACCCCTGCCCACCTCAGCAGCTTCTACCCTCACCTTCGGACCAGGCTTGTATATTTTCTGTCCCGCACATGTCCTAAGACCTCTTCTTTTCTCCACACGAATACACTGACCTCACCCTCCCATATCTCTCTGTCCAGTCCAGACTTCTCTTCTGGGTTTCATTTATTTATGTGTTTACCTACTACGTGACAGGGTCTACGCTGGGCACTAGGGTGAGCAAGATAGGCCTTAGAAGCTGCCCTCACAGAGTTTTGACTTGAGTGGGGTCCTCCCAGGCACCTTAAATTCAACATGCCCCAAAGTCAATCCACTGCCTTCCTCTCACACCTTCTCCCACTCCCAGATGGCACCCTATCACAGCAGTGGCCCTCTGCCTCTCTCATCCACTCCAAGCCCTGTGGAGTCTCCTACAAAATACCTGAACTTACCTGCTTGCGGAAGCCTCTGAACCAATCTCCCTCCACCCTATTCCACCCCCTCCCAGCTACCATGCATACTGCAGAAAGAAAGATCCACCTAATACACACAAATATGCATGTGGAACTCCTCAGCCTCTGCCATAAATCCCTCCATTGCCTCCCCACATTTTCAGTATGATTGTTAGTCACCTACCCCAAGCTTCTGCCCAACCCTTGGGTCTCATCTCTCCTTACTGGCGCCTCCACAGTATACTCCAGATCATGACTGCTTTGCACAACCCCCGGGATCCTATGTCTTCTCTTCCCTTTATCCTCTGGACTGAAGGCAGTCTCCTGTTCCAGTGTTTCCTTATGTCCCATCCATGCCTGGCCAAGTCCTGTCCATCTCTGAAGGCTCAGCTAACAGGACCCTCTCGAGGAAGGGTCCCCACCCACCAGCTGGGTTAAGAACTCCTCCTCTGAGCTCCTACAGGCCCTGCTCTTATCCTTATTGTTGTTCTTACTCCAGTCACAGTTGATATGTCTGTGAGCTCCTCCCTAGGAGTGACTGAGACTGAGCCACTCCACATTCCCAGCACTAGTCTAGCACCCAGCATTTTTCTGGCCACAAAGTACGTTCTTAAATCTTGGGAGACTTAATGCATGAATAAATACTTTAAAAATATGCATTGCAATTTAAAACAAAGGCCCTGCTATATTAGCTCAAAAGAAGAAAGAGAAAGAAGGGGGTGAGGAAGAAGATGAACACACCTGAGCTTCAGCTATGGTGAGACCTGAGTTCAAATCTTAGGTTCTGCCATTTATTGACAGTGTGACTTCAGGCAGGCCACATCACCTCTCACAGCCTATAAAATTATGACAAATGAGCTCTCCTTTGCAGGACTGTTGGAACAATTAAGGAGCTCCAAGCACAGGGCTTGGTATGCTTGGTGCGCGGTAGGTGCTGACTATGTGGTTTTTAGTCCTTCCCTGTCCCCTTTGCTCCCCCTCCCACCTGGGTCTTCCTTGCCCAAGGTGGCCTCCTGCACCTGCTCAGCATGTCAGAGAGGATGTCCAGGGCTTCCAGCTGCACGGCCACATCCTCCTGCTGGGCAATGGCATTGGTGAGCTGGCCGGTGATCTTCCTGCACACGTTGGTGGCCAGGCCAGAGCCTGCAGAGAGCACAAGGTGGGCATGGTGAAGCACAGGACTGGCCTCTACCTCTGGTTGGCCTTTGTTCTGGTTGTGTTCCTGAGCCCATGTCCCTGAGAATCCTGCTAACCCAGGGAATTCAGGGCTCAAGTGGTCCCAGGTTTGACCCAGAGTCCTACTCAAACTAAAGGAAACAGCTCAGGGAGCTGAAAAACTGACAGCCGATCTGCTGGCTGGTTCTCCCCACACACAACCCCTCCTTCCTTCTTCCCTCCACTAGAGAGGCAGGAAAAGTTAAGCATTTCTTTTCCTGGACTCCCTTGCTGTTAGGAGAAGCCAGGTGACCCTGTTCTGGCCAGTGAGATACAAGTCAAAGTCTTCTGGGGGCTTCTGGGGAAACATGTGCTCTTCTTATAAAGTGTAAGAGACCCGGGCAGAGACTCAGCCCTGTCCTAATTGAGCTGCAAAACGCTCGCTTCAGCAGCACATATACTAAAATTGGAGCTGCAAAAAAAGAGTGGTTGATCCCTTCAGAATTATGAGAAAAGTAATCCTGTACTTCTTCAAGCTGCCATGAGTTAGATTTTGTTACTGCAGCTAAAAGCATTCCTTCCTGACACAGCCATGAACTTAAAGTAGGTCTGGGTCTCAATTCTCTGCTACTGACTAGCTGGTTGACCTTAGGTAAGTCCCCTCACCTCTCTGAGCCTCAGTTTCTTTAACTAGAAACTAGAACAAATAATAATAGCACCTAATCCCTGGGACCTGGGTACCTGTGGCTGCAGGGGGGAGCTCTGACAGGACGGTCTTGAGGCCGATGCCAGCGATGTCTCGGAGCTGCTCCTTGTCTGACCGCATGTTGGCACAGAGAGCATCCACAATAGTCTCCACCTGGTACTCCTTCACTTTGCCCACCAGAGGACCCAGGCTGAGCAGAGAGGAAGGGAGGGAAGGGGTCCAAACGCCCCAGACTCAGCCTGGGTTAGGCTGTTCCTTTTGTTTCCTCATGCCTGTGGGGCCACATGTGCTGAGGAAAAGGCCCCAGATCAACAGAGGACTCTCTATTTTGCCAGAAGTAGAGGCACCTTCTGACTATGCCAATGTTGTGCCTGCTACCTCCTAAATCTGCATCTCCTCCTGGGTTTTGCATCTCAGTATATGACCAAACCATCCAACCAGTAATCTCAGCTAGAAACCAAGGAGTGCCCTAGAGCAGAGGTTCTCAAACTGGACTGAATATCAGAATCCCCTGGAGGACTTGTTAAAACACAGATGACTGGGCCCCACCTCAGATTTTCAGGTTCAGGAGATCTGGTAGGGCCCAAGAATCTGCATTTCTAACAAGTTCCCTATAGATACTGACACCAGTGGTCCAGGGACCATTCTTTGAGAATCTATGCCTTAGAGCCTTGCTTCTCAAAGCGTAGTTACGGATCAGCACCATCAGAGTCACTTCGAACCTGTCAGAAATGCAGACTCTCAGGTCCTAGCCTAGAACTGAACCAGAATCTGCAATTTAAGAAAGTCCCCAGGGGACCTGAATGCACATTAATGTTTAGAAACAGCTGCACTATATGTCCTGTGTCTCAGCCTTAACTGTGCATTGCCATTGCCTGGGGCATTTAAAAAACTGTTAGCTGGGTGTCAGCCCCAGAGTCTGAGTTAACTGGTTTCAGGTGTGGCCTGGACAATGGGTGGTTTTTTAAATTCCCCAGGTGATTCTAATGCATAGTCAAGGCTGAGAACCTCTGATCTGAGTGGTTCTCCAAAGATGTCAATGTGTATTAGAATGCAGATTCTTGCCTCTCTGCCTGAGCCACCTCCCTCCAGCCAGGCCACACACCTGACCATGTCACTTTCCTGCATAAAACTCTTTACTGAATTCCCTCCCCTCTTGAGATCAAGTTGAACTTCATTAACAAAACCCAGAAAGCCTGAACCCAGCTCACAGAGTACTGTTAAAGAGGCAGTGACCCAATTCTCTGTTGACTATTGACCCCTGCCATTCCTCAGTGCCCTGTCCACTCCCCCTATGCCCCTACCCCCCACACATGCCCCACACATACCCCATCTTGCCTTTTCAGCTCTGGAGGTAAGTAGCCAAGGTGCCAGGACCACAACCTCATGATGCCTAGGGCAAAGGCTTTTGTTTCCCCCATCCCCCGTGTCCCTTCAGCCCTCACTACTCTGGTGCATGCCAGCTCCTGCATCTGTGCCTGAGGGCTTTCTCTGGCTAGATGTGCAGGGAATGCATCACCCTCCACCAAAGCCCAAGAGCAGCCTTTAGCCAAAGACTGACAGAGAACTGGCAAGTGGGAACACTCCAAGGGGCATGTCCCACACTGTCCCAGAGGTCCCCAGTAGGGAAAGCTATGCTTGCCCACAGAAGTAACTTCCTTGATAATGCAGGCTTTATTGGCTTTCTTCCTTCCCTGCCTTACTTCTTTGTTCCCACACTGGAGTTTCCCGGGATCACCTCCCAACTTACAACTGAATCCTTGTTGCCAAGTCTACTTCTGGGGGAAGCTGAACCAAGGCAATGTCCAGCTCCACTGGGGCTCCAGGAGCTGCTCTGCAATTCTCAGAGGCTGTACCCTAAAGGGGTAGGGACCTCCCACACTGGACAGGTGCCCTCTCTGTCCCCACCAAGGCTGACACTTACCACTTGACCGCCAGGTTCTGCACCTCGCCATTCTTGTCCTCCAGGAGCCTAAGCAGCATCTTTACCACCTTGCGCTCACTGTCCTCATCCAGCTGGATGGAGTCCTTCTGCAGCTCTGACATCAGATCACTAGTTGCCATGAACCTGGGCAGGGAAGGCAGAGGATTGCTGAGCAGCTCCTGGGCCCTGTGATTTGGGCAGTATCTTAGGGTTCCCCCAGAAGCAGACCTTGATACAAAGATTCAAGGGCAAGTAGATTATCTGGGCTGTAGGCATGGTCCAGCTACCACAAGGAGACCTGAGTGTGAGAGACACCAACTACCACATCGTGGCCAACTAGGAGTGGCACAACATACTAGCTAAATGCACAGGGCTTCAAAGTTGGTGGCCCTTGCTTCTACCATTTATGTAAATGTGAACTTAGACAAGTCATTCACATTACTGAACTTTAATTTACCTGTCTGGAAAATGGGGATGAGAACAGTACCTGCCTCATAGGGTTGTATGGAAGATAAAATGAGATAATGCAAATGATGTGCATAGCACACAGTGAGAGAACAGCAAATAAATACTCAGTGAGTGGCACTGCCATTATTTTAACGGCATTATTATAATGGAACGAATTCACATCTCATTCACGAAAAAAGATTGAACAGACTCCTTGTAACTAAGTCACGTGTCAGTAAGAAGCCTCTTTACCAGACAAGCAGAGTAGGCTAGCTAAGCCCACCTCCACTTCAAAGAATCAACTAAGTCCCTACCCTTTGACCAGCGGTTCTCAAACTGTAGCCAGCATGAGAATCACCTGCAGGGCTTGTTAAACACTGCTGGGCCCCATCCCCAGGGTTTCTGAATCAGTCCCAGCTGGAGCATTTCTAACAAGTTCTTGGAAGATGCTGAGGGGCAGAGATCACACTCTGAGAACCACTGCCTTAGGCTATGTTCATGAGCCACTGGCACGGGTTTATCTTAGACATTGACACCAACAACTGACTAGTCCCCAGTAGTAGCTTCCTGACCCAAGGTGGGAATCAGAGTCAAGGGCTACCCACCCCCAGGTATGCAAATCCTTGTGGCCTGATAGGGATTGGAAAGTGCATTGGCAATCTGAGCTGGAAGGCCAGGGAGAGTTGAGGCTGCGGGGGCATTATGGAGCACCGTTCCTGCCAAGTCCCAGAGGGGTGAGCACAGTCTTAAACTGGCAGCCCTTAGCTGTAACCACCTTGCAAATGTTTTTTTGAAAATTTGAATTATTTATCAATATCTGAAAATTTGGAGAGTTGACATAAAAGTATTGATATTTTTTTGAAAATAGAATATTTGAATACAACTGAGCCTACAGTCCCTCACTCAGTCCCTGGTGACAAAAAACTGGCTGTCATCAAGTTACGGCTGCCCTCTTCAAGTGGGACACACACTCCAAGTCACCAGGCCCCCACCAGGCCCATTCCATCTGTTTACTGGCTTTTGTAGGCCTTAGACACTAGAGACTCGAGGAGAAGGCTGGACAGCGCAGTGAGGAGAAATGCTGTGAAGAGGGGCAGCCCCAGGAAGCCTCTTCCTGATCCACCAGGCCACCCACCTCCTCACAGCAGCCTTGCTTTCTGGCTTGATCCAGTCAACCAAGAGCCCTAGCCCCAAGCCTCTTGTGGCAAAATCAGTCACAGTCAGCCTCCTCTTTGCAGTTTCAGAACTGCTGCTGAAATTCATGGCTGCCCACAGCACCCTGTTACTAAGAGGGGACTTGTCGATGTCATAGATGTTATTTTTAACAGGTGGGACAAGCCTCAAGCCGCTGAGAGAAGGAAGGAGGCTGGGCTGGAGGCGAAGAGGGAGTGGCAGGGCTGACCATGCCCACCTCTCAGCCTAGCTATAACAGGAAAAGCAGCCAAGGTAAGGTGAAGGAAGATGTTTGGATCTGAGCCAGGCCAAGGCCTAGGGTAGGCATATAAACTCCTAGGTCTGTCCAGCCGAGGGAATGTTCTGAGAAGGCAGGCAGGATCTCTAAGTTGCATTTCTGCTGAAGTCTATGGAGACCCAGCTCAGCCTGACAACCCAAGGGATGTGCTCCTTTGCCCAAGATGGGCCTCCTACTCCTATCTTTCAACAGGTGGAGAACCTGTTGAACATTTAGTCATCTGTCAAGAGCCCAGCTCAAATATCCCAGTCTCAGGATGACTCCTCTGACCACTCTGCCCTATCTTCCACCCACACTTTCTAAGCACACGTGGTTCCTCTGCACAGGACCCTCTTAGAGCACTCTGCACCCCACCATCACAGCACTTCTCACACTTCAGTGCAAGCCTGATCACACTGTGTCTCCCTTATTAAACTGTGAATTCACAGGAGCTTGTCAGTTTCATCTCTGGGACTCCAGGCCCAACAAAGAACAGGTCCAAAGAGGGCCTGGGGAACAGGGTGAGGGCAAGAGTAGCCATCCTCTAACAAAGCTCAGAGCCAAAAAGCTGTATGAAAACGTGAACTCAGAAATCAACCCTCTTGAAATATGCATCAGCATTTCAGACACCCCCGAGTACCAGCAAACATTTATCTCTCTGAGAAAGAAAGCCCTATTATGTATATGGGTGTGTTGGTGGTAATGGGGGTGTACAGAAAAGTGTATAATTTGGTAGATAAGTGCTTGAACACTTAAGTTTGGCTTTAAGTAAATATACTAGTCTTATCATTTATCAACTAAGTGACCTTGATCAGCTGATGCCTCCCTGAGCCTCACCTTTTTCATTTATAAAATGGGAATTTTCTTTGTCCCACTTCATAACATCCTTGGCAGGTTTTAATAGGACAATGAGTTTCTAGCATGAGGCAAATGAGGAAACTAGGCTCAGAGAGGTTGCAGAAACTGCCCAGGGTCACATAGCAAGTTGGGAAGAGAATCAGCCCACCAGTCAGGTCTCTTGGCTCCTCAATCAATACTACTGTTTTCGGGAAATGATGTGAGAATTCCTGCCAGACTCCCCAGTTTACCTGCTTCACTGCTGGAGTCTGAGTGGGAACAGGGCAGCCTCCTGCCCACCAAGTGAGGGCCCAGGAATAACAGTGATCAAAGGCTTCCTCTACCCTGCCTGAGACCTCCATTTGCAGTCACTGCATGCTTCTGGGAGCCAGAGGACACAGTCTCAGTTTCATTCCAGAGAAATCTTAGAGGCAACTCAGCTGAAACACTCAGCCACATGGGTGCCTGGACAGCTGGTAAGCAGGATAGTCCTCCTGGCATGTGGACTTTAAAAATAGACACCATTCTCATATGCTTGGATGGTTTTAAGTGTTCTCAGGGCCACTGGCAGAGCAGGCTGAAAGGGCTTCTCAGGCTCTAGGTGACAAGGCCAACTCCCTCTCCTGGAGACTAGACCTAAGGCCCTAGAGACAGTGGTGCAAATCCCCTCAGCCACTGGCCAGCTGTGTGACCTTGGGCAAGTCACTTCACCTCTCCAAGCCTCTGGTGAACAGGAAGAACAATCACTATCACCCAGGCAGACAAGTGGACTGAATGAAATCACACTGGACAGCATAGCAGGGAGCCTGGAAACAGAAAACATTCACTCAGCATTTACTGTGTACCCAGAAGAGGCTCTGATTTGCAAAAAGGAAGCGCACAGTCCAGTGGTCCAAGAGCCCTGCGTATCCCAAGACTAAGAAGTGACATAGCAGAAACAGGCAGAAGCTAGCCAGGTGAAGGGGAGAAAAGAAGTGAGGGGCACAGAACTTCCAGGTAAAGGCCCAGAGTGGGGAGAGGACATGGTAGATTTCTGATTGCACAGAATCATCATAGTGTCCATTTATGAAGTGCTTGTGCGGTGGCAGCCATTAATCTAAACATTTCACATGTATTAACTCATTTCATCCTCACATCAGCCCTCTGAGGTGGGTTCTGTTATTATCTCCACCTTATAGAAACAGAAGCTGAGGTTCATGAGGAGTTAGGCAGCCTATCCCTGGTCACACAGCCAGTAAGTAGCTGGGGTCAGGATCTGAACCCAGGATCATGGCGCAAAGGTTCTACTAATGCTATACTAGAGGCTCTTGAGAGGTGTTGAGGAATGCGTTTCAGAAGGCAGAGGGGTCAGTCTCCTTATCTGTCAGGGGGCTGGAATTAGATGGCCTCACTAAAACCTCAGCCTCAGTGTTATACTATCCTGGATTTGCACCCCAAGTCTCCACTTCCTAGCTCTGTGACTGCACCTAGGCCCTTCATGCCTCTGGGCCTCAGTTTTCCTTTCTGTAAAATGGGGATAAAGCGATAGAGTGTTCAATAAATGTGTGCAGCTATGTTGGTCTCCAAGAGCTCCTTTCGGGTTAGACAGTCCAGAACTGGCTGTGTGACCATGGGCCAGGCCAGTCTCATCACCTCCCTGGGCCTCAGTTTCCCCCTGAGGATGAGAGGGTTGGGCCAGAGGTTTCCTCTATTCTTTTCAGCCCTGTTCTTGTGCAGCTCAGTGATGCTGGGGGAAAAAGTAGGAAGGGGAAGACTCACAAAACCTAGACCCCTCCACTCGAACCATCACCTACCTCTGCCTGCAAAGCCACACAGCCCAGCTCCCCTCTTCAGGCTGTGTCAAAGCAAACCAAGGAGGGGCGAAGATGAGAGAGGGTGCCCTGATGTGCAGGGAGGAGGCCTGGGGTGATTTTGAGAAGAGGGCGGAAGGGACTGTGCTGAGAGTATCAGTGAAAAAGTCAACCCCAGGGTTGTGGTCCTGGGAAGGGGCCTGGTTTCAATGCGGGGTAAGAAGGGGGAGCGCTGGGGTCCTTCAGGAGAAGCCAAGGGCTTAACTGTGGGCGCGTCAAATGCGGGACTGAGACAAGGACTGGGCATAAATGAAAAGTGGCAGAGGAAGGGTGCAGAAGGGCGGAGCTGGAGCTTTGATAAGGGGACAGGAGGCAGGGGCTGAAGTTTGCACGGCAGGTGATGAAGGAGGGAGGACTGCAATCTGGGGAGAAGCGGGGCGGGAGTCAGGAAAGGGGGAATCTCAGGAGGCGGGGCTTAACGAGGGGAGAAGAGGCAGGGGCTGCAATGTCGGGGGCGTTGGCCAGCCCCGTGGGAAGGGAAGAAGGCCGGGGGTTTCTATGGAGGCAGGGAGGCGGGGCGGGGCAGGGGGGCGCACCTGAAGTCCTTGTCGCTGGACGTCATCTTCTCCAGGAGGCTGGAGATGTGGAAGGCGGCGGTGCTCATGGTGGCTGCGCGCCGCGGGCCGGCCGGCGAGAGGGAATATGGCGGCGCGGGCGCCCCCTGCCCCGCCTCACCGCGCGGGCTGCGCTCACCAGACAGAAATAGCAGCCCCCGCCCCGCCCCGCCGGCGCCGCGCTCCGGCCTCGGCCGCCGCCGCCACCGCGGGAGGCGGATGGGGGCCCGCGAGGGGCTCCGCCATTCGGCTTGGCGTCTGCTCCTGCCGTGGACGGCCCAGCCGCGTCTTGCGCACCCGCGGAGACGGGGAGCTCACCACTTATCACCGGACAGCTCCTGCCTTTGATGCCTGTGGTTCCACCGCTCCGCGCTCTGCGCCCCTCAACCCTTATCCCATGGCTATCAGAGCCCTAGATTCAAATTCCAGCTCTTCCAGTTCCCCTGCTGTGTAGCCTCGACTAAGTTCCTTACCTTTCTGAGCCTCAGCTTCCTCATCTGTAGGCATTCAAGAAACAGGAGCTGCTATTGTATCAAGTCAGCCAAGCAAAGCACTCCACACCAACCCCACTCCTCATGCTGGCCTGCCCCAGAGCCAGACAGGATATGAAGCATGTACTCAGTCACACTAAGTCACCTACCTGCCATTCCCAACCCTCAGAGCATTAGGGTCAGTTTCTTCATTTCATAGGGATATAGCCAAGGCCAAGAGAGGCAAAGGGACTTGTTAAGGGTCACACAGCCAATGAATCTGAGATGGGATCAGGACTGACCCCAGCATCCTTAATGTCTTGGGTAACAATCCTTCCTGGAAGCTGCCCACAATTAGGTACAAGCTCAGGATGAAAGGATTTGTAGGAGGACAAGGAAAGCCCTGTACCTCTCTAAACAGCCAGGAGGCTTTTGGCTCTTGGGAAAGGGAAGAGCATGTGTTTTGCGCAAAACAATCCTGGATTCAAATTCCTGGGAGGCTTCCTAGCTGAGTGGCCTTGGGATAATGACATAACCTCTCTGGCCTATTTTTTTCTTACCCATACGATAGAGATAAAAGAAATCTTTATTTTATAACACACTTATTTGGTACCTGTTTAATATGCGTACCTGGATTGTAGAGCAATACTGTCCAACTTTCTGCAGTGTTAGAAACACTGCATCTACATCTACACTGTCTGCTATGGTAGCCCTTAGCCACATGTGTCTACTGAGCACATGAAATGTGGATGGTGTGACTGAGGAACTGAATCCTAAATTCTATCTACTTTTAATTAATGTAAACTGAAATAGCACCCTGGGGCTAGTGGCTAACATAATGGACAGTGCAGTTCAGGATAGTAGGAACACAGCAGGAGACTAGACACACATAGCCCCTGCCCTTTGGGGACCTTACATTCCAGTGAAGGACATTAAGGAAGTGATTAGATAAGGAAAATAATATCTATACAAAAAAGAAAAGAAAGTGAGGGGATAGAGAGTGCTTGAGGGGTGTGGAGAGGTAACTTTAGCCACAGTGGTCAGGGAAGGCCTTTTCTGAGGAAGAGAAATTTGGGCTAAGACTCGAACAGATGAAAAGAAGGCAACTGGGCAAAGACTTGAAGGAAGAACTTCCCAGACAGAGGAACAGCAAGCACAAAGGTCCTGAAGTGGAAACAAACCTGATGTATTTAAGAAAAGGCAATGGCTGGATTGTGCTCAGTCTCTTAGGGAGGAGATGAGGTCAGAGAGATCATTCACAGCCTTTCAGACCAAAGTGAGGAGTTAGGATTTTATGTCAGAGCCCTAGAGAACTACTGGAGGGCATTAGGCAAGAAATTGACGTGATCAGTTAATTTTTTAGACATATCGCACTGAGTGCTGAGCAGTCAAGAATAATGGTGGTTTGCATTAGGGGAGTGGTGGTGCAGGTGGGAAGAAATGGACAGATTCTGGATATAATATAGAAATAGAATACAGCAGCTTCGAATACAGGATTAGATGAGGAGGTAAGGGAAAGGGAAGAATTATAGGTTTTTTGCTGAAGCGGCTGATAGTGGTGCTTTCTTTGTGGGGAAAAAGTAGGAGAAAGTCCTTGAGAGGAAAGAGGACTTGAGAGCTCTGCATTGACCTTTTATCTTGGAGATATGAACACGACATCCAAGGAGAGATGTCATATTGACGATTGTATACACTAGTCGCGTCAGGGGAGAGCACTGCATTGGAGATAAAGATGGAGGGAAGGTCTTTACATGGAAGTGGTACTTAAATGATAAGAGTGTACAAGGATGGACAATATTAAGTGTTACTGAGGATGTAGAACAAACAGCACTCTTCTATGGTGCTGGTGGGAGCTTTAAATTGTCACAACTGCTTTGGAAAACTGCTTGACAATATTTACAAAAGCTAAGCATATTCCTACATTGACTGTTCAGATAAGCAATTCCACTCTCAGATATGTATTTAAGATACATGTATACTTATGTGTTCAACAAAAGACTCCAGAGCAGTTTTATTCAGAAGCCAAAAATTAGAAACAACCCAAAGGCTCATCAATAGGTGAGTGGGTATACGATGGTATATTCATAAAATAGAATACTACATAGCAATGAAAACTAACAAACAACTGCACACAAAATAACATGAATGACTCTCAGAGATGTTATACTGAGTAAAACAAGCCAGACTCAAGAATGTATACTGTATTGTTCCTTTTGTGTGAAGTTCAAAACTGGGCAAAACTAGTCTAAAGGTGATAGAAATCAGAATAGTAGTTACCACTGAGGGGAACCGATTGAAAAGGGACACTAGGTAGCCTTCTTGGGGCACTGTAAGTATTTGCTATCTTGATTGAGGCAATTATTATGGATAGATACATAGGTGAAATTTTATTGAGCCGTTCTTTGCTCAATAAAGAGAAGAGAAATGAAATAAATATACAGTTTAATAAGTTTTTTTCTGTTGAATAACATTTTGTAATAATCTTACAAGTCAGTGAATCTATTTTTACAAGTCAAAAATAAATAAATAATGATATGGCCACTTTGGAAAAGTTTGGCAGCTTATAAAATATACTTATCACATAATCCAGCAATTACAGTCATAGGTATTTACCCAAGAAAAATGCAGACCTATGTTCGTACTAATACTTGTACAGGAATATTCACAGCAGCTTTATTTATAATCACCAAAAATAGGGGCAAAATCAAATGTCCATCAACTGGTGAATAGAGAAACGAATTGTGGCACATCCATATAATGTAATTTTTACCTAGTAATAGAAAAGAACAAATTATTGACACATACAACAAAATGGGTAAATCTCAAGAACATTATGCCAAGTGAAAGGAGACAGACACAAAAGTTTATGTATTATTTGATTCCATTTATGTGAGATGTCCAGAAAAGGCAAACTATAATTTTTTAGTTTATAGTTTATAATAAACTTTAGTTTATAGAGAGAAATCAGTGGTTACTAAGGGAGATTGCAAAGGGGCCTGAGGAAACTATTTGGGGTGATGTAAATTTTTGTATCTTTATTGTAGTGTGATTACATGACTATATACATTTGTCAAAACTTATTGAGCTGTACTATTAAAAAAGGTGAACTTACTTCTGGGTATTTATCCAAAGAAAACCAAAACAATAATTTGTAGAGATCTATGCATCCCTATCTTCATGACAGCACAATTTACAATAGCCAAGATATGGAAGCAACCTAAAAGCCCATCAACAGATGATTGGATAAAAAGTAATGATTCATATACACAATGGAATATTACACAGCCATTAAAAAAAAAATAAAATCCTACCATTTGCAGCGGTATGGATAGACCTAGAGGGTATTATCCTGAGTGAAATAAGTCAGACAGAGAAAGATAAATACCATATGATTTCACTTACATGCATAATCTAAGGAATAAAAAGAACAAACGAATCAAAAACAGACTCACAAATATAGAGGACAATCTGGTGACAGCCAGAGGGATGGGGGTTGGGGAGCTGGGAGAAAGGGGTGAAGGGTTAAAGAAGTACAAATTAGTAATCGGTAGATCACAGGAATGGGGAGCACGGCATAGGGAATGCAGTTAGCATTAATGTATTGGTTAGATGGAGAGTCAGAGGAGAGAAAGAGCAATTAGGAGGATCGTTTTATAAATATATAAATGTCTAATCGATGTACTATTTACTTGAAACTAATAAAATAAAATTTAAAAAAAAGAAAGAAGGACTTACTGAATGTAAATTACTCCTCAATAAAGAATAGGAGTCAACAAGTCAGTGAAATGGGTCATAGAGGGCTATACCTGGCATACCTCAAAAAATAACTGTTACTAAAAAAGATAATAACTATTATTCACATCCATTAAGATGGCTACTATTAAAAAAAAAAAGAAAACATGTTGGAAGGTTGTAGAGAAATGGAACTGTTGGTAGGAATATAAAATGGTACTACCGCTGTGAAAACAATTGGCAGGTCTTCAAATAATTAAAAATAGAATTATTGTGTGATCCAGTAGGTCCACTTCAGGGTATATAGCCAAAGGAATTAAAAAGCATGGTCTTGAAGAGATGTTTGTGTATTCATAGCAATATTATTCACAAGAGCTAAAATGCGGAAGTAACCCAAGTGTCCATTGATAAAAGAATGGATAAGCAAAATGTAGTCTATACACACGGGAATATTATTTGGCCTTAATTAAAAAGGAGGAAAATTGTGACACATGATACAACATAGGTAAAACTTGAGGACATTATGTTAAGTGAAAGCAGCCAGTCTCAAAAAGACAAATATTATATGATTCCACTTACATAAGGTACTTAGAATTGTTAAACTCATAAAGACAGAAAATAGAATGGTTGTTGCCTTGGATGGGGTTGGGGAGGGAGAATGGAGAGTTAGTGTTTAATAGGTAGTTTCAGTTTTATAAGATGAAGAGTTATGGAGATGAATACTTGTAATGATTGCATAACATTTTGAAAGGATTTAATACCAACAAACTATACCCTTAAAGTGATTAAGATGGTAAATTTTATGTTTTGTGTATTTTACAATAAAAAAAAATTGGGGGAAGAATAAGTGTTATTCTATCAGAGGTGGGGGTAGGATATTCTTGCCCAGGGTGAGGCTGATGTATTTGGGTAAAGATGAAGCTGCTATGACAAACAGCCCCCAACCATCATGTGTTTTCAAAAACAAAGCGCATTTCTCTCACAAGATATCTGAAGCTGGCAGGGCAGCTTTGCTTCCTTTAAGTATTCAGGAACCCAGGATCCCTTCAACTTATTGTTCTGCCATCCCCTAGGACATTGTCCTCAACTGCTTGATTGAAGTTGGATCAGTGGCATATCTAGGTTCCAGCCAGCAGAAGGGGAAAGAGTGTGGAAGAGCCCATATCCAGTGTCTTAAGTCCCAGACATTGCTTCCAGTTCCATGCCATTGGCCAGACTCAGTCACATGGCCATGCTCAACTGCAAAGGAGTTTCAGAAATTAGTTCCAGCTGGACACTATGTTCTGGAAGAAGAACACAATCAACATTTGGTGCAGAGCCTGGAACCTTGGAGGAGCTACTCAATAAGTGACAGTGGAACCAAAAATTGGATTGTTTTTGCAATACTGGCTGAGAGATCCTCCACTCTTCGTAGCAAAAAACCAAGATGTTGCTGTTCAGATCTATAAAATACCATTTCTTCAGTATTTGTTGAGACCTATCTTATGATCTAGTAGATGGTCAATTTTTTAATAAATATCCACATGCATTGAAAAGAACATGCATTTTCTAAGTGCTGGTTGCAGGGTTTTATGTATGCCTATAATACCAATTTTCTTAATGAGTATCAGTGTTCCTAATAATTTTTGTCTATTTAATCTATCCCTTACTGAGAAAGCTGTGTTAAATATTCCCAGTTTGGTAATTGATTTGTCAATTTCTTCCAGTAAATCAGTTCTTTTTGCTTAATATATTTTCGTATTATTACTAGATAATATATTATTAATAAACAAACACATGTAGAATTATTACATAGCCTGGTGAAGTATTCCCTCTATTATTATGTAGCAATCATCTTTTTCCAGAATAAGACTTTTTTGCTTTGAGGCCATTTTTGTCTGTTGTAAAATATAGTGATGCCTGTTTTCTCTTGGTTAGAACTTTCCTGCCTCCCCTTTTTTGCATACTTTTAGTTTAAATCTTTCTGGATGCTAATGTTTTTGGTGTATCTCCTGTAAACTTTTTATTTTGAAACAATTTTAGACTGTAAATAAAAGTTGCAAAATAGTATGAAGAGTTTCTTTATACCCTTCACCCAGCTTCTTCCAGTAATGTTATCATCTTATACTACCATTTTACAATGATCAAAACCAGGAAATTAATATTGGTACATTATTTACCCAACCATAGACCTTATTTGGATTTCACCAATTTTTCCAATAATATCCTTTTTCTGTTCCACGATCTAATTCAGGGTCCCACATTACATTTAATTGTCATCTCTCTTTGATCTCCTCCAATCTGTGACTAGTCCATCTTCTTCCCTTGTTTTTTATTACCTTGACAGTTTTGGAGAGAACTGATCAGTTATTTTATGGAATATCCCTCAATTTGGGTTTGTCTAAAGTTTTTTCATGATTATATTAAGGTTCTGCATTTTTGGGAAAGTCTATGACAGAAGTGGTTTTATGCTCTTTTCAGTGTGTCATATCAGGGGCTGTTGATAAGTCTTATGACTGGTGATGTTAACCTTGATCACTTGGCTAAGCTGTGTCTTGCTTAAACTGGGTCTCTCCAATATAAAGTTACTATGTTTCTCTTTGTAATTAATACATTTATAATTTTGTGAATTTGCATTTAAATTTTATTTTATTTATTTAAAATTAAATCATAAAATTTTATACATTATACTTGATAAGTATCTTGAGGGAGATCCTTTGAGACTATGCAAATACCCTATTTCTCCTCAAACTTACTCACACTAATTTTAGCATTCGTTGATAGATGTTTCTGTTATGATTATTGCTGCCAAATGGTGATTTTCTATTTCCCTCTTTTCTTCTACATTTACTAATTGACATTCTTCTGAAAGGAAGAGCTGTCTCTTCTCCTCATTTATTTTTTTCAATTATTTATTGATGCCCATGGTCTCCTGTATATTAACTTTAGACTTTGGGTTACAATCCAATACTATTACTATGTATTTTGTTGCTCAAATTGTCCCAGGTTTGGCCATTGGGAGCTCCTTCAGGTTGGTTTCCGTGTTCTTTTCATGAGCCCCCATCCTTTTATGAGCACTTTCTGTTTTCCTGGCACCAAAAGATATTCAAGGCTTATTTTGTATCTTCCCTGTTGCAACTCTATATTTATCTACTTTTTCAAGGAGTATTTTTACTGGAGAGTGATGCTTCGAACAAATATCTGGGTACTGGGTATGTTCATTGCTACTAGAGCCATTTCTTCTAGACCCTCCCAGCAGACAGAGCTATGAAATTTTATTTATATCTATATCTATATCTATATCTATATCTACACACTAACCTTCATATATGCACATCTATGTCTATATGCTATGCCTGAATATTTGTGTCCCACCAAATCATATGACAAAATCTTAACCCCAAGGTGACAGTATTAGGAGATGGGGCCCTTTAGAAGGAGGTTAGGTCATGAGAGTGGAGCCCCTATGAATGGAATTAACGCACTTATAAAAGAGACCCTAGAGAGATCCCTCTCCCCTTGTACTATGTGAGGACACAATGAAAAAGTGGCTGCCCCTGAACCAGGAATCAGGCCCTCACCAGACACTGAATCCGCCAGTTCCTTGATTTTGGACTTTCTAGCATCCAGAACTGTGAGAAATAAATTTCCATTGTTTATAAACCACTCAGTCTGTCATATTTTATTATAGCAATCCAACGGATTAACATGCTGTATCTATAATAAAAACCATAAGTTCATACTGATACCTCTGATTTCAATCCAACACCACAGAGTTCATTTTAGTCTTCCCTCTTTCCTTATGTATAACTTCTTTCTTTAACAGGAATAGATCTCACTCTAATAATCTACAATAATTTATTTATATATTCAATTCTAGTAATCTAGGTGTTGAGAGTCTACTTACAACAGTTTTGACACCAAATGTGTGTTTTTCCCCTCATACCAGGCAATTCTGACACTAATTACCCATAATTTGCACAGATCCAACGGTTTATTTCCATGACACTGTCTCCACTTAAAATGCCACTTAAAAATGTGGGCCTTCCATCCTTCTGACTGACAGGCTATAAATCGAAGGTTCCCACTACCTCCTCCTCAGGTTCAATAATTAGCTAGAACAAAACACAAAACTTAGGAAAATGTTTACTATGTTTATCAGTTTATTAAACTTATGTTTACCAGTTTATTATACAGATGTGAAGGATATAGATGAAGAGCTAGATGATGAGACACATAGGGTGAGATTTGGAAGGGCCCCAAGCACAGGAGATTCTATCTCCATGGAGTTGGGGTGCACCACCTTCCTGGCATATGGATATGTCACCAACCTGGAAGCTCTCTTAGAGATTTTTATGGAAGCTTCAACACGTAGGCATGATCGAATATTAACTCAGTCTCTAGATCTCTCCCCTCCCCAGTGGCTGAAAGTTCCAAGCTTCTAATCATGGCTTGGTGACCAAGCCTCCATCTTGGAGCTATCCAAGAGCCTATCAATAGTTGCTTCATTAGAACAAAAGATGTTTCTATCACCTAGAAAATTTCAAAGGATTTAGGAACTCTTCATAAGATGATCCTATCTCCTCCATCAACTAAGGAAATTATAAGGGTTTTAGGAGCTCTTTGTCAGGAACTGGGTGCTCACAGTAGGTGCACATTCTTTCACCCCTATACTTTCTCAGACCTAAGGAGTCATCGGGGAATTCCCATCAACCTGAGGGGTACTGTGGACTTATCACAAGAATGCCAAGGCATAGAGAGGGCTGACTATCCAGGCACCTCTCTGAGCACTTTATACAAAAATCTCGCCATGGATAGGGGCTGCCTTCTTCCCATTCTGGTAGATGTGGAGACTGAGGCTGAGCTACTGTTGTCCCCAGAGTGTACGTCCTGTCCTTGCTGAGTCAGGTGGGCCCCAGGCTGGCTGTTCTGGAATGCAGGGAAGCCAGATGCCAAACTCGGCTGCTGAGCTGGCTTCCTAGGGCTGTCAGCTGTGCTCACAGGAGAGCTCTCTCATGAATCAATGCCCGCCCCCCGCCACACACACACATGGCAGTGAGGTCACCTCAGAATGGAGCTGAGCTAGAGCCTTCCTTACACCTCTGTTAGCTCTGTCATGGCCCTGGAGATCTGCCCATGGCAGAGATACAGGAAGTGGCCTGAAGTTGTGCCTCCGTCCTATGTCAAGTACACATACAACCAGGTGCTACAGGAGGCAAACTCTTCATTTGCTCAGAGAGGGGAAATACCTTAACCTGGGACTAGAAGGTCAACAAAAGATAGTGGCTGATTTTTTTTGAGCATCTACTATGTGTCAGTCATTGAAACCTTTTAATGGTAGGAAGTATTATTTAGTACAGTGGTTCTTAAACTTTTAAACTTGAGGAGGCATTGGAATCACCTCAGGGACTTGTTAAAATATGAATTGTATGTCCCACCTCCAGAGTTTCTGATTCAGCAGGACTGGAATGGGACTTGAGAATTTGCATTTCTAAAAGATGAAGCTGATACTGCTGGTCCAGAGACCATAACTAATTAGTTCAACTTCCTTTCCCCTGCTTAATGGTGGTTTTCAAGTTTCTTCTTACATACCTCCAGGAGGAGGTCTCATTGCCTATTCTGTTAACCTATTTCTATATAGTTTACTGTAAAGCTATGAATTTTTTGTGTGTGCTTGTGTTGAGATGAAAACTATCAGTTCTCCCATGTGGCCCATTCTTTCTGCCACTGGACCATATGCTGTCATCACAAAGGAGCAAATGAAGGGGAATGCAGACTTGCAGTTAGAATCCCCATAGTTCATCCACCACCAAGCCCTGTTCATTCTGCCCTGTAAATCAGTGCTGTCTAATAGAACTATACTGTGAACTCTAAGTACCTACAAAAAAATTTTAATTTTCCAATTAAAATTGTTAAAAATAGCAAAAAGAAGTAGGCGAAACTAAGTTTAACAATATATTTTAACCCAATAAATCTAAACTATTATCTTTTTAACAGGTAATCAATACAAAAATTCGTAAAGAGCTATCACATAGTCTTTTTTTTTTTTTTTTTCCCATACCAAGTCTTGGAAATTCAGTGTGTATTTTATGCTTACAGTGCATCTCAATTCTGATCGGCCACATTTCAAGGGCTCCATAACCACTTGTGGCTGGTGGCTACTGTTTTGGACAGGGCAGCGACCCTGACCCTAGTCCTTATCTCCTCTACCACAGCTTGTGTTCGTTGGGTGCCAGACCCTCACAGCTTCCCCACCAATCCACCATATGGCAGCAAAATTGTTGTCAAATATAAATTTGATTGTGTCCCTCTTGAGTGGCTCCCCATCACTCACAGGATAATGTCTGGCCTCCTTGGTTTAGCTCTGAGACCTTGCCTCTCCTGCTTTCTCTTCTCCCTTCCTCTAGACCCCAAGGTCCCACTCTCCTGCTACACTGAATTATCCTCGACACAGTAGTGTCTCTTACCTCTAAGCCTTTGCACAACACGGCTCCCTCTGCCTAGAATGCCCTTGTAATGCTCCCTCTGCCTAGAATGCCTTTCAGGTAGCTCATTTGTTCAACAAAATTTATTGAGCACCTGCTATGTGTAAGACACTGTCCTGGATCCTGGAACAAACAAGGACATAACAAAGAAATATGCATAGCAAGAAAAGTTATAGAATGTTGGATGGTGAACAATGAGGCAGTATGAGAGGGAAAGGTGGTGCTGGAGGTTACTACTTTATGCAGGGTGATCAGGGAAGCCCTCTTGGAGAAGGTGACATTTGAGTAGAGACCTGAAGAAGTGAAGAAAGGAGCCAGTTGGTTGTCTGGGGAAAAGCATTCTAGGTAGAAGGAACAGCCAGTGCAAAGGCCTTGTGAAGGGAGCCTAACTGGATGTTTGGGGCACATTCCAGTATGGCTGGGGCAGAGTAAGAGAGGAAGTCATAGGAATTAAGGTCAGAGAGAGCAAGAAGTGTTGGGTGGCAGATCACACAGGGCCATGTAAGAAACTTGAGTTTTATCCTGAGTGAAGTGGGAGCCCTGAGAGGGTGCAAGTGGAGGAGGGACCTGAGCTGAGTTGGGTTTTAATGAAATCCTTCTGGTTGTTGTGATGACATCAGACAGTGGGCTGAAGGCAGGAGCAGAGAGACTAGTGACTGTGTTGTCTAGACCGGGGTGGTTCCCATAGAGATGGAGAGAAGGGGCCAAATTCAAGATATGTGGAAGGTGGGTCCAACAGGGCTTTCCAGATAATTCAGAGTATGAGAGAGCAAGGAAACAAGGATGACTCCAAGATTTGGCTTGAGCTTAGGATCTGGATGACTCCTCTTTCAGGAAGCCCTCCTGGGAACCCACAGCTCTTGGGGCTTTGCCCTCATGAAACCTGTCATGGCCTATCTCCCTCTGGTCTGGGTGCTCCCCAGGGTGATGTAGGACTTGCTTACTGTCTTGCTTCCAGAGTATTTGATAAATGAGTGAGAGGCAGAAGCAGGCTAAGCTGGGTTTACTCCTGGCCTCAGCTGTGAGAGGTCAGTCTCCACTCCATGGGACTTGTGTTTTACATCTCACAAAGCAGTGGACATTCTAGCTTTTCCCCTGTTTCTTCACCAGGAGAGGGCACTGCCAGTCTGCTTACAGGAGTCCCCCAGCCCCTTGAGTCTCTGGGGCCTCCTCTCCTGCTGTCTGCCCACCCTCACTCTTCCCAGTAGCATCAGGTTGGTTCACATGGCTGGGCCCTGAGTCAGCCTTAACAACTTGGGTGGAGGTGGGGACTTGGGACACACCTCACCTCCTCTCTGCCTAGAATTTGGCACAGCCAAGGTTGGTGCAACTACCCCTCACATCACTTCCTCCCAGAAACAAAGGGTGTGGCCATGGTCCAGGGGGTGGGTCTGGGGTGTAGTAGCCCCATCTAAGCTCTTAGGGTGTCATAAGGAAGAGTCAAGTCTGATCAGAGGTCCTGGGGCCAATAGTACTGGCAGGAAAGAATGCCACTAGGGTGAACAGTGAGCAAGTGGGGCCCAGGAACGAGTCACATCCTGCTCCCTCCCATCACAGGGGGTGTGGCTACTGTCCTCTCTCTACCCAGACTGGCATCAGCACAGTTCACACACAGCTCGCCTTGCACCTGACAGGCCTCGGAATCACACACAGGTAATGGAACAGGGGGCAGGGATAGGGGTTAAATTTTAAGAGAACTGGCTTTTCAACAGGGCTGATGTTTTCTGGTTCCTAGGTGAGCTCAGATTTGAATCCCAGCTCTTTGTCTTCCCAGCTGGCTGAGCACATCTGTCACCATCTCTGGAAAAATCTGGGGAGGATGACAAATATTTACCCCTCGGGTTGTTTGAAGCTTTAGCCAGGCATAGCAGGTGGCCATCTCCTGATTCTGTCATAAACTTGCTGTGGGACTTTTAGAAAACTCCTTGACCTCTCTGAGCCTCAGCCTCCCCATTTGTGAAGGCCTCTCCCACTCTGCTCTTGTGGGGAGGGGAGCTTTGGAGGGCAAGGAAGTCCCCTCAAACCTCTTAGCCTCTGTGCTTTGACCAGTAAGTAAAGGCGGCCACCCTTTTGTTCTCCCCTCGGAAGCCACTGCGGGCCCTGAGCCAGGTATGTCAGATGTGGGAGGATGAGGCCAGTTGTTACTCTGTTTCGGGCTCAAATTTACCTTTGGGTCAAAAATGCTGATCAGGGAGAGCTGAGCCTTGGGGGAAGGGGCCCTGCTGCCTGTCAGAAGCTCACCAAGGTGGCATGGCTTATAGGGGAGTCTCCACCTGCCCCTGTCCAAGCATCATCTTCCTTCTCTACCTCCTGGGCTGTCATTCTAAATCAGAGGAGCCCCCTCTGCTCAGAGCATTCCAGCCCCTCTTCTCAGAGGCAACCTTCAAGCCTCGAACCAATCCATTTTCCTTTTAAGGAGGACAGGAAAGGTTATATATGTGCCTGTTATTTTATTGTTTTCTTTAGAAACTGCCAAAAAAGTTGAGTCAGAAGTATGTGTTAGTGGGCATTACATTGAGTGAAGTGTGGGATGTTCTGTTTAGGGTCCAAACTAAGCAGATTTGTAAATAATGAGACTCCCTCCTGGCTCTGAAATTCCTAAAATTCAGACTAGTGTAGCCCTCTAAAACACTAAAATTCCTAAAATTCGGACTAGTGTAGCTCTCTAAACCATTAAGGTACCTGGATCTTGGAATCCTCAAAAAGCCACAACACTGGCTATATACTCCAGGGCTCATGCCGGGCATTAACCTGCTGCTGGAGGCCCCATTTTACTTTCATAACAATCCTATGTGGGAAGTTCTCTTTAAAAAAAAAAATGAAAAACTCCTTATTGAGAGATCATTCATATACCATAAAATTCACTTTTTTAAAGTGTACAATTCTGTGCTTTTAGTATATTCCCAAAATAGTGCATCCATCATTACTATCTAATTTAGAACATGTTTATAGTCCCAAAATAAACCCAGTACCCTTTAGCAGTCACTCCCTTTGCCCTCCTCCCCCCACAAGCACTAATCTGCTTTCTGTTTCTACAGATTTGCTTATTCTAAATCTATCTAAACATTTCATAGAAATAGAATCATACAATAACTGATCCTTTCTGACTGGCTTCTTCCACTGAACATAATGTTTTCAAGGTTTATACATGTTGTAGCATGTGTCAGCACTTCTTCTTTATGGCAGAATAATATTGTATTCTATGATTATATCACATTGTGTATCTATTCAATATCAGTTGATGGAAATTCAGATTGTTTCCACATTTTGGTTATTATGAATAATACTTCTGTGAACATTCATGTACAAGTCTTTGTGTGGGCATAAGTTTTCAATTCTCTTGGGTATATACTTAGGAGTGAAATTGCTGTGTCATATGATAAATCTATGTTTAACATTTGAGGAACCAGCAAACTTTTCTAAAGCTGCTATACCATTTTACAATCCCACTGACAATACATGAAGGCTCCAATTTTTGACACCATCAACAACACTTGTTATTGTCTGTATTTCTTTTCTTAGGCATTATGTTGAGTGTGAAGTGATAGCTCATTGTGGTTTTGATTTGCATTTCCCTAATGACTAATGATGCTGAGCATCTTTCTACATGTTATTGGCTATTCATATATCTTTTACAGAGAAATGTCTATTTAAGTCCTTTGATTATTTTAAAATTGGGTAGTCATCTTATTTTTCCAGAGGAGGATTCTGAGACTCCGAGAATGGATGTTACTTTCCTGAGGTCTTCACAGTTAGCAATGGTTAAAGGTGGGAACTGAGTCAAGGTCTGTCTGACATTCAAGAGCCAGCAACCTCTTTCTCTGCACTGAATGCCTCCTTTCTTGTTTTAGCCAACTGCTTGTGTGTGTGTATGCGTTTATTAGGAGTCACATTCTTGACTAGTTTTTCTTGGTTCCTAAGTCTGAAACAAATCTGATTAGACCCCAAAACCCAAACAGAAAATAATATCCCCTAGTGTCTAGTTGGGTCTAAGGGTCTGGAGCAGCAGTTGTCACATTATGTGATTGTGCACTCTTCATAAAAATGCTGTAGGCATCCCCAACATATATGTATTTATAGATTTAGAAATTATATTCGAGTAATGTGACCATTAGCTAATGTCTCAAGGCCCAATATACACTTGGAGTGAATTTCTTTACCAATGATAACAGATGGAAATCTACTTTTCAAATAGTTTTCTTTTTGGCTTCAGTAGGCAATTGTGTATATGTGAGATCCCATTCATTTTTGTTTTCATTGTGGTAACATGGCTGATGAAGAACTTGAAGGAGGAGCTGGAGCAGGTCTGTCTCATACATTTCCTGCTGCTTGCTTGTACTTTCTAGATTAGAGTTATCTTCATTCGTGGTTTCTTTGCATGGACTCTTTGAAGCCATTTGTCCATGCTTTAGGGCTGATTCAGTTAAAGCTGTATTGTTTGATCACAAATCCACACGACCCAGCACCAGCATACCACAATATGTTGCAATAGGCTGAATGTAGAAAATGGAAAATGTGGCCACAGCAGGGCTCCCTATTGGGGATCCCATTTAATGGACATGACATTTGTTGTCTGACATATGCCCGAGGGTGCACATCAGAGTTGAACTGTATACTATTAATTATTTTTAGTTAAAAATTAAGTAGAAATACATGAACTAATATTTTCCTTCTGCACTTTAGAGATTATTAACTGAGAGACTAATATCTTCCAAGCTAAGAACACCTAAGCCAACCCCTGCCATTCCTCAGCCTGCTACCCCTCATGGTAGGCTGCTCATGATCATCCCAAAACAGCTGTCATTTTAAGAAAATTTTTTTATCTATTTGCTGGCGTCTGTCCTAGTGGCTCCACAAGGTCCTGACCCTTGCCTGTCCCCTGTCCTGGAGAAGTCCTGCAGAGACTTGAGGACAGTGACTACGTCTGTTCATGCAGTGCTCATCCTTAGGCTGAGCGCCCTGCTCCACCAGCCACTTCTCCCCACATCCTCTAGATTCTCTTTTTTTGTCCAGATTCTATTCTGTGCAGGATCTAGGATTGAACCCGGAATGGGGGATAGTAGAATGTGGGTCACTTTCCTTACTGTAGACTCTGTATTTCTATTAATATGACCTAAGTCTGTGTTAGCATTGCTTTGTAGCTCTATTACCTTGTTGGCACTTTAATAAACATTGATTGTGTACCAACTACATGTTAGACACTAGGATGTTTGTGCTAACATTTACTTACCTTTCTTTTAACAATCCTAGGTCTTTCTGTATGAACAGCCTCCAAGCTGGGCCCACTCATCCTCTTTCTGCACAAACTTGATTTTATCCCTTTGTAACTTCAAGTTTCAGCCTAGGTGCCACCTTGCACTCCTCAAGGGCAACCCCTGGCCCTGGCTGCATCCTTGGGTGTGCTGTGGCCACAAGGTTCCTCCAGATTCATGACAGGTTCATCTAACTAGTGGTGAGCTGGCTGATGGTGGTCTGTTATCCCACCATCAAACTGCCTGGACACACTTGGGACAAAACAGTGAAGGGGTGGAAATGGTGGCATCTTCCTTCTTTCCCTCATACTTGGACTTCAGCCTCAGATCTGAGCTCACATCCAGACTCCTTGCTGTGTGGCCTTGGGCAAGTTGCTTTCCTTTTCTGAGGCTCAGTTTTGATCTCCTGGCTGCAACTCTGTGGAATTCTGGCTTGGGGAAAGGTAGAGACCGCCAAATCTGGGTAGCTGGTTGTGGGGGAGGGTTAAGGTGAGCTGAGAGCAGAGAGGGGGAGGGTACTGAAGAAGGAGAAGGGGTGTGAGCAAGTATGAGATCTTCTAAAGTGAAGAAGGACATGCTAAAGAAACTTTGCCAGCCCAATATCATTTCTCTAAACTCTCAAATTCAGCACTTTGTGATCTCTTTTTATGAAGCACTTTCTATAAGCCAGGGGCTAAAATATAGAAGAGAGCAAGAAAATATTATTCCTAGTTTCAGGAAGCTCAGTATCTAAGTCCGTTTGATCTGAATCCTCATAGCAACCCTGCAAGATAGTGACGCTACCCCCATTTTACAGACAAGAAAACTGAGGGTCAGAGAGGTGAGGCAATATGCCCAAAGTCACAGAGCGTGGAAATAAAGTGATGAAACACGACTTGAAGTGGGCTCTGTCAGACCCCATGGCTGGAGTGACTTAATTGAGATACCTTGCAGTACAGTGTCCTAGCTCAGACCATGATAATTTTACTACACACTTTCCTATCCACAACCTCAGATGGGAACCAAAACCCTTAGTGAGTGACCTTATTGCCTGTTATGTAGATGAGAAAAGGGACCTAGAGGAGCAACGCGATGTGCCCAAGGGCCTGGAGTGGGTTAGTGGCAGGGCCCGGGCCAGGCCCTCAGTCTCAGAATAGCTGAGTCTGTGTCCTTCCCCAGCCCTTACCCAGCCCCTGCCCTGAGAGTGCAGGGAGTTCACTACCCACACCTCAGGACCCTGGAGCTGGGAAAAGACCACTTCTGTTTTATGCCCTTGGCATTCCAGGCGTTGTTTCTGATTCATTCTCTTCCCCAGGGTGTTCAGATAGAGGGGTGGAAGATCTCTGCACAGAGAAGTTTGGCACTGTCCAAAGTGGGTAGTGAGAGTGCTCAGGCCTAGATTTTTGGATGGAGAGGCTGACCCCAGGCAGGTCAGGGATTGAAGGAGACGGCATTTCTCAAAGCTATGCTGAACCACCTTCTGGGGAAAAGGATCGTGTTATTGTATGGTACCGAACTGGATTTAATAATGAAAAAACATTCTTTCCTGCTTGCCTTCTCAGAGCCTTTATCGCACAATTACACACTGAGGAGCTCCAAGAAGGGGGCTATAGAAAGCAGCGTTGCCCCAAATTATTTGAATACAAAATCCCCTTTTTTATTAGAGCATGTCAAGGGCCTACTGTTCTCTACAAGATATAGATACATGCTGTTCCGGGCCCTCTTGCAGGCCACATCAACAGTGAGTCTGGAGTTCTTTGCTGATTGAACACATGAATCTTGAAGACTTTAAGCAGAGGAGAGCATCAGCATCCTAGAATGTCAGAGCTAGAAGAACCTTGTAGAGTTTAGCCTAACTTCTACATATGGGGAAATTGAGACATTGAGCATGGGAAAGGAGAAGGGAAACTCTTACTTATTGAGTGCCAGTATTCTAGGTTTATTACAGACATGATATTATTTAATCCCCACCATACTCTGGGGATAGATATTAATATCTCATTTTATAGATGGGAAATTGAGGGCGAGAAGAACCAGGCAGCTAAGGGGCAGAGATAAGAACACAGGTATGACAAGCTCCAAAGCCCTCACTTCCTTTATAGGTCTCTCAAGAGAACCTATAGGGAGGCAGTGGGAACAGAGAAACTAGCCCTTCTTTAAGGGGAAATGGGACAGGCTTGGGCTTTGGCTGGCTGGGGAGGAAGGAGTCAGAACATTCTTCCTGTTTGGAAGTTTGAGGACTTAGGAGCATGGTGGAGTCAAAGAGGGAACCTGGTTTAGAAAGGGAAATGTTCAGCATCTGCAGGGCTCCAGGCTGTGGCAGGCACTGGGGTTAGAGACTGTGGTGGGCATAATAATAGCCCTCAAAGATATCTGTATCCTAATCCCTGAAAACTGTTACTATGTTAGGTTACATAGAAAAGGGCAATTAAAGTTGCAGATGGGATTGATTGCTCATCGGCTGACCTTAATATAGGGGTATGATCTCAGATGATCTGGCTGAGCCCAATGTAATCACATGGTCCTTAAAAGTGGAAGAGGAAGGCAGAGGTTAGAGGTTAGGGTGGTGCAATGGGAAGACTTGACCTGACATCGTTGACTCTGAAGATGGAAGAAGGAGCCACAAGCCAAGGAATGCGGGTGGCCTCTAAAAGCTAGAAAAAGAAAGGAGATAAAGGATAAGGAGTGGGAGAAGAGAGGAGGAAAATGAGAGAAGGAGGAGGAGAATGAGAAAAAGAAGAAATAAAAGCAGCAGCAAGGAAACTAATTTTCCCCCAGAGCCTCCAGAAAGGAAGTTGGCCCTGCAAGACACCTTGATTTTAGCCCATTGAGACCTGTGTTGGATTTCTAACCTACAGAACTGTGAGACACTGAATTTATGTTGTTATTTTAAGCCACTAAGTTTGCGGGAATTTGTTACAGAAGCAATAGAAAACCAGTGAGGAGCTGAACCAGCTCTAAGATGGTCTTTTGTTTTCAGCAAGTGTACAAGTCTCTAGGACAAGATATTCAGGGCAACTGCTGCTTGGACAATTACAAGGAGGAGGAAGAAGGGGAAGTGGAGGTCCCCGAACCAGCCTGGAGTTGAGATAGAATGCCTCGCTTTGTATATGGGACCTTGGGGGCTCTGCCCAAGTTATCACCCTGGAGGCTGGAGTGATATCTGTGGACCCCTCTGCCCCCAGCCCTGCTTAGAATCCCAGAGCCCTCCCCACACATTTATCTCAACTAAAATGCTTCAGTTACAAGTAATAGAAACCACTTCAGGGTACCAAAAAAGGACTTTATTAGGAGGATATGGGGTCTCACAGAACAGAGGGAATTGCTGAGGAACCAGACTGCAGAGCAGACAGTGGCCAGGAGCTGAAATGAGAAGACAGCCTCTTCGGGCACTCTTAGTTGCCTCAGCCCCGTCCTCCAGGGTGGGACACTGGGGAAAAGATAAACAGCCCCTGAATCAAGAGACAGGGTTCTGGAGCCAGCCTTGCCCCTGAGTTGCTATGTGAGCTTGTGCAAGTTCCTCCATTTTTAGGCCTCAGTTTCCCCATTTGTAAAATAGAACAGCAATCCCAACCCTGCCTCCCTCGTAGTTAGCATGAGGATCGAGTGAGCTGGGTGGGGAAAGTGCTGTGAGGCTGTGATAGCTCAGCATCTCCTAATATCCCTTCCCACCCTGGGCCCAGGAGCCTGTGACAGCAGGAGCTTAAAAAATCTGGGCTGAACTGAAATAAATCCAGTTTAGCAAGATCTGTGGGTGCAGAGGACCTGGAACCACCAGTGACTCAGTAGGGCTGGGCTTTTGGAGAAAAGTGCTAGGAAGTCAGGCATTCCATTTCCTTGTAGGATTAGCCTCAGATGTGGGGCCACCTGAGAGAGGTGCCCTAGAGGCATTTAACCAGGGCCAGGGAATGGGCTTCTCTATTGGGATGGGTCAGATTTGAGTCCATCCGTAACCTGAGAGACCTTGGACAAGTAAGTCACTTTGTCTATCTGAACCTCAGTTTTTTTCTGCATAAAATAAGACGCATGAATAAAGTAAGATTGGAGGGAATGTGCCGTTTCCTTTTCATCTTCTTGCTTTCTTCTTTCTTCACGTCTCCTGTCAACTCCCCACGGTCCACCTTGGCTCAAAGTCACATGTATTAAACTAGAGCTTGTAGAAACCACTCCCAGCAATCTCACTGCCGGTGGTGCCTGCTCTATCTGATGCTCTATCCTTTGTATTAAGCATTGCTTTTCACACTGATCCTTGAGTTTCAAATTTTAAAAATTCTATTTACCCTTTCTCACAGCAGAAATATGGGTGGAGGAGGGATGGGGCAAGGACACTGAAAGGTGAAACAGGGCTACCTCAGGTTTACCATTCCCCCTCTTCTGGTGGATCAGTGCACTGAAGAACTGCCCGAGGAAGTGCCCTTAGCTGTGAGGACACTTGCTCAGGGCTCTTAAGTCAAATCAGCATCATTTGCATAACATTCCCATGACTGTTAGTGGCTTCTTTCCTGGTACAAATGATAGGAGTATCACTCCTTTCATCCCCCAATGTAGACTAAGCAACTACCCTTGCTCAAGCATTTACTAGCTATGTGGGCCTGGACAAGTTTCTTAGTCTTTCTGTGCCTCAATGTGCTTACCTATAAAATGGGTACAACCACAGTACACCCTCATAAGGCTATGATAAGGAATACATGAGTTGACACGTGGAACATACTTAGATGATTGCCTGGCAGAGAGTAAGCACTTGTTTGTTATTGTCATCATCATCATTTTTGCTTTCTTCCAGGCCCTGTGCAGGGTTCTGGTGGCACACAGATGAATCAGCCTCAGTCCCTAACCCTGACTTGGTTTATGAATTAGTGGAGACATGCCGTAGGTGTGTCAGACTCTCTGCTGAGTCCTGGGAAGGTGAATAGGAATGATGGCCCTAGAGTTATGCAACAAGGTGCCTACCTTAAAGAAGAGCCTGGTACAAGGCAGAGTTGACTAAGGCTCAGGAGAGCTATGTGCTGAAGACAGGGTGGGGGTGTTCTTAGGGCCTCCCCCAAATCCCATTTTTCTTTACAGCTATTTCCTGACAACTGTTTTCCATGTGGGCCAAGGTCCCTTGCTTCTGTGCCTTTGCACATTGTTCCCTTTGGTCCTTTAAAACTCACCCCAACATACCCTCCTTCAGGAACTTTTCCTGACTGACCTGGGTCTGATTTAGCCCTGGGGCTCCCACAGTCCCCTGATCTACTTTGAAATTTCTTGAAGACTTGTCTACCACAGTATCCCTAGTGCTAGCATACAGTAGCTGCTCAATTAATGTAATGTAATGTAATGTAAGAGAGGAACTACGTATCAGTTAGAATTGTATTCAGCCAGCTACAAATGTTAAAAATCCTGACTATAGGGGCTTAAACAAAATGAGGTTTATTTTTCCCAAATAACAAGAAAGTAGGCAGTTGTTGGCAAGCACTCAGCAGCTCAAACAACATCTCTGCATTTGCTTTGGTTTTTCCTCAAGGTCACAAGATGGCTACTGTAGCTCCTGCCATCACATGCATGTTGGAGGAAGGAAGGAAAGGCAAGACACAGCACCAGTCCTGTTGGCTTCATTTGTTAGGAGAATTGAAACCCTTCCTTAATCCTAGCTGACTTTTCATTAGCCAAAACTGGGTTGCATGGCCACCCCCAGCTATAAGAAAGGCCAGAAAAACGAGTATCTAACCAGAGCTGGAAAAACAAAATTGCAGTTTTGTTAGCAAGGAAGAAGTCCAAGGGTGATACGGGGGGGGAGGGTTAATGGAGTGGGGGTTGGGAGGGAGGGTACTAGTTAAGCAATCAGCATAGGGATTCATGAAGGAGGTGGTATTTTAAGCTATGCCTAGAAGGTCAGATACAATTTTGACAATAGGAAAAAATGGCATAGATGGGAGTCTGGAAGCCTGAAAATAATGTCTGTGACCAGGGACTGCCAAGTGGCTGAGAGAGCTAGAGCAGGAAAGAGATAGGACCAGCGTGGTGAACTTTTGGTATATCTGGCACCAGCCAGAAGCTCTCTTTCCCCCATATGTCTCTAAATCTCTTCCTTCACTTCACCTGAAATTCCACCATTAGAGATAATCTCAGCCAATAAACATGTATTGGATATATGCCATGTACAAAAAGTTCTTTTCAAAATATAGGTTTGCCCTAGAGGCTTATGGTTATCATTCATTCACACCTGAATATTAATTTGTTTTATTGGCTAGTAACTTCCTAATGCTTTGCTGAAGTCTGCCCTGAAAAATGGGAATTTTTATTCTAGAAAGGGAGTAATAGAGCCTGAGGCCTAGGAGATAGGAGATGGGCAGGGCTGGGGCTGGACATCAAGTGTCTAAGGATAATAGGAGGCCTGTAGAAGAAGAAACTCACATTTTCTGAGCCCCCTTAGTGCAGGCACTGGCCATCTTTCCTCCCTAATGCTCTGTCATCGCTGTTCACAACTGAGGTAATTCAAGTTTAGAGAAGGAGACTGCCCTGCCCAAGGTTATCCCTGGAACAGGTGACAGAAGTGGGATCAGTCTGACCCCAAAACACATGTTCTTCCCAGTACACAAACATGATCTTGTTTCTCCCTTTCATAATAATGGTCATCATCTCAGATGGCATTTATTCAATATTTACTCTTTACCAGACATTGCTCTAAGTGCTTCACGTGTTTCAACTCATTCCATTTCACAGCAATACTATGAGGTAAGCACGATTATTGTCCCCATTTTACAGAGGAAGAACTTGAGTCATAGCAAAAGGTTCAAGAACATGCCCAAGTTCCACAGCTGAAAGTGTCAGGATTCAAACCCAGCTGGTCTGGCTTTGAGACATAGGGAAAGATATTGCCTTGCCAAGGTCTTGTGATGGATGAAGAGTAGATTCTCCAATAAAACAAAAACAAAAATAACTTGAACTCATTGATACAGAGAACAGATAGGTGGTTGTCAGGAGTAGGGATGGGGATGGGCAAAATGGATGAAGCAGTTTAAAGGTACAAACTTCCAGTTACAAAATAAATAAGTCCCGGAGATATAATGGATAGCATGATGACCATCGTTAGTAATACTGTATTGTATATTTGAAAGTTTCTAAGAAAGTAAGTAGATCTTAAAAGTTCTCATCACAAGAAAAAAATATTTTATAACTACATATGGTGACAGATTTTAACTAGACTTATTGTGATGATCCTTTTGCAATGTATACAAATATTGAATCACTATGTTACATACCTGAAACTAATATAATGTTATATGCCAATTATACCTCAATTAAAATTTTTTAACACACACACACACACACACACACACACAATTTATTATCTTACAGTTCTAAGTATCAAAATCTGAAAATGGGGCTGAGATCCCTCCAGTGGGTTTAGAAGAGAATGTTTCCAGGCCTTCTCTATCTTCTAGAGCTGCACTCCTGGTGTTCTTTGGTTCCTGGGCTTTTCCTCCATCTTCAAAGCCACCAGAGTAGCGTCTTGCTTCAATCATATTGCCTATTCTTCTGTGTGTCAAAAAAAATTGTTTTAATAAAATTAAAGCTTAAAAAGAGTAGATTGTCTAGACCAGTGATTCTCAAGTGGAAGTGATCTTTGTCCCTAGGAGAAGTTCTACATTCCATTCCTGGGAGGCTTGACTCCACGGTGGCCCTTGAGCAGTTTTGTGATCCCAACTAACTTTTTGGGGTGCATTAAATAGAATATGGGTCAGGAGTCCTAACTTGTGCAAGTCACTTCATCTCTTTGGGCCTCAGTTTCTTCCCCTGTAAAATGGGGATAATGCAATTTATTTTGCAGGGTTATTTTGAGTCTCAAATGAGACAATCTTTTGGAAAGTTTTGTTGTCTAAAAACTGCAATTCAAATGTGAGGAGTAATGAATCCCATTTCCTACCTGACTAGTTTGTGATGAGGCTCAGATGGAATTATAGACACATAGCCCTTTGTAAAACCATTAAGTACTATACTGATATAAAGTGGCATTTTTAAGTAATTAAAAAACATTGATTATTTTATTATAACAAAAAACAATAGTTAAAATTTAGAAAATGCAAAGTAGAAATAAGACTAAAAATACTCATAATACCACCATCCAGAGAAAAACACTGTTTATATTTTGATATAGCTCCAACAACTATTAACTGATGTCATGTCTGTTTATCTGGACCCCCACCTGCACCCTCCAACTCCCCAACAAAATTATTTCAAAGCAAATACCAGACATCTTATAATTTTATCATAAATATTTCAGTAATTATATTTAAATTTAAAGATACTTTAAATAAATATAACCTCAAGATAAGTATCACACCTGAAAAACATAAATACTCCAGTGGAGTTGTTCATAATGGGTGAAGCTACACATGTTTGGGTGTAGGATGTATATAGGAAATCTCTGCACCTTCCACTCAATTTTACTGAGAACCTAAAACTGCTCTAAAACTAAAGTCTATTTTTTTAAATAAATAACTTATTAATATTGTCAAAAGATGATCATTATTCAAATTTCCCTAATTTTGTATTTCTTTTTTTTTTGTAAATTGTTCTTCTTATACCTTTTTAAATGGAGTGTTTTCCCCTTTCTTATTTATTTACCAAGCTTTTTATATATTAAGGTTATCAACTAAGGTAATACCAATTATTTAATATTGTATTCCTCCAGGGAAAGCCATGGAGACTTCAGGATGCTCCTCCCAGACTCAAGACCACAGTCAAGTCCACAGAGAAACAGATGATCTTGACTGTATGTTTACCTTTTCTGACCCACTGGGAAAAGCTACATAGGAGATGGAGTCCAACAATGGGTAGAACAGAAGGCCCTGCTTAGCTCATAGCACAATGGCTCAAGTCACAGTTGGAACCTCTAGAGAAGTAGTGATTTTACACACATGTACACATACATATGTGCTTGGTCCCTTCTGTCCCCCCAGTGCTTTCCAGTGGTGGGGACCCTCAGTTGCTCCCCAAATATCCAGGAGGCTCTGGGGGCTTGGACTGGCACTAGGGGGAATCCTTAAAAGGTGAGGAGGGTCCTGAATGCTCCAGGATGGGGGATAGGAGGTTCAGGGCTTGATCAGATCCCACCTGCCCTGTAATTACAGAGAATCCTAAGTTGGCAACTGCTTACACAGTCCAGTGGTCTCTGGACAGAACAGCACCCTTAGAAGCTCCTCTCTGGGCTCCATATTCAGAGAAATTTCTGCCCTGGGCCTTCCTGGAGCTCCTAGGGCCTCTGAGAGCCTTGGATGAATGCACCTTCCATTGGCCCTAGGGGTTTGGGAAGAATATCCGGGAGAAACCAGCCCCTGCTGGCTCCCCAAGTCCAGGCAGACTCCTTGGTGGTTTCTGGGGTGAGAAGGGCGGGAAACGCTCATCCTTGCCTGCATGTGCCCCCTCAGATGCAGAGACGGATTTCCACAAGCAAGACAGTGAGGCTGGAGTCTTTTCTCAAGAACGATATGAGAGAGACAAGCCTTTCTCCTCCACCTCCTCCTCCTCTTCATCCTCATCCTCATCTTCCTCCTCTTCCTCCTCCTCCTCTACCTCAGGTATAGCAAAGATTAAACATACATGTGTGTATATTCTTACAATATTATTCAAGAAAAGCATTTATGTGGAAAAACCATGCCCCATAATCTCCCATCCTGATTACTTCAATTCTGTTTTTCCACAGTCCCTTCCAGAGTCCTCTGAGCTCTTCCTGGGATGGGGGAACCTAAGAGTTGGCTCTGGTCTACTCCTCCTCAACCAGACCGACTGAACTATGAACATATAACATAGTAGGCCTGGGCCTGAGATTTTATTTGATGAAAGCAATCTCAAGCTAAATTAAAAAAAAAAATACTTGCAAAGCCCTGGCGCTCTGACCTCATGTTCTTATGTTGCAAGCAATGAGGCTGGGGCTCAAAGCCACAAAATCCATGCTTATTTCAGCAGACAGAGGAGGGAGAGTAGTTAGTGGGTCCAGTGGATTTGTGTGTAGCCATTCTCCTCAGGAAACTGGAAAGGAAGCCACCGTCCTTATTAAAAAGTATACAAACCCACCCCCTATGAAGTTTAGCTCTCGAAGAAGGGCTTCCAGGTGCAGTGGAACTCTTGCAGGGGGACCCTGGTGGGAGGGGCCAACCTGCCTTCTGAGTCTGGATGACCCTTAGAGGGCGCTGTTCCCTCGCAAATGTCTCCCCCATAAGCCACTTCCCTCCTGTCTCCACAGCACACATGGGACTGGCTGTGTTCAGTGGGCCTGAACTCTAAGAGAAAGCAGTAGGAAAATAAACACAGACATACAGAGACAGACTGATATTCAGGACCCGAGTGTCAGATCCACAATGGCTAGCCTGTTGCTGGAACTCAGACCGTGCCCATTCTTCAGGCTGGGACAGTGACCTCAAGTCCCCAAGCCTGGATGCCTCACTGCAGCCCCCAGTCTTCTTCCTCTACATGCAGGACCCTAACTCACAGTTTGGCATGCAGCGCTGCTCACCCTGTATTTTCTGTTCTTAATGTATCTTGTTATTTTTTAATTAAAACTTTTTTTTTTATAGTGAAAGGTTATGTATAGGCATATTGTAGAAAATGTGGAACATATCAAGAAATAGAAGAAAAAAAATCATCCTGTGCTTCATCACTTAAAGATAACAACTAAACACATGTTAGTATCTTTCCTTAAATTTATTCAATAAATATTTGCTGATTACCAGGCTCTGTGATGGATACCTGGGGTATTAGCAACAAACTGTGACTCCTACTGCCAGGGTTAACTTTTTAAATAGTTGAATTAGAGAACACATACAAAAACTGTCCTTATTTTACACAGCTGATAATTCTATATAATATCTTTTTAAAAAAATTATGTATTATGAAAATATAGAGACTAAAACAATGTTCATTTGTATATTGCTACAGATTGTCTCTGGCTGATAGAATTTGGAGTAAATTTTGCTTTCATTGTTTTCTATATTGTTTGATATTTTGCAAAATTCAATGAATAAGCTTCTCTTTTTGGCATGAATTAATATCTGTAAAATATTAATGAAGAAATTATATTAATAACAGAAATGAAGAAATTGGAAGCCACCTCAAATCCTATCTTCTGAGATAAATACCAATATCTTGATGTGCTTCCTGATACTTCTTTCTCTGTATCTAGCTGAGATCATATATGCACTGATTTTTAAGCATAGTTAACCTGGTTTTCTGGAATTTTAAAATTTATCCATGGGGAAGCAGGCCCCCAAACATGTGAAGAAATCTAGTCTTGCTGGAGCCACCCTGATCATCCTGAGGAAATGGAGTCCTCTGGACCTGGGGCCAGAAACTTCTAGGCCTGAATTCCTGGAATGCTGACCAGTCCAAAAATGTAAATAATACAATCATTCTCTAAGTCTTAATCAGGCTCCTGCTCCAGGCTGGATACCTTTGGGAGAGTGAGGACCTGGGCTTTGTCTTTGGGGAGCTTGAGATGATTGGAGAGACAAGTTCCACAACCACTGATCCTCCTGCCCACTGTGCCAAACAGACAGTTGATGCAGAGGAAAGAGAGCAAGATGAGTGTGAGCTGGGGCAGTTGGAAAAGCCTTTTTATAGGAGGTATGACATCAGCCTAACCTTCAGGATAAGGCAGACAAATGGGAAGAGCATTCCCTGTGGGAGATAGCATGACCAAACATAGAGCCACTTTGACTTTGCGGAGATACAGAGATGGCACAGATCAGCACTTGGTGAGAGAGAAGCCACCTCAGTAATATACCTTGTATGAACTTGTCATGAAGAAAGCATTATGAAAGCAGCAACAGGAATATTAAGTGATTTGTCCAAGTTCACACAGAAAGTTTGTGGCAGATCTCCTATTCCTCAACCCCCAAAGCAGAGCTCTTTCCCCCACGCTCCTCACATAAACTAAATTCTGAGAGTGAACATCAGAAAAATAAGCATCTTCCAGGCTCGTTTCAGGCTGAAGTTCTCCTACAGCTTGTGTTTATTCCCTGCAGAGAGCAGTGATGAGGACCAGCGTCCTAGAGAAACCAGAAAAAGTCGGCAGAGCCGAGGGACAGGATACCCTCACAGGGGCTGCTCACCTGGTAGGCAATAGGCCTTACCATTTCTCCTTTGCCCATTAGACTTACAAGGGGACTGAGTTTCTCAATGGAGCTGAGCATGTCTTGTCTGCGCAAAATGTTCCTCTCAATGTTGTCTGTAGTAGAGCAACAATAGGAAACAACCTTATGTTCAACAATAGCAAAATAGATAATGATGCTGCACCCTGTCCTGGTTAGAGCTCTGTTCTTTGTATCTCTCTGAAGTGAAAAAGAAAGATATCAAATCGTATCATTTGTCTGATCTCATATACACTTTGTAAAAATTCACACATAGGTGGCTATGAACAAGTCGGGAAGGAAAACTATCCAAATGTCAATAATGGTTATCTTTGGATAGTTTAAGTTATAGGTGATTTTCTCTTCTTTGAACTATCCTATACCATAAATATTTTACAATGAGCATGATTTATTACAATCAGAAGAAAATTTTTGCAAAACCGAAACAAAACAGTGATAAATTTTAGCCCAAATAGATCATGGGAAGAAAACAATACAGGGGAAAGAGCTAGGATTAATGTCTGGTACAGATACCGGCACACATGAAATATTTAATAAATGCTGCCCATGAAGTTGGAGTTGAGCTCTGGGTTCTATTTCTGGAGATAAAAATGATTAGGATTGTAGGCTTTGGTGACAGACCTGGGTTTGAACTCTGGAGTTGTCACATACTGATTATGTGACCTTCAGGGAATAATTGAACTTTGTGAACTTCAGTTTCCTTATCTGTAAAATGAAGGAGAGAGAGGTACTAATACCTTCTTCATAGGATTTCCATGAAGATCAAATGAAATATTAAATATAAATTACTCCATACAGTGTTGGCACATAGTAAGTGCTCAATAAATGGCAACTATTATTAATGACTTTGAATGAGGTTCCGGTCTCTCAGGTCCATGATTCTTTCTTGGTAAACTTGACACAGTCACCTCTGAGTATGCTGGGGGGGAGTCCGACAGAGTAAAGAGAAAGCACTTGTAAAGCTGTCTTGCCTCTTCAAGACTCCCCAGTTCACCCCCAGCACAAAAACTGTATGACTTTTTAAGGCTTCAGGCAGGTGTGAGATGGAAGCTGCCCTAAATCCAGCTGAGAGAGCTGACTAATGGGATTTATCTCCACCCAGGTGCTGAGCATGGGGACCCTGACATTTCGAAGGATGAGCTTCAACTCTATGGAGGTATTTGATTGTCCAGTGGTTTTGGAGAAAACAGAATTAGACAAAGGACGTGAGGGCTTAGGAGTTTGTTGGGTAGAAACGAAATCATAAGTGCCTTTCATGAGCTGAAAAGTCATGGGCAAATATAGAGATATGGCAAGGTGAGTAGTTACAACATCAGCAGATGGGGATAAGTGCAGGCATTTTGCACCACGGTGAGACTGTCCTAGGTTCTCTTCTGAACTGTAACCTTGACTTGCAGGGTGACCTTGCCCAGTCACTTAACCTTTCTGGGCCTCAGCTTCTCAACCAGCAAAATGGGACATGATCAGCACACACTCTCTTGGAATACTGGGCTGTTTACACCTGCAAGAGAAAATTAAGGATCTGATCTCTGTAAAACTCATATTATGAAATAATTGTCTCCAAGCATTGTTATAATTACAGCAAGATCTAAATATTATGGCCCTTTGCTTAGTAGCACTATGACAAAATGAGGGAATTTGTAGGAATAAACCAATTTTCTGAAAAACCTCACCGATGCACATGGCCAGATAAGAAATCCTGTTTAACATTGTTTAATCCAATTTTTCCATAATCTACTTAGTCTCCCAACTCCTGATAATAACCCTAGAAAAACAATGGAAACACTATGCATACATTTGAAGAAATGCAAATGAAATATTTTGATGTTCTGCATCAAGACATTACCAGTGGCTGCCTGTAGGTGGTAGCATTTTGGGAAAACTTTAAAGTGTTTTATTTGCTTATCTGAATTTTCTTTTTCTTCTTTCTCTTTCTTTCTTCCTTTCTTCCTTTCTCTTTTTTACAAAAACAAGTATTACTTTGTTTAGAAAAATGCTTTTAATGCTCAAGTATGAAAGAAAGATTTCATTGGGTATAAAATGAGAGAGAAACTGTGATATTCACATATATTTAAAAATATTCTTGTCATAAAAGTAATTCATATTTACTGTAGAAAATTTAGCTATTGTCACATATCTATGAATTACTTTTTCCTTCCACCCTCACCACCAAGGCATTGGAGATACTTAATAAATTACACTGTTGGAATCTCATTTTATGCTCTTCTTGGTATAGCCTCTGCACCCTTGGTACTGTTTACTTTTTGGTCCCTTGTAGATGGTGTTCCCATTTGCGTATTAGCTCTAAAGGCAGTTGAGCATGCTGAATGTTTATTGTTGTGTGCTGAGTGCCCTCTTCTGATGTTCATGGCTTGGGGCTGACCTAAAGGACAAGAAATATACAGGATTGGGGGCATCTGATGGCAGGGGGAGGTTACAAGAGGTTTTGCTTGCCCTTGAGAGGAAGGAGTTGACAGGCTAGGAGAGAGGTCATCAGGAACTAGAATAGGCACCAAGAACCAGAAGGTGAGTGGGGTGCGGGCACTCCAGACCAGATTGCTGGGGAGGCTGCAGTTCAAGCCAGGTATAGTGCTCAACTCATCCAGACAAGGCACTTACACTCAGGGTGAGGGGCTAGGCTCCCATGTACAGCTCAGCTTGGCTCCCAGGAGCTCAGGGCCTGATGGGGCTGGGGATAGGTGTTATCACCTGAATCTGGAAAGGCATGAATAGGCACAGTTGAAAACTGGTGGCCCATGTGTGTGAAAATGTATTTTATCTGGCTCACAATGTGTTTTTAAAAACTATTATTAATATATTTGATCAATTCTACAACTCATACTTTTTCACATTTGAACATATCTGAAATCAGGATGTATTTTTAAATCACTGGCAACTTACAATGATAATTGGCAGTGGTTTTCCTTACATAGTAACATATAAAATAATGTCATGTCTCACAAACTCTTTGATTCACTAGAATACAAGAGTTGGCAACCTTTTTTATAATCAAGAAGGTTGTGGCTTCTCGTGGAAAATTGGAAGAACTGTAACACTGGGCAGGCATTCCTCCAACAGCTTTAGTGGCTGGTGGGGGGGAGGGACAATTGCCCCTTTAGATGGAATAGAAACCTCCAGCTTGCTCCAGTCACCATTCAGCCTACTCAGATCAAATGGAAAGTCTCTGAGTGAGCTCTACCTTCCTTACAGTGTAATTTCTCCCCACCCAGAGGAAAATGTATCTGTGATCACTGATTTTCCTTCTGTTCAGGTGTCCCTGGAGAAGTGGTACCTTCTGGACAATCAGGTGAGTGTCCAGGTAGGGGAGAGGGGTTATTGGTGTTGGTGTTGAATGAAGTCTGAGCATTGTCTTTCCTCAGAGACAACCAGCTGCTATCAGGGTTCATGGCTGTAAAATAGGGACAAGTCCATTTGGAGGCCTGGGGCTCTGCACTGGGCTCAGCAAGCAGGTGGAGCTGGCTGAGACATAAGGCAGGGAGCCAGTGGAAATTAGAAAGGGGGTCCAGGCAAGAGGCAAAGGGATTACAACCATCATAGATAGAAAGATCTGTGGGCATTTGACAGAGGGCATTTGACAGAGCATTTTCATAGGTCACCTATTGCCTCCCCCAGGGTGGAGGCAGCTGTTAGAAACCCAAGCTGGCTTGGGCACTAATGTTGAGTTTCTAATTTCCAGGACTCCGAAGGAGAGGCTCAGCCCCAGCAAGTGGTAAGTAGCAAGGTCCAAAGGAAGGCAGGAGGTGGCCTGGATTCCAGTGGGGTGGGATGGGACCACAGCCTGCCTGGGAGGGTGGGTCAGTCTCAGCAGGGATGTCATCACCAGCCAGAGTATCACTTGATTCAGGAAAGGGACCTCCAAGCTCAGGGGAAACGGAACAGAACACAGAGTCAGGCCTGTGGAGGGAGGAGGGGGTCAGTGAGGATCCTAGGGACTGCCACCCCCATTTTCACAGCTTTGCCCTGACCCAGGAGAGCCATTCTCAGTGAAGCAGGGAAGAGAAAAATTCCACCTGCTATTCCACGCCAAAGTTAAAACACTCATGTCTCTCTTGGTCTTAAGGAGAAGTAGAGGCCTCTCAGTTAAGAAGACTGAAGATAAAGAAAGATGGTAAGGAAATCAATGTCTCAAAGCTGTGTCGACCTGTCTGGTCCAGATTTCTACAGGTAGAAAGTAAGCTGGTGGCCTAGAACAGCAGTAATTGTAGCGCACTTCTGTTTAAAGAAAAATGTTAAGTAAATATTTGTGCAGATAGTCCTTGGGTTAGGATGAAATTGTGAAGATGGTGAGCAGTGGTACTGAGAAAGGGCAAAACGGTATGTGGATGGCTGAAATCTGAGAAAAACCAGACCAGAATGATCCTCTAGGTCCCTCTGGGCTCGTACATAACCTTGGAGTCCTTATCCGGACCTGATCTCCTTGGCTTCCAAAACTTCTAGTTCACAATAGCCCTCCACTCATGTGGTTGAATCAACTCTTCACTATACTGGGTCTGTGTCTTGGCCTCACTTCCTTCCCTCATGCTGTGCCTCCCAAGTAGCATAAACACACACACACACACACACGCACGCACGCACGCACGCACGCACGCACGCACACACCCTTCTCTCTTATTCAACTTCTGCTGCCTTGACTCTCTCTTAAGCTCAGCTCAAACTCTCAATTCTTCCACGAAGCCCACTTGGACTTCCCCAGTCACAGTGACTCCTGAATTTTTACGACATCTTAACAACTGCATAAAATTCCACAGTAAGGGTACATTATGACATACTCATTATTCCCTACTTGACAGATGTTTAGGTTGTTTCTGATTTCTTGCTTTTTCAGACCAAGCTATCCTATCCACCCAGTTCTCTATTTGATCTTGCATTTTGTTGATGTCCCTCTAATAATCTCTCAAAAACTTGTATTTTCTAAATATTTATTCACAAAAAAACTGAAAATAAGATTCAGGGAGAACTTCTCTGTTAGGAACTCATTTTATATTTCAGAAATGTTGGGTGAAGAAGAAAGAAAGAAAGAGTTCTCTAATCCACCTCACCCACCCCACCCCCGCCTCCCCAGTTTTCACATCTCCAGAGAGACCTAAGCCTGATGCTTTCTTAAACATTAAGTCCATTTCTGCATAATGTACATTTTTTCCTAAAGGGTAAACTGAATTTAGAGCCATGAATGTTCTAAAAATACTTATTTTAATTTTTTCCCCCGGGCAGAGGACAGAAATACCCTCCTCACCATCTATTCATTTGCCTTCGAAATGCCCCTTGACAGCAGTAATATGCGTGTGGTATCACACTGCCTTTTACCATTTACAAAGCACTCTCCTATCCGAGACCCCCATCTATCCTTTCAGTGGCATAGACGTTGCTCTCTTATATTTAGCAGTGTGAACACTGAGACACGGAAGGCTCGGGACATTTGTCCAAAGCTTCATAGCACATCAGTGGCTGACCAGGACTGAACTAAGACACATTCCCTGCAGCCTCAACACCTACTCAGAGAGCCTGCCTCATTTCAGGGAACCTTCTCTGAATTGTCCTCTCTTTGTTCTTTTTCTTTCTTTTTGAAATCTTTGTTTTTGTCTCCTCTAATCACAGCCTCTTTACTGGGACAAGGCCTCTGTGTCCTTACCCTGATGACTCCTGCAGTGCCAGGCAAAGTGCAGGAGGGCCCCTTTCACAGACAACCCCTAAATTTCTGCCCAAGGCACGGGCCCTGCCTCTCAGATCCTCTATCTCTATTAACTACATTCTCCTAATAACATTCCAAGCCTGCAATTCCACCTCTTGGCATTGGGCCCACAGTAATACCTGCACAAATGCATGAAGATTCGTGTGTAGTAATGTTTGGTGCAACATTGGTGGTAATAGCAACTATCTAACACCAATAGGTTCATCAATGGGGAACTAGTTAAATGAACTAGAGTTACTTTATACCATGGAACACTATATAGCCATCGAAAAAAGCAAGGCAGATCTATATATTCTCTGAGATGGAAAGATGGCCTCAATTTATTGACGAGAGGGAAAACGTAAATCACAGAGAAGCAAGTATACAAATTGATCCTGCTTTTGTTTTTAAAAATGTGTTGTACATATGTGTCTGGAAAGGTTTTGCCAGTCACAGCTTAATTTTAAGGAATGGGATTAGGGAGGGAGAATGGGGAAATGTGAAACTGTTAAACTTGACACGTTTGCATTTTTTTACAATTGTATTTAACATTTATTCCACAAATACAGTATCGGGCACATGGCTGCTTTAGTTATAAGGCAAAACCCCCACCCGCGATCCTACTGATGGGGACAGAGAATAAACACAGAAACGAAAATATAACCAGTTGAGTGGTGATAAGTGTTAGAAAAATAATAAAGTGAGATAAAAGCTAGAAAGGGGTGGGGCTTGGGGTGCTGTTTTAATCGGGCTGGTCAGGACTACTGACTCTGAATAAGCTACAAAGACAGGAATAGGTTTAGTAATTTAAAAGGGGGGAGAAAGAAGCAAATAGTAAATTCTCACCTCCTCTGCCTTTACAGACGAGTTTTTCCACTTTGTCCTCCTCTGCTTTGCCATCGGGGCCTTGCTGGTGTGTTATCACTATTACACAGGTGAGTGGGGAGCTGTGGGAAAGGGAGTGAGAGAGAGGGGCTCCGGACTCCCAGGCTAACCATTCTCTCCCTGGCTGCCCTTGCAGACTGGTTCATGTCCCTTGGGGTTGGCCTGCTCACCTTTGCCTCCCTGGAGACCGTTGGCATCTATTTCGGTCTGGGTAAGCACCCCACCCCCATCTCTTGTAGGGTGGTGGCTGGACTGGCCACAGATGCTCACCAAGGGCTAGAAAGTCATGACCTAAATACTTTTTAAAGATTTCCTTATGCTCATGTTTTCTTCCTGACTGCTTTCAAGGTCAATGTGAGGTTGTTGGCAAAACCCCGTGGAAAAAACAGGCAGCTCTGTAAAAAATGCAACAAAAACATTTCAAAGTGGCAAACAAACAGTTAGGCAGATACTAAAAAACAAGTTAGTTAATGGGGTTGGGTACTGCATTCACCATTTCCTGGCACTGTTATTACTATTAGAGGCTGTTGTTTTTAATAATAAGTCTAGTACTATTATCTAAGCTTAACCTGCTGCCTAAAATTCCACCGATAAAGCCTTGTTTGTGTGAGTTAGGCCATGGTCCAGGGTGGGTTGGAGGATATCTGACCCTGGGACCGTTGAGGAGACACAAAGCTCAATTACCTTTCTCTTCATCTCTGAGCAGTGTACCGGATCCACAGTGTCCTGCAAGGCTTCATTCCCCTGTTGCAGAGGCTCAGGCTGATAGGTAACTTTCACATTCTTCCTATGTCATTTTCTCTCTCCCTATCAGGGTCAATGACGAAAGAACACAGGACCTGAAGTTAGGGCCTGGGTTCAAGTCTTGCCTCTTCCAATTTACCAGTTGTTGGTCCCTGGAGCCTCTTTTAGCCTCAATTTCCTCAACTGGAAAATGGATGTAATAACACCTACCATACAAGGGTATTGTGAAAACCATGTGAGGAATGGATACAGAAGTCCTTAAGTGTGTAACGCTGCAGAAAAGTGAAGGGAATCTGGGCACTCTGTCATATAACTTTACATTTCCCCAAATACTATCTTCTCCACGATTTTATTTCCATAATAGCAACTGGAGGTGAGGGTGGGCTTTACTTATCTTGCACTTGTCTAATGAAACTGAGACTTAGAGAGGTGGAGTGACTTGCCCAGAGTCACTAGAGTGGCTGGCTGAACTAAAGGAGAACCTCTTTCATAACCAGCAGCTCTGTTGCCTCTCAAAACTGAGAGGCCAGGGGGCTGTGTGTCTCTATGCTTGGGATTTCTGTCTCCTTTAACCCATTTTATTCATAAAGGGGAAATTAGTTGCAAGGCTGTGGGTCATGGAGACCCGTGGCTTCTGGGAGAACTACATTATTCCAGCTATGAGGGGTATTTAGGCATGTAGGGTGATGATGGGGATGAGGCCCGGCTCCCTTCAGAATCCTATGACATCCTGTGGACTTTCCTTTCCAGGGTTCAGGAGGACTGACTGAGGCCAGTGCCAGGCAGGCAGCCAAGCCAGGCTCCGGGGTGACTGCTACTACATCTTCTGAGCACAGAGCAACATCCTGGGAGACACGTGACAGACCAGGCTAGAGCAATAAAGAGAGCACTTTTCCTTCTACGTGGTCTGCACATTGGCACTAGCCCAGGGCCGAGATGTCATTTGGGCAATGTCAGCATGCAATCCAGCTGCCAGGATGGAAGGCAGAGGGAGAGTGTTGGGACTGAGCCCTCCGTGGTACCTCAAACAACAAGAAGATTCTGGGACGTCGCCATTCTCAGGAGACAGTAGGAGACTCCTGGGCCCTGCAAGCTGTATGTAACATGTCTAGGCTTCTGGTTTCTCTCAAATCCCCGGACTGTCTTGGTGTTCTCTCAGGTCCTACCGAGCCATCCCAGGACAGACTAACAGTCCACTTCCCTGAGGCAGGGAACCACTATGTCGCCACACCCCCCAACCCCTGTGAAGCTGATGTAGGTGAGATGTTGGGCACTAAAGCCACAGCATCTGGGCTCTATCACCTGTGCCATCGCTAGTCCCAGCCCTGCAGCCTTGGACTCCATTGAGATTCAAATAAACATTTTTTCCCTGGACTAAAAAGAGTTAGTAAAATATTTCTTTAGATTTCAAGAATACCTTTGGGGTCTTCCTTGACCCCATCTAGTCAGGGTGGGCACCTTGTCCTACATGATAAAGTACAGAAGGGAATACGTCTAAAGTAAAGCCCCTCATTTTAGGTCCAAAGCTTCAATCGCACAGGCTCAGAATGGGAAATGGGTTTTGCAAACATATTGGTGAAAAGCTCTGGGACTGTTAGGTACTCTCAGCTCAATAAATACCGTAGGAGTGAGACAAGGGCACGAAACAAATCTATTTTAAATTTGGGTTGAATTAATGGAGGTACAGAGTCCAGATTGAAGGAGATGATAGTAGGCCCTGCTTTACATGGCCAGGCCACACCAATAGCATGTGTTAAGTTGTAGACTTACATATTAAGAACAATAGTGATAAACTGAGAACACACAGAAGAGACCAGAGTAGGAATATAAAAATGATTAAAGAAACAAGAACTCTTCAACTTGCAGAAGAGAAAAGTGGGAGCTTTGCTTGAACTCATAGATTGGAGGACACTTTCTCAAGTGATTATGATGGTCCAAGTACAGTCACATAGGTTATCTGGTTAATTCTCCCAGAAGCCTCATTTTGCGTGAATCATCCTCATTTTTCAGGTGAAGAAACAGAGATTTAAAGAGGTTTAGTAACTTGCTCTAGTTCCCACAGCAAATAAGTGGCAGAGCTGCGAGTTTTTGCCAGTGTTTCCCAGACTTTGGAATTCTCAGAATCATAAAATATTTTTTAAAAGTGAGAAAGAGAAGGTTGCCAACTCTTTACCTTGCCAACTGAAGACAATAAAAACAACAACAAAAAATCAACTATCAACATTGTTTTATAAAAGGTAGAACAGTTTTGCATTAAAAAATCTGGAAAGTAATAGTCAGAAACAAAATGAGGTTTAAGGTGAGTAAACTAAGCCTTATGAAAACATTACTGGTTGTTCTTTTTCCTCAAATCACTGTGGTCTGGTGAAAAAAAAAAATATCTTTTGGAAACCATGGGACTAGAGAATTTATGTTCTCTTATTTCCGAGATTTTCCCTCAGTTCCCACACCTCAAGTGATAAAGGCCTCGCTACCTCCCAAAGCAACTCTTACTATAAGGTATCTCTGTCAATGAAGTGTAGGGAATTCTTTCAAGAGACTGGTGACCTGCGAGTAGAGAATGTTCTTGATAGTTTCTACATTCAGCTCTCAGGTTGGCCCTGTCATTCGTGCCTGTGGCATAGTCTTCCAATTGTTTTCGTTTTCAAGACTGTTTTGGCTGTTCTTGGTCCACTGCATTTCCATACAAGTTTTAGGATCAGCTTGTCAACTTCCATAAAGAAACTATGGGAATACTGATAAGACTGAATTTCTTACATTTTTGTCAGAAAAAAAATTGTCCCAAATCTCAGCACCCCAAATCAGCCGCAGTTACTGTTTTGACATGTTTCCCATGAATCTTTTTAGGGTGTGAGTTAATTTATTTTTATTTTGGGGTTTTTTTTCTTTCACATATAATAAACATTTTTCCATTACTACATACTCTCCATAAGCATCATTTCCAGCCACTGTGTATTTCATGCTTTACATAATAATCCTTCTATATTTAGGTAATAATATCAATCGCTAACATTTGTTCAGTACTTCTTATGCGCTGGGTATGGAGCTAAGCAAGCACTTTGCGTCTATCCTGTTATTTAATCCTCATCCAGACCCTGTGAGGTAGCGCTATTATGATCCCCATTTTACAGAAAAGAAAACTAAGACAGGGAAAGCTAGTTTCCGAGGTTTTCAAATACTTGTGTATAACTTAAAGGAAGCCTGGAGTGCATGGGTCAGATATTTATCAAATGTATAAACAGAACGCAAGAGTTCATAGTAGAAATATGAACTTGCTGACTTAAGGATAGTGTAGTTAGCCTTCCCTGTCCAGGCCTCAGTTTCCTCATCTGTACAATGCGGATCACAGCAGTGTCCACCTCACAGTGCTATGGAGAAAATTACATGAGATAATTATATCAAGTCTTACATACAGTCTCTGGAACATAGTAGATGCACAGTAAACAGGAGTTACTTGATTAGAGTAGAGGCACACATCAGATACCATACATTTTGGCAAGCAAAGTCAGCCAAATGTAGAATAATGGGGAGTCGAGGTGAGGGGACCAGGAAAGCCAATACCTGACCAAAAGAGGCAGCTGCTGTGCAGCATTGCCAGGCAGGAACACCAGCTGAGTGGGATCAGCCAGAGCCAGCCTGGAAAACAGAGCCACAGCAGGTATTTTAGCAGAGAGGTCTAATGTAGGAAATGTGTGAAACAGGCAGGGGGAAGACTGAAAAGGCGAAAAGGGACTACTGAGTTATCACAGAGCCTCACAGAGGGAAGCAGTTACCACCTAGGGCTGAGGGAACAAAGGAAAGAGGTTTAGAACCAAGAAACTTGAGAAAGGGTCCTGTAGAGCTGGGACCCAGACTGAGAAGGGGGAATGGTCTGCTGGTGCTGGTATCCCGGAGGGGGCGCTGATGAGGCTGCTGCTAGGAGTCCAGAGTCAGTGGTGTCAGACCTCCGATTTCTCAACAGAAGCACTAAACCCAGATATTTTTTAATGTTGGCAACTAATTTTTTAAAATTTCAAATTCTGCTGTGAAAACAGTATAGTAGTTCCTCAAAGAAATTAAAAATGGAATTATCATATGATCAAGCACATCTACTTCTATATATAGACCCAAAATAATTGAAAGCAAGAACTCAAAGAAATTAGTTTGCACATCTATGCTCATAGTAGCATGATTCACAAATAACCAAAGGGTGGAAGTGACTCAAGTGTCCATCGACAGATGAATGGATAAACAAAATGTCGTCTATACATACAATGGTATATTATTCTGCCTTAAAGAGGATGAAAACTCTGACACATGTTACCACATGGATGAACCTTGAGAACATTATGCTAAGTGAAAGAGTGAGTTATTAAAGGACGCATATTGTACACTTATCTGAGGTCCCTAGAACAGTCAGAGTTGTAGAGACAGAAAGTAGTATGGTGGTTGCCAGGGGCTGGGAAGAGGAGGAATGGGGAGTTAGTGTTTAATGGGTATGAATTTTAGCTGGGGATGATGAAAAAGTTCTGGAGATGGATGGTAGTGATGGTTATGTGACAGTGCGAAAAGTACTTAATACCACTGAACTGGACACTTAAAAATGGTTAAGATGGTAAATTTTATGTTATGTGTATTTTACCACAATTAAAAAATATATTTCAAATTATTTGTGCTCAAACAAAACTGGATCTGGCCTGAGGGTATCAGCTTACAGTGTTTGCATTGGGGGCTCTCCTTAGTGTTAAGCTGGAAATAGGAGCTGAAGGAGATGGGAGAGAAAGCTAGAACAAGAAAAAGAACACAAATTTTTCTGTGCCACTTTCCAATTTTTGGCAGCCTGACTACACTGTGGGAACATGAGTACAAACCCAGTTCTGCTGCTGCTGGTAACCTTGGCTTCTCTGAACCCAAGTTGTCAAAGAAGGGGTTCAGGTGGTCAGGTCGTAGGAGCTCCTCATGTTCTGGGAGAATTTCGATCTCAGTGGAGGGTTCATTTGCTCTAGTGTGCTGCCTGCATGGGGCTCTGGCCTCTAGCACTGCCCTTGGACCCTCTCACTTCTCTGCTTAGCTAGAGCTCAAGGCCAGTGCCAGCCTGGGGTTTGGTTACACCTCAGACATCAAGCGGATTCCTGGAGCCCCAGTCCAATGTGTGGTCTAAAAATAAAGCATTGAATCCTGAGCACAGGAAGGCAAGATTGCAAAGTGGAGGAGGGAGGAAGAAAGGGCTTGGATGGGAGTGGGGTGGGGAATGGGGCCCTGCCACTGGCTTCCCTGAACTCTGTACACTGGCTTTCTGCTGTGATCATAGTGGAGAGAGGACGAGGGTATGAGAGCATTTTGAGGCCATGCAAGCCAACTTGTGCTGGGAGGAACGGCAAGAAGCCCAAGAGGACTGTGACAGTTGTTTGTCCCGTTCTCTTAACACAGCCCCAGGAATCCTCTGTCTACTCTAGTGGCCCTGGGCCTGGACCAGAGATGGAGCCAGGGGATGCTGCTGACTGAATCTGGGAAGCTGGTGACAGCACTTGACATTGAGCTAGGCTTTGACTGGGGGAGGGTGGGAGGGGTTAGTTGTGAAGTGGGGGAGGCATGTAGGGAAGGGCTTTCCAGGAGGAGGGCACAGTGTGGGCAAAGGCATGGAAGAATGAATGAGAATACATGTATGGGGAGCAACAGGCAATCAGTTTAGTGTGGCTGAGGCATACAAATTGCAAGTAGGCATGAGGATTAGTAGAGCATACAGGGTAAATTGTCCCCTTTCCCCCAGCAGGACCTTGAGAGCTGGGAGAAAGAGCTGGAGCTTTAGCCTGAGGACACTGGGTTGCCATGGAAGGCATCTGAGCAGAGAAATAGCATAATGAGATTGCATTTTAAAAAGATCACTGTGGTAGCCTGGTGGGGCCTGTGGGGATCATGAAAATGAGCCTCACAGACCTTCAACTACAATGGGTTATAACTGAGCAAGGGCTGCTATGTTCTGTGTTTGCACTGAGGCAATGCTTTCCATGGGATGCTCCCAGTCAGTGATTTAGCACAAGAGGGACACTAAGGCAGGCCCATTTCTGAGATATACAGGACTCCCCGACACCTGCCAGACCTTCCTTATACAGCCTGGCAGACTAGATTCTTCCACTCAAACTTTCTTCACCTGGGGCCAAACTTCATCACAGCCTGATGGCTTTCCCTGCTTTCCGCTGCCTCCTCATTTTCTCTCCCACAGGCATTTTCCCTAATGAAATCCTTCCACGTTTTATTCCGTCCTGGCACTAGCTTCTCAGAGAGCCTGTACTAATGGGGTGAGACTAGGAACAAAGGTACCAGTGGCCATAGGAGCAGAGAGGAAAGGTGACTTTGAGGATGTTTTAGAGGTCTAATCCACAGCATGACTTGAAGTGTAGGCCCACCCTCAGCCCCTGGGCTTTCCCCATGGTTAGAGCCTTTAACACCCAGCTTGGGAATCATCTCTATCTATATTGGTCTCCTCCACTAGATTCTGAGTTTGTTCGGTGTATAAACGAAGGAGTTAATGAGTGAGTGAATGAATTAATGAAGTAAAGGAAAAAAGGGAGTTTAGGTTGATCTGAGAGCTTCAGTTTGGGCTACCTGGCAGGTGGTTGTAGTCAATATTTGTTATTTGCCTTTTGGATGTTTTTTTGCCATTCCAATTTTTCTTTGAAGAATAAGCCTACACTCTTTTGTGCATCAAAGGACACTATCAAGAGAATGAAAAGACAACCCACAGAATTCAAGAAAATATTTACAAATCATATACCCGATGAGGGTTTAATATCTAGAATATATAAAGAACTACCACAACTCAACAACAGCAAAACAAACAACCTATTTCAAAAAATGGGAGGAAAAAAAGTCAAAGGAATTGAATAGACATTTCTCCAAAGAAGATATATTCACAAGAAAAGATACTCAATATCATTAGTCATTAGGGAAATGAAAATCAGTATCACCTCACACCCATTAGAAAAGCTATTATAAAAAATGGAAAAGAGCAAGCATTAGTGAGGATGCAGAGAAACTGGAATTCCTGTGTATTGCTGCTGGAACAACCACTGTGGAAAATAATTTGGCAATTTCTCAAAAGTCAAACATAGAACCTAGCATTCCACTCCTGTGTGTGTGTATATATATATATACACACACACACATATATATATAGTCAAAAGAATTGAAAACAGGGACTCAAACAGGTACTTGTACACCTCTGGTCATAGCAGAATTTCTCACAATACCTCAAATGTGGAAGTGACCCAAGTATCCATCCATGGATGAATGAATGAATAAACAAAATGTGCTCTAAACAAACAATGGAATATTATTCCACTATGAAAAAGAATAAGATTCTGACAAATGCTACAACATAGATGAAACTTAAGGACATTATACTATGAAAAAAAGTCGTAAAAGGACACATATTGTGTAATTCATTTATATGAGATACTAGAATGGGCAAATTCATAGAGACAGAAGGTATAATAAAAGTTACCAGGGGCTTCGGGGAATGTGGGATAGGGTGTTATTGCTTAATGGGTACAGAGTTTCTGTTTGGAGTGATGAGAAAGTTCTGGAAATGGATAATGGTGATAGAAGACATTAATTCTACTAAATTATACACTTAAAAATGGTCAAATGGTAAATTTTATGTTATGTATATTTTACCACAATAAAAAAAGTTAAAATTAAAAAAAAATCTGCACCCAACAGATTTTTGGAGGGTTGACCCTACCTCTAGCTCCCTGGATGATTTCTGACTGGCATTCAGCATATTCCAGTCACTGATTCAGGGAGGGGCATATGGCAAAGGCACATGTTATTCCCCAGCATCCGTTCTTTTTTCCCTTTTTGAGTATCTCAGCAGCAGGCTATAAACCAACTAATCTAGGCTCAGAACTCAACAGAACCCACAGTCAGCAGGTGACTAGTCTCCCCAGATGGACCTCAACCATCTCTCTCCTCCTTATATGTACGTGCTGCTTCTGCACATCAAGGGGTAAAATTTTGCCCTGTGAATCTCAAATGAAATTATGACTTATTTTGACCAATGGAATGTAGCAGAAGTGACATGTGACTGTCCCAGGCCTATACTTTAAGAGGCCTGGCAGCTTCTGCTTTCCCAGAAATTCAGCTTCTCTATAAGAAATCTGACTATCCTAAGCTACCCATACTGTGGGAAAGCTAGAGAGAGAGAGATCTGGCCAGCCCCAAGCTTTTCAGCCATCCCAGGTAAGGCACCAGACATGTGAGTGAGAAAGCATCTTGGACTTTCCAACCCTCACAGACACCATATGAAGCAGAAGAACCACCCAGCTAAGCTCATATTATATTGAAGAATGATGAAAAATAATAAATTGTTGTGTTTTAAGCCACGAAGATTTGCGATGTTTGTTACACTGCAACAGATAATTGAAACAGAGATCTTTGCTGGGTATATTAGTCAGGGTTCTCCAGAGACACAGAACCAATAGCAGATATATAAAGGGATTTATTATAGGAAATTGTCTCATGTGATTATTGACAAGCTGAAGACCCAGGAGAGCTGGCGGTATAGTTCCAGCCTGAGTCTGAGTCTGAAAGGCTGAGAACCAGGAGAACTGGTGATATAAGTTCCAGTCCAAGGTCAAAACTGATGTCCAGCTCAAAGAGTCAGGCAGTGAGAGTAAATTCTCCCTTTCTCCACTTTTTATTTTATTTTTTTATTCAGGCCTTTAATGGATTGGATGAGGCTCACTCACACAGGGGAGGGCAATCTCCTTTACTTGGTCCTGATTTAGATGTTAATCTCATCCAGAAATACCTTCACAGATACACTCAGAATAATGTTTAGCCAAATATCTGGGCACCCAAGGCCCAGTCAAGTTGACACAGAAAATTAACTATCACACTGGAGCTTTTGAGAGATGCACCTTCTCCTCTGTTGCATTTCATGATGTGAGGGTGTGAACTTAGCCCCACTGACACCATCTTGCAATCACTAGGACCAGTCTGAGAATGAAGTCCACACAGGGAGTAGAGTAGGACCAAAAGTGACTGGGAAGCCAAGCCCTGATGACAATGTTCTACCATATGAATCAAGCTGCCCCCATGTTTATCGCCTCCTGTTTTATGAGGCAATAAACGTCCATATTTCTTTCACGCAGTTTGAGTTGGAGTTCTTGTCCCTTGCATCCAAAAGCCCTAAGTGATGTAATAGAATGACGGTATGTTCTTCTGGACCTTGATCTTAGCACTGTTTTTGTGGAGTTGACACTGACAGCAAGGGAAATAACAGAATTAAACAAATGGGACTACATCAAGCAAAAAAGCTTCTGCATAGCACCAGCCTGTTGCTGTCCAGTCTTCTGCCTCCCCCCGCCCCCTGCTGAGTCCTGCTGCAGTTCAGGTCTCCCCATATCCTCCTGACCAATATCCTCTCTCTCCCTGCCTCAGTTTCCTTCCCTCCTGGCTTCCTCCAGCCTGTCCCCACTGTGTAGTCAGAAGGCTCTCCCTCAAACTCAGAGCTGACTGTTTCATGTTCTTCACACACAGCCATCAGGAGGAAGCCCCAGTTCTTGGGCTCCTTTAACATTTGGCCCAGCCCACCTGGACCTCTGTGCTTCCTGCCACACCACTCATGCCCCTGATCTCTGACCTCTTCAGAAGTACCCTCTGTGCCCACCCTAGACTTCTCAGACGGCAGCTGTGAAAATAAATGAGGCACTTAATACAGCGCCTGGCTCATAGTAGGTGCTCAGCAAAGGCTAAAAATGAACCTTGCGGGGTGGTTCCACAGAGTAGTGGTTAGCATGTCTGCTTTACACTTAGAAGTTCCTGGGTTCGAGCCCCGGTGGAACCACGGTCCAGGCCCTGGGTGTGCCAGGCCCCCCGGGTACACCAGGCCCACTGAGTGCACCAGGCCCTGGGTGCATGCTGCTGCGAGCATATGGGAGGGGACACCCCTGCCTTCAGAGATCCAATTCTTAAGGGGAGATGGCAACCGAGGGTAGAAGTTGCGGGGGGAGGATTTTAAAAAAAAATGAACCTTGCTTCTCTCACCCATCCTTTCTTATTTAACCTAGGCCTCAGAGGAGAGAGCAAAGACTCTTGAGAAGCTGATGGTGGGCCTCAGCACACCTGGGACTGCAGCGTGATGCCTGTGTAGTTTAAGGGGGAAATTGAGGTCCTGGAGAATATTTCCAATAGGGTGGGTGGCCTCTGTGGGGTATATAAAAGAAGGCTAGAGCAGAGTGGCTGGAAGTCACGTGGGGAGCAGTCTCACTGCACCCCCCTCAACTCCCACCCTTTCCTACACAGGGCAGAAGCCAACTCCAGCATAGGAGGGGCTGAGGGAGGAGGAGAGACCTGCCCTGCCCCAGCCAACTGCTGGTCACCATTCTAAGCATTAGTAAATCAGACAGGATTAAAGCAGAGATGCTGAGGACCCAGGAGGTAAATTTTTTAAGGTTTTAAGTTTTCAAAAAGCAAGTTAAATGCTGATTTGGAATCATTTGGAAGAGTTGTGTATATGTGTAACTTGCTTGTTCTGATTGCTGCACAAGAGTGGTTCTCTAATTGTGGTCCTGGAGCCATCAACATCTTCTTCCTCTAGGAACCTGTTAGAAAAGAAAAGGCTCGGGCCCCACCTCAGACAAACTGAATCACAAACTCCACAGGATGGAGCCTGAAATCTGCACGTGTGATTTTTAAACAATTTTATTGAAATGTAATTCATGTCATACATTCAATTAAAGTATACAATTCAACAATTTTTAGTATATTCAGAGTTATGCAATGATGATCACAATCCAATATAGAACATTTTCATCACCCCAAAAAGAAACCCCTAGCTGTAGTTAGTCTCTATTTCCCTTTCTTTCAGCCCCTGGCATCCACTGATCTACTTTCTGTCTCTAAGAATTTTCCTGTTTTGGACATTTCATATAAATGAAAGCATATGATATGTGGCCTTTCATATCTGATTTCTTTCATTTAACATGTTTGTTAGTTTCATCCATGTTGTAGCATGAATCAGTACTTCATTCCTTTTTATGGCATAATAATAGTATAGATAGACCACGTTTTCTTCATCCATTCATTTATAGACACTGGGTTGTTTCCACTTTTTGGCTATAATAAATAATGCTATCATGAACATTCACGTACAAGTTTTTGTGTGGGCACAAAGCCTCTAAGGTGATTCTGAAGCATGCTTAAATTTGAGAACCAATGCTGTAGATTATTCTATTGGGAAGATCTATCTAGATCACAATTTATTTATCCTTTCTCTCACCAATAAACATTTTGATTGTTTCCAGTGTTCAGCTATTGTGACAATGATGCTATGAACATTGTGTGCATGTCTTTCCTGATGCAGGAGTTTCTCTGAGGTCGTGGAATTGCTGAATCAGAGAGTGGGAATATCTTGAGCTTTCCTAGTTTAAAACAACACTCTTTCCCAAAATAGTCAACTAATTAAACTCTAGCACATCCAGCAGAACTATCACCTCTTGGTATTGAAGGTCTTGTCATTTGGGCCAATATATTAAGTATATAATGTTATCTTTGTGTTTTAATTTGTATTTCTCTGTTTATTAATGAGGTTGAGCACTTTTTTACATCTTTATTATCCATTTGGATTTCCTCTTTTAGGAAGAACTAGATGAAATCTTTAGCCCATTGTTTCCCTATTGGGTTGTCTGCCTTTTTTCTATTGACTCGTAGGAATTCTTGATGTACTTTTGATACCATCGTCTGTTTAATATATAATGTCTAACATGTATGCTTCAATGATCTCTTACTTCGTGGCTTGTCTTTTCATTTTTTATAATGTTATAATTCTTAATGTTATACTCAACAATCTCTTACCTCTAAAAGAATAAGTGAATAATAAATTAGATTGATTTTAGGATTTAAAATGATGCTTTGGAATACAATTTCACTTCTGTGATATTCCTGTCTAAATGCATAAGCTGAATCTGATCATAAATAAATACCTAACAAACCCAGATGGAGGGACATTTTACGAAATAATTGATCCATATTCTTCAAAAGTGTCAATCATGCAAAACAAAGACAAAGGAGTTGTTATAGATTAATGGAGGCAAAAGAGACATCATAAATAAATGTAAATGTAATCTTGAATTTTCTTCAGTTATAGAGGACATGACTGGGACACCTGGCAAAATTTGAATAAGGTCTACAGATAAACACTATTAATGTGTCACTGTTAAGATACTATTAATGTATCAATGTTAGTTTCTTGGTTTCAATAATTGTACTGTGGCTACGTAGGAGAATATTCTTGTTTTCAGCAAATACATATTGAAAGATTTAGGGTAAAAAAGCATCATGTCTGCAACTTGCTTTCAAATTCAGAAAATAAAGTTACTTATAGAGAAAAGGATAAATGTGGTACTGTGTTGACATTTGGAAATCCGGTGACAGGGATATAGGATTTTTTTTTGTTCTATTCTTGCAACTTTACTATAAGTCTGAAATCATATCAAAATAAAAAGTGGAAAAAAAAAAAAAACCTGTTCACTGTAATAGCTACTGAAATCAGAGATTAGCCAAGAGCAGAAACTAGAGATTTCTGCTACAAACACAACTCAAAAGAAAATACACAAAAATTTTGAATAGACACTAGAAATAAGAGGAAATCCGACTGGCTGGTAAATGTATAAAAATGTATTTGATCTCATTAATTTTCAAGAAATAAAAATTTAAATGACAATGAGATACCACTACACACCCATCGAATTGGTGAAAATTAGTGTCTGATGATACCAACTATAGCCCAATGGAGCAGCGGGAATAAACATCTGACGCTGGGTAGGAATGTACACTTATGTGTTCAACTGCTTCAGAAAGTTGTTTTGCATTATTTAGTAGTCAAAGATACACAGTCCATGGCCCAGCAGTTTTATCCTTAGATACATAATCTGGAGAAATGCATGTGCAGCAAAACACTAGTACAAGAACGTTCATAGCAGCATCGTTTAAAATAGTCCAAAGCCAAAAACAGCCCAAATGTTCATCAACAGGAGAATAGATAAATTGTGGTAAAATGATGTAGCAGAATATTATACAGTAATGAAGATGAATACACTACATCTGTGTGCAACAACAGATGAACTTTACAAACATGATATTGAGTAAAACCATATAGTTTTACTTATATAAAGTTCCCAGATAAAACCAAAGCTATGTTGTTTTAGGATACATATACAAGTTAAAAAACACACACACACAAAAGAAAGCAATAAGAGGATATTCTAAGCATTGGCAGAGTGTTTATCTGTAGAACAGAGGAAGGAGTGTGATGTGGGTTGGGGGGATGTCTGAGGTGCTGGCAGTGCTATATTTCTTTACCTGGGTGGTGGTTACACGAGGGGGTATTTTATAACTACTTTTAAAGATGTGTGTATATCTTGAATACTTTTCTGTATATTATATTCCAGAATAAAAATGATTGAAATCCAAGTATTAAAAACGAAAGGTAATCTTTACTCTTTGCTCAGCTGAAGGTGCTATTACAGGGCATGGACGCAAGAGAGGGCTAAAACCAGTGAGCCTCCGCGAAGCGAGGTTTCCTAGCAACGGAAAAAACATCGAGAAGGAAACTTCCTGAGAGTGGTTAAGAGATGCATTCTGGCTTCTGCAACTGCCAGGTCATACCGAGGTCAGTTTCTGGCACCTGGAGCGTTTCTGTTGGGTCTGAGAAAGTCCTTGACCTTCCCTGATGAGAGGGGTTCTTCCAAACACAAGGTCGAGTCTGCAGAGCCAGGGAGGCTGTACCCTCACGTGGCTGAGCTTGCTTTTCCTGCTAGTGTCAGATAATGACACTCTCAGGCTTTGGTGGAGGCCCTTCTCCATAAAACTCCAAACACGTCTGTAATGTTTCCCTCAAAAAATGGAGGAAGTTAAGAAGGGACTTTACTTTTTAAGGTGCTGTGTCACACACACACAAAAATGTCTTTCAGGAGTTAGAATGTAGTGTAAGTTTTCTGGATTGTTGGAAAAACGGATTTTTTATAATAAATAGGTATATTTGAGACTAAGTGTGGTGGTAATAGTAATGAATACATGCAGAATACAATTTTCCTAGACTTTATATCACTTGATTTTGCAATCACTCTGTTATTACTCCATTTTGTAGATGAAGAAACTGAGATGTTAAATAATATTAAATGGTAAGATGATGTTAAATGGTGAGAAGTCCAAAGCTTTCCTCCCAACCCAATTTACAAAAGAATAAATATTAACTAGTAGTTTATTTTTAAAGGGGGAGAAGCTGTTGTCTCTAATAAAGAAATGAAAATTAATAGAGAGATAACTTATTTTCCCCATTAAATTTACAAAGCTATTTAAAATGCTAATACCTCACACTAGGGAGGCTGTTTGGAAACTGGCAGTCTTGTACAGTGCCATTGACAGTGGAAACCAGTAGCAGATCTTTGGGAGAACAGTTTGGCAACACCTAGCAGGAGCCATAAAAATATTTCTATCCTTTGATCCAGCTACCATACTTCTGAGAACCTATCTGAAGGACATAATTTGAAATTTGAGAAAAGGTGTATGTGCAAATATTGGTGGCAGCATTATTTATGGTAGCAAAAAATTGAAAACACAGGGGAACAATTAGGTGACTAAGGGAACAACCATATTATGTAACATTAATGCCTCCATTTTTTAAAATGATGATTCTGAAGCCTGGGGCATCATGAGAAATGCTGCTGTGTAATATTAAATGAAAAAGAAAAAAGCAGTTACAAAATGACCTGTGCATGAATCAACCTTGTAAATACATAACACCTCACTGGTGTGGCAGTAGAAGTAAAGTGGGGGAAAGAAGAAAACGTTAGGGAAGTAGGAATGCTTTTTTTCCTGTGTTTTTCTTTTTTTTATAACATTGTTCTCCCCTTTTCTACTTTGTTTGCTTTTTCTTCTTTTCCACTTTTTCTGTTATTGGGCATTTTTATCATGTAAGCTGGCAATGTAATACTTACTCCAGGAAAGTCAGAAAATACATAAACATTAAAATACTCCCACTCACAAAGAAGCACACTGTAGTAGCACCCTAGAGCATTGGTTCTTGAGTTTGCATCAGCACCACCTGGAGGGCTTGTTAAAACTCAGTTTGCTGGACCTGACTCCAGAATTTCTGATTCAGTAGGTATGGGGTCGGGATCAAGAATTTGCATTTTTAACAAGTTTCTGGGTGATGCCCATCCACAGACCACACTATTATGGAAAAAATTGAAAACACGGGGGAACAGTTAGGTGACCAAGGTAACAAAGACCACTGCCTTAGTGTATAGCCTTATGAAGTCTTTCTAAATTGAAAAATTAAAAAAAAAAGTGAAAAAAATATCAACAACAACAACAACAACAACAACATCAACAAAAATTCCAGCTCTGCCACTAGTTATCTGTGTGATCATGAACAAATGACCTCTCCCCTCTATGCCTTTTACCACATCTGAAAAATGAGAATATTAGTGCATGCCACAAAAGATGTTTAAAGACTAAAAGACATTTTCCATAGTAAGTGTTTAGTGCCCATGAGCTCTCATAAGAAAGAGAGTTGTATGACTTTTGGCACCTAGGTTCTTTTTAGAATCCTTACGATGTTTGATTAGTGATTAGATTTTTTCCTGATATATCAAATCTATGTCAAGTTAAAAGACGGTGTTTCCTTAAAAAGAAAAAAAAAAGCCTACGTGTCATACATATGCATTTCTCACCAAAAAAATGGTGAATATTTAGGCTATTTTTCCAGGATAATTCTTGTTGCTAAATCTTTGGTGTGATTTTAATTATTAATTATCTGAATAATTAAGATTATCATAATTATTAATTAATCATCTTAATTATTAAAGTATTAGGATTGTTTCCAGTTCTAGAAATGGAATTGTTGGGTCAAAAGATTTGTGTGTTTTCAAGCTTTTAATATATGTTGTTAAATTGCTACTATAGAATCTAATGTTTGCCATGTATTGTCCAAATGTCATTTCATTTAATCTTTGAAATTCATTCATTCATTCAGCATATAGTCACTGAATGCTTCTTTGTGCCAGCTATTTTAGGGACTCAGAGATAAACAAGACATAACAATCCTATCAGGCAGATACTATTATTAATTCCATGGCATGGATGAGGAAACTGAGCCCCATGAGATGGTTTGCCTGGGAAGACACAGAGAATAGCTATACTTTAGGACTGCTTCATTATTTGCACAAGAAAGTCACTGCCAGCTCTAGGCGGCCTCATATTGCATTGTTTCATATGGAAGGGAATATTTTAATTTTGGGTGGTGACTCTTTTTCCTCTGTTTATTTTTTTTAATTTATTTTTTTCCCACCATAATCCTGGAAAAATCAAATGAGGATATAGCTTAGGAAATAAAGCTCATTTAAAAGTTGCCAGGAATAAAAGCTAACAAAACCTTCTCAACTGAGTTTGATGTCACCCTTACGAAATTAGGCAGAATTGGCCCCCTTTTATCCCCAAATTAGACTTATTAGGAAAAATTCTAGCAAAAAGCATGATAGATGTGTGTGGACATGTAGCATTTATCCAGATAGTTTTTCACTTTCTTAAATTAGCTCTAATTACAGCTATTGGCTGGATAGCTTACTGGTGAAGTGCAAAAGCTTGTGAATCAGAACTGACAAAGCAAAAATTTTACAATAAATAACTCTCTGAGTTTCAGTTTCCTCATCTGCAAAATGGGTCTGGGAATACTTTGTTCAGAGATCTCTATGTAAGATCTTAAGAATTCAGGAGTAGTGATCGCCATTTCTTCCCCTTTTAATTCACAATTGACCCATGCAAAAATCAGATGGATCCTGGGGGCTGATAGTGGACTACTCCAAAATCAGCCAAATTGCTGCATTGGATGTGATAGCTTTGTTAGACAGATTAAGATAGCTTCAAGTTCGTGGTGTTCAACCATTGATCTGGCTTATAAATTCTTTTCTAACCCTAACAGGAAAAAGGACCAGAAACAGTTCACTTTTATGTGGGACAGACAACAATACACATGTATGATCCACCCCAAGGCTAAGTTAACTCTCCTGCCCTCTGTCATAATACAGTCTGAAGGGACCAGAACATCTTGATGTTCTGCAAAACATCAAATCGGTCCACTATGTTAGTGAAATAATGGCAGTGGAGCTGGCTGGACAAGACATGGTTCTGGAGAGTAGGAGATAAAACCCTATGAGAATTCAAGGACTCCAGAGGATGATCAATTAAGCCTACTTTCAGGGGCTCACCACCTCAGTGTAGTTTTGGGGGGTTTCAGTGACCTGGGACATGCTGGGACAACCCCTGCAAAGTAAAGGACATATAAATACATCTTGTATCTCTCAGCATTGAAAAGGAAGCACAACCCCTAGTAGACCTCTACTCTCTGGAGTCAACATATTGTTGGAAATACTGGTCCAATATATTTTCTGAGTGACATAAAAGGTTGCCAACTTTGAACAGGTTCTGGGCAGAAAAGAGTTCTGCAGTAGATCCAAGCTGTATTGCAAGCAGCTCTACCTCTTGGGCCATATGATTTGGAAGACCCTATGGTATTAAGGGTACCTGTTGTGGGATAAGACACCATGTTTTCATAGCAAGCCCTAATGAGATAATCACAATATAGACTCCCTAAATTTCTGGAGCAAGACCATTCAATCTGCAACAGAGCATTATCTCCAGTTGAGAAACTCCTCCTGGGTTGAGCCCTGGTGGAGATGTAGCACCTGACCATGGGACATTAAGTGATCCTGCAGTCAAAACAACCCATCATAAACTGGGATCCCTCAGACCTACCAAGTCATAAGGTGAACTTGACAGCAATCCAAAGTAAGACGGTAAATCTGAGACCAGGCACAAGTAGGACAAAGGGCACAAGTAAACTATACAAAGAGATGGTCTAGACCCCTATGTCATCTACCAACATTGCACTAATACCTCTCCTTCATCTCACATCTGTGGCTGCATGGGATTTCTTTGTATCCAGCTGATGAGAGAAAATGCTAAGCTTGATTCACAAATGAGTCTGTTTGCTAGGTGGGTATAAGCTGAAAATGGAAGGTAGTTATACTACTGCCTCACTTGGAAGTGACCTTTAAAGACTATCATAAGATAGAATCTTCCCAATGGGCAGGGCTTTGGACAGTGCACAGGGTATCTGCTTTGGACAAGAAAAGTGGCCTGAGGTAAAAATAATTACAGACTTGTGGGCAATGACAAAAATAGTAAGGATAAATATTGGAAGATTGGGGAAAAGGAAGTCTGGAAAAGGGTTGTGTGTGGACCCATAGGAATGGGAACAAAGTATGAAGATCTTTTTGCATCACTTGTTAATGTCCACCAGAGAGCATCCATCACAGAAGAGATATTAAACAACCAAGCAGACAAAGTGACCCAGCCAGGTCAGCAGTCAGTCTCTGTTATTGGCTGCCCCAGTTTTGGTACAATAGGCTCATAATGGAGAAACTATGTGGCAGGGATAGAGGCTCTGCATTCACTATGAATGATCTAGCTACTCCCACTGCTGACTGATTAATTATCCAGCAACAAAGATCAACATGGAGTTGCCAATGTGGCTCTACTCTTTGAAGGAGCCCCACCAGTCTCTGGGTGGCAAGTTAATTACATTGAACCTCTACCTGGAAGGAGAAGCAATTCGCCTTGACTGGGACACATATTCTGGATATGGACTTGCCTTTCCTGGCTACTGGGTCTCAGCCAATCTAAAGACTTGCAGAGTGTTTGATCCACTGACGTTTCGTCTCAGATAGCATCACATCTGACCAAGAACTGCACTTAACAGAAAAGGAGGCACAGCAGTAGGCACATGATCATGGGGTCCACTGAACTTATGACACACTGCATTGCCCAGAAGCTATTGGCCTTTGGAGGACTTAGGACTTTGGAGGACTTTGGAGCTGAAACCTACATCCAAGCCAGTCAAACTGAGCCTCAAGAAGAGAACAAGTCTGGGGGCTCTCCCAGCCCTAGTCCAGAAGTATCATCTCATTTTTACTCCACAGACCTGTAAGAAGCAAGTACTTCAGTTCTTAATTCTTTCTGATTTGTGTCCTTTCTCTCTTTACACATGCAATAAATTCTACCTGAAAGCTATTATATCACCATGCTCTCTTGAGTACTTAAGCTGCTTCCCACAGAGCTCCCTGGCCTGCCTGGAGGCTTTCTTGGTTAATACCTGGCAGGGCTCCAGCCATGTTGGGCCAAAGTGTCATTTCTTCCCTTTCCCAAACATCTGAGCAGATGCAAGACTCCAGCTTTCTAGAGTCACAGACAAGGAATTCTGGTAGGAGATAGGTTCATATTCAATTTCAGTTCTTCTCCCAGGTGGATTTTACCTCTTGCAAATATAACAATTTCTAGAAAACTTCATTCTGTGCCCAAAAGGTGTGATCAGCAGAATCCTGAGAAATGAGAAGGTTCCTCTCAGTAACACTTTCCTATTGTCTCCCAATAGGATCTGACTGTCCCTAGAGGTGGCAGTGGTGCCACGTGGGAGGGGCCTCTGCACTCGGGTCACCTTAGAGAAGGCTCCAGGGCCTCTAAGCTTCAGGCTGTCCTCTACTAAGACCTTGTTCTCACAGGCAACAAGGGAGATTGTAGGAGGGGGAAGCAGTCAGGAACCTGAAAACAGTGTCCTTCCTTCTTGTAACCCACCCCACCTCCATGTTCTGAAGATGATACTGTGATTGGAGTTTGTATATTAAAGAATTCTATTAAAATCATTTAATGGATCTAAAAATAAAAAGCATTTTAGCTGGAAAAAAGAGATGCAACTGAGGTACCAACGGGAAATAATATCTGTGTGAATGAAGTATCATGTTCCAGGATGCAGTATTTACCCTAAACCAATAACCATAAGTGAGTGCTGTTCTACAAAAATAGAATTCAGGCATACCTAGGAGATACTGTGGTTCAGTTCCAGATCACCACAATAAAGCAAGTCAGAGATATATTTTGGTTTCCTAGCATACATAAAAGTCAAGTTTACCTGTAGTCTATTAAGTGTGCAATAGCATTATGTCTAAAAAAGCAATATACACAACTTAATTAAAAAATACTTTATTGCTAAAAAATGCTAACCATCATCTGAGTCTTCAGTGAGTCATGATCTTTGTACTGGTGGAGGGTCTTACCTTCAATTTGTAAAAAATGCAGTATCTGTGAAGTGCAACAAAGCGAAGTGCAATAGAATGAGGTTTCTTGTAAATGAATCTGGGAATAAGGAGTGGAAGTAAGCATGACTCCTCCTACTGTCCTTCCAGTGAGCCATTGGGAGAATTGGGGCTTTCCATTCCTACTGTGCTAGTCTCTGTAGGTCTCCAGGTCTTGGTTCCCAGCAGGGGGATGCTTCCACCAGGAGACATGAGAGTCTCATTAAACTTTAAGCTATAGCTGCTATTTAATCACACAGCTCCTTGTTCAAAGTCCTGCAGGCAAAAAGAGGAGTCACCCCTCAGCAGGCGAATTGACTATGACATCAGAGAAGGCAGGGCTGCTGTTACACAACAGGACAGGGAAGAATACATTTGACCCTACAAGTGACCCACTTAGTGTTTCTTTGTTCTTCTCTGACAAATTTTGATAGTAGGTAGACAGATGCAGCAACCACAACTAAGACAAGCATGGTGGCCAGGGTCTCAGAGCTCCTAGCGATGAAGTCTGGACCATCTTGCTAGGTAAGCCACCTACACTAGAAGAGGTGCTAGCTGAGTGTTAGGAGTCTAGAATGGGTAGTAGAGGAAGTGGATAATAAGTAGGCCAGCTGTGGCGTGAGAGCTGTAGCTCATTCCACTAACCTTCTAAAGTAGGGGTCCCAACCCCAAGCCACAGACGAGTACTAGTCTGTGGCCTGTTAGGAACTGGGCTGCACAACAGGAGGTGAGAGATGTGTGGGGGGGAGAAGCAAGCAAGTGAAGCTTCATCTGTGTTTGCAGCCAGCCTCACACCAGTGCTAGCATCACTGCCTCAGCTCCACCTTAGATCATCAGGCATTAGACTCTCATAGGAGCACTGGTCCATGGTACCAAAAAAGTTGGAGACCACTGCATTTCTTCAGAAGAAATGAATCAGAATCCTGGAGGAGCTGTTCTCAAATGGCATTAACTTATTTTACAAAGCAGAAGATCCAAATGATATGGAAGTATAGTGAGTGCTATGGCGTGTATTGAGAGCTCCTCCTTCAGGAGCAAGGCACGCACTCCCTATCTGCCAGGAGTCTTGCCCTTTGTTGGACAGCACTGCCTTGCTTCCTTTAGGGCAGCCCCAGCTAATAACTGGTCAGTGTAGGAGTACAAAGACCTGGCCCCCTTTCGTTATTTCAAGACAATTCTGAAAGGCCATCCTATTTTCACAGCTTTGGGTGACTGAAGGCTCTGTTATAACTGCATTGCAGTCCATCTTCTCCTTTTGTGAAATTCTGCTGTCCTCACTTCCTCGCAATTGTTCCTGAGAGCAATCCCCAATAAATCTCCTGTATGCAAACCTCCTTGGAGTTTGTTTCCCAGGAAACCTGGCCCAACGTAATATGCACATCTGCAGCCACATGACTTAATGTCAAACCGTATCTAAGATGGTTGTACCAACTTACACTCCTACCACAGTGCATGATGAGAGTTTCATTTATTTGCTCAACATCCTTGCCAAATTCTGGCATTGTTTAGGCTTTTTATTTTTAGCCAATCTGGTGGGTGTGAAATGGAATCCAATTGTGGTTTGGATTTACATTTCTCTGATGACTAATGAGGCTGAGCACCTTTTCATGGGGATTTCTGGCCATTTGGTGTCATTCTTTGGAAATCGCGCTAACTCCTTTGCCAGTTCCAGTGTCACAGACCCAATCATTTAGTGCTGTCTAATAAGGGAGTGAGTGTGGGGTTAAACCCAAGTAGAACTTAAATGACTTTCCTGAAGGCCAGCCAATCTTGATGAATCCTTTTGTCCTCTTCTGACTTGACCTCTGAGCAGTATGAGATTTGGTGGACCACTCCCTCCTCCTCCCATCACTTCTTTTCTTGGCTTCTTCAACAATGCATAACCCTCATTTCCCCTACCTCTCTGGTTGCCCTTCTCTGTCTCCTTGGCAGCCTATATCTCCTGCAAAGGTGTGGCTGTTAAATGTTGGGGTTCCTCAAGGCATAGTTCTTGGCCCTTTTCTCATCTTACTCTGACCTTCTCACAGTTGCCATAGTTACACACTGAGGATTCCCATATTCCTCTCCTTTGGTACTTCCGTATGACATCTCAAAGCTCCATCTCAATCTATCCAAAGTGGAAATCATGGCTCTCCCTTTGTTGGAAAAATTTCCCCTGGGCCAAGAGACCAGAGAAAGAGGCTGACACCTACTCCACCATTACATCGAGAGTCTATTAAGGAAATTTACATATGATGTACATCTCGGGCAGCAGGGAAGTGATGTGGATATCCTTTGTGCCATGTGGTAGGCGCTAAAGGGTTATATAGGACAGGGCAGGATGGATAGGGGTCCTGGGGCATGACCCACCACAGATAAGGGGAGAATGCATTACATATTTGCCCAGGGCAGGACAAGAGCCTGTTCCAGGAACCATCATGTCTGGGACATAGGGAAGGGTCAGTCACACAGTCTCTGAGGGGATTTATGGGAAGCAATCTTTGTTCCGGCTTTGATATAGCTCCAGGGTCCGGCAGCAGTCATGTCAACGAACACATAGATGCTATTATTAGCCTCTATTCCGTAGGCAAGGAAACAGGCACAGAGTTGTTAAATGAATTACCCAATGTCACACAGCTAGGAACTGGCAGTGCTAGGATTTAAACTCAGATTGGCAGGGCTCCTAAATGTATGTGACGGTAACCACTACTTCACACTGCCCCTGCCAGAGACAACTGAGTACTTTTTTCAAACTAGTGTTTGTTTTCTGATAATAAAAAGTTACACGCTCATAAAAATATGTACAGGAAAGTTTAAAGAAGCAAGTAAAAAATATTTCAGATTTTTATTCCCCAGCCCTCCCCAGAAGTAGCATATCAAGTTCATCTCCACAGATGCACAGAAATGTATGTTATACAAGATGAGAAAATATTTGTAAGTAATAAAAGCCAAGAACCATGAGAGAATAATTGAGAGTTCAGACTTAGGAGCCATTCAGACTGGGTTCAGACCTCCCAGCTCATCCTCTGCCTGTGTGATCCTGGGTAGTTCATCTACATTTCAGTTTTCCCTCTCGTAAAACTGGACTGATGTTAGTACAACCTTATGGAACAGGCCTTAAAATTCAGTGAGATAATATATAGAGGAGAAATGTGTTGTATGGTTCCTGGCATCCAGTGAGTGCTCAATAAAAATTTAGTTACGACAATGATTATTCATGGCTGATGTATGCTCCTTAGGTCAGTGAGCTGCCAGCCAAGGAAGATCCAAATTTTGCCCACGGGGAGAGAAGCAAAGGGTGAAGGCTGTGGACAGTCTGAGCGCTGAGATGAGACCCCTTATGTAGCTCTGACTGGTCAGGATCTAGGGGTTCAGGAGTAATTTAGAAAGTGAGGTGCATGGCGGGGCCAGGATATGAACTATGTGCCGGGACTTGGGGTAAAGGCTGGAGATGCTACTGGAATAAGTAGAAACAGAACCTGCCCTCTGATGGGGAGGATTCTCTCATGTGTACTGAGTGTAATTTTTCTCCTGGTGCTGAAACTTGCCCTGCAGTCTCCTCCCTCCAAGTAAATAGGTGTTGCTATTCTGAGTAAGGCCTGTGATAAAAATACTTGCTTTGCTTTGGAGATTTTTTTTTAAGCCATGAAAATAACAGGGCAGTAGGCTGTCTATTTTAGATTGGGGCCTTTGGCTAGCTTTCAAAGACACAGCCCAAACGAGATCTATTTAGAAACAGGTCACTGCACACTTTGCACGCATTGATCGTCCGGCACAACAAGCCTGGATGGATGCACTCTGAGGCCTGTACCAGAAGGGTAGTGTTTGGGGGAATTTGGAGCCATTGTTTATGTCTGAATGTAAATAGGATCCCTGGCATCTCTCCCTGGGCCTCAGAGCCTGCCCAAGAGTTCTCAGGAGGCGGAGCCGCCAGTTTGCCTCTCTCTCCACTTAAACAATCCTGGGTCAAAGTGGGGCTGGGGAATGGGAAATGCTCCCACTTTCTCTATAAATCAGCAGGGTATGATTCAGAGTGAAAAACAAGCAGGAGCACTGGTCAGGGACCACCATATGAATTTTTCCAGCCTCAGTGGACCTAAGGTGCTTTTGGGGACTGAGAAAGACAATCTGGAGGGGTTAGTCTGTGATAGAATGGAAAGAACCTGAGCAGACTTAAGTATGAATCTTGGCCCTGCCCTCATTAGCTATGCGATCTTGGGGAGGTAACTTCACTTCTCTGATCCCCTTTTTCTTATTAGTGAAATAGAGATAATAAAGCAAACCTTACAGGACTGATGGGAGAATTAAAGAACATAATGTATTTTAAAAGCATCTAGCACATATAGAGTGGCCACCAAGTCTAGAAACACAGAGGAATTTTCAGAATAAATGGTTTATTGATAATGTATAATAAAATTCTCTATATTTTCAGAGTTTAAGGTTATCCTGTGGTGATAATAATTGCTAGTACTTCCATATGCCAGGCACTGTTCTAAAGGCTTTGTATATATTGATTCATTAATTATTTTTAACAATCCTATGAAATAGGCACTATATCATTCCCATTTTATAGATGAGAAAATTAAGGCTCAAAAGTTAAATGACTTACCCAAGACCAAATGAATAGCAAGTGGCAGAACCAAGAACCAAACCTAGGTAGTTAACCATCATATTATAGTTAACCATTTTGCTCTAGCTGCTTTTTCTAATACAACTGGTGTCTTGACATTCAAATAACGCTAATAGATGAAAATAATGACAATGGCAATTAGATAGTCACAGAGTCCTAAGATTGTAAAGGCTCTTAAGAGGTCATTCAGTGACTGTGGTGTTAATCTTCTGCCTTTCTCAGTCAAGAATATACAAAAATACTTGGATGGTAGTTAGCAAACATTTTTTGAATTTGCCCAATCTGATAGGTGAGAAATGGCCTCTCAGTGTGGTTTCTCTTATTATGATGGTGGTTATATTTTTACATGTTCGATTATTTGCATATTCCTTTCTGTGAATTGTCTTTTCATATCCTTTGATTATTTTTCTATTGGGAACTCAGTCTTTTCTTATTGATTTTTGGAGCTCTTTTTATATTAGAAAAACCAATCCTAAATAAAAAGAGCGGGGGGGGGGGGGAAAGAATAAAAGAATAAAAAGAAACCAATCCTTTGTCTTTGAAATGAGCTGCAAATATTTTTTCCCAGTGTGTCATTTGACCTTTGACTTCACTTAAGCTATTTATTACTATGCAGAAAGTTGACTTTTATGCGGTTGAATTTATCAACCTTTTCTTTTAAAGCTTCTGGCATTTGTATTATGCTTATAAATGCCTCCCCTGAATTGAAAAAAATGTTTTTAACTTTCACACGCTATCCTCTAGTACCTCTATAGTTTCGTTTTTTTATGTTTGATTTTTTAGTCATTTGAGTTTCATTTTGATGCAATTTGCTAACTAGATGTCAAACTTTCTCCCCTTTTCTCTAGGTGCTAGGAAAACAGCACTTTGGGTCCCATTCTTTTACATGCCTGGTACTTCCAAATCAGTATGGGATTCTTTCTGTCCAGTTCTCCTTGGTTCCAATTTTAATAGGAAAATTTGGCTTTAATTCGGTGTTTCCAGGGCTGTCATAACAGAGTAATGTAAACTGGGTAGCTCTAAAAAACCCCAACAATTTATTCTCTCACAGTTCTAGAGACTAGAAGTCTGAGATCAAAGTGTCGAGGGCTGTGATCCCTCTGAGACTCCAGGTAGAATTCTTCCTTGCCTTTCCAACAATCCTTAGTGTTCCTTGGCTTGAATCTCCATCACTCTAGTCTGGCCTCTGTTGTCACATAGCATTCTCCCTGTGTGTCTCTGTCTTCTCTTCTTATCACATTGGGCTAGTATCCACCCTATTCCAGTATAACTTCATGTCTTCTTAATTACATCTGCAAAGACTATTTTCAAATAAGGCCACACTAGCAGATTTTGGGGGTTAGGACTTCAACAAATCTTTTGAGGGGACACAGTTCAACCCATAACATTTGTTCCTCAGTATTATCTAACCTCCGGAAGGGAGAGCTTACGAATTACAGCATAAATCATAAGGAAAAACATTAAAATACAGATGAAAGATTTCTGTGGCTTAAAATATCCCATATTATCACAATAATAACTAGAACTACAAAATCACTAAAAATCAATGAAACAGCTTCAAAGTAAAAAGGCAAACAAAAGACTAAGAACAAATATTTGCAGTCAGTTTATAAGACATTAATTGCTTATCATAAAAATAATTCACACGTGTTAATAAGAAAAAATACCAAGACCCCAATAGCCAAAGGTCATGAACGGATAAATCAGAAAACAGGGAACATATATGTGGGAAAATATTCACCTACACAATTAGTCAGAGAGATACAACTTAAAGCAACGATAAAATACTTTTATTTTTCTAATAACCAACAAAAAATTGTGCCGATAAAGGAGTAGTGAAACTGACAATCTCACATGCCACTGGAGGCAGCGCACTTTTGGAAAACAAGCTGGCAATATAGACCAAGGGTCATAAAAATGTTTATTCCAGTTGATCCAGTAAATCCACTGGGCCTCTATTCTAGAAAAATAATCTATAGCTATTTGAAAAGATAGAGAAAAGAGACATTTATTAGATCTCTACTAGATGCCAAGCTCTTTACATATCTTATCTCATTTAATTCTCTCAATCACCTCACGAGGTCTGTATTCTTTGCTCCACTTAACAGGTAAGAAAACCAAGGCTCTGTGAGGTTAGGCCCAGTCCAAGGTCACACGGTTTGTAAGTGACAGAGCTGGACTTTGACCTGAGGTGATCCATTTCTAAACTCACTGAGTTCTCAGCTCCCCATGACTGGTTACAAGGGAGAGTACCTTGGCAGGGTACATCTGCCAAATTCAGGAGGTGAGAATGGGAAGGTGTGTTGCACTGAAGAGTCTAAGCTCTGAGCTTTTGTGAATCTATTTATTGCTATAAGTAAACCTCAGGAAGGATAAATACAGAATGAGTAAGAATTGTGCTGAAAATATGTGACACATTTCACTTCTGCCTTCAGGTTCAAGACTTTCAGCCAAGATTAATCTTTGTTTTGGATTTTCATTTTTGGGTATATTGATGTTTTCTTAATTAAAATTAGCTACTTGCTATGTTTGCATGCCTATTTATTGAATAAATATAATAAGTAAAAATGCAGGTTCTATATCTGTAAATACATTATAGTACTTTTGCAAATTTTCTCTTTGAAATTATATAAAGTAGTTGCTTTTTAAAAAATAAGTAGGTAGAGTTGAACTGCTTGAATTAGATCCAGAGCTCACCCTTGTTAGCTGTGTGTCCTTGCCTTAGTTCCCTCATCTATAAAATGGTTGACAATGGTATCTGTCTCACAGGAGTGTTATGGGATTCAATCTTATAATTTACTACCTATCATATGCCTTATGGCATTTTGTCTGATATATAGCTAGCTCTCAATCACCGTTAGCAATTGTTGTTGATATTAGTTTCATTTCTATGTTAACCAACATACTTTGAAGTAGTTTGGCTTCTGGAAATGTTCTCTAACAGAAAATATTGTCTTTCCTGATAGAGTAAATGTGAACAGGAGCTCAACATTACTAGAAGAAATCGGAGGAGGAAGATAAAACCAAAGTTGCCCAGAACCTTAATAAGGGAATGAACTAAGCAAAACCATATCTGAGGCTGAGGAAAGGGCTACACAGGTAGGCCTGATTTCTATTAATCTGGTGTTGGAAGCTTTTAGCTAAGGTTGGCCTCTTGTATCATCTCTAAGTCTTTCCCTTCTAGAGAGGTAGGTGAAGGGGTGCAAATTTAAGCTGAATCCCAGGAAATCCTATCTCCACTTACTAAACAAAGCACCTAAATATTCACCTACTGAAAGTTGTGGGGCCAATGCCTGTAAAGGATGTAAACATTGCTAATTGTCATAATAAGAACACCCAAATTCTCACAACATAACGAACTTAAGTCTGGTGAAGGTAGAAATTTGGCCTCTTCAATACCAGCTCTGAATCCACAAGAGCCTCAGAGGCTGGTGGGGTGAAGTGGACTACCTGAGGGCACAGAGCTGCAGAGGAAGGCTGAAAGGCACTGGGTAGATCTCTCCCATGGTGGTCCTTGGAGCCCGAAACACTCCAGGTCAAAGATACTCTCCCTCTGCAAGTGCGTGCACAGCCCCCAAGCGATCCCCATGTTCTAGGTGATGTCTCTTCAGAAGACGAAAAAGAATAACCTTAACTGATTATCAGTATTGCCAGAGAGAAAATCAAGGTAATCGCCAGAGTATCTATTAGGACTCTGTTATAAGTGATAGAAAAACTAACTTGATGGATTTAGGTTAAAAAAAAGGAATGTAATGCTGCATGGAACTGAAAAGCCCAGGTCTGTCTGGTTGCAGGTCCAGCTGGTTTCAGTGCTTAACAAATGTCAGCAGGACCTGCATGATTGCAGGCTCAGTTCTCATTGTGTAAAGCTAGCTGAGGCAGCCTAGCCTTCCTTCCTCACAAGGTTCAAGTCCATGGGAAAACTCAGAAGACATTTGGAAGTTTCCTTAAAAATCCTGAGATTTATTTTGATTGGATCCAGTTGGGTCATGTGTTCATCCTTGAACCAATTATAGAGATCAGGGACATATACCACTTTGATTGGCCAGGCCTGAGTCACACACTCTGTTTAACACTGAGCCCTGTGTAGATTAATATGTATGAGTTCCTTGCACGTGTCTGTATTTCATTTGTCAACAACAACCCCCTCCCCTACTGCACAGTGAGTCCCCTTAGGGCAGGAAGTGTGCTGGGTGTCTCCACATTTCCAGTGGCTAGCTCAGTGCCTGGCCAGGTATGCAATACATGCTCAGTAAATGTTCATTGAAATAAACTGAATTGTAGATAATAGAGAATAAATTAGAGAACTGAGATGATTGCCCATATGATTTATGCAAAACAAAGCAACACAAGTACAACTGTAGCCCTGATTATCTGATTGTTCTTTTTTTGGAATCATTCAACTCAAGTTAATGAAGGAAACTGTACCCATTTTAGACTCTGGATAGCGGTGGCAATGAAATAACCTAAAATTAAAGTTTTAGTCATCTAATATGTCTTATTGCTTTAGAATTTTCCTCTAAGTTGGAGCCAAAATTTCTCTTCTGTCTTGGTAGTGAAGTAAGTGTATAATAAGCACCAACTGTATGCTCAGTTGGGGGGTCATGGTGGTAAAACATTGTAAAAATAAATCATCAGGTCTTCATTCCAGAGATTGAGAGAAACTGTAGCCACTTCCATTTGAAAGCTCCTGGAATATTTTTTAAAATGTAGAATGCCAAAGCAGATATTAAAAATGATGATGATATATTTTAAATGCTTATGTTCGGTAAATTAATTCTTTTAAATCATAATCCCCTGTTACAAATGTAACATAAATTAATGATGCTCTTTGCAAGATAATTACAGGATTTATTTTAAAACAATTCAGAGTTGTGGCTGATTGCACTTTTCAAAGATGGCTGCAACAATATGTCCCACCCCACATGAGTTTCTGTAACTCTACCAGTCCTCTAGCAAGAGATTGAGCCTGTATTCCCTGCCCTTGAATCGGGTGGGCTTAAGACTGCTTCAACCAGGAGAATACACGATAAGTGACTCTGGGTGACTAGGTCATAAAATACCTACAGCTTCTACATTGCTTGCTGCTGGTCTGAGCCACCTTGTAGAAATTCTGACTACCCTGATGCTGCCATGCTGGAAAGGCGGGGTGGAAGTGCTGTCAGATGGTCAGATAATTGTCCCTCACACACACAGACACGCACACAACTTTCCAGCCATCTCAATAGAGGTGCTAGTCATAGGAGTAAAGAAACCACCTTGGAAGGGGACCCTCCAGTCCCAGGTAGTCCAGCCCCCAGCCATCGAAGTCTTTCCTCCTGAGGCCCCAGACGTGGTGGGGCAAGCCATCCCTAGGGCCCTGTCTGCACTCCTAACCCATAGAATCTGTGAACATTATAAAGTAGTTCATGTTTTATATCAATAGGCAACTGGAGTAATAGACTACCAGAGACAGTGGGATCTGGTGACAAGGCTCCAGGTTAAAACTGTAAGATAGGTGGTTTCTCCTTTTATCTGCATCAGTGTACCTCTATAACCTTGTTTGGGGAGAACTGGCAAACTTTAAGACCCTTCCAGGGCCATATAAGCCTTCTAGCCTCTCTCTAGGGTTAGCTACATAATTTCTGGAGCCTAGTGCAAAGTGAAAATGCAGGGCCCTTTGTTAAGAAAGCAGGAAAAAGTGCCAATTAAAGGTACTAAAATCTAGAACTTTAGCTTTTCTCTTGACCTGTCATGGTGTTTTTTGTATTTGCTATTTAACATTGGGCTCCCTAAGGCACAGGGATCCTCGCGGGTGAGTACACACCCCAACAGGTGCCTATGTGTGCCTGTTGGCTGTTTGGGTCCCTCCTAGGGCTGGAGGATGGCAAAGGTTGCTCGGCGGGGTTAGAGACTGGGAGGCTGGGCAGAACTGGCGCAGGTTGCCAGTAGAGGGAAGTGCCAGAAAGGAAGGGGAGCAGGCAGGAACTCAGCCTCACCTAGGCCTTGTGAAGTATGCATTATCCCCATTTCACAGATAAGAAAACCGCTCAGACAGGTGTGTTAGCTTGTTGGCCTGGCCCAGAGTCACACAGCTAATAAGAAAAGGAAATTGAAATTCAATGTCTGATTCCAAAACATGTTCCTTTTCTGCCAGTTGAAGAAACGAGAGGCTGAGAAATGGCACGTAATGAGGTTTGGGCTGAAGTGGGAAATGCATGAAAATTCAGAGAAGGAACAAACATTGGAGGTTGCGGCTGCCAGAGGAGGCTCCATGGAGATGTGGTCCTTGAGCTGAGATTGAAAGTTGAGAAGAGCATTTCTAGCAGAGGGAATAACATGCGTTGCTTTGCCAGGTGCCCTGGGTTCCATGGACCTGAGAAGAGAACAGGTGCTGTTCCTGGGACAGGAGGAGTCAGGCCAGTGCAATAGGAGAGAACCTCAGAGGCAGAATTTCAACAGGAAAGGGATGCCCTTTACCAAATGTCATAAAGGACAGTGAGGCCTGGGCTTGGGAAACCCTCCTGGAGGGACGTTTCAGTGAGAAGAGGCATTCTTGAGGTGGCTGTGGAAGGCAGACTCAGTGGAGGGATGGATGAGAAAATTGAGCCCGAGTAGTCTACACCATTTTAAAATATATTTGACACTAAAAAGGAAAAAAGAATTAGATTAGGGTGGTAAATGGAAGAAGGAAAGGGACATTTGAATGTGCTGGTGTTTTTCTTCTTCAAGACTTGTCCCTTTAGAAAAGAAAGCAATAAGTCGGGGGGGGGGGATGTTGGAGAGGGACAGGATGATCAGTGGCATTTCCTGAGTACCTACTGGGTGCCAGGGCCTTTCCCATTTCACTTCCTCCCAGTAATCCCTCAAGGCAAGTGCTTCTACTAGTACATTACCTGAGGGAGAGGACAAGAATTGCAGCAATGAGGGCCTGGCTGGCATTAGATCTCCTATTTGTCTGACTTCAGAGCCCATGCCTACTCCTCTGTGCAAAGGAGAAAGGAAAGGTTGGGTTTATCAAAGAGAAAATTCACGTATTCTTCTTAGCAGCTGCTGAAGTAGGAATATGGTGGAAAGAGTACAGTGAAAAGTAGCTCTGGCTCCTGTTGGAGGTGGTCTTCAGGATGAAGGTATGGTCTAGGCTTGGGAGAAAGCCTGGGGAGGTGAGCCACGGAGGTGGTGGCAGAGGCTGTGCATTGACCATGCTCAAGAGGCAGCCGGACCCCATTGCTGTAAGCGGGGCTGCATAGTCAGGCCCCTCTATTTCCTTGCTTTGCAGCTGAGGAACTAGAGTGGAACGGGGTGTGGTATTAGGAAGTGTGGAGAGTCTGGCCAGGTATCCAGGGACCCAGGTGGCCAGAGGGCATTGCCTGAGGCCTACTCCTTGGAGTCTCTGGTGGATAGTGTCCTGGTGAGGGTCACATTGAGTTTGTGGGTGGGGGAGTGTGAACAGTGGAGAAGATGGTAGGTCAAGAGACAGCCCCTTAACCCTGCTTCATTTCTTATCCCCATTCACAGTCTTCATTTCCCATGTGGACCATTTTATTTGACTTCCAGGTCTGTTTTTGTTTTTAACTTTTGAGTGGGTAACACACTCACATAATTGAACAATTAAAATTATAAAAAGTTTAAGAAAGAAAAAATTAAGAAAATAATAAACTAAAAATAAGATATAAAAAAAACAAAAAATAAAAATTAAAAAGAAAACAAAAATAATAAAATTAAAAGTTAAACAGTGAAAACTATTTTTCCATTCCTGTGCTCCATCTACCCAGTTCCCATCCTCCCTGTGATCATTGTTAGCATTTTGTGTGTCCTTCAAACTTAACTTAAGCCTTTAAAGCCAATGTTTTCTTTCACAAAAAGTAGCATACTGTTCACACTGTTTTGTACCTTGGTTATTTTTTTTTTCTTTCACTTAACAGTATTTCTTGGAAATCTTTCCATTTCAGTATGTACAAAGTTCTTCATTTTTTTTTTAATAGCTGCATAATATTCCTTTGTTTAAATTACAAGCAATGCAGCAAGGAATAAGTTTGTACGTATATCATTTCACATGTTTACAAGTGTACCTGCAGGAAATTCCCAGAAGGAGAATTTTGGAGGCAAAAGGTATAAATGTTTATAATTTTGATATTGCCAAATTGACTTTTATAGAGATTGTTCCAGTTTATACCCCAAGTAATTTATGAGAGCCTGGGTCTTAATTTTTAAATGTTTTCCAAGATGTTTGCACTAGGCTTTCCTGCATAGGACACCACAGCAGGTATTATGGTTGACACACCAGTAGCTGACCCCTCACCCTCACCTCCATTAAGGTTTGCCCCATTATGACTTGAGGGAGATTGACCCTGGGTCAGACCTCTTTTGCCCCTCCAGACTTCTCCTTAACCACTCCAGTGTTCCCTGCCCCAGGGAGGCAATCTCCAACTCTGAGAATTGCTTGCTCTTTCCTAAACATATGCTAAGTCACACCTCCTAAGCCTTTGCCCATATTGTTCCCACTTGCTGTGCCCTCCCTCCCTTCTCAGTCTGGAAAATTCTGACTCCTCCTTTAAGATTCAGCTTAAACATTGCTTCTTTGGAGACCTCTTTGACCCTCCCTGGCGGAACTGGTCCTTCCCTCCCTCCTCTGTGTGCCCTCCCACAGAATTCGGACAGTTCCCTATTAGAACACATTTGGATCACCTGGTGGGGTAACTGTTTGCGTGGCTGTCTCTCCAGCACCCAGACTGGGCTAGGCCTACACTTCAAACTCATCTGTGACTAAAATTAAACTCACCAGAGGCAGGATGGTATGGAAAGGGCATGGGTGTGGTACTCAGATTGGATATGACTCCATCCTCTGTCCTCTTTCTACCTCACCAGCTTCATCTCCTCCCCCTCCTTCTCTGAGCTATAACCACAGTGGCCTGAACTTCTTTCTCAGTGCATGGCTTTTCATGTGCTGTCCCAACTGCTTATGATGCTCTTCCGCTGGCTCTTTTTCATCCTTCAGTGTCCTGTTTAACTATTACCTCCTAAGAGAGGACTTCCTTGGCTACGGAGTCTGAAGGCACACCTCTTCCCATTCTATCATTCTCTAGTCATTCCCTTTACTGATTTATCACAATCCTACAATCCTAGCTGTCGTGTTGATATATTGGTTCACATGTTTGCTGCTTGTCTCCCTCCTTAGACCTTGAAGGCAGGGACTTTGGCTTGCTCACTGCAGGGCCTGGCAAATATTTGGCACAACAGAAATCTTCATGAGGAATGAACAAACAAACAGGTTCAGATCCCTGCTCCACCACTTCTCAGCTTTGTCCCTGGATTAATTACCCTCTGGGAAGGCTTCCTCATTTGAAGATCAGGCCTTTCAAGTTGAGATCAGTATTGGAGATTGTGTAAAATGCCTGATTACTCGAAGAGGCTCTGTAAATTGTAGCTATTATTTGTGAAGTTTTTTCTTTCCTTCATCTGAAAAATGCACCCTTTTGCCAGGCTTAGAGACCTGGCATTTTTCAAAAGAATTTTTTATAGAGGTGTAACAAATGTAGAGAAAAGTACACGCACTAATTACTACATATATATGTGCGTACACACACACATAAACACACCCTTGTAATCACTTCCCAAATTAAGGAGTAGAACATTCCAACACCCAGGAAAGTTTCCATGTTAGCTTACCCCATCTCCTCCCCCCACCAATAACACCTCCCATTCTTTCCCTCCTCTATTTGATTTGAGATCACTGTACATCCATTCTCTCTTCAAGCCATTTCTGACAAATTCCTTTTCTAGTTCCTCTTCTGAGATCTTTTCCTAGTAACTCTAGCAGCTCTCTTGACTTCTACCACCTGTGGACAAAAAAAGAAGTTCTATGGAACGTAATCTCACAGGGTGATCTATCATAAATTCCTAATTGGGCAGGTTGTGGTGGGTAGTCACACCCCAGGAAAATAACTTTTTAGTAAAAGTTTTATCTTTGCCTTAAGTAACTCCTGTCCATTTTGTCTGTGCATCTAGGTTAACACACCTTTGAAATGCCCCCTTTAGATCCCTCGTTCTAATACCCGACCACCCTCAAGAGTTGCACAATCCTGTAATCCAATCCCTGCTTTGCTTTCTCCCACCTCATGTAATCTTTCTTAGTTTCCTCCTTAATTTTAAATACATAAAAGAAACTGCAAAACTGTCATTCTCTGGAACATTTGAGATCATGTTCCTCAGTGCATGTCATCAGTGTGGCTCAAATAAACTCTTATAAAAATTTTCTATATGTTTAGATGTTTCTTACATTGATGCAAAGTGGGGGCATGCAACCCAGTGGAGTGCAAGATGATCCTTGCAATTCCACTTCTAGGTATATGCCTGAAAAAATTGAAAACAGGTACTCAAACAAGTACATGTATATGCATGCTCATGGCAGCACTATGCATAAAAGCCAAAAGATGGAAATAGCCCAAATGTCCATCAACAATAAATGGATAAAAAATTATGATACACTTACATATTCACCTATAAAAAAGAATGAGGTACTGATACATGCAACTACATGGATAAACTTTGAAAACATTATGCTAAGAAGCCAGACATAGGATCACAGATTGTATGATTCCATTTGTATGAAATATCCAGAACAGATAAAGCCATTGTGTTAGAACACATATTGGTGATTGCCAGGAGCTGGGTGGGGATGGGACGGGGACAACTGCTTAACGGGTCAGGGTTTTTACTTTTGAGTGATGGAAATGTTTTGGAATTAGATAGAGGTGGTGGTTGCAGAATAAATACTGTGAACATACTAAATGTCACTGAACTGTTCACTTTAAAATAGTTAATTTCATGTTTTATTAATTTCATGTCAAAAATTATTTTTGAAAAAATGAAGTAGTCACTCTCACTGTGCAGCTGAGAGGATTGAATGAGGCACAGGCTCCGTAAGCTTTCTAAACTGTGAAGTGGTGGGCACATACCAGCTGGGGGCGACTGAAAGAAGGAATGGTTTGCAGGTCAGCAGGTGCGGCCTTGCTGCTCTGCCCTAAGTAGTAAGGATATGATGATAAGAGATAACTATAATAATTACAGCTGATACTTCTAAAATATTAATATGAGCCAAGCCTGTTCTAAGTGCTGTACATCTTAAACTCACCAATTCCTTGCACCTAACAGGTGATACTACCATATTTTTATTACAGATGAGGAAACTGAGGAACTGAGGTTTAAATGCCTTGTACAAGTCATAGGTGAGGAAGTGGCAGAGTCTAAATTTGAAACTAGGCAGTCAGACTTCACAAACTTAAGTCTCAAACCCCAGGCTCTATATGGTAAGTGCTTTTCATGTTTATCTCATTTAATCCTATGAGGTAGGTGTTACTGTTATGTTGAAGACAAAAGACACTGGCCTAAAACAGAGTTATTCATGCTAAAAGCGCATGTTACTAAACCTAGATTAATTACCTGATCTAATTGCAGTTTCAACCTCTCCCAGAAACATAATCTTAATTAACCAGTCTCGAATTTCCTGGTCAAGGATCAGTAAGGTAATCTGTCACCTAGGCCCTCTCCATTCCCCATAGAAAGAGGCAATCTGCATGATTAAAAACCCTTCCCCTTTTCTTCCCCCAGAGAAAAGATGTCCCTGCCAAAAAATAATCCTTTCTTTTCTTTCACTAAGAGCCCTTTTGTGCCTCGTCTGGCTTCCTATAAAAATCTTGTACAACCCTCAAGAGCACCCTACTAGTTATTAGATGGAAGGCTGCCTGATTTATGAAACCAATAAAGCCAATTAGATCGTCAAGTTTACTCAGTCGAATTTTTTTTCTTTTGGTTATTATTCCTATTTTTTTAAAATCCCTTCATGGCTCATCTGTATTCAATGCCTTTGTCTTTACCCTGCATTTATTTTCATGTTGGTCCGCATATTCTTATCATTATCTCTTTATCTTGCTTCACTTTTTCTTTATCCTGCACATATTACTACCTAAATATTAGAGACAGGGCTTTTTTACTGATTACCCAATACTCAGAACGTTGTGTGGTATACAATGAATGTTGCACACAGTATTGGGCAGTTTTGCGTACGTGTTTCAATAAATGTGATTATACTGTACGTGGTCTACTTACAAAAAAAAGTCTTGGATTAAAAAAAAAAATCAAGACATAGATCTTTTAAACAGATGAATGATACATCATCCATTCTTTGAAGGTAACACCATTTATTTAAGCAGTTTCCAATTTATCAATATTTTCACCAGTGTATCTTTAAACAATAAACATCTTAACACATACCTTTTTGTGTATATAATGTACATATTTCTCTAGAATTAGCGTTTAGAAGTGGAATTGCTGGAAGAGTATATATTAAAAAATGTCAACAGATAATGCCAAATTGCCCTCCTGATGAAATCCATTCCTGCCAGTGCTGAACGAGGGTACACAACAGGTTACCATATACCTTAGACTAGACTGGATATTATCAGTTAACTTTTTAACAATATAATGAGGGTAAAGGAACCCTCAATTTACAGATGAGGAAACTGAGGCTCAGAAAATTTAGGGGCTTTTCCACATAACTGGTAAGTGGAGGAGTTGCGATTCGACATCTCCTGAGTCCGATTCTGCAGAGGATGCACTAAAGCTGGACAGTTTCCTACGCTGTGTATCCTAGGGTACTTCTGGTTATTGCCCGGTCTTGGGATGCAGGCAGGCCGGCGCTCTCTGGGTCTCAGACCCCTTGGAGGCGGCCAAACTCCGACCCCTCGCATCCGCCGACCGCCTGTCCCCTGCGCTGTTCAATAACCGCCCTACGGCCTCCCCCGCTCGGAAATGGCGACCAGCTAGCTCGCGAGGCCACGCCCTTTCCCTGGGAGGCGGGGCCTGAATGTAGGCCAGAGCGATAGATACCCGAGCCAAGTTTGAAGTCGGCCGCCCGCGAGCTCGCGCAGAAGCAGAGAGGCGGTGGCGCCTCAGGTCGGGAGGAGGAGCACCGAGCGGAGGGCTCGCTTGCTGGGGCCGCCCGAGAGTTTCTTCATCGCGGACGCTCGGGCCGCCATCTTAGATGGCGGGTGTAAGACGAGAACGGGCGTGAGACGGGATCCTTCCCTGCCGCTCTTCTTGGGCCCCAAAGAGGGCCAGCTGGCCGGGCTTTGGGGCGTGTGCCCTGAGGCGCGGAGCGCGAGGGCGACGATGCGGGGGCTGCCGGGGGCCCCGTCCCCTGGGCTGGGGACGCGCCGAATGTGACCGCCTCCCGCTCCCTCACCCACCGCGGGGAGGAGGAGCGGGCCAGACGCCGCAGCCGGACGACGGGACACGGAGGCGGCCCGGTTCTTCAGGTAGGCGGCAGGGTCGGGCCCTGGATGCTCGGGGAGCCGGGCGTCGGGGCTGAAGGCGCCAGTTCACCCGCGGCCCGGCTTGGGCGGTGCTGACAGGGGCTCCACGGCTGTTGGGTGGAGGGCCCGGGCCAGGCCGCTGTCAACCCCGGGTGGCGCTGGAGGGCGGGGAAGCCGGGCATTGGGGCTGAAGGCGCCGGGTTCCCTGGCGGCCCAGCTTGGGCGGCGCTGACAGTGGCCCCGCGGCTGCTGGGTGGAGGCCCCGGGCCAGGCCGCTGTCACCCCCGGCGGCGCTGACGGGCGGGGCCCCGGGGCCCGGTGTCATGGCCGGCGAGACGAGTTCCCACATTCCCACTCTGATTTTCTTGTGTTTTGGGGAAACGTGCCAACGCTACCCCTATACCCGGTGCACTTTCCTCATATTTTGGTAATGGGAAAATCCGCCCAGAGCTGCCCGGTATCTCTGTTGTCACTCGGATAGGCTAATTCCTTTTCTTTCTGACCGCGGAGTGGGGGACCCGGGTTTGCATCTTCTCTCAAGGTCCGTCACTCAAGTGACACCCTTTTTAGGGAAGACGAGAGGAATCCAGGACGAGAGGAGGAAATGGGTCACTGTCCCTCCACAAAAGCGTAGGGGCCTCGCCTAGGGTTTTAGGACTGTGGGTTACTAATGAAAGGTTTGGGATGCTTATACTGACGATTGGCCTCGGGATGCATTGGAGTGAAGATCCAGGGCTGTCTTTTGTGTGGCGTTAGAGCCGCCAGGACGCGTCAATTCTGCAGCTGCGCTGCAGAGGCTTTGCAGTGCTAGGCGATGCGCAGAGAGAGGAGTTTGGACTTCGGGAGAGGCGAGGCGGCTGTGTTCATTCATTGTTCTCTTTCCAGGGCTCTGGGTGTGCCCTCTGGTATTCATTCTCTGGTGAGAAGAGTGATAGGATCTCCTAGGTCTCCTTGAGATGTGACTGGGTTCTAGAGGATCGCTTAATCTAAGTGGGGAATGAATTCAGCGCACGTTCACAAAGTGTTTGTGCTTGCCTTGTCTTTTGTGGCCTGAGTGGAGGGAGTCTGCCTTCAGTTCGCTCCCGAGGCGTGAAAACAATGCACTGATAAGGATGGACTTACCAAGTGTTGTGGGAATTTGGAACAACTAGTTTTTCCTGGGGGAGTTGAGGAAGCTTGTCCACTGGAGGGGACTTTTGCGCTGAGATTTGGACTGATGAGTAAGTGCTCACCAGGTGAGGAGGAAGAGAGAGAGCATTCTAATGTGAGGGAACAGCTGGTATAAGTTAGAAACATGCAGGGGTTGGGGATGAGTTTGGGGAGCAGCAAGTAGTCTGGGGTGCAGGAAGGAAGTGGTGAGAAATGAAGATCTAAAAGAAAAGTTGGTTAGATTGTGAAGGATAGTTGTTGAAGATAGTGAACTAGTTCATTTAATTTGAATTATTTTAAATGAGCGTTGCTAATTCTTTTTTCTTGCTGATAAATTTCTCCTCTTGATGTTGAAGCTGATACTAATTGAAAAGATTCACGTTGATAAACCTAATTAAGAACACTTCTGATAAATGCTTTCTTTGCACATGGTGGATGAACCGAACTCATTTCTAGGGATTCTTGCAGATATACTTGATCACAAAAATGTTACTTTATAGATGTAGTACACTGCACTAATAGTACATTTTAAATGGTTGTTGACAATAAAAACCATGCTTAGTCATATATAAATTTCCAGATTGTATAAAATATCTGAAAAAGTGTAGAATGCGAGTAGGTATTTTTAGTTTAGTAAATGTGTTTTATATAGTAAACCATTTCTTTGGATTGATTCCATGGATTCTAATACTTTTATATAAAATAAAGTCTTTAGCTCTTTGAACATTATTTCCCCCAAATAGCTGTATTGTGATTAATGCTATGCTAAAGTGATTATTATGTTAACAGACTTCAGCTAGCAGTTCCTAAATCTTTCTTGGGTTGTGATGCTTCTATACCACTGAAGAATATTAAGATTCTTTTCTTGGTGATGGAATGGGGCTAGACTTTGGGTGGTGTGAGCACACAATGGAAATACAGATGATGTATTATAAAATCGTACACTTGAAACATATGTTGTTAACCAGTGTTACCCTCATAAATTTAATGTTTAAAAAATATTCTTTTGACTTGTTTTCACCCTTATCACTTCAAGGGCTAAGCTGTTTAAATTGCAGCAGAAACATTTGACCCAGTTGATTGAATACTGGATACTTGGGAAAATAAACTTGTTACTGTTTCTTTTGTAAAACTTATCTTTTAGGTATGTATTTGTGATTTTAAATTGTAGCAGGATTGCTTAGTATTGTTAAATTCTTGTCAGTAGTTGAAAAATGTGTGTGCTTTCAAAATAAAGGCTTGAGTGACACACATGAGAACATACTTTATAGGATTTGGTTTAGCAGAAGAAAACAGTGAAAAGCATATCAAATTGGTCATTTATAATGAAAAGTTTCTAAAAGATGAAATGGAAATGGTTAAACATCAAGTGTTCTATTACAACTGCTCTGAAATTAGTTGCTTTTAGTTTAAAACATGCCATTATGAAATCTGTAATAGATGGTTCTGAAGATTAAACTTCTTGGAAGTTAAATTTTACTTCTCCAGAAGCATTAGATTACTTATTAAAATGGAAAATAAAATTAGTAACTTCATTACTATTTTAAGGAGTCACTAGTAGATATATGGTTCTACTACATTTTAATTTCAGATAAAACTTTGTTGGTAGCCTACTGTCTAAAAATAGAAAAATGTTACATGAGGGAGTGCTTTTGTTTGCATGTTAGGAACATAATAGGCCATACATAATAATCTTGGTCTTGGGAGGAGCTTGTTAGCCAAACAGCATGCCTTAATGTTGACTTGCAGAAGAGAATTTTAAATATTGCCTTTGAAAGGCAGTGGACTAATGTGACAGTAGGGGGTTTATGAAACCACAAAATTGTGCTTTGACTTGAGGTTTTTTGTTGTTTTTAATTGTGCAGAACATGGAAGTCTCATTTCTTCAAAACAAATGACTGTAGTTGGAAAATTGCTCACCTTGAGTGGAAATCAAGGAACACTGGGCTCATTTAGGATGAGCTTGTTTCAAGATTTAGGTTGTCTTATTTTGTATGTGTTTTGTGTGTTCATGTATGTGTATGGATGGATAAGAATTCCTATTTAATAAACTGACTATGTTCAAAATGTAATACTAGATATTTGAGTTACAGTTCAAATTCAGTTAGTATTTTGGGTATAGTGCTAAACTACTTTGCCTGTAATCTTCATGATAGTAAGGGCGGGGTATTCTTGCTTTAAAAGTTGTGAGTAAAAGTTCCTTAATTATATATTAAAATTTTCATTAATTTTACAGTGATTGAATCATTCTGTTCCTTCATTTCTCCCATAATACTTGTGTAGCTCTCAATAATTTTAGTAGTTAGCTTCAGATCTGTTAGCCTTTCTTCTAAAATTACTCCTAGAATCTCAGTTTAACCAGTTCTTTCTTTTTTTACCGGTTTTGGCCCAGGCTATCTGAAGTCTCTGGCAAATCACAAAGTGTGTTAATTGCTTCACATTCCAATCAGTGTACATAGTTTTTCTTGAGGAACACTTGACACACAGTTTTATTTTTAGATCAGATTCTAAGGGATTTTACTGGGTGGGGATTAACAATCCTAAAACTAGTTTAGAATTTTAAAACCTTTGCGATTTAGAGATTATTTACATTTTTGGTCAATGAATGGGAAGCAGCAGGCAATGGCAATCAATGTCTAATTGCTTCTGAGGGCTTTGTGGATTCTACTAAGTCTTTCCTTTCTACTTGTTGGGTTTAATTTACTGTCATTTAGTAGCAAGAGTAAGCATATTTTTACTGTTTTAGTCAAGATGTTCTTTCCTATATTCTTCCAGTCTGCTATGGAAAGTAAAAGTGATCTGATTTTTTTTAAAGCTACTACTAGGCATCCCATTTGGACAAAGTATTTACCTTTCTCCATCCACGTACATTTCTGATGAGAGTCAAGCTAGTTAATGTTTAACTCAATATGTCTTTAAAATTACTTGTTTTCATTCTTAAAATGGGTATTTTGGAGGTATCCTTTTCAGACTTGGATAGCTTTTTAACATGCTCTTTACCTAGGTTTGGGATAAATGAAATTCTGAGTTTTTCCTGGAAGAATATGACAGGTTATATGTGGCAAATCTCATTTCATTCCAAAATTCAGTAGGAAGCTCAGAGTCTCTGAGAGAGGCATTTCCCTAGATCCACATAGGTCATTCAGAAAGGTGTTCCTATTTGCATTTAACAAAATTTATTTACAATAGGAAAAAATGGAAGAAGTTCAAATGATCAACGGTAATAAAATGAGTACGTAAACTGGGGTATAGCCACTTTGATGGGTCACTATGCTTTTTATTAAATGTGGCATATATGAAGCATTTATGACATGGAAAATACTGAATACAAAATTATGTATCTAGAATGATCATAGTTGTATATAAAAATTTAATATAGTGGAATATTACTGACTAATAAAAAGAAATTATATACTGATATATTCTCCAACATGTTTAACCTTGCAGACATTATGTTAAATGAAAATACAGTCAGAAAAAACCACATATTGTATGAATACTTCTATATGAAATGTTCAGAATAGGCAAATGTACAGAGACAGACAACAGGTTAGTGGTTGCCAGGGGCTGGAGGGAGTAGGGAATGGGCAGTGACTGTGATTGGGGTTTCTTTTTGGGGTGATGAAAATATTCTAAAATTGATTGTGGAAATGGATGCACAATGCTATGAATGTAATAAAAGCTATTGAATTGTATACACTTTAAATGAGTGAGTTGTATGGTATGTGAATTATATCTTAAGCTGTAAAAAATTCAGAACCTAAACATAGGAAGAAAATACATGTAGATGTTAACAGTGGTTTTTAAACAGTAGAAATAAAGAATATTCTTTTTTATACTTTTCATAGTCTCTGAATATATTGATTTTATAATAGAAAATACATTTAATAATGTTAAAACAGTTCAATTCATGATATGGGCCCTTATGTCACTCCATTCAGTCACTGTCAGATTACATTGACAGCTATATTTTTGAGCTTCTTTCAGCTACTTTCTACTTCCTTCAGATTAGTTCAGGCTTTTCTTACTATTTGCCTTGACCATTAGAACCTCTGAACTGAACTCTTTTTTCTTCTTCCCATGCCAGTACATCCTCCACATTATGGCCAGATTCATTTTCTCAATGTGCAGATTCTTAAAAATTAAATTTTATTAATTTTTCAAATAGATTATAATAGAGTCACCTGCCACAAAATTAAAAAGATACAAAGTTATGCCGTGTAGAGTAATCTTTCCACTTGTTCTCCAGCTACCTGGTTTTCTTTCATAGAGGGAAATATGGGGTTCTTCTCTATCCTTTTTATGATGATACAAGAATATTCAAGTGTAGATGTACAAATCTTTTGCAGATCTTCCAAGAGTCTCCTCCATTGCTTGCATGTTAGACTAAACATACAGTTCTTGCTTCTTTGTCTTGCTAACTGATTCCTCATACTATCTGGAGCATAATTCAGAAACCATTTTTTAAGCACTTAAGTAGGTACAGGCTAATGTGCTTGGTACATACAGGGTGAAAAAGGCAAGTTCTTGCTTTCAGTGACCTTATCTAATGAAGAGAGATTGGCATGATTTCCTCACTTTTATCTGTTCCTCTTTTAAGAGCATTTTGAGCACCATCTTCTAAATGTCATTTCCTGATCTTTTTTCTCTTCTCACTTATTGCTGTTTCCTTCTTTGAACTCTGCCTTAAAGCCCTTTGCATTTATTTTTATTGCCTTTATCATATAGTCATTTGTGGGCTTACTGTACGTTCCAGTAGATTATAAAACTCAAATTAATGTTTCCAACTCAATGTGTAGTTCCTTATTTATCAATACTTGTGAAAAATTTTTTTTTCCCTTTGAGAGGCTGAGGGATCAGCCCTGTGATCTTTGGTGAAAGTGTTGAATCTAAATTCCAATACTTAATAGGTTTCCTGTGACCTTTTATTTAAACTTAAATGGTTTGTGAAAGTATGTTTTTGGTACTGTGCACTGTAGGCTATCTCACTCTTCTTTTCTTAGGGGACTGTGTATTAATCACCTTTGAAATACTCAGAGTTTAGCATAACAGCTAGCCCCTGATCGCAGCTCAATTTGTTGAATACACAGTGTTAAATAATGTTTATTGAGTTGAATTTTTTGTGTAGATGTCTTACATGTCTGACTAGACTTAAGGTCCTTAAATGTTTTACTCTTGTTTACATATCTCCAGTTATTAAAACTTTGTCTTATATAACAAACATTAATTGAATGAGTGGAGATTCAGAGGTTTATCACCTATAGATTTAGTTCTTTCTTAGTGCCCATCACACACACAAATGCATACAGTTAAGTGGATACACTTACTAAACTTGTACTCAGAACTTTGTAACTTAGGACATCTCTTGAGTTACTTTGCTTAGTTTTCTCTGTTGGGTGTTATCTGTAGAGTGCTCTGGGTTCTCACTGCCTGCTCTTTGAAGACCTTTGCCTGCATAAGCAGCTCCCTGACTCATTGACTCAAGCTGCTGGCTATTTCTTTCTGTGTTTGTGGGCTTAATACATGGAAGAAAGTTTTAACCAGAGAGAATGAGGGGATAAATGATACTCTTCTACCTTCCTTAACTTTAGTCTGGATTGGAATTAAAGTGGGATTGTGAGAGTAGAGATCATCACCTTCATGACAAGTATTTAGCTGTTTGGCACTACAGAATGGACCCCATGGGCGTGTGTGTGTGTGTGTGTGTGTGTGTGTGTGTGGTGTGTATGGAGGGAGGTGATGGTAAACTATACATAACATAAACTTTTCCATTTTAACCATATTTATGTGTACTATTCAGTGGCATTAAATATATTCACAACATTGTGCAACCATCACCACTATTTCCAGAACTTTTTTATCATCCCAAACAGAACCCTGTACTCATTAAACAATAACTCTCCATTCCTCCCTACTCCAAGCTTCTGGTAAACTCTTTTCTACATTCTCTTGATGAATTTGTCTATCCCAAGTATCTTATATAAGGGACTTATTTCACTTAGTGTGTTTTTAGGGTTCATCTATATTGTACCATGTATCAGAATTTCATTTCTTTTTATGGCTGAATAACATTCCTGTGTATGTGTTTGTGTGTATGTAATATTTTATCTGTTGATGGACTCTTGGGTTGTTTCCACTTTTTGGCTGTTATAAATAATGCTATGAACATTGGTTTACAAGTGTTTGTTTTTAATCTCTGCCTTCCTATGTGTATATGCCTAGGAGTGGAATTGCTGGATCATACAGTAGTTCTGTTTAACCTTTGAGCAACTGCCAAACTGTTTTCATAGCAACTATACCACTTTGCGTTCCCACCAGTGATGCATGAAGCTTCCAGTTTCACCACATCCTTGCCAACACTTGTTATTTTCTGTTTTTTTTTTTGTTGTTGTTTTTTTTTTTTTTTGATACTGTCTGTCCTAATGGATATGAAGTGGCCCTAGGCTTTTTTCTTTCTGCTAGTTAGAGCTAATTGGCAAACCAGAAGCTTAGAAATTGACTCTATTTGCATCTAATAGACTTTTTTCTCCCTTATAAATGTATTTGTATATAATGTTTTTCAAAGAGATAAACTACACAATAACTCATCTTTTGAAAAGAATAAAGTTTTTTTTGACAAGCTGGTACATGTAGTTGTAGTTACCTTTCTTTATACCCGCATACCTTTTTAGTATCAATGTATTCAGTTAGCTGATTAAAGATGATTTCAATTCATCCTGGGTGAAAAGATATATTAAACTGAAAAAAATTGTTCAAGAAGATCTCATTTTTACAAAGAAAAATATAAAATATATATCTACGCATAAAAAAGATACATATGTCCACAAATGTTAGCAAGAGCCATCTATAGGTTAATTTTTCTATTTTTCTATATTTTTACCTTCCCTGCCCCATGAACATGTATTCTGTAATCAGTATATCTTTTTAAAGATTAGTAGATTGGGAAATATAAATTACTGCTAAAACCTATATGTGTATGTATAACATATGTATGGGATTATAAGCATGGAGAAAACATCGAAGAATAACATTAAGTTGTTAAAAAAAAAAAGACTATATGTCATAGGTGCTCTAGGAAAAAAATAAAGCAGGGCAAAAGTTTTAGAAGGTACTGAGGATGAAGATAGGTTTCTATTTACAGTTTCTATGTTTATAAAGTCATTAACTATAAAGATTAAAAATAAAAGGAAGATGAAGTATAAAAAGTAAAAACAACTGTACTCTTCATTATCAGGTTCATTTCTTTCTAGACTTTTCCTCTACCCTCATTCCTTGGATAGATATACTTTAGCTTTTGTTTTACCTATTCATCTATCAAAATACTACCCCTTCTAGTTCAAATATTACAGTGAAATCATCCTTTATTACACATATCCTCTTCCACTCAAGCTACAAGTGACCCTTCCACATTCTGAATTCTCATAGTAGTTTTCTTGAGAAGTTATCTTCCCCCACCACCCAAAAAAGCTGCCACATTTTGTCGTAGGCCTTGTCATCCTGAAAGCCCTTAGCACAGTGACTAGCACATAGTTAAGTCTTTGGTAAATGATGATGGTTTTTTTTTTTTTTTTTTTTTTTACTTTAAAAGCTCCTGGAAGGCAAGGGCCACATCTGTCTGAATTTTATATTCTTCAGCAGCTGGCAATTGAAAGTAGTCTTAGGAACTGTCAAATGAATAGTGTTCCTTATTCTTTTCCTCTGAGTTCTATGCTAGGTTGCAGTATATAGAGAATCATTCTGGTTCTTAAGATTATATATCAGTATTTTTCTTTATTTTTTCTTTTTTTTCTTATTTCAAAAAAAATTTTATTTCTTTATTATGGCGACATTGGTTAATGAAATTCATTAAGTTTCAGGTGTACAATTCAACAGTAGGACATATATATATATTACATTGTGTGTTCATCGCCCACAGTTAGATTTCTTTCTGTCACCACATATTTGACCCCTTTTCTCTCATTCTCCCCTTCCCCCCTACCCTCTGGTAACCACCAGTCTGTTGTCCTTGTCCATGAGTCTCTGTCCTGTTTTATATCAGTATTTTTATGTGGTAGGTAGGGGATTCACTTATTTTATATTTTATATTTCACGTCTTTATTTTTGAGGATGGCTAATGCTATTTTTTAAATTATTTGTTGATCATGCAAGATTTGCCACTAAAATTTGAGGCCTTTTACGTGGAAAAGATATCAGTGATACAAGGTTAAGTCAGTGTTTCCAAGTATTAACTTAGCAGGGTGAGGTATTGGGTAATTTTTTTGTTTTCCTTTCTAACCCTTTCACTATGTAGCCTCCCCCCCCTCCCACCCCCAGCCCCACCCCCCTTTTTTTTAACTCTATCATTACCTGGCTATCAGAATGATTATCCCTAAACCATATTTTATTTGTGCACTGTATATTTTGGTGCTTGAATTAATACTTTCTAAATGGGTCTGTTCATTTTTAAATTACCAGTTGCTGCCTAAATGAGAAACAATGACTGATTTGGAGATGAGAAATAAAATTTGGGTTAAAAAAGAGTTCAGACAAAGTGACTTAAAATGAAAATAATGAAAAACTAATTTGTGACAAGAGTTAAAAATGAAATTGGCTCCAGATGTCTTTCACTGTGAAACTGGTTTAAAATATTGTTTTGAACTATTTAATTTTTAACTTATATTTAAAATTAATTACCTTTTAAAAAAATGAGAATCTTTTCTAAACTTGGGCAGCTCCTGCTTGGTAATTTTTAGAAGGTTAGAGTGTCACATTTCTTCATGTGTGTTTATGCTGGCCAGTCATCTGATGAAGTTACCAGTTTGTGGTCAGAAATTGAGAAAGAGGAGTGAGGAAACTCAAAATATTGACACACACTACCTTGCAGTGCATCAGAATGCCCTTTTGGACTCGTTGGGAAACTGTAGCCTAAGCCTTTTCCAAAGTAGATATATTATTGTTTTCTAACTTGAATGAGATGACATTTGACTTTTAAGTGTTTCATGTGTGAGGGTGATTTTTTTCCCCCCAGTGTTGTGTGATCAATTGAATTAAAAAAAAAAAATGACCAAGTACATATTTTCTAAAGGAAACTGGGGTAATCTTGAAAAATTGATCATCCAGTCTCTCAGATGGACCAAGGTGGGCTGAAGAAAGGAATGAGCTTAAGTGAGAAATAGTAATGTGCATGGTAAGCGCATTAAAATGAGTATTTAATCATGTTTTTGCTCTGCCACCCAAAGCTGTTCTTGTGAGATTTTGATTCCAGTTGAAGAAAATGACTCTATTCTTTCATCAGTCTCAATTCTCACAAGTCTTATAGTTTGACCATCTTATAGTTGAGTGTGATTTTTTTTGTCTAAAGAAACAATTTTAAAAAAAGTGATCTCTGAAGATAACAGCTTACCTGTATCGATTGACTATTCACTTGCCAATTTTTAAAAATATTATTCTTAATTTATTTAATCTTCCCAACAGCCTGGTGATTTAGGTACATACATCATGATCCTTATTTTAAAGAGGAAGAAGCAAAAAGAAATGGAGTAAATACCCTAAGTAACAGGCAACCTACTTAATGAGAGAATAAAGGGATTTTCTAGGTTGATTTGGACTCCATCCTGCATCCTATCTTCACTTCAGAATTTAACCCTTAGGTGTAACGCAAATTTATTTTTTTTATTAGGTTTCCAGGAATGCCCTCTGTTCTATCATTTTATAACTTAAAGTAGTTCCATTTCCTTCTTATGGGCCTTATATGTTTAACCCCACCTTATTTACTTCCTCAACTAAACTCTGAAATTATTGAGGGCTGAAATCAAGTTCTAAACTAATTTCTCTCTCCAACTACTCATTTTTGTAGAGTCCTCAGAAGTATCCTTTTTGAAGAATTGTCTTTCCTAAACTTTTGTTGACCTGAATAGAAATACTTATTTCCATTACTCTTCTTTTTTTTTTTCTGTAAGATGATAATGAATACATTTTGCTATTACTTTATATGTGTAAACTTTTTTTTGTATCTTAAATATTTAATTTAGGGACATAGTTTAAAGTAATACTTGTAGAAATATTCTTTCTAAAATGTTACCCTCTATCACTAATTAATATTTCATAAACTTCTAGGAAATTTCCTGTCACATATATGTAAAATGTACCCAGTTTATGCAAGCACTTTGGGCAAGATTGTGGGCTCATACTGAAGCCTTTAGTCTAAAGCTGGGGGTGATTAGGGATGTCTACTTAACGTTTTAAACATTTATCATTTAATGGAAGGACTTCCCTTAGCAAGTTTTCTGCGCTAATTTTGCCAGTTTTTCTGAGAGTGTTTAAGATGCTTGGAATTTTATATGATAGGTAATACTCTGAAAAGTGAGCTTAGTGGAAAGATTTCTAAAATGATTGTATTGGCTTTTGTAATTTTAAAGGTTCATTAAGCAATTAAGTAATCAAAATTAAGTAGACACAAATCTTTGGAATAATGTTCTGATCAGAAAGGTTATTAAAGTTATTAAAAATAATGTACTTAGTTTATTTTATTACCATTTCTCCTATTCTGTACTCCCAGTCTATTTTCTAATTTTCTGATTTATCAGAAAGATACAGTGTTAGAATATTTTAGTTAACTGATTAAAATATAAACTGACACGTACTTCAAATAAAATTGTATACCATATAAAGTTAATAGAGCTACTTTTGCCCGTATTTTGATTAAAGAACAGCAAAATAGGATATTTTACATGTCTCAAGCTCTGAGTTGCTATAAATTGTATATGGCATTTTTTTTTTTATCTTTGACATTAAATCTTGTCTTATTTCTCTAATCTGAAGAGATAAAAATAAAATGCTTTTGAGGAAATGATTGATCCAAGTGGAGAGAGAAGTATTTTCCAAAAAGTTATGCTTTGGTTAATTTTAGGTAATTTAGGATTGTGTCGATGTCATTCACAGGTTCCAAGTTATAGACTAAATGGTTAAAAACAAATAGAATTGCACCATGCAGACCCTGCAGAGGATCTCTGGGAATATGGAGATAGCTTGTAAATAGCGTATGAATAAGATGAATAAGATAGTGTACAGCCAGTGTTATTCCCTCAAGTAATGTGAGAGCTAAATATGGTTTTTCACAGTTGATCTGTACTTTGGAACTGGTAGCTTAATATTTGGAACACAGTAGCATAGTGGTTAAGAGTTTTAGGCTCTGAACTCAGAAAAACCTAGGCTGGAAGTTTAAGGGCTTCCTAGAAGAGTTTCTGATTATTGTAATCAGTACAACCATCACTGCTTGTATAATGAATGATAATAGGTACCATTTACTATCTCAGGCTAACACTATTCGCTTTTCTCATATGTTATTTAATCCTCCCGTGTTAACAAAATATGCCAAGTATAAGAGAAGGAAATACAAGTAAATTAAATTTAGATGTCAGTAGGTTTAAGGCTATTAAAAACACAGGCTTTTTATTTAGTGTGTTCAGGTCATTTGTGCCACAGACTTTTAAAGCTCTTGCTCCGAGTTCCTCCTCCTTGCTTGCAAATGAAGGAGAAACTCAGGGCAGCTAGATAATATTACAACAGAATTTTAACTGGAGGGCAGTGCCTTGATTATTTGATGTATAGGAATTCTTTTGTATTGACTAATATTCAGAATTAGTGAGTCATGGTTTATATTTCAGCAGTCTTCTAATTACATGGAGATTTTATTTTATCTAACCTTTTTGGAATGAAGATAAAAAAGAATGGCTTAAATGAAATTTATAAAATTTTTATTGTATTTGTCTCAAGTCCTTATCCATTTACTGCAGATTATGAGAATTAGCTTTTTGAATAAAAGATTATATTTTTGATATACCCTCTAGTCTATATCTTTCAGTGCATAAGAAGAAAGGCCAAGTTGGAAAAAGCAATAGGAATACTAGGATAATGAATTTAAATTGTTATTTAGAAATGAAGTAAACATCTTAAATATGAAGAAAAATTTAAAGTTATGATATATAAAGTTATATATATTTTTTCCTTTCCTCCATGCACAGATCTGCTGCATTACTTAAATAATTTCTAAGTACTATAATAGTAACATTACACAGTTAAATCACTGTTATTATATAGCCGTAATTTAATGAGGATCTGAATTTGTTGTCACTAAACCTTTTGAACTTCACATTTTCTTCATCTAAAAAAGAAGTAGAAATAGTACCTGCTTTAGTCTAATTTTAACAGTCGTGTGAGAAAGTGAGGAGGAGAGCTGAATAAACTAAAGTTCTGTAAAATTGTTAAATTCTGTTGACTGAAGTAAACTTTCTGGAATCAGTCTCAATCACACAGAATGCATTGCTTCATTCTCAGAAACTAGGTTTTAGGTGGATTGAGTCTCGTAAAATCTCATTTAAACACCAAAGTGCTGGCTACTTTAGGTATTTTTGCTCTAACAATGTAATATTTTTAAGTGAAATATAAGACAGTATTTGAAGGAAAACTAGAAAACAAGGTTTTTCAGGATGTCCGGTTATAAATACTAATTTCTTGAGGCATTTTTGAAGAAAATTTAAAATGAAGTATTTACATTGTTTGGTGTGTGTGTGCTCCCTACTCAGGGTCAGTAGTAAGATTTATTTGGCTGCTTGACTAGCTGAGGTAGGGAAAGGGTGAAACAAAGTAAGCCTTATTAACCCTGCCTTTGCCAACTGCTTCTTGACTCTCTCAAGCAGAAGTTATAAGACTTTTTGATTCTTGTATATCAAACTTCTAAAAAGCTTACTGTATTAATCAGGATTGCTAAAATTAGTTTTTCTTACTGTGGCTCAAAGGAATCTAACCCCATCTTTCAGGAGAAGAGCTGTGCGACAAGAGAGTCAATGAGAAATGTTAAGTGACTGCTCTCCTGTGGTCTCTATCTCCAGAAATTGGTATAGTAGCATTTCCAGTCAAACATGTATACTTCATCTTAGGCTTTGAGGTGGAGGATGGACCGTAAAGCATAAGACTAAGATCACTTAAAATTATATCCTAAGTACTGCTAGTTACATTTTCATAATTGTAGTTTTATCAGTTTTGAGTTGTCCTGAGGCTGCTTATTAGTATTTTGTTTGTATGCTTGTTGCTCCCTAATAATCTTGAACCTTAAACATGGTCTTGCTTTCAAAAAAATTTTTTTGTAGCATTTGGTAAACTCAAAAATAAAAAAAACAAGACCGTCTCAGGGTTTTGGAAAGCTTGTTTTTTAACTTATATTTTGTTAATCTGGCTCTATTTATTCATTTTTAGAAATGTCTCTGAATGCAACAATTTACTGAAATTATTGTGAGAGCTCGGCCACGGTATGAGAAGGCTGAAATGAATGTGTTGAGTTTAAAATGCCTTTATCAGAACTCAGTATTCTCTTGGATTATGAACAGAATAAATTATACAAGTATCTTTTGTAATATCACTTTGAACAGCTTATTAGGGATTGCACTAAGAAATAACTGGATTTTTAAAAAATTTTTAACAATTCAGTTTTCACAAACATAGTGTGGTCCCTGTATTTACTAACTTCTTTATCCAATCCTTAACATGTTTTCATACCTGAGTGTTCCTACCTACAATAACCGGTTTCTCAGCCACATGGAGCTTTATATAGATTGGGGCATGAGGATTGCATCCTTAGCCAACAGAATGTTTGTGATTTCTTTGCTGACGTCTGAGGGTTGAGTGGTAGGCACTTTGCTTTTACCAGCCATTTGATTTGTTACCTGAAGAGAGAGCGCAGTATTACGGGGAGGCCTTGTACCTTGCCTTATCAATGCAGGACTTAAAAAGGTAATTAATCTTATTTCTTGAAAGTGTAAAGAATTCAAAATCACTGGCCTACTGCTTCTACATAGTCTTTCTTCAGAGCTTTCTGCTTGGCATATAGCAGAAAACTCACTGGCTGTACTGGTGCATGTTGTTCATGGAAACCCTCAGGAATGTATCCCTGGTTTTAAACCAACATGAATTTGCTGTAAAAGTTAAGTTTTTCTTAATTTACTATATTTTTGAATTATTGAAGAAGGAGTTTGAGAAATTTACACCATAGCAATCAGCTCGTTAGCTGTGGCCTGTAAAACTTGTTGACATTCAACAGTCCCTTGCTTTTATTCATTGAGAAATTTGCCTCATTAATTTACTAAAATGGAAAATTATTCTTAGGGCTACATTATGGCCTGTGGAGTTTGGCCCATAGTAAATACAGAGAAAGCAGTGACTACCACAGATTATAGAATCATTTGCAAACATAGGAAAATGTAGTGGTTCTATCACTATTTAGTTTTTGCACATTCTGGAACTTGCTGGAAACAGTAACATAATTTTAAGTTTTACTGAATTACTCCTGTTTACTGTTTATAATATTGTCGTATTATTCCTTAGTTATTAATTTTACCCTTAATTACTATTTACTCCTTAATCTTACTGAATGTCTGATTGGTTTCATGATTGGCAGCTTAAGTACACAAAGAATATTTTAAATTAGCATCGAAGAATCTAAATTATAACATTATTTGGTAATGCTTAAGAAAGCATTCTTGTTTTGGGATGTGTACTCAGATATTTGGGAATTATTTCCTTTGAACTGAACTATCCCCTTACCCTCGCCAAATCTAAATTTCCTCTCTTATACATTCTTTTGCATTCTGCATGATCAATTCTTAAAAACATTTCTCTGTTTCTTTAGTAGAGACACTGTGGTTTAAAACCACTTATTATTTTCACCAGTGTATATTTAGGACAAATTGGATATACGTGTAGGTGGAAAATGTTTACAGTTTAGTGTGACGGATCAGGAACTAGAATGGTTTTATTTAAAAAGAAAAAAAACAACAACAGAAGGGAAATGCCAAACAATACTAGTAAATCGAACTTTGTAAATAACTCTAGCATAGTAGAATTCCATAATAGCTTCAATTGGATATTATCAGCCGGTTTTTGTCTGGGATCTGTCTGATGAGCTGTTATATGGCTTTAGCTGACTGCCAGTCAACAACTGTATTGTGCTGATTCTATAGTTGTAGCATTCCACAATTGTTAGTGTTCTAATTCTAGAGTGTAGCCCCTCAACATAGAGTAGGTCCTAAATGACTGCATTGATTATTTCTGTTTGAACTCAGCACTCATTGGACCCAGATGACAGCATTAGTATTCATTCAGGAAATATATCAAGGACCTACTGTACGCTAGATACTGTTAAAGGTGATGGATTTATAAGAATAAAATGAACTTAGTTTCTTGGAGCATACTATCTAGTGGGGTAGGTAGACAATAATCACTGAGTAGGCAGGTGTCTAATATAGTTTCAAAGTATTAGATGTTGTAAAGTATTAATGAAAACTAGAAAGCCGAGTAAAGAGACAAGAATAGTGGGTAGAGGCAGGATACACTTGAGTAGGATGGTCAAGGAAGTCCCTTTTGAGGAGTGACATTTAAGTGGAAACATGATTGACAAGAAGTGAGCTAGCAGCAAGAAGGCCAGTATGACAGAAATGAAGTGAGTGAGCAAGAGAGGAGTAGGAGATAAGGTGGAAAAGGGAGATAGAGGCCAGGCCATCATGTAAGGCCTTGTAGGTCACAGTTTAAAAATTTGGGTTTTATTTTGAGTGTGATAGGGAACTGATGGAGGATTTTAGCAGAGGAATAATGTGACCAGATTCGTGTTTTAAGATGACTCTGTAGAGAATAGACTGAGAGGGATTGGGAGTGGACATAGTGACACTTGGAGGGTAATTAGGCAAGATGATGGTGGCTTAATTTAGATTGGCTGGGGTTAGATTAAAGTGGTTGGATTTTGAAGGAGGAACTGATGTGATGGCTAATTAAATATGGTGAGTGAGGAAAAATAAAGGAATCAAGGATATCTTTGTTACTTCCTTGTGCTGATAAACCCTGTTATATTATCAATAACAGAAATATGGCTATCACGTTAATAATAGCTATCTTGGAGTAAGTGCTCACTATGTACCAGCCATTGAGTTTTGCATTTTTTTTGTGGTTTTTCATTTAGTTCTCACAACAGCCTCTTAAATATAGTTGTGCTCATTTTACGGATGAAGAAGTTAACACTTAGGTGTGATTTTCCCGGGTCCACACACCAAGGAGGTTATTCAACTACAGGTCTTTCCTGACTTTAAAGCACGTGCTCAGTTTATTTAGTAATTCAAAACTACTTGCCAAGTGTTCTTCTAGGAGTTAAATTTATGGAGGTTTACAAAGTTGAGTCACTGCTCTCATGGAGTTTAAAAATTTATATTTTGTGTGTTAAAAAAAATTTTTATGACATTGTATGCGGTTTTGTGGTCCAAGTATGTAGGAGGACAGTGCTTGCCTGAATGTTGGATTTTTGGTAGCCTTAATCTTCTGGAATGTAGCTTTGATCCTGCAAGTAAACCTGTGCTAAGTAAGGCCTTTTCATTACTCAGTAAGGCTAGGTCCATAGGCTCTTTTTCTTCTGTTGTGTTTCTTTACACACAAACTTGATTATCTCTTTTTCTCAAACCAGGTTGTCATGAGCACATGCTGAGGACTAAGGGAGTTAATAGAGGTAAATATAGTGATAGAAGTGGCACTGGCAGAGTACAAGAACTGGGAGACAAAACTCTATGTTACATGTATTATATTAATTGTTTTTGAAACTGTTCCACTAAATATTGGAGAAGGTTAAATGCCTACTCTTTTAAACCTGCAAGTTCTTTGAAGTTATGTTTTATTTAAATCTTTGGTTCTTGAATTTTACTTCATAATAGATGTATTATAAAAATATTTAAAAATATTAGTTACCTTATTAACCTCCCTCACTAAGAAGTCTTGAGTAGAATTGTTGGAAATAACAAATGATTCCAAAATCTGTATTTATGTTGTCAGTAACCAGAGGTTACTCATTATAGTAATTTATAAATGATTAAGAAAAGGTTGCTTAGTATAGTCTAATTGGAAAGCTGGGGAAGCAATAGTCTATATTAGAAAATTTTAATATATGTTACATTTTTATGGCACTAGGATTATAGCTAGACGGATCATTATAGATCATCTCATCCAACTCCATGTTTTGCAGAGAAGGTAACTTGAGGTCCAAAAAGGTAGCGATTTATTTATGGTCACGTTTGTAGTTGGTTGCAGAGCTGGGATTTAAACTCAGGTAAGGCAAATTATGTAACTTTTTTGAGGCTTATTGTTAATTGAGATTAATATCTGCCTCAGTTATGTGGATTAAATGGGCCTACCTCATGGTAGATGCCTAAAAGATGGCTGGTTTTCTTTTTCTTTACCTGTCAAGCCTGTCCTTTTTCTAGTATGTCTCATTTTATTTTCTGGAAACTTTATGCCCCTAGTCCTAGTGATAGGTGTGTTCAGAGAAGCAACAGAACAAGAAAACTGCTAGTATCACGTCCCCTGCCTGCTCATCAGGCTACAGCATTATAAGGATTTTCCCTTGAGATTTGTTAAAGAAAGAACAGAGCTGTAAGGGCTTAAGAAGACCCATGTTGCTTGCAGATTTGTCATGGGTGGGTGTTGTATGAACAATGGCAATACCTGAGAAGCTTGAAGTTAAATATATTACCTGAATTTTGATTAGATAATTTAAGAATATGCACACTAGGCCGATAAGGATATTTCTGTTTGTTTTTATCTCCACTCCCACCCCCTCATGGTAACGGTAGTTCATATTTTTCCATGAGGAACTGTCAACCTTTTATTTCCTGTTGCAAACCCATTCTGTTTTAATGACATCGACCCTATCCTTAGCTCTAGGGGAGAGCCTGATTGATTAGTTTAAGTCATTCAGTAAAGCCCAGCTATTTAGACATAATGATCTGGTCACAGTGACTCAGTAAAGGCCAGTAAGATGTAGAATCATGTTTGGGGCTTCCTTACTCCAAAGAGCTTCCCTGAGAAATGCTGTTTACCTCCTAGACTTAAATGAGGATGCATGTAGTTCTCAGAATGTTTGTAGTCACTCATGTTGTGACTTGGGGGTATGGGGCGTTGAAGCAAACACCAAGGTAGGTTGAGGAGAAAAATGTGGTCTTTAGTGACATCATTGAGACATTAGACCAAGGCTTCCTGAAGCCATTCTTCTACCTTTGGTCTTGTCAGTTGAATGAATCAGTAAATTATTTTTATTTATGTAACTGAATTGGGTATTATGTGACTTGTAACCCCAAAACTTAAATAATAGCACTAGCTTACTCCTAAACCACCTATACTTCAAATACGCAGGAAGCTAGACCAAGGAACATCAGTTCAAAGAGCATACTGCCGGGTGAATTACATTTGTCAGCAAGCATTGGTTGAGCTGCGTGTTTATTCATTTATTCAGTACATTTGACCTCCTGCCCTGTGCCAAATTCCAAGCAAGGTGAGGGAGCTGAAGATTGGTTCCTGCCCTCAAAGAACTTAATTTAGAGGAGGCAAACTCATGGATCTTTGCTGGATTTATTAACCAGGCCCAGTTGGTTATATGCATCGCCATTGCCTTCAAATCAGTTCTGGCTTACTCTTTGGTTCTGATATTATCACAATGTCATTACTATAGTGTATTTTTATACTCGAGACCTACATCAAGTCCAGATTCTTTCTGATCAAATTATGACAGTAAGCTGGCGAGTTCAGATAACTCTGTGACAGCATAGTAAAAATAAATTGGGATCCTTCCCAAGGCAAATTGTAGTTGGCTCTTTCTGATTGAGATGGAGAAGCATTTGCAAGATGGTCACTAAGTACCAGCCTCCTTTAGTCTGCTGTATTTTCTGAATGGTTGAGACTATGTCTGGAACTACTGATGCTATGGGCTCTACGACTTTCTTTAAGCCTTGAGAGTCTACTGTTAGCCAGCCATCTGCTTTTTTCACAGGCCACGCAGGGCTGTTTACAGCAAATTCATTGGTACCAACACTCCAACTTCTAGCACAGGAGTCCCCAACCCCCAGGCTGCAGACCGGTACCAGTCAGTGGCCTGTTAGGAACTGGGCTGCACAACAGGATGTGAGCGGTGGGCTAGCCAGCAGAACTTCATCTGTATTTGCAGCCACTCCCCGGCGCTAGCATCACTGCTTCAGCTCCACGTCAGATCATCAGGCATTGGATTCTCATAGGAGCACTGGTCCCTGGTGCCAGAAAGTCTATTTAGCATGTCATAAATTAACGTGGTAATCTCTTTTTGTCCGCCGGGTATTCTCTGTTACTTTAAGTTAACCATTTGTGTGGACTCGGGCAATTCTAATGGTTTCCATTTAGCATGCCCAAATAAAACTGACCCAAGGTGGACTTACATGACTTCTGTTACATTTTATTAGATTGGTGAAGCAAGCCCCAGTCATACATAATATCCATCCCAGTAATACATTTGGATAAAGGAGATGTGACCACCTCACACAAAATCTGTTCAAAATCCTCAATTTTTCTACAAACTTTTAATTCTAGCAATCCTTACATTTCTAACTGCATCCTCTTTACATTACCAGTGTAACTTCAGCAATAGGTTTTGGTTTTACAGTGCATTGGGTTCCTGTATCATGGAGTTCCAGAAAAGTTTCTTCTACCTGTGGCCATTTTACCCACATATGTGCATATAGCCTTGGGTTCCCATCTGGAGGTGAGGACAGAAGACTATGGCCTTGATTAATCTTCCTAACCATCACCCCAGGGAATTCCTGGTCATATTCCTCATCTTACTTGAGTAAATAGAATGGACTTGTTTGGGGCCTTTTAATGTTGGGGGATCAACAGGGGTTCCCATTGGTTCACTCAGTCTCTGGTAGTGCTTCATCAGCACCTTTGTTTCAGCTCCGTCAGTGTCCACTTTATTCATCCTGTTTTTCAGTAACCATCTGAAGATTTCCCCTCTGCTCAGTCTGTCAGTGGTTTTGAGCTTGAAATCTATTCT
>CM053507.1:41808006-42231396 GCA_028627145.1 Eidolon dupreanum
CAACCAGCTAGAATATCTCAAGACTCAGCACAAGTCTAACCACTCCTTCTACAAGGAAGAATGTACTTAAAGGGATATAGAATCATATAAAACTTAAAAAAAATGTGAGCTGTTTCCTTCTCTTCTCCCTCCCTCTCTCTCACTCACCCCCACCCTCTCTTTTTTTCCCCTCCCTCCCTTCCTCTCTAAAGAAAAGAAGCCATTATGTAGGTAAGTATTGATAGTGGTTTGAGGTTGCTAGAAAGGGTCACATAATTATGGATTCTCTTCCCTGATGCATACTTGTCATTCAAGGATTTCCCTCCTTTGGCCTTCAAGGGGATTTTCTTCGCTGCTTTTCAGTGATAATGCCCTATTTTCTATATTCCAAGTCTTTTTCTTGCTTGATTTCTCATGCATGTGACAAATTCCTTAAAGAGGTCAAGAAGAGTAAAATTTTTGTAACTATGAATGTCAGAAAATATATTCCTGCTCCCTTCATTGATAGTTTTATTGATTATTCTAAATTGGAGACAATTTTCCTTCAGAATTTAGAAGGCTTTTTTTCCATTCTAGCTTTCAATGTTGAGAAATTTGAAGCCATTCTGATTCCTGGTCCTTTGTATTTTTTCTCTAGAAGTGTATGTAATCTGGTTCTCCATTATTATAAAATTTAATGTGCTAGGCATTCGACGAGCTCTGTTCTGATAACCCTAGTTAATCTGATAGCTCAAGTCATTCAGTTGGGTTTTTTCCTCTATGTATTTTGGTCTTTCTCACCCATGTTAGGGGATTTCCGAAAATGTCTGGTAATCTTTGGCAGTCTGCTTATTTTTAAAAGGATAGGATTAAACAGCTGATCGGGATCTTTGCTTGGATTAGGTTTATCTTTGAGCTTCATTTTAAGGTAGGGGAACTCATGTCAGCTTCTTTGAGCCTGGTTGCTCAGCTATGGAAGAGGCTGTTGGTCTCTGCGTTCAAGCAATCAATTAACATAGTTTTCAGAATGGCATCCGTGTTCTAGTCTGTACCCTAGTCTAGAGGCCTTCTATTTTAACTTTCCAGGAATAAAAGGTATTGGGCCTTATTGGAAGTGTTTCAGAGAGCTCTTGGCTGCTAGGCTTTTGAGTTATACTTTTCTTTGAAGGAGTATAAAAAACATAAAATAATCTCACTCAATATGTAACCTGAAGTTAGAAAGCTGACCTGATGTGAAATTCTTTTAAAAGTTATACCCACTGGTGTTGCCTTTATCAACCTGTATCTTTACCCTTTCTAAACTTTTAGAACCCTTTGTTACTTCTAAGAAGTTGAAGTAGCACAAACCCGCCTTTTCCGGGTTATCCCTCCACTCCCCGCCTCCCCCCCGCTCCTCCCCCAAATCAGAGAAAATAGAATAGTGACAAATTGCTTCAGTAAATAAGCTTATCTTAAAAACAAAAATTCACCCAAGCCCAATTTAAAAATATTAAAAACATGACAGTAGCAGTACTCATACATAATTCTTACCTTTTGACCCAGTAATCCCCTGCCTAGGTTGTTAAGCAAAATACCTATATTCTTGAAGTTGTTTATTTCATGTTCTCTGTTAGGACAAATGAGGTACACCATTGTTTTGTAAAATGCGTTCTGATTTCAGAGATTTTAAAATTTGAAAAAATGTGTGACTTAAAAACAGGTAAGAATGAATCACACCCAACACAACAGAGTATTAGGCAAATAATTATCAAATATTTAAAATTAAATTGGAAACATAACGTAGCATAGGATTTGGCTCAGGAATGTGATGGTGCATACATATGGACTAGGATTAAGGCAACAACTAACTCCAGAGACACCATGATCAAATAACTCAGCTAGCAGCACTGCCCCCTTGATGTAAATTTGGAGAATCCCCTTCCTCCAAGCCGACAGTGTCTGTTGTGTTCCAGGTACATGGCTTAGTCAATGAAGCATGGGCTATGGGCTAAATTTCTACCCTGTCTCATTTCCTATGTTGGATGTCCTATTGTAAGGCAAAAACTATAACAATGTCATTTCTAATATTACAGTACTAAGTGCCTTACAGATATTAATTGAACAATTTTTATAAGTCAGTGAAGTATTATCGCTTTTTTTTACAGTTAATTCTTTAGTCCAGACATCTTCTTAACTCCTCCATAATTATATATCTATTATCTATGTATTTTATTTGCAATATAGTAGCTGAGGCAGTCATTTTAAGACCTAAGACATACTTGTCTCTTCTGCTCAAAACCTTTCCAAGGCTTCGGCTTCTCATTTCATGCAGTAAGAGGCAAAGTCCTTACAGTGAGTGACCTACAAGGTAATATGTTATTTGCATTGTCCCTCCTCTCCCCAACTGTACTCTCACTTCACTGAACTTTACGATCTCTTTGCTATTCCTTGTACACAGGACACTCCTTTGTTAGGGTTTTTGCTGGCTCTTTTCCCAGCTATTTGCAAGTCAAAATCCTTGGCTTCCAAGTGTTGGCTCAACCCAAGCATCTAGAACAGTTCCTGGTGCATAGTAGGTACTCAGTAATGTCAGTTTCATGAGTGACTGAGTGAGAAGATTGTCGTGGGGGAAGTTAAGCAGTTATGCAGAAGGCCAACAGCTAATAAAAGGTGGGGGTAGATTTTGAACTGATATCCATGAATTGTTCTAATATTAGAAGATGATATAAAAAAATGTGTTAGGATGATTAAGGTTACGGGTAACCTTTTTGCTTTATCCTTCTCCCCAAATTTAATTATTATGTAATATTTTAAATAAAAGCATAATTTTTAAAAAGTTAGCAGAGTGGAAGGAAAGAGCCAGCTATGAGGAAGCTAGAGCAAGCAGCCACAAGGTTGAAATCTGGTACTTCATCTGAGCATTAGCTTGTCGCACAAATGCACTGATCTTATCTACCTTAAGAACAGTGGTGTGATAAAACCTTGGTAAAACTTGTGAGTGCTTTTCACCTTAGATGTTCTGTCAGTAATCTCAGTTCTCTATCTTTTTATGTAACCTTGGACAATTTCATTTAACCTTTTTGCTCCTTTGTTTCCTAATCTCCAAAATCAGAATAATAGTCTTTCTCATAGAGATGTTGGGAAGATTAAATGAGATACTGTATGTAAAGAACTGAAATATTATGTACATTCTAAAATGTGAAGGACTCAATATCATTATTGTTGCTGCTTGGTACAGAATTTTAAGAAATTTATTTTTTGGTGGACATACCTCGTTGTCTAGTGAGTTTTGGCAGGTGTCAAAATAGAGAGCAAACCGCTATTGTTATTGTTTAGATAGCCAGACAGTCTTTGTTAAATATTCGTGTTTTTTAATGGATGCTTCTTATAATTTTATATTACATCTTAAAAGTAGCCATTTTCTTAATTTACATAAATTTTAATATTTAACATATTGTGGCTGTTACACCTACCATTCCGTTAGTTTTGAAGTCTTGGTTGAATAATTCCTGTGGGTCAGGTGTCATGCTGAGTTCTGGGAGAACAAGGGAGAACAAAGAAGGCATGTAGACTATCTTCAAGGAGGAGGCAAGGAGGCAGACATGTACATAAATGATTACAGTACAAGTGCTGTTAATATATATGAATAATATAAATATGAAAAAGAGGAAGGAGTAATAAATTATGAATAGGGAGCAAAGAAGGGAGGCTTTATGAGGGAGAATTTCAGGTGCTTTAACTGAAAAACATCACAGAGGACCTAAAGCCTCACTAGAAGCATACAAATTCTACTGAGGGCCTGCCCTCAAATAAAGACTTCCTTCCACAAACCCACTTTGTACCTTTTAAGGTTTTTGTACTGTACAAAGACTGGCTCTCTCAAACCATTTAGAAGAGCAAGGAAAAAAAGTTGTAAGGCAGATGCGTACTACAATCTTTGTTGTGTATACTTTGGAGAAGGATTTAAATTGGGGAAGGAATCTGCATTAAGTTCATTGAAATAGAGTTAACACCACACTCTCATCTGGAAACGGAAGCCCCATAGTAACAAAGATCATTATAAGAAGCAGTAAATGAGAAAAGTAGAGGAAGGGCTATTTAGAGAGAGGTAAAAGAAGTCAACATAGGACACAAATAATTTGGTAAATGAGGCAGTATAATGTGAGAACCATGGGTAGATAAGTTCCATGCCTTAAAAATTTCATATTAAGTTAGTGAACCATGTAACTAAGAGAATGGTATCAGGTTACTGTCTTTGTCATTAGAGATCTTCACAGTAAATTTGAATGATAAAGTCACAAAATAACTAATGGTACCTCAGAAAAGAATGAAAACTTAATATGCAGAGTTTTTTGAGTCCACATAGCAATGAAATACATGAAACTGGAAGAATTACATGAAGTAGGGGAAATGACTATTTTTAAATGTAATGTAAGGTGGAATTAGCACACACCGAGAGTTCATTGGTAGAACTAATAAAGACACTTTAAGACTAGATGGATCCTTAAAAAAAGTGATCATTCAAGCGCAGGAAGATGTATTTTGTGTAGATAAATGCCTTTGGAAATCTATGCAAACTCTCCTAGGGATTCTGGGCTTTAGAATTATATACAGTAGCTTTCAAACTTAGTGATGATCTCCATACTAGGAAATACATTTTATTTTGCGGGTGTATCTGAATCAGAGATTTCTTAAAATAGTACTTACCTGTACTATGTGAGATACACTCTGTTGTTATTTTTAAGAAAGCTGGCCGTGGTTCACTAAAATGGTTTTCTGACCAGTAATGAAATGGGTCATACCCCATAGTTTGAAATAGCACTGAGTTACACTCTAGGAAAAAAGACTTGAGTTTTTTAAGTCTTCCGTGAAAAAACTGTCCATTATAAAGAAGAAGGTACCTACTCTGTCTTTGTTTGAAACCCTTTTGGGCACTGTTTTAGTTATACCACAAAAAGGTCCCAAAGAAGGCAACTGAAATGGATCTCAAGAGAGAGTCTATCAGATTGTTCAGGGGCTTGGCCTCTGGCTCTTTAGTCCCCTGCTGCATAATTCAGGGCTGTGTGTCTTTCTACTATAGTTATTTGTTTTCTTCTAAACTCAGTACTATTTAAAATTTATAAAAGCATCTTTTAACTTAGATATAGAAACTTGGATAGATCTCGAAATTTCTAAAAAGGAATATTCATGTAGAGAATAAATGAGGTTATTTTCATTTATGAACTAGGATAGTAAAGATGGACATTTTGGTATAGAAAAATAAAGTTTTGGAAAGAGTTTAGAGTATGTGACTAAAGTGAACAACATGCCTTCCAACTCCAGTATGGCAGAATGAAGCATGAAGCCAATAAAAGACAAACTTTTTGATGAAACTATGGAACCTACGGAACCTCCCTCAGAAATAATGTTGGCTAGATGTAATAAATTCAGAGAAATTTAGATGAACTCATGATTTACAAATATAGAGTGGGTGACTACAAAAAGCTGAGAAAGCTAGCAGTTAATGAGTCAGATGTCCATACCCTAGTGTCTTTCAGAGACTGACTTTGTGGTTAGGCCACAAAGAATTGTGGCAATTCTTTAGTGTAGCCAAAGTAAGGAAAGCAGAGTAGGGTAGGATCTAAACTTTTTGATTTCTGAGGTGTTCTTTGATGCTAGGGTTGGGGTGGGTAGAGGAAGGTGTCTGGAGTGTAGAAGGAAGCAGCTTGGAACCAGTTTAACCTGAATTCTAGAATAGGCTAGAATAATTCATATGAAATAAATCGTAGGCTTCCTAAATAATTTATAGAATGTAGCTATCACAATAAATGAAATTATGAAATGAGTATGCCATGTCTGTTCTTCTAAAAGGTAAATGTTTAGTCGTAGAATACAAATTCTCAGGCTATTTCACCAAATTAAGTGTTTAAGATTAGGGAATTTTATAATAATAAAGCCACTATTTTGTATATGTGAAGAGAGTTATCTAAAACAGGATTTTTTTTTTTATCATTGCACTTTTACAGTTGGATTCCATATAAACTTTTTGTTAGCAAAGTTATCTTCAAATGGCATATTTAACAATCCTCTTTTGAAAATACTTTTATGTAAGGTTTGAATACCAAGAAGTATGAACATTTCACGGACACTTTAAATTTATTTTTTTTCTTAATGTTTGGTTTACTTTTGACACTATACAACATGTAAAGTCCTTTAAAGTATTTTAAAATTTATTGGTGACAGATGACATTGGCCCCATTCTTACATTATGGAAAATAATTTACAGTTTAAGCAGTGATGCCCAGTAGTTTTTCTGCTTAAATATGAAAGTTTAAAATACTCCCTATTTAAAGCTTACAAGTTTCTTTTTAAAAAAGTTTGCTCAGGGAAAACAAAGTAGGATTTTTCATAACTTTAGATAATTTTTCTAGACAAAAATGTCTAGATATATACTCTTTAAATTAAACCTTTAGCTTGTTTTTGTAAACCAGTCTTGCTTTAAATTGTTCTAGTTTAATTCCACAGCTTTGGCTCTGAAGTACTTCACAGTTTATTGATATTAACAAACAATGGTGCAGTAAAAATATTCCTGTGTATTTTTGTAGTGCTGTTTTTTTTTTTTTTTAATCCCCTTGAAGGCTAGTTCGTCAAATGGTATGTGAATTTAAGTCTTTAAATAGTTAATAGACATTATTAAATTGTTAGACTGTTGTGGTTTATACTTCTACCAGCAAGTATAATGAGAGGTAGAGTTCCTCAAGTGCTTGTGTTGGGTGTTTTCAGTCTTTTACTTTTTCTAAATTTGATATTAAAAATAGTGTTTTATTTTTAAAGTTTGCATCTCAAATGTATATACACACGTTTGTGGACTTTGTGTTTCTCTTCTGTGAATTTAATTCCCTGTTTTTTTCCTGTGGCATTTCTCATCTTATTAATTTTCAGGAGTTCTTTGTATATTAGGAATAGCAATCCTTAAAAGGGAGATATGTATGTCTTTTTTTAAAAATGATTAATTTCTTCCAACATAGTGAATTTCTCCATTCATAAGATAATTAATTTCTTTCGAAACTTTCCTTTGGAACTTTGAAAGATCTTTCACATTCAGAAGCTGATTTCTACTTTGGACTGTCTAGTTGTAGTATGTCTCTAGGTGCGTATATATTTTTTGACTTGGAGTATTTAGTCAACAGATTAGAGGGAGAGATTACAATACTAGAATTAGATTTACATTTATGTTACATCTCCATTTACTTTTTTTTGTTTTTACATTTACATTTAAGAATAATTTAAATGGGGCTTCTTAATGTCTCCATTTAAGATCGAAGTATTTTGCTGCTGTATGGTTTTTAGAAGATAGGTCTTTCTTGTTTTCTGATATGTACCCTTGATTAAAGAATACCCTAGCATAGAGCTTCATACGTGATAGACAGGTTAGAAGTGTACTTGTCAGCCCCGGGGCAACTGGTAGGGTCCTTGGCCTTCCTGGGCTTGTCTGCTTACCTCAGCATGCCTTACAAATATCATTTTGTTTGAAATGAAAAAGATTGGAAAGCACTGACTTAGCATATTGCTTAGCCTGTAAGTGGTCTCAATGTAGCATAGAGAAAAATTATGAATGATAAATAATCTAAAACTTGAGAATTAACGTAGGTTTGCTTTTGTCGCTTTTTAACAGCTATTGTAGTATGTTCTCTACTAAGCACCAACACTTATTTTTTAAGTGCCTATAACACTTAGAATTTATTATAAAATAACTACGTTTTTGGATTTAAGCCACATTAAAGTTTTGTGAGGGGTTCTTTAGCCAATAGGTTATATAATATAGTCTTCCCTCACAGTTAAATAAAGAATTTATTATATTGCAGTTTGTCTTTTACTGAATGGCAGATATTTTTTAAAGGTGTGCTACCAAACGGAGATTTAATTCACATTTACTAGGTCTTTTCTGTTATAAAAATTATAGTTTTGCACATTATTCTGGTTGCTAACTTAATTCATTTAATAAATATTTATGTGTTTTCATGTTCCAGGTACTGTATTTAGGACCAAGAATACAGCAGTGAACAAGATTGGCAGATCTTTGCCCTCATGAAACTGAAGGAGGGGTGGGGTTCTGACCATAACCTGTAAACAGTTTAACATAGTATAGTAAGAAGTGCCATAAAGAAAATAAGGCAGAATTAATTATTTGATAGGGCTAGGGGAGCTAGGAAAGCGTCTCTAAAGAGATCTTTTAGGTGAAGACCTTAAGGATGGGAAAAGGCCAACTTGCATGTTTCTGGAGGTTTCAACCTTCTAGGTGAAGGGAATAAGAAGTTCAAAAGTCCCAAAGTATGAAACTTGGCATGTTCAAAAAGGAGTTTAACTTTTATTCTGAGTCTTAAAAGGGAAGGACACGATGAGTTGCATTTTTTAAATTGCTCTGGTTGCTTTATATCTGTAGATCGATCATAAGAGCCACATCTTTTCAGGCTAGTGAGATGCTCGGATGAATTTTCTCTCTCATCTTTTTATCTCTCATCTGGTTGTAAACTTCTTCATCTCTTCCCCTTTAGTTGGTAAAAAAGATCTAGGGAAAATAGGAGATGTAGGTGCCCCTAAAAAGTGACCTCATGGTAACTGAGGGATAGAGTTAGGAGTGTGTCGGGGCTCAGGTTTAAGCGCCAGGGGTGGAGGCAGTGTGTCATGGCCCTTCCACTTTGAAGGCTATGGGATCTTGTCCCACCCCTCTCCTTTACGGAAATAAAATAGGCTTATAGAAGTTTATAGTGTAATAGTAAAATATAAAAAGCAAGGAGTAAGAAGGTAATGTATAAAAAGTAAAGATTTCTCATAATTCTGCTAAAATAATCAGTTGATACTTGTTTATTAGTCCAGATTTTCTCACCTGTGATTCTAGATCTTCTTCCTTCTTTCTAGATTAGTATTAAAAAAGTTCAAGCTATACTTTTCATTTTTGTCTTGGATAGCTTTTTCCCCACTCGTGCACACAAAGATCTACTTCATTTATCACATGGCTATTAACACAATTATCTATTGTTAGGTAATTTGGTCTTTTTTCAGTTTTTCAAGGGTATGAACAATAATGAAAATGCTTGTACAAATATCTTTATACACTTATACTTCTGTAGGATACATTCCTATAGAAGAAATGAATTACTAGATCAATCTTTAAGAACATTTAAAATTTTTAAGTTATTACCATAGTCTCCAAAATTGTGCTAAGACTGTTTGAGAGTAAAGCCATGTTGTGATCTTGAGTAACTCTGTAAAGCTCTTTGGTTTTCTCAGCTGTCACCTAAGAATAGTTAGTATCTATCACTCCTTTATTCAGACATGTGATGTGAAAAAGAGCTTAGCGCATAGTGGGTATTCAGACAGAAACTTTTGGTTGAAAACAAGAATTTTGAATTAAATGGTCTTTAATTCTAGGCCATTCAGCTCTGACTAAATGTATTATATATGAGAAGATAGGATTCTGGAGTCAAAGCTGCCTGTTTTGAATTCCAGCTCTGCCACTTAAAGTAGCTATAACATGGGGATGTAATTCCTGTCTAGAGTATCACTCTAAGGATTAGGTTGGATAATATGAGTGGAACATATGCAGTATTACTGCCTCATAATAGTAGTACCTAGTAAATGATAGGTATTGTTAATAAGACAAAAGTTTCTGAAGGAGGAAGGCTTGAAAAGGATGGGATTCCTTGTCAACTTCACCGTTTCTAAAGGAAGAAACAAACCTCTTGACTTCTGCATAGTTGCTGATCTGCAGTCAATGCCAGGGCACATTTTATATGTCCTCACTGCAGAGTATCTGACTTACTGTCATTGTATGACTATCTGTGGACTTCTATTGTAGTTTTCTTTTTGCCTAATTAAAACGTTTGGTTATTTTTGGTTAGATAATTGTCTCTGCTTGCTTCTGTTTATAAGCTTTGTTTCTTACCAAAACTGAACTCTGGTGGAAAGTTCGTGAGCTTTAAATTTAAACAGATACAGAATCTGGTTATTTTACCTATTACCTTGGTATACTTGGGCAAGTAACATGATTTTTCTTGCCTTATTTGTTTAAAAAATAAAGGATGCATGGAGGAAGGGATTTAAAATCTTTTGGATTCTTAAACAAATTAAATGAGATAATTTATAAAATGTCTAATACATTCTAGAAGCACTAATTTCCTTCCTTGAAAACAAAATTGTGGCTTACACTTTTTAAAATTTCTCATAGTGCTAATATGTTACTCATACTCAAGGGTAGTTGCTCATACTTATTATACAATAACCAAAGAAGAAAAATTTAATTGAAAAAGTATTAAAATAAAAGGAGACCTGGCTCATGTTTCAGGTTGGCTTTTAACTTGTGGTATAACCAACCCTTGATAAGTCTTTTGATCTTTAGTCCCCACTTTGCTAATTTTTGCGTTGTCTATGAAATATTTTATGGAAATATACTCATATAGAAGTTATCCAATTAAATTATTTAAGCACAAGATATCACTTATAAGAAAGCCCACATCTCACTATTTTCACAATTTATATGTTGTGTTGTTGCACTAATTGCTTTTGTTTTAGAATTACAATTATTTGTCTTTTTTAACAGATTTTTAAGTACTGTGTAAGCTGCATCAATGGAGCACATACAGGGGGCCTGGAAGACGATCAGCAATGGTTTTGGATTCAAAGACGCAGTGTTTGATGGCCCCAGCTGCATTTCCCCCACAATAGTTCAGCAGTTTGGCTATCAGCGTCGGGCATCAGATGATGGCAAACTTACGGACTCTTCTAAGACAAGCAATACTATCCGTGTTTTCTTGCCAAACAAGCAAAGAACGGTGGTATGTGAACATTCCTTTCAGAAAATTTAGCCATTCATCCCCCTATAGAAATCATTACGGATCATATTACCTACGTTATAAACAGGCAATATCTTCACTGTCACTTAGGGTCTTTAATAATTGGCTTTCCAGTCGCCGATTTTATTGCTTTATATTGCTATTTTCCTTCCAGATCCCCTATTTTTTCCCACCTCCGGCCTTCCTTCTGTTATGATGCTTTCCTGGAATGGAATATCTTCTACCACTTCATTCAAACAAATAGTACATTTTTATGGGGGTATATTTCAAAGAGCTTTTTTTTGAAAAGCTCCCTTAGACCTTGTTAATAATTAAAATTATTTTCTTCTAAATATTAAAGCAAAATGTTCACTTAATATTTTTACAGCTATTAAAATCAAGTATTTAGAAGAAAATAAAGTTACCTAAAAAAAAATTGTTAAATTCGATAGGCCCAGAGCAAAACTGGAGATAGCTTAGAAATCATAGGTTCTTCTTTTCCAGAGCACTGGCACTAGCCAGTTACTTCTGCAGAGCTTATTTTTGTAGTACCAGTGACAGATTTATATTGACATCATGGTAGGACACTGCCACTGTTTTTTCTGATACAATCTCCCAATTTTTCTAAGAAATTACTGCTCAGAAAAGTTTCTTATTCTGGGAAAAAACCCCACCTGGTTGAAACAAAAAAGTGAAGTTATGCTAATTTTATTTGGGTAGACATTTGAGAAAAACTTAGTTCAAAACTTCTCTGCCTCCTCCTTTCCTATCTTCATTTTTTGTGTAAAATCAGTATAGTGTGTTTATTCTTTGTAACTAGGTGAGGCAAGATTCAGAGATTGGGAAGCCCATTCCCAGGTTTTCTCAGTTTGTTTCTAACAGTTTCATTCTCCCCAGTTTACTAATAAATTCCTTTATACTTCTTTTGTGAATGTGATGGGAAGCTGAAGACCACCTGGTGCTGTTCTGGGTGTTATTTTGGCTATCTTTTCCATCCCCATCTACTATCAGTTTGCCTGGGAGATTAGTAAACCTGATTTGGCATAATGATTAAGTGTACAGACCTTTAAGACAACCAGGCCCAAATTTAAAGCCCTGTATTTCCTTTTATTAGCTGTGTCATCTAGACAGGTTACATAATATTTTGAGTCTCATTTTCCTGACCTTTATGAAATGAGGCTCATGCTGATTTTATTGACTAATTCATAAGTAAAATGGTAGCTATGATTATTTCTGAGTTTTTTCTATGTCTGTGTAGTTCTTGAGAGCCTTCATTTGAGCACAGTTGATAGTTGGGAACCAGGGATTTGGAAACTTGATTTCTTCTATAGTTCATAAAAAGATTCTAGCTGAGAAATTTAGTTTCTCCTATTTCTTTAACCAGAGATGACCATCTATCTCTGGAAGAACCAGTTTTTTTTTAACAGGCACCCAGCGTCAGGGGAGCATTGAAGGAGAAAGGAATCACTTGACTGACAGTACTACCAGTCAGCTGTTTCTGGTCATCCCTAGGTTGTTTCACTGCTTAAACTCAAAATAACTCTCATCATTACTTAGTGGACTTCAGAAATTAGTCAGATTTAACTGATTTCAACATGTCTCCATGGAGAGTTGTAGAGAGGAGAATGACTATCTGATTTAAATTAATTTTAGAAGTAATAATTGGTAGTTGCTTATTCTTTGAATTTTTCTTGTCATTTGTTTCATAAACATATGTCTCTGACTGTTGCTGCTGCCACTCCTCTCCTCCTCCCTTCCCTTCTCTGTTATGATAATGATGATCATGATGATGATGAGTGATTGGACCATAGCTGAGGACCATTAGAACCACCTGAGAAGCAGGTTAAAATACAGATTCCTAGTCTTCATTCAAAATTAACTGAATCAGAATCCTTGGGTGTGTTAGAGGGGAGAGGTTGGGAGTCTGTATTTCACAAGCCCCTTGGATGATTCCAGTGGCAACCACATTTGAGAACCCTGCTAGATTAGAGGACAAAGAACCGTCTAGCTCTTGGAGTCTATTACTTTTAATGAATACTAATGATATAACACAGATAATCACTTTGCAGTTTTCAAAGCACTACTCCACACTATTTGATGCAGGTCATGATACTGTTAGTGTGTGCTTATTACTCTTTGTTTTTTTTTTTTAGGCGAGGGAACCCTTGGTTGACCTCACAGATTGCAGGAACCTTGTCAGCTTACAATCCCTTATTTTTTAATTTTTTAAATTTTTTACACCTACAGCACCTGGTCTTCCTAGGTGGTCTCCCATCCAAGTACTAACCAGGCCCGACCCTGCTTAGCTTCCGAGATCAGACAGGATTGGGTTTGTTCAGGATAGCCTGGCGGTATACATTGTCTTCATTCTTAAAGTCTTATCTTTATAGTTCAGTTCAGATCATTATATTTCACTTTACATAATAGTTTTGTTTCTGAAAAGCTGAAAGTTAGTGGTATCTTTCTAAGAGTATCCCTGCTTCGAGAAACTTTAAAATAAATTTGTTATGGAACATTTTAAATGAATGTTTTAAAATATTTTAAACCTTTAAAATACAGACATCCACGCACCTGCCTTTGGGAAGGGGCTGGGTTGGCCACTGTCAGCTGTTACACTTTCACCCAACAGGAGAAGTCAACTATAGGCAGTTTGCATTCACTGCAGATTTACATTCTGCTCTCCTTACTGGCCATACTAACTTCTAGTTGCCCTACTTTTGACTAACTTTATTGACTTTAAAAACAAAATGTATAGGGCTTTTATCAAAACTCTTAAGATCTTAGTTGAAAGTTTTATATGGCTGCAGTTATTAGCACCCTGGGCACTCACACTTTCTACTAGGCCTCTGAGTACCTGCCTATCTCTTGAGGATTGGGCACAGGAGAATGTAGAGGATCTTACTTTGCTAAAGCTTGGAATGCTACACACATTTATTTAAACTAGCATTGGTGTTTATCCTTATATTAGGGCAGAAGCTCTATTTCCTCTACTTCCTGCTTGCTTTCACTAGTGTGAAGTGCATATGAGATGGAATTTTTGTTAGGAAGATCAATTGTCAAACAAAGGTCAAAATAGAACTTTTTGATTAGCAAAACTCATGTTCGTTTATAGAGCATTCCGCTTATTTTTCTTTTTGGTGGACGTTCATGCTTGTACGTACATTTCAGTAAGCCTAACGAATTAGAAAGGTGTAAAGGGAAAGTTGATTATTTTCTCTCTCCAAGCCACTCTCCTGATATTAATAGCTAGGTGTCTATCTTTCTCTCTCTCCCCCCGCCCCGTTCCCTCCTTCCTTCCTTCTCTTTCTCTCATGTTCCCCACCCTTTAAATAATCTTAATCTTCGTATTATTTTGAAAAATATTTTCCCCCAATTAACATACAGACATCTCTCCCTCAAGGTCGTTATGAGTACTGGCATAATGTGACACATACAGATGTTTCATACTTCATTCAAGCATGCACCTATTGCTGGACATTCTGGGTGTATGTGTGTATCATTATAAGCAACACTGTCATAAACACTGTCATAAATCTATTTCTACATACATCCTTACAGATTGGTGTACTTATTTGTGTTCACCTTTCCAAGGGGTGTGCAGCCTGTGTTGGTCTTGAAGATAGTCCTTTGTTTATAGGTCAATGTACGAAATGGAATGAGCTTGCATGACTGCCTTATGAAAGCACTCAAGGTGAGGGGCCTGCAACCGGAGTGCTGTGCAGTGTTCAGACTTCTCCACGAACACAAAGGGTAAGAAATCAAAAGTTAGTCACTTCCTCCTTTATACTAGTAGGGATTGCCTAGCTTCAAATGATGACTTTCTATTTTTTAAAAAATTTACTAGCTTCCTATAAAATATTGTATATTTGTATATCATTGTTTATAAAGAGACAGTTCAGAAAAATAAAATATTAAGAGCTTGAAATTATTGCTTGAAAACATTGCATTGAAAAATAAAATATATGTTAGGTGTTGATGGTGTTTCCATAGATGGAAACAGTGATGTCTGATAGTAGATTTTGACGTTTGCTATAGCGCAGTGCACAGAGTGGGTTCTCAGAAAGTGTTTGCATTATTGTTTATAGTTAAAGAATGCTATTCTCAAGAGATTGACTCTTGCAAATCACCTATTCATTTTTATTCAGTTAATGTTTACTGAACTGCTATAGTTTGACAGACATGGGGCTAAAAGATGGAGGAGAATTTCTGCTTCAAGGAGGATCTATAGTTCATAGTATTTCTATAATGGCAGTGGAAAGATAGAGGCAGCCCCTCAAAGGCTAGAAGTAATACCCCAAAGTAGCAGAACCATCCGTAATTATCCATTATCAGTTATCTCCCCTGAAATGTGGGGAAATAACCTTGAGTTTACCTTCTTGGAAAGTGCTCGTTCTGTTACTGAGCTTCAGCTTCTATTATGTTTCAAAGAGTTCTCCAGTCAGATAATATAGCCCAGGGAATGAGTCTACTCAGTGAGCATAAATTACTTCGTTTATGCTTTTCCTCTCATCTTAGGAGGCATTTTGTTGAAGTGGTAATCTTTGAAGCATATGTCAGCTTTATTTGGGTATAGCCCCAGGTTGGTTGGGCCCCAAGCCAATTTTTAGTGTTCCTTAAAGGACTAGAAATCTCAGCTCTGTGAGGACACAGTGAGAAGGCAGCCACCTTCAAGTCAGGAAGAGGGCTCTTACCAGAACCCTAATCATGCTGGCACCCTAATCTTAGAATTTCAGCCTCCACAACTGTGATAAATCTGTTTAAGAAAAAAGATGGGAGAGATTCAGAGACAGTCGAGGGCTTGGTTCACTCTTATTCAAGGCTGCATTGTTTTGGGGCTACCCTAGGTTCTTTCTTGGACCGCCCCTGATGACTGATTGGAAAACAAGGCTGCCCTTCTTTCTTCATTAGGGCAAAACAGGACTTTGGAGAGAGAGCAGTTTCCCAGACCTTGTAAAGGGAATTATATTAAAGGATGGATTATTTACTGTTGGATAGCCAGAAAAATGGCTGGAATAGTCTTCTGGTAGGCAGAGGGTGGGGTGTTTGAATGGAACTCTAGTTGTGGTGTTCTCTCCTTGCCTGAGAATATTCATCATATGCAGGAGATGGGCCTGATTAGGTAGACAAGATATGAAAAAGGAACTGGGCATTCATTTTTCTGTCTTGTTTACTCTAGGCACAGAAAGAATGGTCTCAGAGTAAATATTAAGACAGTCAAGCCTCCTGTCATATTTTAGGCCCTACAAACAACTCTACAGATTTGAGCCTATGAATAGAAAATTGCTTTTCATTTGTGATTCCTTTCAATTTATGTATCTTCTCGATTGAAGTAGGTTAGCGATTAAATTTTTCTACTACAGCAATATTTATAACCCATTTTATAGAATTTTAGACTTTTATAGGATTTTAGTGTCATAAAGTTCAATTTATTGCATATTTATCATGAGATTGTTACATTTCATTGTTTAAAGAAAACTTTATTCTAAGAGTATTAGCTTTAGAGTCCAACTGACTTGGATTAAAGCATAGGCCCTTACACTCATCATGTGGCTTTGAGCAACATAATCTTCTTCAGGCCCAATTCTCTCATTTTTAAAGTGGGGGGATTATAGTGCCTCCCTCATAGTTTTGTTGTATGAATTCAATAAGTTAGTGTTGTATAGGATTAAGTTAAGTTTTATGTTTATATAGCATGAGATAAACAGTAGCCTTTGTTATTGGTGTTAAACTTTTACCTTGTTTAAACATTTCCCTTTTGTATTATGTTTTCTTAAATTCCCTTTAGTAAAAAAGCACGTTTAGATTGGAATACTGATGCTGCCTCGTTGATTGGAGAAGAACTTCAGGTAGATTTCCTGGATCATGTTCCCCTCACAACACACAACTTTGTAAGTTGCAGATCCCTTCTCTCTTTGTGGCATGTTGGGTGCTTTGGCTGGCAGGAATTTCTCAGAGATAATAAGCATATATGTTGTATTATTTAAAGCTGTGTAGTACTGTTTTACAGTAAGGCAAATTTAGCTTCATTAGTTACAGGTATACTTTAATTTCTAGGTGTGAATTTTACAAATGTTGGAAGTATGATTCCTTGTTCTATGAAACCTCTTGGGTTTCATAGAAGGAAATTATTTTATCTTTTGTCATCTTTCATTTGTTCAGCACAGTTTACACCTGTGTTCTTGTTCTAGGCTCGGAAGACCTTCCTGAAGCTTGCTTTCTGTGACATGTGTCAGAAGTTCCTGCTAAATGGATTTCGATGTCAGACTTGTGGCTACAAATTTCATGAGCACTGTAGCACCAAAGTACCTACTATGTGTGTGGACTGGAGTAATGTCAGACAACTCTTGTAAGGCATTCTTTTTTCGAAGAATAGAAGGTGTTAGGGAAGTAGAAATTCTTTTGAGGATGCTTATATATTTGACTGACAAGTTGGGCTTTTGGACTTAGTAAATGATTTGTCATGATCTGGAAACCATCTACTTTAGAAACATGTCATTTCTGAAACCAGTGAGTTTTAGTGTGGTATAACTCTCTAAAATGAGCAGGTAGGACCATTATCTGTCATATAGAGATGGTCATACTGTGATTCAGTAAGATGAGAACAAAGGGATACGAAAACCTGAAAGACTTAATGGCATTTCTCTCTTGACAGTGTCACTGACTAGTTTTCTAGTAGATAACTGTCTTCACTTCAAACTGAAGAAACATTAATTTTAAAATGATTTGAATATAAAACCTTAAAAGACATTTGTATCCCTCAGGAGAGAATCAGTTTATCAAAATATATTTCATATAGACAAAATATGTTTTAGTAAGGTTTAAATTAAAAGTACATATTCCAGAGTGACTTTTAAAAACTGTTAATAGGGATATGAAAAGTCAGTCGAAGTTCTATCCTTTTTTGAGGGATAAACTAAGGGAAGGTTATCATTAAACCACAGTGAAAACATCTTTTTTGCTTCGTGGTAGTGACATGTTGCTTTTGCAAAGAGACCTTGGAGTCCAGCAGACATGGGTCAAAATCTTCAGTGTTGTCTTTAACTAACTGTAACCACCTCTGAGCCTCAGTTTTACTCATCTGAAAAAAGAGGGTTATCCTTGCAGTCTTCTTGTGAGGATTACTTGGGATAATGTGAACTTGCTGAGCACAAGTGTTCTTCTGATGGAAAGAAGATGCCTCGTTAATGTCAATATCTCTTCCTTTTATTTATGACTTTTGGTGCTGAATGTGACTTATTCATATTTCAGTCCTTTCATGTATGTGTTTCCAAGACAGAATGTTTTCAAAAAAGCTCTACATGATTTATACATATAGTGTCTATTGTAGCTTTAAATAATGTTTTGACATAGCTGTACATTGGACCAGTATTTCCTAAAAACACATAGAGCCTCTATGTTTATTGGTAGGTCAATATTGTTCACATTTTGTAGCCATTCAAATTCAGTTATTTATGTTGGTGGTCCCTTAACTCTGGGTAGCCTAAAAGAAATGATTGAGGAAAATGTGACTAGGAAAGTTTATACTGAGGATCTGTTTGCAAGGCAAGGCAGCCTGACTTTGTAAAATTACTGCAAGTCTGTAAACTAGTCTTTCTCTGATTTTATTTAGATTGTTTCCAAATTCCACCATTGGTGACAGTGGGGTCCCAGCACTGCCTTCTTTGACAATGCGCCGGATGCGAGAGTCTGTTTCTCGGATTCCTGTTAGGTAAAAAATACAAAAAACAAAAAACAATAAAAACTTTTTTTAACTTACAGCTTTTCTTTTGGAAGGTTAAATTGGGGTGGGTTGGATTGAAACATGAATACAAAAGACGAATTCCTTTGCATTCTCTCTGTAAACCCCTTGCTGCTTGTGGGGAACTTAATTGGTATCAGAGCAAAATGTAGAACTTTCTCTTTGTGGTCCTGTAGTTCTTATATTCTGGAAAATGACTCTAGCTATAGGTTTCTTCTTTTATCATAGTGTGTGCCCTTTAATATCTCTTCACATTTGAAAGACGTGGAGATTTTGCCTTCTTCAGTATGTAAGTGAGATGATCTTTAGGGAAAGGGTCCCAAAACTATATGCAGTGATGCAATAAAAATGAAATCCTCGACTTTGAAATGCTTGTTATGACCTTGCATTGCTAAAACCATGACATTTAATAGACTGCTATCTTAAAAAAGAATCTAATTAGATTTTTAATATAAATATCCTTTTTAATCTTTATGTGGGTTTGACTGTACCTTGTCTTTACTCTTGTTTTCCAGCTTTAAGATGAGTGTTTTTTGAGTTCACATGTCTTGCTCAGTGTTACATGTGAATTTGGAACCTAAAATAAAATCTACATCTTTGTCCAAAATTTGACTTTAATGTATATATAATCCTATAATATTTAGTGGCTTTTGTAAAACTACCATGGAATCGTTAAAGGCAGCATATATTAGAACAAGGAATTTGTATTGAAGTTATATCTGATTATATATGATTTTTATTTTTATTGATCATTTGAAAAGCAAATCTGACCAATAAACTATACTTGCTTCTTGAGGATTTCACAGAAGAAATCAGGCTTCTGAGGGCATAAATATTGAATTACCTGGGATGACAATTTTTCAAGGCAATAGAACAATTTAATTTCTCTTAGAAAAACTAGCCTTTTATCACTTAATTCATGCATGGTGTTACTTAAATCTGAGCAAAACATCCTTAGAGCAAATAATGAAAGTGTTATACTTTATCTGTGTTCCCACTTCGTTGGTGGGGGAGTGTCATTGGCTGAAAGAGGCCTGTGATTAATTTCACAGGTATTATAACCTAAAAACTGAATTCCCAGTATTAGACTTTAGGAGCTGGTTATGGGGGGTGGAGGGGAGGATGCACAGTGGATAAAATGTTGGCCTTTTTTCAGACATGCTCAGCATCTCTAACCATCTGTTGAATAATCTTCCTTAAAGCTCTCTAATTTAGTCCCTAAACTGGGCAAGTTCCAGCTAGCTTAGTAGATTAGCAGATGCTTATTTATTCTTTCTCAGAGACAGTCTAAAAATTTGCAATATTCTTTAAAGGTGATTTATTAAAAAGATAAGTTGTAATGTGTTGTTGTCACATGAATTCCAAGCACATATATTATTTCCTTTTCAAAAATTTGCATGCAAAAGCTCCTAGACAGAAGAAGAATTTTAAATGGTGCATATTGAAAGAAAGGAACATTTTGTGAAAGGTTGTAGTACAAGTAAGGTTTGCCCCAGAGTATCTTAATGAAGTAGGTAGTTGAATAACTTTACCAGTGGGGAGGCCTGAGTGTCAATGGAATTGTCTTTCTCCTCCTTGCCTAGTTCCCAGCACAGATACTCCACACCCCACGCCTTCACATTCAACACCTCCAGCCCCTCCTCTGAAGGTTCCCTCTCCCAGAGGCAGAGGTCGACGTCTACACCTAATGTCCACATGGTCAGCACCACCTTGCCTGTGGACAGCAGGATGATTGAGGTAATAGGGCCCCTTGGAATGGTGATGGGTATCAGTCACTTATTCAGGTGGGGTTGACTGTTGTGTCAGAGAGTTTTGGGTTTCAAAACTGATAAGGAATATGATAGCACTTTCTGAAGTCTGTGGGCTTTTTAAATTTCTTTTTTATCCACTACATCTTTAGACTGGCTGAATAATCCAGTTGGTATATCATTCAAGTGGAGAACTAAAATTTTCTGAAGAAATGTTAACATTTTCGAACTAATTTTTTTCCATGTCAAATTTGAATAGGATTTCAGTGAGCTAGTGAATACACTAAATAAAGAGTAGTTCCATTTTGGTGTGGGAAAGAAAATAATAGTGATGGAGAACTACAAACTCTCTGAAAGACTAAGTGTTTTTATTTAGAAATCAAAGGGTGGAGTCATAGGATTTTAATAAGCAGGTATTTAGGGAGATGTACAAGTGCCCAAAGCGAGTGTTTTCAAACTGCTTTTTCTTTTCTTGGCTTTTTGGTATGTTTGGTTTGCTTTCTAGTTCATCTTTAATAACAACTGCATACACTTAAAATACTTCCTTTGTTCTTTATTCTTCTTTATTTCTCATTGCTTTGGACTAGAATAACAGCCTGAATGCTTCTCCCAGGGCGTGGTCCAGACGATTTTGTTTGAGGGGAAGAGTAGGTATTCTTCTTCATGCCTTTGCTTTCTTGTAAATTAACAGGATTGCTAAGACTGTCAGACAGTAGACTAGTAGAAAATGAAACAATCACTAAGTTAAATTTTATATTTATTGTCAGACTTGTCTTCATTTTTGTTTGTTTGTTTTTTTGGAAATAGAGTATATAGGAGTAAAAAAATACTGTGTGGTATGGCCATTAAGTGAAATAAGTTTCACAAGTGAGAGTTTGAGGCCAAGGGCATTAAAATTTTTTTAAAGTCAGTTCCAGCCCAAGACTAATGTTAGATTTATTTGGTTGGTACTCACAGCATTTTTCTATTTATACCTTGTTAAGAAACCAATATGTCACTTTGGTTGATAGGCTCTGAAATCCTTTTTTAAAAGCTAATCAGAGACAACTGTACTCTCTCTAAATCATGAATTGTTTCTTGAAAAACCTCAGGGGACACCTGCCACCTCAGTCACAGCTTATCTCACTCAACCCTCAAATCTCTTTAGACATACTTGTTCTACAAATTAGAGGTGGCAGGGACTCAACAAATAGTTGGTTTCTGAATGTAGAGTCTAAAGTAGTCATGTGTGTGTGGCAGGCACTTTGAATCTCACAAGGTTATTGTGAGGAGGTCATTTTGTATATGTTATGAATTTTATTTCTATTTGATGATTAGCCTTGATGGTACCAATTACTTCTATTATATGATTTGTTCCTCTGTAAATAGAGGAAACATTAGAAGGGAAAATTCTTGAATTTTTGTTGTAACTTGCATTACTGTTGTGCTTAATCCTCTCTGCTTTAGAGGCAGAACAAATTGATTTTTTATTCCTTATGATTCTGAATTTTTGAAGTACACGTTCTTGCTTCGTTTAAGCCATTTTTATTTCTTTTTACCCTTCTAGGGTAAATCAGTCCAGTTGTAGCAATTAGCACAGAATAAAATATGAGTTATATGATACAGGGAAGAAAATTACTGTGACATTAAGAAAAAAATCCTAGGGCATGGGAATATATTTCTGGTCAATAAAAACACATTGTGCCATCCTTGACTACAAACAGGGAGTAGATTAGTTGGATAATAAAGCTATAGTTGCTGCATATTCTGTTGAAATTCAGGTTTATTTTTGGCCAGTGTTTTGCCCACCTCGCAGTCATCCTGTCCTGCTTCAGAACATACAGACCCCCTGGGCTTCTCAGCCTGCACTCCCAGACATGCTTAATCAGTCCTGGTGAGGGTGGGACAGTTAGCAGTCTATATTCTTAAACACCTCTCTGGGTGATTCTTGAAGACTCTCCAGGTGTCGGAACCCCAGAACCATGCTTTATTGGTAAACTCTTGAAGATGCTTTGGTGGTGCTGCCAAAGGCAGGGAAAGGCAGCTTGCTTTATGATTTTTTTATCTTGTAAAGATGTCACAGAGTGGGAGTGTTCCAGTAAAAGTCGTGAAAAAAATGTCTTTACTGTGGTTACACAAGGAAAACAAAGAGAATAGCACTTCCCAGAAAAATATCCTTTTTGAGGATGTGGAGGCCAAGTGGTTTTTATGTTTTTAATACTTATATACTCCAAGTGAGGGTATATAAAATAATGATTTAGGTCTTGTGGAGAGTCTTGTGATTTAAAGTGTTTCACCCAAAAATTCATAATAAATTCTCAAGGTAACCTTCTTACCTGAACAGAATGTAACTCATTTCAGAGCTTACTGATACGGTCCGAGCGTTCCGTGGTGAACCAGCTGAGGGCTGAGATGGTTTCTGGTTCTGTTTCTGCCACCTACTGGCTGTTTGACCCTGGCCAAGTCTCTTGTTCTAGTACGTTATGTGTATAAAATGTAGTTTTTGGACAAGGTCCTTTCAGCTTTCCATGATTTTATGCTCAGATAAAGTAATAGAGTCATGGTGCTCACCTGTATCAGATCCAACTTCTGGTCAATGTTCTCTTATAAACTTCCAGAGAAGTAAGAGTGAGCTAGCCACTCAATCCTCTTTTTTAATTTTTTTTTTTTTTTTAGTTTCAGTGGAGCAGGATCCCCAATTATTGGAAAGGTCTTAGCTGATAGTAAATTTGTTAGCCTTAAAGAGTATCAGTTTGCTGTGTGCATTGCTTTCTTCTGAGATAAAGAATGGTTTTCATTGTATATGAAAAATTAATACTTGATAACAATTTTGAAGATATTGGCCACTGACATTTGGTGACTTTAATCAAAAGAAAGTTAAAGTGTGTGAAATACACTGTATTCGAGAGGTTTTATGCTCTACTTTATTCCTGTAAATCCTCCTTCTCCCCTTTCCCTCCCCCAGAGACCATCTTTCCTAGTGTAGAAATTGACCAGCTTTCCTTTTCTGTTTTAGGATGCAATTCGAAGTCACAGTGAATCAGGTACTTGTCCAAAGTCATTTAGCAAATAGAATGGGCTTTTTCTTTTTATGCTGTGTATCTTCTATTGGCTTATCCATGTGTGGATTCTGTTTGTCTTGTCTATTAAGCCTCACCTTCAGCCTTGTCCAGCAGCCCCAATAATCTGAGCCCAACGGGCTGGTCACAGCCTAAAACCCCTGTGCCAGCACAGAGAGAGCGGGCACCAGGATCTGGGAGCCAGGAGAAAAACAAAATTGTGAGTATAGCCAGCAGTACCTTCTGCAGGCTAGGGTTCAATAAGAAAAACTTATTTGGAAATGAAAATGCTTTTAATTTGGGGGAAGGGGCAGGAGGAGACGCACATAAAAAGCATTTAATGATTCATGAATGTCAGTGCTATTTTTGGCATGCTTAAGGGAGGGCACACCTAAAATAGTATTTTCTCAAAAGACAAAAATTAGAATTGCAGTTAATATGTCTATTTTTAAAAGAAATGGGAATGGATGAAGTTGAGTTGATCTTTTCTTTGACACCCTTGTTAAACAGACCTTTACCATTCCATGGAGTGTATTTAATGATCTCCGTTTGTTTCAGAGGCCTCGTGGACAGAGAGATTCAAGCTATTACTGGGAAATAGAAGCCAGTGAAGTGATGCTCTCAACTCGGATTGGGTCAGGCTCCTTTGGAACTGTTTATAAGGGCAAGTGGCATGGTAAGTTTCGGGCCTTTTCTTCAAGGCCATGGTGAAGTCAAGTTTTAGTCCAGAGTGGGTCAGGAGGGGTATAAGATTCCTTGAGCTCTGTGGCTCACAGCAGCACTCTCCAGGGTTACTTGATTACACCTGAAGATTGAACTTCACAATATCTCAGTGAAACTCCATAGCATTCTTTATAGATTCCATAATGCTGTAATTGGTATGATAAGGTATTTAGGATAATTAGAAATTGGTGAACAAAAGTTGTCAGGGTCTCATAAGCTGATTTAATACAGGCTGCACATAGGACATGCTTTGAAGCTCCTTAAATGAGTAAGAGCATGGATTCAAGAAACCTAAAGCTGGAAAGGTCCTTATTTTACATTCAAGAAACCTAGGTCCTGAGAAGGGAACACATATGCCCATGGGTCAGACAGTTGGGCACAGGACAGCAAGGAGTCTCCTGCAACAGCTTCTCTTTGCTCCCCACCAACCCTCTACCCAGGATTGGCTGTGAGAATCCCTATCAAACAGGGAAGACACAGACTTAATTCTTGAATCTGTGTGGCGTGTGTTAGTGTTCTTATTCTAATGAAAATACTTTGTCACTTGGAAGAAATGTACTATTGTGATGTCTGTAGCTACAGCTTATGTATTTTAGCAACATAACATTTCTCTGTCAGATTTTTAATGCCTTTAGCTTTAGGGTGTTAGCATTTAGGGAGTATTGTCTTGAAAATGCTAGATGTTACTAAAAAGACATCTCTTACAAATTCAGATTTTAATAAAGCAAAAAACCCAAACCAAACAGAAGGCAAACACCTAAAGTGCCTAGGTTCCTATATTTCTACTTTGGATGACACCATATTTATCTTTATTTGTAAATGTGCAAAGATTGAGAAAAGTTAAGAACATCAAATGAATGGAGGGAGCATTAAAATTTAAGGTGTTAAAAACTGATTAACACCTCCAATTTTACGAGTTCATTATTATATATGGGTCTGTCACTTTTAACTAATCATCTGACAAATTTCTAATTCTTTAAGGGACTGGCACAGGGCCAAAATTTTGTAAATTTCATGTAGGATGATTCCTTTTCCTTTGAAAATTTCATCTGATGTTTTAGTGGCCTACCTCTGGATCTCTCAGAATTTATACTATTGCAGAATATTTTCCAAAGAGATGTCATAAATGTCTGGATGATCCCTTAGAAAAAGAACATGATTTTGTGGGATAAGAGTGCTCAGATCTGAGACAATAAAGCTGCTAGTGATTATAGGAGGTGGAGCAGTTAATATTGCTTTTAATGCTGCCATTTGGAGCAATTAATCATTTTTTATACCACATTTTTAAAGCTTCAGCTAAAAGCCAGTAGATGCAGTGTAAATTGTGCCTAAATTTAAGTTTCTTCTGATTGAGCACATAATTTTTAAAGCATTAGTTAGATTTGCCACAGTACTGCTTATGAGCAGTGTTTTCTCTGTCCTGTGAGCTTTCAGACTGTGGTAAGGAGATGTATCTATTACAGTGTTACTACCATAAAGACTCCTGTTAGAATGTAGATAATATGGCTAATGTTTTTAACCCATTTCTCGGTTGTCCCTAGAATACTCGCTGGTGGTGCTTACGGCTGCAGCATTTACCTTGAGATAACTCGTGGATTATAGTCCTAACTTTATCTCCAAAGTTTTCCACAAAATATCTCTTTTATTATTATTTTCACATTGTTCTAGTATATCTGTAGTCTTTGGAAACAAATGACATCATTCTGTATAAATTTCTATATAAATTTCATGTAGGATGATTCCTTTTATATATAGCATTTGATTTTAGTAGTGGTATTTCCATTTATAAAATAGAGTCTTGATCGCTGAAAATGTCAAATCCTAGAAAACGTAGCATTGCCACGTGTGATGTTAAATTAATGCTGGCAGCAAGCTGTACTTTTTTTTTCTAAATGGGAAAAGGATTAAGATTCTATTTTTAAGTTAAGAGTCTCAAAAGTCAGAGGAGTCAGGAGCAATGGACTTTTATGTCAGCCCCTGAGAAAGGAGGCCATGGTCTTAGAATGAAGAATAAAAATGAGTGGGTCAAGGAAACCATAATTTCTAGTTAAAGTGTTTTGTACTATATTCCCCCTCCCCATTTTTTTTTTTGTTCCTACTTTCTGGTTCCTGTATACAGCGTTTTATTCAGTTTCTTAAAAATTACAACTGTTTTGCCTAGCAGCTGTGAAAATAAACAGAAGGGTCTCAAAGCAGCCAGGATGGAGGCCTCAGATCCATGAACTAAAAGCTCAGTTCATGTAAAGAAGAGGCCCTTCGGCCCAAGCACAGAGCCTCCTTTTGAGCATAGGTTTGGGGTCTGATTTGCTAGCTTCTGCTAATTCCAAACAACACATTAAAAGGGATGGAAATAGCAGTAGAGGTTGTCAGACTGGTATCAGGGACCATCACTGACAGCATGAGAAGAAGGCAGCAAACCCCTCAAGAGGAGATCCCCAAACTGGAGAACAGTCTTGGGCCACTTAATGTGAGGCAAGCAGTCTGGTGTAACCCACGTCTGGGGATCCCCATCTGAGCTTAAGGCTGAGGTTTATGACTGAGTCAATAAGAGGAGGAATGGTGTTCATTCTGTTCTTTTCTAGAAAGCAGGGGTGTGTATAATAAGTTTTAGACAATCCAAATGGTTAAAGCAGGGAAATGAATTGGTGTTTAAAAAGATTTAAAAAATTCCAAATTCACCCAATGATGCAGTTCTTCTCCAGTGATAGATAAATATCAACGTAATATCATTGAAAAATACAACAACCAATAGGAATATGTTTTAACTTGTTTGTACTGTATTTACCTTTGACTTTACTTTTAAAGGAAGTAAAAAATTCTGGTTAACTATTTCATGTGATTGTTATGAATTATCCTCCATAAAAAGTTCCCTTTGTCATTTATATTACTCAACTAAAGTAAATACCTTCCTTTACATGTTGTAAGATTGCCAGCTATAATGACATTTGGATAGTTTGGAGTGCAGCCTTTGTTTTGGGCACAGACTTAATTCTCCAGACTTGGGGCAGGCAAGGCCTGGGGGCCTACTTGTCCTATCGTAAACTGATTTATGACCTGTGCTGTGCGCACTAAGTAGTTCCCCACCTGAGGCTGTTCCTACTTTACACTCCAGAGCGTCAGACAGATAGCTTGTCAGTTTATAACTTTTCTTGCTGACAGTTCCATACGTAAATGAGGGAATGGGGTCATATATAGTCTCTGGATTTCAGTGAGAAATTGCATATAATTGTAACTGTTACTGTGAGCTGGCTGGCAAATGGGTCCCTGCGGGGCCACAGGGCTCTGTCTTTAGTTTGACCCTGTTCAGTCTTCTCATCAGTGACTTGCATGATGACTCAGGTATTGTGGATGACTTACACAGAGGTGTAATGCATATTTAGATAATAGGATTTAGAAAGATGAGAGGATTTGAACTGGCTGTGATCATGGAACAAAGAAAAGGTGAGCTTTAACAGAGTTAAGTCCCGTTCACTGTTCCAAAAATTGGAGGCTAGAGGTGCGGCGACATTCAGCTGACAGAGTCAGAGTGAGCCACTGTGAGCAGGCTTTGGCTGCCAGTGAATCCTCTGAGCTCTGAGGTTGCATTACTAATTAGGTCCAAAATTGGTGCCACTGAGGGTGAGTTCAGTGACACTTGGAGCATGTCTCGAATAGAGCTGTGAGAAAGGGACAGGCTCATGAACTTCTATGTTCTGAGAAGCAGCCCCTCCTGAGATCATCCAGTATCTCCTCAAGTCTTCCTCCTCTATACCCAGTTAACTGCTGTGTTGGATCACTTTACCTTCGTAGGATTTCTCGCCTCCAACGCCTCCTTTCTATTCCCATGTCCCCACTGTGCCTTTATCTTACCTGGGCTCTTGCAGCAGACTCCTCCTTGGCTTCCCTTTTATCCTACAGATGCCCAAACCCCGTGCTAGAGTTTTCTAAATGCAACTCATGGTTCTCTCATCCCCCTTACCTCACCTTGGTTCTGGTGTACCTGGTTTGGAATAGCCTCCCCACATTTAGTAAAATCCTCCTCTTGGCTTATGTCCCATTTCCTTCAGACCTTTCTATATCCTCTCTTCCAAGAAACTTAATTCCCTACCACCCCCCATCTTGGCTCAAACTGCTCTAGAATGAGTCATTATGTAAGGCTCTTGTCCTCCTACTCAGTCATAAGGAACTTGGGGTTGGGGCTGCATGGTGTACTAGCTCCATCCTAGATAGAAGGTAGCTCTGAATAAAGTGTACATCTCCCATCCAAGGTCAGCAGCACCTTCACAGGCAGCCCTGGGCCCTTGGTAAATACATGTGCCAGTGAATTGGTTGAGAGCCAGGTTGGAGGCTGTTGTAAAGTGGAGACATTAGCTCAACAGTTTGGGACTGTCATAAGAACCATCTCTCTACCAGTTGGTAGTCCCCAAAAGTGAAATGAAGAATGCTCCAACAGGCTGCAAGGGGACGATGTGCTCGACATGTGGAGGAACTAAGTCACCCCAAAGGTGCCAGCTCTTTGTTTGATCATCAGAAGGCTGTGTTTTAGTAAATTCATTTGCCATGAATTTGAGATCCTAATAAGGTTTCAAGTAATGTATTATAATTACTGTGATAAGTACGACATAAAAGTATTTCTGAAAGTGGCTTCTAAATGGATAGCAAATGTAAAGTAGAATTGATCTGTGGGTATTTCTGAGGTTATATAAAGAAGCTGTCAGTGATTGACAGTGATTTAACAGTCAGTATTGTAGTTAGTAGTACAGCCATTGGAGTTAAGACTGGGGTTCTGATCCTGGTTCCAGTATGTTGGTTTTTGTCTATTTGACTTTGGGCAAGTGACTAAACTTTGTTTTCTGTAAAATGAGGATAATAGTATTGATGTCATAGGGCAGCTGTGAGGATTAAAGGAGATAATGCCTGTGAAAGCACACACGGTATCAGGGTATAGTAAGCAATCAGTGTTAATTGTTAGGATTACTTTTTAATGATATTGAAGGTAAGCTTAATTTCAGTATATATCTTTGAATTTGTACAAGGGGCAATCTCAGGTCTTCTTGAAATGTGGCTGCCGAGTTTAACATCAACCACTTGCTAAATGTCCTGCTTCCTAGCACCAGCCTTGTGGCTCCAAAGATTCAATATCTGCTGGGCCTTTCATATTCACCTGCTGATGCCATCCTCATAGGCCCAGGTTGTGATCTGTTACATGTGACTTTACCTTTGGGGATGCCAGGCTTGATAGGAGTAGTTTAAACCAAGCCTGTTCAAGGCCCATGGGGTGGTATTTTAAGGATAGTAGTGTAACCTATTTAACCTTTTTAAGTCTCTTAAATAATTTAGAAATACACATACCTGTTCCATCTGTGTAGGTATGTGATTTTTGAATAAGTGATTCACTATATCTCTAAAGAATATGAAAAATAAAAGATCATTCAACTGATTATATTGACTACAAACTAATTTGCAGGAGACGTTGCAGTAAAGATCTTAAAGGTTGTCGACCCCACACCAGAACAGTTCCAGGCCTTCAGGAATGAGGTGGCTGTCCTGCGGTGAGTAGAAAGATGGCCTGTCCAGCCATCCTGTAGTGGTAGGGGCAGGGCCAGGGCAGTGGCACACAAACCTACAGAGTAAGTTGGATGTTTGGTGCAGAACTGTTTCTGAGGGCCTTTGGCTGGGAATGGTGGTTAGTGAGTGTTCCCTGTGGAGTCCTGTGGTTGAAGCTCCTCCCTTACAAGTGAAAAGGAGTGGAAGGTTTCCTTCCAGCTTATGTGGTTGTCAAACCTTTATAAGAGCCTCTTTTGGTGAGCATACCCCCTTCCACTGCTTTAGGTCTCTAGGTTTTGGTTTGCGGTAGAGAGAAATAGGTTGGTTCTATTTTCACATTTATTTCTTTTTATAGCTAAGTTGTCTTATTCTGGACTTCAAACCTTCAGCTTTCAAATCTTCGAGTCACTATTTAGACTTATAGCAATAAGTTGAATAATGATGAATTCCACAGATTAGGGGTCCTGGTGACCCCTGTGCAGAGAATTGTGAGTGTATGCTAATAGAGAGCATATTCTCTCTGTAAACAAGGCCAGCACTGAGGTGAATCGTGGTGGGCTCCTTTGTCAAGTCACACCACCAACTGGATTATCTATAGTCTTATGTTTGCTTTGCTAGCCACCCAGACTGTAAACACGAGTGATGTTAAGAACGTACAGGATTTGCTGTCAGTGGGAAAGCAGGGTACATTTCTCTATTCTGAAGCAAGGAAAGGTTCAGGGCCTTTTCTCTCCTCATGCCCACCAGCAAAACACGGCACGTGAACATCCTGCTCTTCATGGGGTACATGACAAAGGACAACCTGGCGATTGTGACCCAGTGGTGTGAGGGCAGCAGCCTCTACAAACACCTGCATGTCCAAGAGACCAAGTTCCAGATGTTCCAGTTGATAGACATTGCCCGGCAGACGGCTCAGGGAATGGAGTGAGTAGATGGCCTGATTACTACAAAGTCTGGAGTCCAAGCATTTCAACATGTCCTTAAATCAGAACCAGGATTAGGAAAAGCCAAGTCTATCAAATGATTTTAGTGGTATTTTTGCACAAATTCATGTTCCTTGCACAAGCCGAGGCTGTTCCCTTGGGGCTCAGGTTCTACTTCCAGCCACTATCCTCAAAATTCAGCTAGGCACGCAACCTTACAGCCATGGTAGTGCCCTCTGTGGGCTTCATGTCTGAAGCATGGTCTATCAACAGGTGTTCTCGTTCCACATGTCATTTTTGGATAATTTACTTTTCTTTTAGACGATTCTTAAAGGTCACCTTTAGTACTTCCATTAAATACTACCCTTTTGGGTCTCTGTGCCTGACACATTACTTTGTGAAGAAGGGAGAGTGGATGTGGTGTGTGTGTGTGTGTCTCTCTCTCTCTCTCTCTTTCTGTGTTCCATTCTTGGCTAGCCCAAAGTAGAGCTTCTGAAACTTTTCTCTAAATTGCCCCTTATATGGAGGGAGTGGGGTACTCCTCATACCCCCAGATGTCTGGGAGCTCAAGCCAAAGCTGTGCTTTTAAGTGTTGTATAAAGTCTCATGTTCTGCCTTACATTTTAAAAAAATAGTTACAATTACTTTTTATAAAAAATTTGGAGATATAATTGACATAAAATTCATCCATTTAAAAAGTGTACAATTCAGTGGTTTTTTTAGTATATTCAGAATGTGCAACCATCACTACTTTTTGAACATTTTCAAGGTAGAAGATGAGGTCTTTTGTGTCTGTCTTCTTTCATTTAGCATTATGTTTCTGTTCATCCATGCTGTAGGAGCTGTCAGTACTTTATTCCTTTCTATGGCTGAATGATATTCTATTATATGGATATATGCTGCATTTTACTCATTTGTTCATCAGTTGATGAACATTTGGGTTAGATTAACTTTTTGAGTAAAATTGATGCTTAAAGAGTTGCCCCATTTGTGCTGTAGCCTCAGCTTCAGGTAAGGCATGATGTGGCCCCATCTGAAGCAGCACAGGGCCAGTCCCTGAACGTAACTCCACCAGGAGCCAGGCCTTCAGTGGGTTTATTACTTTGTAGCTGTAGTTTGAAGCTGCTTTTTATCCATGCTCTTCAGACTGTTTTTAATAGTTATTTTTCCTTCACAGCTATTTGCATGCAAAGAACATCATCCACAGAGACATGAAATCCAACAGTATCCTTTGGTGGTTGTTTCATTTGGCTACTCAGTTCTAAACTTAGGAAAACAGAAGGGAGACTTTTTAAAGTTTATCTTAGCAAAAAGTGACCTTGGGAAAATTTCCACAGAAGTTGAGGTATATATTTGGGTTTAGGTTGAAATAGTCCTGGTTTTATTATGCTGTTTATTGTTTAATTTAACTTGGGGGGCGGGGGGAACAGGGCTTTTTGTTTTTCATATATTTTTCTAGTTTGTAGAGAGTATGCATATATGGTCAGAAAATAGCTGTAAGCCAAATGATGCAACATTTTCAAAATTAGTGCTTAAAATTGTTTTTCTTAAATGTACAGCAATAGTTTGCATACTGAAGGGCATGAAATGGAACAATTTTATGTCTGCCTCCCTCTTCCAACCTTTCTCTTTTAAAGAAGAGTGGCATTACAGCTGAATTTTGCTTCTTGGCCAGTGAGAGGCATGACAGTTGTGTTGGGTTTGATTATGGAACATAGCCTATTTGGGACACGTGTCTGAGGCACTGAATACCTTTTAGTGTTGGGGTTTTTTTGGGACCAACACATTATGCCATGAAAGCAGATACCATAGGTTTTAAGGTGGTATGAATCACTGAGCATCTGATTACACGTCATCCTTAAACTTCCTGACTTTACCCAGAAATTAGGTGAATTTGGTTCTTATTTTGAAGTCACCAAGTGGTCCCTGTTCTAGTGAGAAATGTCTTAGGACAGCATTCATTGCCCAGTGAGGGATTTGATATTTTGTTATTCACATGTGCTTCAGTTAGTCATGGAGGGCAGGATGCAGGTAGAAACAAATGTAAGCAATCAGTAAGCCGTGTTGGGTTCTGAGGAGCACTGGAGGGAAGCCTGTGCTCTTAGAAGTCTTGGAGTTTAATGCACCTTCATTATGTGGGAAGGTCATCAGGTCCAGGAACTTGCATCCAGATGTGTAAATGGGGAGAAAAAGGGACATTTCAAAAGCACTTTAAAAAACCATGGAAACCCTAGCAAATCCAGTGTAGAGAAGGCTAGGGCAGATGGGAGGTAGAGATGGCTGTGCTTGTAAGAACTTTGGGAAGTTTTTCAAAATTAACTTGACCATTGTTTTTAAACCAGAGTCCTTAACAAGCATTGAGATATATTTCTCCATGAAGGCCTGACAGTGAAAATTGGAGATTTTGGTTTGGCAACAGTAAAGTCGCGCTGGAGTGGTTCTCAGCAGGTTGAACAACCCACTGGCTCTGTCCTGTGGATGGTGAGACGAGGTTCCCACTAGCAGGGTACAGGACAGAGGGGGCAGCCTGGGGGGTCTTTGTGCGAACTTAAAGCATTTCCCCATATTTCTCACAGTCCAGGCCACCTGAGTGACGCTTTTAATGACATCAGACAGCCTGGGGTGAATTCTGGGTTTCCTGGAGGAAGCTGGCAGTCCAGAACCATGTTGAAGCATAGCTTGGAGTTAGGTGATGGAAGTGCTAGATCCCAGAGACAGGATCCTGAGCTTGAAGTAGCAGCCAGCGCCTTAGGGTGTCGGTGCCCTAAGGGAAGAAACATAGAGGGCAGAGAAAGGACAAAGGAAGGGATAACCTGGCCCCTGGATGATGTGTGTGAGGACCAGATGGTGAGGAATGTATTTTGTCCTTGCAGGCCCCAGAGGTGATCCGAATGCAAGATAACAACCCCTTCAGCTTCCAATCGGATGTCTACTCCTATGGCATTGTGCTGTATGAGCTCATGACAGGGGAGCTACCTTATTCCCACATCAACAACCGAGATCAGGTATGTGCACTGCCATTAAAGGGCCTAATCTGCTGTGGAAGCCCCCGGGCCTCCTGAAAGTCTGAGCCTCAGGAGGGTTGGAAGTTGTTTTCACTGTTGTTTACTCACCCATTCCCTCAAATGTTCTCCATCTTCCTCACCAGATCATCTTCATGGTGGGCCGAGGATATGCCTCTCCAGACCTTAGTAAGCTATACAAGAACTGCCCCAAAGCAATGAAGAGGCTTGTAGCTGACTGTGTGAAGAAAGTTAAGGAAGAGAGGCCTCTTTTTCCCCAGGTAAGACAGCTCAGTGGTGCTGGGACTGCTTAAATAAAGGCAGAAGTACTTAAGACTGGGAGGGCAGTGTTGTTTTTTTATTTTGTAATAGGGAGGGGCTCTTGTTCTCCACAAGATGTTACAAGTAGGGCTCGAACAGCCTGATCAAAAGCTAATGTGGAAATGCCAAACACAATGAATGAGACTATTTTTTGGCTTTCAGATCCTGTCTTCCATCGAGCTGCTCCAACACTCTCTACCGAAAATTAACCGGAGTGCTTCTGAGCCATCCCTGCATCGGGCGGCTCACACTGAGGATATCAATGCCTGCACACTGACCACGTCCCCCAGACTGCCTGTCTTCTAGCTGACTTTGCACCTGTACTCAGGCCACCAGGGGAGGAAGGGAAGTCAGCAGGCACCATCTTTCTGCTCCCTTTCTATGGGAGCACAGAGCTTGTTTTCAGAGAAGCTGCTGCTAAGGACCTTCTAGACTACTCACAGGGCCTTAACTTCATGTTGCCTTCTTTTCTACCCTCTCTGGCCCTGGAGAAGGAAGCCATTCGCAATGCTGGTTTGCCCTGCTCCTTCCTTGCATCCCCCATGCTCATGAGCCGTGCCTTCTCCAGATGTACCAGTGGCTGCTGATGGCAATACATGATCTGAGGCCCTAGCTGTTGGCTAAATGAGTATTTTTAGGACAAGAAAAAGCACTCAGAGGGGAAATGAAGGTAGCAGGCAAACCAGCCGTGATGGGACGTGGATTTTAAATATCAGCTCCTATGAGGAATGCTTATCACAGGAAAGACTTTTCTTCAGAAATAGTGGTGTGGCGCCAAACAGGTAGTTTTGCACATAACGCACCAAACAGCCCAGGACTGTCGAGACCATGGCCGCCTGAAGGAGTCTGCTTTGGTACTTTGGAACTTGAGTTTGGGGACACTTCCATTTCTTGGAGGTCTCCAGTGCATTGGGATAGTTTTCCAGAAGAGGCGCTTGGCCTGCCCTTCCCAGTCTCCACCCTCTCAGGGAGCAGTCTTCCATCACCCTGAATTTTGTCTTCCAGGAGCTGCCCCTATGGGGTGGGGCCACAAGGCCAGCCTTGTCTCTCAACAGCCACATCATGTGTATGCAAGGAAGCCAGAATACAGGTTTTCTTGATGAGTTGGGTTTTAATTTTGTTTTTATTGCGCCTGACAAAATACAGTTATCTGGTGGTTCAATTCTGTTATTTTAATAAAATAAATTAAATGTAGGCTAATGACTCTCCCATTTGTTCATCCCTTCTGGAGCAGGACTCAAGAAGCAGGAAATGGGCCCAGAGCCTCCAATGAGTGAATTTAATTTAGCCTTTGCCTATGCTCGTCACCTTTCACTACAGTTTGCTATAAAAATTATGCAAAAAGCACTCTAAACTCAGGTAAGAATAGACCTTTTTCTACCCACATTTAATGCATTTTACAAAATATTTGGTATCTATAGTTTATAAAAATAGGTAATTCAGGCTTAGTTTGTTCTGATTCACAGGATTATGCTCCTTCAGTTAAAATCACAACTGATGACAGAGGACTCATGCTAAGTTCTCTTCAGGACCACACTACTGGTCAGAAACTTTCTTAGATGCCATTAAGTGTTTACAAAATTTCAAATCGAAGCCAGGCTTCACAGGTTAAGACTAGAGATGGTTTGGGCAGGGGCCACACACAAGCACTTGTGCACTGAGCCTCAGTAAAATTACCCTGGAGCCTGTGCCCACAGGGGAGAGCTGGGTACACGTTTCCTCCCATTGTGGCCCCAACATCAACCAGAAATGAGGGGCCATACCTCTGCTTTACTATCCCACTTCCTGCTACTTCAAGAGCCTCCCTTCTACAAGGAAGGAGGTTTATACTTTGCTTACTAAATATATAGCAACAAGACTCCTGTTCTGATTTGGGACACTGAAGAGTCCTAAATAAAGTCTTATGCTAAGGTGTGCAGTGCTCACTTTTTATTTCTGGAGAAGCCCTGTACAGGTCAAGTTTTGACTACATACTAGTTAAATACACTAGGGAAACTCACTAAAGAGGAATCCTTTTTAGGAGTGAAGAATCCTCTGGTAAGAAATCTGCTTTAAGGGTAACTATAAGTTGACTGCTTCTAAGGAGTTAAAGCTCATAAAGGACAGGAGCCAGGTTTGTTTTAAAATCAATCAAAACTGGCTGGTTTGCTGACCCCTTGAGGAGCTTGAGGTGCACTAACATAACAGCTAGAAAAGCAGAGATTCATATACTTGTTAGGTTATTTTATATTCTTCACTATTCTCATGGCTGTAATAATGGAGAATGGATGAGACCAAGGTTAAATACAACCCCACTCAAATCCAAGCAACACACCACCTTGGGCTGCAGTAAAGAAAGCTCTGCACACCCTACTCAGGGAAGGCTCGGCCGGCAGAGCCCGAGACGCATGGGCGACCATCGACTCTTCAGGGTTCTGATGACTCTACTCCCGACAGGTGCATGAAGAGGTCCCCAAGCTCTGTCATGTCGACATCTTCAGTGTTAGGGACATGACGGCTTTCTCGGTTCTCAATGAAATCCCAGAGCCGCACTGAATTAAAGAACTGCAAAAATAGCCAGCAGACAGGCCTTATTATTATAAATGGCAACATGAAGGCTGGGAAGGTTATTTTTCTTTTGCCTACCCCATTCCTGGCTGCCAAAGCTATTAGAGAAAGGGCCAGGAACAGAATCTGCTAAGTGTCCTGTACAAGACAAGGCAAAGTCCTTACCCTTACGGTGCCTTCAGAACTGAGCTGTTTCCGAGGTTTCTCAGGCTCTGCTAGCCGCCCATCTGGGTAAGCATGGCGGTAAAGACATTTGCTTCCAAATGGGCAGGTCCCCTTACCTTGCTCAAAGTATTTGCAAGCTTTTTTTCTGAAAAGCAGAAAGAAAAAAAGAAGATGGTGGGAGAATCCAGGGTACAGATGAACCACTGCCTTCCTCCATCTCTGCCCACGATGCCGGAATTAAGTCGACCTCACGTTAGAGGTAGGGAGAGTGAGGCGCAGAGGTTGGGATGTTGATTTCCAAGTTGGATGATATTCCCACTATGATGTGTAGCCTCACACAGAACATAACCTGTATGGGGACTTCTGAGACTGCAGTGCTCAAAAATGGCCACAAGGAATGCAGGCTTGATTGCTCCTTTGGGCTAGCTGTCATGGGCTCCAATGTTCTGAAGCTGTGGCTGGGCTACTTGCCTCCACCCAGGGACATTTCCCTTCCTCCTGGCTGGCAATGATGTCAAGATGACCACAGGAAGCCTTGACTTAGGAGTCACAGGGAAAGCTGTGACTTTTAGCAGCTGCCTAAAGTTACAAGTCTCATTCCAATTTTCCTTTGTCCCCACCTTGTAGAGCAGGGGTTCTTAACTATGTGCCATAGACCCTGCCCTGAGAACAGTGTTTTTAAATGCATAAAATCAAACACAGGTCTACAAAATACAAGTTTCAAAAGTTATTTTTTCTCTAACCTATACCCACAGACCCCTATCTTAAGAACCCCTGCTCCTGAGGAAATCACAACCAGAGAATTCTTGTTTCTTCTTGCTCAAATGAAATTTTCATAAATCCCAAGTTGAACAAGAGATGCCCAAAAACCCAGAGGGCCACCTGGGAGTGCTGAGGAAGGGACGCTGCAGCAGAAAGAAAGCTAAATCACTGCAGAGAGAGTGGGCTGCTGTCAGGGACAGCTGGGGTGTGGTGGTGGCAGATGACAAGAAAGGGGGACTCCTTGACTCCAGTGTTTCTCAGATAAGGGGATGGCAGAAACTAGTGGTGAAAGTCCCAGAGACAGACCTCAGAACAGCACAAAGAAAGCTCCCTAACAACTGTCCACAGAAGGAAGGAGCTGCCTTGCTTGCCTGGGTGCTACTCCCACCAGGTCTGATTCCAGCACAGGTACCTGGGGAGTGGATTCAAACAGGTGTATGGACCAGGCACCTTCCATGGTTCCCCTGACCTCAAGGGTCTGAGAAGACTCAAATGACTGCTCAGGTGGTAAGTTCTTAACAAAGTCAGCCAGACAGCGGCTTTAATAAACTCATCAGGTTCAAAAAATTATTCTCTGGTCCCTTCCCCCAAAATTGTTCTTTTTTTTTCCCTCCCAGCCTTATCTGGTCACCAAGAACAAAGCCTTACAGAGCACCCCCAAAATATACCTGTCCTTTCAGTTCCCATACTGTTGAAACTGATAGGGATGCCATCCTCTGCTGCCTGCCTGTCACAGACATTTCTTAATTAGCCTCCCTTGCCAGCAGGTTCCAACCTCTTCACAGTACCACAGAGGAGTGTCTCCAAACAGTGGGTCACCTGTTTTGTTCCCTTAGACTTGACTCTAGTCCATCTACCCCTATGGTTCCAAGTCCTGCCACACCTTCTATATACCACCTCTTTCAACCCCAGTGACCACTCCCATTGTTCCCCAAACACAAAATTTGTACCATTCTGCACGCACGTCATTCTATTCACCCACCCACAACCTCCAACACATATGGAGAAGCTACTCATGCTTCCTGGCGTTCCCCAACACTCCCACGCAGGTGGATCCAAGTGCTTTCTCTGTTGTGATATCTGGCTTGGGCCTCTCATGCATCTGTTGCCAGAAAACCTGTATCATAATTGTCTTTTTGAAATTTCCCATGAAATTACCTTGCTAATCTCTATTCTATAGCTTCCACTGGTGCTTAGCTTGAAGGTGCCTGGCCTGTAGTGGGTGCTCAGTAAATGTTTGTGGAATGCATTAAAAAAAGTCATCAATAGAGACTAGAGCCAGGAAAGACCCAAAGAGTAATAATGAGAAATTTTAGACAATGCTAGCAGAGCTTCCTACAGGCTGGATCCCTCTGCCTTGCCACTCCTGCCCTCTGGTGGACACTTGATAACACAAGGGAAAAATGGTTAAACAGGAACATACTAAGCCTTTAGTAAATAACTGATATGCAACTTAAGGGAACGATTAAAAAAGGTAACATAAGTTAAGTTTCTACAGACCCAATCCTGCAAATCACAAGAAACAAATATTTTTTAAAGACCTGAAAGTACTGGAGAATGAACAGCAGCAGGAGGATTGTTCAAGAGATTAGACAACCAGAGGAATGGAATGGCAAGAGGTCAGTTATCTTTTTAGAAAAAATAGCCTTTAGCCTAGAGCGGACCAAAGCCAGGTGTCTATGTAGAGTGGCTAAAACTGCACTGGAAAAATCCAGGCTTTCTGGCCTGAAGAATCAAAGACAGTTGGAAGAAATCAGCCACTGGAAAGTGAGGCAGCAATCCCACAAAGAAAAGGGCCTGAAGGGGGCACTCCAAATACTGTGCATTAACTCCCTCGAAATCTCTGACCCACCTAACCCCTGACCCATACATCAATGAGGCAGGCTCAAGGTAACTCAGCTAAGGATAAAATAACTGAACTGAGATTTGAACTGCTGCCCAAGAGTTTTGAGTCTAAACTATTTACCTGCCCATTAAGACAAAAACATCAACCCTTTATAGAGGAACTTAACAGAAACTAGAATCTCTAAAAGGTAACATTTACAATGTCTATGCTACAACCCAAAATGACTCAGAAAAAAAGAATCAGGAAAATATGACCAGAGACCAACTTCAAGATGACAAGGATTTCAAAGTAGCTACTATAAATGTATTCAAAATAATGTACAGAGAGGGGAAAAAAGAATGAAAAGATATGAACAGAGCCCAAGACCTGTGGGACAAAATATCCAAAAAGTTTATCACATGTAATTAAGAGTACCACTAGACAAAAAAAAAAAAAAAAAAAAAGACCAGAAATTCCCTGAATTTGGTGAATGACATAAACATACAGATTCAGAGAAAACCAATACAATATGAAAACCACTCCTAGGCAAAATATCAAACTACTGAAATCCAAGAGAAAATATTGAAACCACCCCAGAAAAAATTACATATTACAATTTGAATTACCACTGCCTTCTAATCAAAAACTATAGTGGGTAATAAGCTCCTAGATACTGGTCTTGGCAATCTTTTTGGATTTGACACTAAAAGCAAAAATAAACAAGTGGGATTACCTCAAACTAAAAGCTTCTGCACAGCAAAGGAAACCATCAACAAAATGAAAAGGCAACCCACTGAATGGGAGAAAATATCTGCAAATTATGTATCTGATAAGTGGTTAATATCCAAAATACATAAAGAATACATACAACTCAACAACAATAATAGCAACAATCCATTTTAAAACGGGCAGAGGAAGTGAACACAGACATTTTCCCAAAGAAGACATACAAATGTCTAACAGGTCCATGAAAAGGTGCTCAACCTCACTATCGGGGAAATGCAAATCAAAATCACAATGAGGTATATCACCTCACACCTGTTAGAAGAGATACCTGCACTCCCATGTTCATCATAGCATTATTCATAATAGCCAAGATATGGAAATAACCAACCTGTCAACAGATAAATGGATACAGAAGATGTGGTATATTATGTATACAATTTAATATTCAGCCATGAGAAATAAGGAAATCCTGTCATTTTGCAACAAGATGGATGGACCCTGTGAACGTTATGCTAAGTGGAATAAGCCAGACAGAGAAAGACAAATACTGTATGGTATCACTCATATGTGGAATCTAAAAAAAAAAGTCAAGTTCACAGAAACATAGTAGAAAAGTGGTTGCCAGAGGCTGGGGAAGGTGGAAGAAATAGGAAGCGGTTGGTAGGCAGCCTGATTATAGTAGAACATTTGCAAAGAGCTAAACTATTAAACTAGAATTCTATTAACTGAAAGAGGAGGCAAAGGTGGAAACAGAACTGATCAGACCAATATATTCAATGAAAATATCCTTTAAGAATGAAAAGCTATTTCTGATAAATAGAAAAAAAAATCATCACCAGCAGCTCAATAAAACATTAAAGGTAGTTCTTGAGGCTGAAGGGAAATTACACCAGTTGGAAGGAATTTTATACCAAACAACAGGCACTGGAAATAGTAAATTTTTTTTCCTCTTTGAAAAATACACAAGTTTTTAAAGGCAAAATATCCTATTATCTTGCAGAGTTCTAATGTATATAAAATATTACATACATACATTATAATAGTAAAGTTTCAGGGTATATAATCAATCTACAAATATCACTTGCCTTTCTATACATTAACAATGAACTATTAGAAAGAGAAATTAAAATAATCCCATTTATAATTGCATCAAAAAGAAACACCTAGAAATAAATTTAGCTCAGGTAAAAGACCTGTAGACTGAAAACTGTAAGACAATGATGAAATAAATCAGAGACACAACTAAATGGAATGATACTATGTTCTCAAAGATTAGAAGAATGTTAAAATGTCCATATTACTACCCAGAGCAATCTACGATTCAGTGCAATCCCGATCAAAATTCTAATGGCACTTTTCACAGAAATAGAACAATCAACCCTAAAATTTGTATGGAACCACAAAAGACCCCAAATACCCAAAGCAACCTTGAGACACAAAAAAGTTCGAGGCATCAAACTTCCTGATTTCAAGCTGTACTACAAAGCTACATTAAATAGTACAGTAGTAGTAGCATAAAAACAGACACATAGATCAGTGGAACAGAACAGAGCTCAGAAATAAACCCACACATATACAATCAATCAATCTATGACAAAAGAGCCAAGAATATACAATGGGGAAAAAAGTCTCCCCAATAAATGGTGTTGGGAAAACTGGATAGCCACATGCAAAATAAAATCAAACCACTTTCTTACTCAAAATCGATAAAAACTTGAACATGAGACCTGCAACCATGAAACAGGGGATAATAAGCTTTTAACTCAGACAAACAAGGCCTGAGGATATAATGTAAAACATGGTAATTATAGCTGATAACACTACTATGTAATTGATATTTTCTATCAGAGTAGAACTAAAATGTTCTCAACAACAACAAAAAGATATGTGAAGTGATGTGTTAATTAACCAAATGGGGGGAATCTTTTCACAACATATATCCAATTGCCATGATGTACACTTTAAATACCTTAAGTTTTTTTTGTCAATTATACCTCAATAATGCTGAAATTTTAAAAAATTACATTACCACCCTGTGGGGGTTCTAATGTATATATGCACTGTATCTAGTACAAAAGATGGTAATGAGATAACTGCATATTATGTAAGACAATAGGACTGTGAATTCTGACACCAGTCTATTGTAGCCCCAAGAAAAACCATTAAAAAAAGGTAAACTAAAAAGCTATCAGTTAAAATGGAACTCTAAAAATTATTCAGAATAGCTAGCAGCTGGAAACACCATAGGTATCAAAATGGTAAACAGGTAGTCCTTGCTTCGTACAGTTCTGATATGCATTAATTTCAGTTACCATGTGCTATGGTTTGAATGTTTGTAGCCCACTAAACTTCATGTTGAAATCCTAATGCTGACATGATGGGAGTAAAAGGTGGGACCTTTAGAAGGTGATTAAGTCAAGAGTGTGGAGCCCTCAAGAATGGGAATAGTGTTCTTATAAGAGACCCCAGAGAGCTCTGTTGCCCACTTCCATCCACCATGTAAGGTCATAGTGAGAAGGTACCTAGCTACGAAGCAGGAAGTGGGTCCTCATCAGAACCCAACCATGTTGGCACCCTGATCTTGCTTGGGCTTCCCAGCCTTCAGAACTGTGAAAAATAATTTCTGTTGTTTATAAGTCACCCAGTCTGTGGTATTTTGTTATAGCAGCCAGAATGGACTAAGACATCACATACAATGAGTAGAATAGTAGTGACCTTCAAGAAGATCTGCCAAAATCCTAAGCCCTGGTACTAGTGAATGTGACCGTTTTCTGGAAAAATCCTCTTTGCAGATGTAGTTAAAGATCTCGAGAATGTAGTTAAAGATCTCGAGATGAGATCACTCTGGATTAATGGGAAGGTCCTAAAACCAATGACACTTGCACTTACAAAAGACAGAAGGAGGAGAAAGAAGGAGAAAGAGGAGAATATGAAGGCAGAGATAGGTGTTATGCTGCCACCTGTGAAGGAATGCCAAAAACTGCCAGCAGCCACTCGTCTAGTAGAAAGGCATGGAACAAATTTCCCCAAAGAGCTTCCAGTAGGAGATAACCCTGCCTTGATTTTGGACTTCCAGGCTCCAGAACTGTAGGAGAATTTCTATTCTAAGCCACCTAGTTTGTAGTAATTTGTTATAGCAGTCCTCCGAAACGAATCCACCAGGGTTTAATAACACTTGTCCTTCAACAACATGGTTCAAATTTCAATTACCACAATACATTAATACAAATGCTGCTGTTAGCTCTTCAGTTCAAATCACTATCTAAATAACAAATGTGCAACACAGTCAGTGACCAATTATGTAACTTTCTTCCAAAGTCTGTTGGTGACTGGTCACTATGCCTTTGTTACTCAGTTTATAGATAGCAAAAGGTGTAGCTGTGTTGCCTCCTTGTTTCCCAGTGATAAACTCACACGACATTTTACAAAAACGGGTAACTGAGAAGAAACTGGCCAACAAAGGTAGAAGTGCAGCGAAGAAATGGAAAGTAGTAATTTTGGAAGTGAAATCTGAATTCTCACCTCTTCACTCTCACAGCCACATGATATCCAATGCATCAGCAATTCTTTTAAACAGATTCAGCATCTGATCACTTCTCACCACCTCCATACCTACTACGCTGGTCCAAGCCACTGTCATATCTTATCTGGATTATTGCAATAGCCTAACTGGTCTCCCTATTTCCACCTTTGCCTCCTCTTTCAATACGTTTTCACTGGATCAGCCAGAGTGACCCTTTTAGAATATTGATCAATTCATGTCACTCCTCTGATCAAAATTCCTAAGACAGTTGTCCATCTCATCCAGAACAAAAAGCCTAGTCCATCCAGTGACCTACAAAGCCCCCCACACAATTTGCTCCTCGCCCTGCCTCAGTACCTCATCTCTTGTCTCCAGTATTCTCCCCAATTTGTTCCTCTCATCCAGCTACTCCCTGCTGTTCTTTGAACAAGGCAGACACACTTCAGCCTGTCTTCGCAGTGACTATCCCCTCTATCTAGAATGTTCTTATTCATGTCAACTTGGCTTGCCATCTCACCTCCTGTAGGTCTTTACTCAAATGTCACCTCAGTAAGGCATTCTCTGGCATTCTCTGGTCTCCCACATTAAAACTGCAACTACCTCATGTTCTGTCACCCATTCCTGGGTACATTTCATTCCTCAGCCCTAATCATCATCTAATATATATATTTTTTATTTTTTATTCTTATTTTCCTTCGCTAGAACGTGAGCTGCATGAGGGCTGGGATTTTTGTCTGATTTGTTTTATGTTGTATATCTAGCAACTAGAAAAGGCCTAATACATAAATCTTTAATTGCTTCTGTTGAATAAATGAATGATAACTGACGACAAGTCGACTTCAACACCAGAAATAGGATTTCAAGGGGATATTACTCTGTTTAGAAACTAAAAAAGTCCACTACACCATAGCTTTGCTGATCTCTGCATCTCCAAAGCCCAGCATGATGCCTGAGAGAAGGAAGAGACTCTGAGTGGCTGCAGGCCAAGACTACATTCTTGGGAGAGAAGGGCAGGCTCTGCAGGCAATGACAAAGACGAAACAAGAGCCTAGCAGGCCCCAACAAACTTACCCCATTCCTTGTTTGAAAGCTTCAATCAACTCGTTCTTTTTATTCTGATCTTCCACCCAATACACACTTGGAATTACAAACTCTGATATCACTCGGCATTCTGGACAAGACCTGAAATAAGAATCGGGTTAGTATGGAAGAGATTAAGTTACAAATCCTGTGCAGACTCTACCACTAACCCCTTGCTCAAATGCATAAACACTCCAGGTATTTCCTAACCAAACTTATTTACTGTTAAAAACATGTTTTCTCAACAATTAAAAGACTACCTAATTTTAAAATAGGCAAAGGATTTGAGTAGGCAATTCCCCAAAATGGCCAAAAAATCACAGGAAAAGATGCACGATATCATTAGTTATCAGAGAAATGCAATCAGAGCCACAATAAGATATCACTTCACACCTACTAGAATGGCTAAAGTGAGAAATAAAAACAATAACAAGTGTCGATGAGTATGTGGAGAAAATGGAATCCTCATACATTGCTGGTGGGAATGTAAAATAGTTCAGCCACTTTGGAAAAGAGTTTGGCAGTTTCTGAAAACATTAAACATAATATTACCATATAACCCAACAAACTCCACTCCTAGGTGTCTGCCCAAGAAAAATAAAAACGTGTCCACACAAAAACTTGTACAAAAATACTGACAGCAGCACTAGTCATAATAACCAAAAGATGGAAACAAAGCAAGGTCTGTCAATGATGAATATACATCAACAAAATGTAGATATCCATACAATGCAATATTATTTGGCTATAAAAAAAGGAGTGAAACACTGGTACATGCTACTCCAAAAACATCATGTTAAGTGGAAGATTTAGCCAGACACAAAAAAGCCCAATATTGGAGGATTCCACTTATACGAAATGTCTAGAATAGACAAATCCACAGGACGTAAAGTAAATCAGTAGTTGCCAGGGGTTGGAAGGAGGGAGGAATGGGCACTGCAAACAGAGGATTCTTTGTGAGATGATTAAAGTGTTCTAAAATTAAATTGTAATAGTTGTACAACTCGGTGAATATACCAAAAACCACTGAATTGTAAACTTTTATCTCAATAAAGCTGATATTTTATCACACAAATGTGTAACTTTAGGCAAGTTACTCGAGCTTCCCATACCTCATTTTCCTCATCTGTAAAATGAGGATGATGATCATAGGGTCTCTGACAGAATTATACATTAATGTATGTGACGTTTCTGAAATTAGTACATAGCATGTAGTAACTTCTCAATAAGTTAGCTCTTCCTCCCCACTCTGGTCCACTGCAGAATGTTAAGAATCCTGTGTTGGTGTCATGGAGCACATCCGATGTACTGGACATTACATGAAGTATTTTACACACATTATTTCATTTAATCCTCAAATAATCCTATTGTACATATGGGAAAAAATGAAGCTTAAAAAGGTCAATAGGTAATTGGCCTAAGGGCAGACAATTAGTAACTGTTAGTGCTGGAGTCAAACAGTCCAATGCCATTAACATCTTCTCACAGAGATGATCCCTGCTGAGTGCCCCCCAATATCCTGAGAGCTTGGCAGGAATTGTTACTCATATTTCAAAAGAAAAGGCAGTTGGGCTCAGGAAGGTAGTAGTGCCCAAGTTCACACACCCAAGGGCCAGGACTCACCAGTTATCCTCTGTACCAAAACCCCTCTGAAGACAAGGGAAGGCTTAAAAGTGGACGGAAGGTCCCCAATCAAACTTTTCCCCTTGCTTCTACAGCTAAGAGTCATGCTGTACTTACTTAATGATTGGGTTCTCAAACTGCTTGGCACACCTCCACTGTCGGATGCAAGACAAGCAGTATGTGTGATTGCAGTTGGAGAGAATTCCAAATCTCCTCTCAGAAGCAGATGCCTTCTCAAGGATCACTTCCATGCAGATACTGCACACTTTGTCCTGACTTGCCTGGAAGGCAAAGGCCTTCTCCATCTCGTGTTCGAATGTCGACATGCAGATCTGAAGTACAGAGGGAGGAAGGAAACTTTTTTAGGTTCTGGAGCTGCCAGCCATACTGCCAAAACCAAGATCAGGAAAGAACGTGGATGTGGCTGCTTTAAGTCAAGGCCCAGCAATCCCTAGATTCAGGACACAAAGTTCTCTTGGATCACAAAAAGGACTTCAAACTATCACTGGCCCAGTCCTTTGCTTTCCTAGCATAATATCGTCACCTCCAATTTAGAGCAGAGACCAGAGTTCCCAAACAGTAACTCTGTGGGAACTGCTGTGGGATCACAGAGTTCAGAAGGACGGGGACCTGGTCTCTTGGCTCCTCTGGGCACCAGCTTTCTCTACTCTGAACCGCATCAATACCAGAAATGCCAAATAATCCTTAACTTGAAATATCAGGCTGGCAGTCCAGAGTCAGAGTTACGTAAGCAGTACCACTTCTTCTCAAGAGGACAAATTATGTAATGAATTCATATGAAGTATTCAGTAAGCAGCTGCTGAATACTTCTCATGTACAGCACTGTATATCAGGCATTGGAGTAAATAAAAAGAGTATGAAAACCTGGGCCCTGCCCTTGGGAGCTCACAATGGACATAGACATGAGATAAATCAACATGCACAGCACAAAGACCCTGATCTATCTGGGTGAAGAAGAAAGTTCTAATTCTGCACTCACCTCAACACCCCCATGGAAGACCGTGGAGGGTGGCAGACTCAACTCCCACATACTGTGACCTCCTCATTGGCTCAAACGCTACTGCTGTGGGCTCCTCCCCTTCTCTCTTACCCACCTTCAGAGTCCAGTACAAAGCACTAAGCCCAGTGTGAAGCACTGCTCCTAAACACTGGGGACCTAATGACCTGGAAGGTCCCTTCAACACTTGGCTTCTCAGATTCCATGACTTGGACTCTCAAATTGTACAGAACTCAGCCTGGCTGGATTGCAGCCACAATGATATATAAACCTAGCGAGGAAAAAAGCATATGTGTGACAGACACACACACACCATGCTCCTGTGCTAGATTTATTATTTGAAGTTTGCATAGCTTTATGTTTCTGATGTCTCTTCTGTTTTTCTTTATTCTAAATAATCAAAAATTGGCAAAATAACAATAGGAAAAAGGACTTGAAAATAAGGTACAAATATTCAACGTACGTAATGTAGGTATCATTGGCAGAAAGATGCTTACAGAAATACCAACGATTTTGTCACATAGTGCATTTCAAATTTCTAAAAACGAGTTCATACAAAGGCTTGCAACTTTACCTTCTCATGAGCTTTTCTTTGTTCTGGGTCAAAGGGGTGCAGGACTCGTAACCTACAGATTTCACACACTTCTCCATGCAAGTAGACACAAGCATCCTCAAATCGGCACTCCCCGGCGGCTGCATAGGGACATAGCTGCTGCTCACTGCTGTAGGAGCTGCTGGCTTCTAAGTCATCAAGGCCACTCCTGATTGCATCTAGGTAGGAATGTGGCTTCATTTCTGGGCTACTCTGAAGATCACTGCCACCTCCTGGATTATTCACCATGGTTGGGGAAGCTTTTTCTTCAGCCATACCAGAAAGATCTTAATACAAAATACAGAGCATACACACAAATGAAAACTGGCTCAACCACTCTGGTAAGCAGTATTAGTCAAAACCTAACGGGTAAAGCAATTTTGACCTTGGGAATTTCACTCTTGGGATCATATAGGAAAAAACAGGCCAAGAGGGAAAAATAAAAAGAATGGTATAAAATGTTCACAGTGACATTATTTATAATCATAATTAAAATCCAAAAAACATAATTGGCAACATAGGGAAATAGCAAAACAGATCACGATATATTTATACAGAAGAACACTAAAGTTGTTATTTAAAAATGGCAAGTATGGAAATGTCAACATTTGGACCAGTTAACACTAAAAAAGTGTATTATACTTTTCAGGTAGGTAGGTAGGTAGACAGATTAATAGAAAGAAAGAAAATAAACAGATAATAAATAGATGTAAAAGTCAAAGGGAATTTAGAATGTGGTCAATAAAATACAGTGGTTTCCTTCACACTAGTAAAGTTATCACGGAATCTGCCTATCTTATGCTGCAAAATTCTGAGTACTAGAATAAAAATTCCTTCACTAGCCAATAAAAACAACTTTTATGATTTGTAGCTTTCTTCTTCCCTAAACCCTGTTCCAGGGTACAGACCACTCCCCAAACCCCAACACACTATTCTATTACCAACGGTGCAACCTAAAATGCCACTTTCTTAGCACAAGAACTAAGGCTATAAACTGACCTAAAGTGAAATAGTGATTGATACGTGTTCTTTATCAAAATATATAGTTTTGAAATGGACAGCTTGAGAATTCTCAGAACTGGGCAACCACCCTGTGCAGACAGACGGAAGTTGCATGTCTACAAAAAAGTCACTGTTTATATTTTGCCAGCTCAGCCTTGGACACAAGGTTAAATGCATTATCTAAAGCCTACTCTCAGGACAGATCTGGTGTCTCTACATTCAGACAGCCTGGAGGGGTATTAAGTTAGCAGTGAAGGCCAGAAAGGACCATCAAGAACAAGCAAGATTGCTTTTCAAAAAGAGGCAACAAAAGGATTCTGCTCACTCACTTCGGTCTCTAAGTACCAGTGTTCTCTTTTCACGTTTCCCAGGCTCATGTAAGTTAGTTTTCACAATAGATGCAGTAAGGTCGGAAGGAGGGTGAGGACTGTGGAAACTCGGGGAGGGCACACTGTGTGGCACAGTGCCCATAGCACCACCAGCCGCAGCAGGGGGCCTTGTGTGATCATATCTAAACAAAACACACAGCACATGCGTTACGGACATACTACAATCACATGCCTCCCACACTGCCCAGACGTGGAATGTCCTTCCTTCTGCTCCATTTGTGGAGGCAGAAAATGAAACAATCTTTTCCCATATTTTAACCGATAAAAGGCTTATCAATTAATAAGTACTGCCTGGCAATTCAGAGTGAGTGGTACATTGTAGTCTATCACACTTAAGTGTCCTTGTAGGACTTACGTGAGACAGACGTACTGCCCCAGATCACACAATGAGACCCTGAAAACTTTAGACATATGTTGAATTCAAATCTCCTGACTTCCAATCCAGTGTTTTGGGCAGGAGTTCATCCAATGTTAATGATGGCCAATTTAACAGCTGGAGACTAGCCTTTCCTGGGCAGTCTCTCTGCGGTACCCACTGGCAGAGAGAGGGTAAGGTCGGCCAACTTCTATCATCTACCAGGTAGCCAGAGGAAGAACTGGAAGGAGCTTTGCAGCCCAGAGAACAGAGCAGCTCTTCACTACAAAAGGACAGGAACAGGTTTTTGGGTTATTTCCGTTTAGAAGTTACAAAAGTTGCCTACAGATGTCAGAGGAAAAAAAGAAGACTCCATGCACTTTAATGTTCAGTGCAGGGGTACTCACAGCAAAAAACTGGAAGCCACTTAAATATAGAACATGTTAATAAAATGATGGTCTGTTAACATTGTGAAACATAAATTACAATTAGGAGATAAAGTAGCAGCATAGGAAAATGGTTATGACATGTTCAGTGGGGGAAAAAAGCAAGATATAAAATCTTATACATACTATGAGTGCAATTATAATTTAAAAGAGACAAGAATAAGGCCTGAAAAGTGATTTTGAAAATTAAAATTATTTTTAGGGTACTAAAATTGAGGTTTCAAAATTATTTACTATACTTTTTATAATGTTGTCATACTACTTTTAAATTTAAATTTTCCCCTCATCAAGACCTATGTTCCAAATGAAGGATCTAAATCCCTGATAGTATTCAACTCAGCATAACAGTTGGGGGAAGTTTCGGGGTTCTTGCCTGCAACGAGTTCCATAGGCGCAACAGCCCTTCTGATAGTATTTGCAGATGGTAGATGGCTTGCTGTTTGCCAAATCATGCGAAAACAGGCATTGGTTTCCTTCCCGACACACACCATGCATAAAATACCTTAAGAGACAAAAAGAAGCATAAAACTTTAATGAGTATACTTTGTTCTATAAAGTCACCCTATTTTTGAACCTAGCATACAAATACTATTATGCATATTTATGTATCAAGGCTCTATCAAACACTGGAGATATACATATTTCCATGATTCTAAGACAGTGATTTTATTTATTTTTTATTATTACGCTTTTATTTATTTTTAATTTATTTTTTATGGTGACATTGGTTAACAAAATCCAATAAGTTTCATCTGTACACTTTAACAGTAAGGCATATATATATTTACATTGTGTGTTCACCTCTCATAGTTAATTTCTTTCTGTCACCATATATTTGACCCCCTTTACCCCATCTACCTCCCCCCTCCTCCCATCCCCTACCCTCTGGTAACCACTAGTCTATTGTCCATGTCCATAAGTCTCTGTTTGTCCTGTTCATTTGCTGCTTTTAGGTTTATATTCCATGCATAAGTGATATCATGTGATTTCCAACTTTTTCTGTCTGGCTTATTTCACTTAGCATGATTATCTTGAGGTCCATCCATGCTGTTGCAAATGGCAGTATTTCATCTCTTCTTATGGTTGAGTAATATTCCACTGTATATATGTACCACACCTTCTTTAGCCAATCATCTATCGTAGGATGCTTTGCTTGCTTCCATGTCCTGGCCACTGTGAATAATGTTTCTGTGAACATCGGTGTGCAAATACCTTTTCGGATATGGGTTTTCAAGTCTTTGGGGTAAATACCCAGTAGAGGGATTGCTGGATCATATGATAGATCAATTCTTAGTTTTCTGAGGAACCTCCATACTGTTTTCCATAGTGGCTGTACCAATTTGCAGTCCCACCAGCAGTGTATGAGGGTTCCTTTTTCTCCACATCCTCTCCAGCATTTGTTATTACTTGTCCTGTTGATTACAGCTATTCTAACAGGTGAGCATCTTTCCAAATATTTGTTGGCTATTTGTATGTCCTCTAGGGAGAAGTGTCTGTTTGGGTCCTTTGCCCATTTTTTGATTGGATCATTTGTTTTTTTTTGTTATTATTGAGTTGTATAAGTTCTTTGTATATTTTGGATATTAGGCCCTTATCGGAGGTGTTGCTTGCAAATATATTTTCCCATTCGGATGGTTGTCTCTTTATCTTGCTGACAATTTCTTTTGCTGAGCAAAAGCTTTTTAGTTTGATGTAGTCCTGTTCATTTATTTTAGCTTTTACTTCCCTTGCTTTTTAGTTCAAATTCATAAAATCCTCTTTAAGTCCAAGGTTATTGAGTTTAGTTCCTATGTTTTCTTCTATGCATTTTATTGCTTCAGGTCTTATATTCAGTTTAATCCATTCTGAGTTAATTTTGGTTTGTGATGATAGACAACAGTCTAGTTTCATTCTTTTGCAGATGGCTTTCCAGTTTTCCCAGCACCATTTATTGAAGAGGCTTTCTTTTCTCTACTGTATGCTTTTGACTTTTTTGTCAAAAATTATTTGCTCATATAAATACAGATTTACTTCTGGACTCCTGATTCTGTTCCACTGGTAAGACAGTGATTTTAGATGTACCACGACTAATTCAATGACAGCTTTTCTGGAAGAAAAATGATCCCTTAAATCTCTATCTAAGATATATCTTCTTGATTTGAGATATGTTACACATGTAAAATGTGAGCCTAAGTAAGAAAATACTCTTTGAAAAACTTCTCTCTCTTTCGCATAGAGCTTAGTGGAGTCAAAGAGACCTGGGTCTAAGATCCAGTCCTGCCACCTATGAGCAAGTCAGAAAACCAACTTCTCTGGGCCTCACTACCTTTATCTATAAAACAAAAATTACACTACCTACTTTCCTGAGTTGTGGTGAGGATCAAATAAGATACTGTAGCACCAAAAAAAAAAAAAAAAAAAAAAAAGCAAATTACACACAAACACGCAAACTCACACACACTAATGTCCACTGAGATGTCCAATTCTGGCCCTCAAGAAATAACTGGAAGGCATTCTTATTCTGTCCAGATTAGAGAGACCTGGCTGAATAGTTAGAGCAAACAGTAAAGAGGCTCTAGAGGGACATGCCTTGGTATTAAGAGTAGACAAGTTCTAAACTAATGAGTATTTTAGACACATCCTAATAAAGCTCAAAAACAAGCTTTGAAAGGACCGAACTGATAGGAAATAATTATTGTCAGCCAAAACACTCAACATTCTTTGGAGGAAGACAATAAAATTCAAATGCTCAAAAATAAAAAATTATCAAACAGAACAAAAAGCAGGCAAACGTGACCTACGACCAGAAGAAAAAAATTAGTCAATAATAGAAATGACAGATGATGGAATCAGCAGACAAGGAATTTAAAAATGGCTATTATAAATGTCCAGTAATAAATATGCTGAAGAATTTAAAGGAAAACCTGAATATAGAGAGAAATTGAAGATATAAAGGGAACCAAATGGAACTTCTTGAAATAAAAACTACATTATCTAAAATGAAAATTATACTGTATAAGCTTACTACTATATTAGGCACTATAAAAATCTCAGAAAACCGGAAGACATAGCAATAGAAAGTATCCAAACTGAAGCAGAGAGAGGAAGAGAACAGATTTTTGCTTCTAACTATGATAGAGTATGGAATTTGCCCTTTAATGTTTAAAAAAAAAAAAAAGGAAACAAAATATATGAAACAGCTGCTTTCAGACATGGACAAAAGGCAACATAAGACTGGTCCTTGAGAGCAGGGACACAAAGGAGATGAGCTCCATGTTCAGCTTGGCTTTCTGCCTAGCAGCATATTCTGGACCTTGGTGGAGGGAGGGGAACCTCAAGTACAGCACAGCAGTCCTGCTAAGTTGAAAAGAGAAACTGGAGTTCAAGGTAGCTAATGGAAGCTTTCTGAAGAGCTTGTAAATAGCATCATACATACATGATTAATTGACTCTGATAAAGATGTCAAGGTAATTCAATGGGGGAAAGAATAGTCTTTTCAACAAACATACTGGGAGGATCATGTGTTGCCTGTCCTTCACAGCCCTTGTGGCTGTGTTACAACTTCTCTCCTACTGTGATCTGCTTAGGAAGGACTCAGGGAGACACAGGAAGCCTAGAAATGGACTCAGTGGACTTTGAGAAAGTGGCTGTGAACTTCACCCTGGAAGAGTTGGCTTTACTGGATCCTTTATTCACAGAAAAAACTCTAAGGAGATGTGATGTGAGAAACCTTCAGGAATCTGGCCTCAAAAGGGGGAAAAAAAATGGAAAGATCATGATACTAAATACTAAAGATCAGTACAAAAACCAGGAGAGAAAACTAAGAAGTCATATGGTAGAGAGAATAAGTGATGAGAAAGACGGTAGTCAATGTGAGGAAAACTTCAGCCTATTTCAAATTTCAATACAAACAAGGCAACTCTTCTTGGAGTAAAACTATGGGAATACAGTGTGTGTGGAAGTCTTTATGTATCATTTATCCCATAATACCCACACAGATGTCAAACTGGACACAAGCCATATGAGTATCAGAATTATGGAGAAGCCATATAAATGTAACGTATGTGGGAGAGCCATCAGTTCTCTCCAGTGTATTAAAAAATATGAAAGAAATCACAATGGTGAGAAAACCTAATGTAAGAAATGTGACAAAACCTTTAATTCTTCAACGTCACTTCAAATATATGAAAGAACCCACACTGGAGCGAAACTCTATCAATATAAACAATGTGGAAAAGCCTACAGATATCAAACTTTTCAAACCATGAAAGAATTCACACAGGACAGAAACCCTATGAATGTAAACAATGTAGTAAATCCCTCAGCTGTCTCAGTTCTCTCTGAATGCATGAAAAAACTCACATTGCAGAGAAAGCTTATGAATGTAAACAAGGTGACAAAGCCTACCTATATTATAGTGCCTTTACAAACACCCCAAAAGACTCGCACAGGCAAGAAATCCAAGAATGTAAGCAATGTTGTAAAACTTTCAGTTCTCATCTAGGTTTCCAAATACATGAAAGAACACATTGGAGAGAAGCCTAATGCATGTAATGAATATGGAAATGCCTTCACATATTATTAAAATTTTCAAAGACCTGAAAGAAAATTCACTGGAGAGAAACCTTATGCATGTAAAGAATGTGGGGAAGCCTTCAGATGTTATCAAAGTTTTTGAAGACATGAAAGAAAGCACAGTGGAGAGAAACTTTTCAAACTTTTCTATGAATATAAGAAATGTAGGAAAGCCTACAGATTTTACAGTACCTTACAAAGACACAAAAGGACTCACCCTATAGAGAAACCCTAAGAATATAAGCAAGTTTGTGATTTTCCTCACTTAAAAAAAAAATGCTGGACTGAGTACCTATGGGGAAAATATGAAACTCGAATATTATATGTCTGCTGATGTGACCCAGTATGAAGTATACAGTATAACCTGTGATGTAGTCTAGCCAAAAACATTTAACTTGAATACCGCAAAACTCCAGATCTAACTCCCAGTTTATAGGACATACAATTAGGAAAAAGCTAAAAAAAAATCATAAGGAAGCAATCAGATAAATACAAAAGAAAAGGTGGTATATGGGCCGAGTCTCCTTAACAGGTGTCATAAATAAAGGGAGAGGAGTCAGCTGAGTTTGGAGAACAGTTTGGTGGTTTCTTAAAAATAAGAACATAAACATAAATTTACCATTTGACTCAATGATTCCACTCCTAGATATTTACCCAAGAAAAGTGAAAACATGTTCACACAAATACTTGTACATGAATATTCATGGCAGCTTTATTCATAATAGCCCCAAAGTGGAAACTTTTACAATTCCATCAATATATCTATACAATGGGATATTACTTGGCAATAAAAAGGAAAAAAGCCATGACACACACTACAACATAGATGAATCTAAATACACCAGGGAAGGTAAAATAAGCCAGATACAAAGGGCATGTTGCATGAATAAAGGGCAAATCTAAAGGGATAGAAAATAGTTAAGTGGTTGCCTAGGGCTTGGAGAGGGGATGATAGGGAGTGACTGCACATGGGCACAAGGAATCTTTTTGGGGTGACAAAAATATTCTAAAATTTAATTGTGACAGTTGTACAACACTGTAAATTTACTAAAAGTCTTTGAATTGTGAATGGGTAAGTTTATGGTATGTATATTTCAATGAAAATGTTAGAAAAAAAATTTAAAAAGGAGGGAACTGTATTAGGTTAGTAGACATTACATAAACAACATAGTAACCAGAAGTAACATTTAGTTCTGGATTAGATTCTGATTTAGACAAACCAGATGTAAAAGACATTTTTGGAACAAATGGAAAAATTTGAGTATCAATTAGGTATTAGATAAAATAAAATTTGATTGACATGGAAAGTTTGTTAACTAAAAAAAAATTGTTAACTAAAAAAAACATACTATAAAACAGCATATATAGGTGTAGCTCCATAGTGTAGTGGTTAGCACATCTGCTTTACACGCAGAAGGTCCTGGGATTGTGCCCTAGGTGGAGTCACAGACCATACCCCAGGTGCGCCAGGCCCTGGGTGCCCCAGGCCTCAGGTACACACCGTGAGCATGTGGGAGGAGGTGCCCCGCCTTCAGAGATCCAGTTCTTAAGGAGAGATGGCAACATCAGTAGGTCAGGAGGAATTAAAGAGGGGGGAGAAAAGCATATATAGTAAAATGGTACAGCCATCATAGAAAACTATACCCACTCCTCAAAAAATTAAAAACAGAATTACCATATGATCCAGCAATTTCACTTTTGGGTACATACACAAAAGAACTGAAAAAGAACTCAAGTAATTATACACCCATGTTCATAGCAGCATTATTCACAATAGCCAAAAGGTGGAAAAAACCCAATGTCCACAGATGGATAAATGAATAGACATAATGTGGTCTATCCATATAATGAAATATTATTCCAACTTGAAAAGGAAGGAAATTCTAACACATGCTACAACATGGATGGATGAACCTTGAGGATATTACATTAAAAGAAATAAGCCAGTCACAAAAAAGACAAAAACAATATGATTCCACATATGTGAGGTCCCTAAAGTAGTCAAATCATAGAGACAGAAAGAAGAATGGTGGTTGTACGAGGCTGGAGGAGGGAAGAGGAGAGTTAGTGTTTAATGGGGACAGAATTTCAGTTGGGGACGATGAAAAGAATTCTGGAGATGGATGGTGGTGATGGTTGCACAACATCTTGAATGTATTTAATGCTAATGAACTAACCACTTAAAAATGGTTAAGATAATAAATTTGTTATGTATATTTTACCACAATTAAAATATTTTTAAGAGCACACACTGTATACTCTCATTTTGGTAAAAATTTAAAAAATATATACACATATATGCATTTAAAAAATCTCAAAAGATATTTAATAGCATGTTAACAGTGGTATTTTCATTTCCTTATTTTTGCTGATCTGTACTTTCTACCATTTCTACCATGAACATATCCTGATTTTATAATAGTAAATGGCTGTTTTAGTTTTAAAAAATTATAAATACTATCCAATAATGGTGAGGGCATGGTTAAGAATATAGATAAAATGCTCACTGCATTATCTACCACACAGTAGGTACCCCCCAAAGTTCAACTCTTCATTAAAGTCTAGTAAAAAAAACATTGACAACTAAAACAGTTACAAGAGTGACCTATGCCTTATCACAATGTATAAAGTGCTGAGTGACCCACGTAGGGCAACAGGAGGCTACATCCCAGTAGAGGTCATGCCCAAATAGAATAGAGCCTGCAAAATGGAAGGGGATGCCAGTGGGTGTGAGGAGTATATGCCAGAAGAGAGGACAGCAAAAAAAAAAAAAAAAAAAAAAAAAAAAAAGAAAGGCAGAGAGTGGGACGTAGTAAGGGAGTAAGGACAGGCTTTCTGAGAGATGAGTATTATTACTCTAATTGTGCTCCAAGATACCCTAAGTGTTAGTTGAAATATTGATGAGTGTGTCTCAAAACAAGAAATAAAGGGCTCACAATCAAGTCAGCTTAGGAAACCACAGTGGTCTTTCTCAGAGATTTACAACAGACAGTAGCAGAGGAAAGGTTCTGAGTGTACTGTTGTAAAGAAAACCGTTTAGTCTTATTAAGTACACATTTTCCCAGGTATTTTCAGAAAAAGCCACTTGAGCTACAGAGTAGAAGACAAACTGGAGAAGGCTGAAACTACATAAGAAGCCTTTATGGAGGTTGCTTCATAAAGGAACTTTTATCTGTAAACCATGTTCTAGTAAAAAAAATATATATGGAAAGTTTCTAAAGTATACAAAATAGAATGGTAGAATAAACCCTCAAGGTGTACCAACACCAGCTTTCACATTATCAACTCATGATCAATCTGGTTTGACCCTTTTCCCCACTTCCTGTATGATTTTGAAGAGGAATAACTCACATACCCCTTGAATGAAGGCTTTTGGGCAAGGAGCCCCCACCCCCGGCTCCCAAGCAAGTATATTATGAGAAATATGTGAAATGAGAAAAAAATACAAAAGAGCTGATAAACAGTGCCATCAATACTGTCTAACATTTTCACTTCTTTATTTCATTGACTCCTAACAATACTCTAAGGAATATTATTATTATGCCTATGATGCAAATAGGAAAGCTGAGGTTCAGAGAGGTATAATAACTTATATATCCAATTCTTAGGTAGGGGACCCCAGCTCTGGTCTTCTCAGCCCTGACCTTTTCCCACTCAAACTGACTTTCCTGTTACTCTGCCTTTGTCCATTATTTTGGCCCCTGTGCAAAACACTGTATTCCATCTTTCACTGCACTGAACTGCTATAACCCACCTTCCTTCATGGACCAGCATGAGTGAATCCTGACTGGTTCAAGAAGCCTTCTTCCCCCTCCAGCCCAAACTGCACTTTCCTTCCTCCAACCCCAGAGTTACTGGTGGCAGCCACATGGTATGGTGCTTCCCAATCTGGGGACCCTGACCCAAAAGAGCTAGTCCTCATGAACACAATCAGGAACATCAGTCTCTAATGAAGAATGACTGGTAATAACTTCAGGAAGGCACATCTGGAATTATCACTAAATGCCACTGAACCTAACTAATTATGTGGTTCTACCTGGAAAAGGAGAAAGGCTTGACAACAGAAGGCAGGAATGGTTTCTAAGATAGGTCAGGAAGGCCCAAGAGGCTCAGACTGTCCTTTCCAAAGTACTAAACAATGCAAGTGACAATTCACGCTTCACCTCAGACCCTACCATGGGCCTGGGCGATTGTCTCGGCTGGAGGCTCTGAGATTTGAAGACCTTTTATCCCTCCTTGCTCTCCAAGCATTCATCTAACTTTCTTCACCTGTTCACCTCCCTAAAAACAGAGGAAGTGTTTGACCAGGCCCACCTTACAGTTTCTTTTCTCCCAGAAAAATGACAAAAAGGTATTTCAGTTTTGATGTCAGTCTCCTCTGAGTTTGGCTAGCATGAGCCACCTCTGAGTATACCGACAAAAGCAAATTTCTGGACCCTGTGACTTAAGTGTCTATATTGAGGTGCCTCCCTATAATCTTTATTAGGTGATCAGTTAGGCTTTTCCCAGGCAACAGCCCATTGGAGGTCTTCCTCTAGAACAGAGACTGGTAATTTGCTGTAGGTCTGGTGTAGGCTAAGGAAAAAAGGAAAGGAGGAAGGAGGGAAACAAGGAAGACTGGAAGAAAATGGCACAGAGTGTAACAAACTAAGGGCATTCTTTGTTAAAAACTTAAGAGGAGACCAGACAAGATGGAGGAGTTAGTAAATGTTGTGCTCCCCTCCTCCCACGAGCACATCAACTTAAAAATAGACTCCTATAAACATAGCTTGGTATATATGAAGCACATGGTAACCACAAACCAAAAATCTACAAGATACATACAAAAAATAAAAAGAAAAAAATCCAAACATAATACATAGAAAGCCATCAATATACAAGAGAAGAGAACAAGAAAATAAGGAATAGAGAACTACAAAAACAATCAGAAAACAATAAATAAAAATGGCAATCACTACATACCTGTCAATAATTAACTTTAAATGTAAATGGATTAAATGCCCACTCAAAAGACACAGGGTGGCTGAATAGATATAAAAACAAGACCTATACACATGCTGTCTACCAAGAGACCCACTTCAGATCGATACATACAGACTGAAAGTAAAGGGATGGAAAAGATATCTCATGCAAATGGCAAGGAAAAAAAAAAGGCTGGGGTAGCAATACTTATATCAGATAAAATAGACTTTAAAACAAAGGCTGTAACAAGAGACAAAGAAGAAAATTTCCTAACAATAAAGGGATCAATCCAATAAGAGGATATAACTCTTGTAAACGTTTACACACCCAACTTAGAAGCACCTAAATATATAAAGCAAATACTGACAAACATAAAAGAGAGCAACATTAATACAGGATAGCAGAGAACTTTAACATCCCATTGTCATCAGTAACTAAATCACTCAGAAAATCAACAAGAAAACAGCAGCCTTAAATGACACATTAGACCTACTAGATTTAATTGGCTCTTTTAGGACATTTCATCCAAAAGCAACAGAATATACATTTTTTTCAAGTGCACGTGTAACATTTTCCAGGACAGACCACTTGTTAGGCTACAAAGCAAGTCTCGACAAATTTAAGAAAACTGAAATCATATCGAGCATCTTCTCTGATCACGCCAAGATAAAACTAGCAATCAATTAGAAGAAAAAAACTGAAAAACACATGGAAGGTAAATGACAAGCTACTAACAATGAATGAGTTAACAAGATCAAGGAAATAAAGATACCTTGAGACAACTGAAAATGAGAACAAAATGACCCCAAATCTGTGGAAACAGCCAAAGCAGTCTAAGAGAAAAACTCATAGTAATACAGCCCTCTCTCAAGAAACAAGAAAAATCTCAAATGATTCATCCAATAAGGGATTAATATCCAAAAAATATAAGGAACTCATACAACTTATAAAAAAAAACCCAATCCGATTAAAAAATGAGTGAGAATGTGAACAGACATCCAAAGAGGACATATAGATGGCCACAAGACATATAAAAAGATGCTCAACATCACTAATCCTCAGAGAGATGCAAACTAAAACCACAATGAGATATCACCTTACACCTGTTAGAATGGCTATCAATAAATCGAAAACAACAAGTGTTGGTGATGATGTGGAGAAAAGGGAATCCTCGTGCACTGTTGGTGGGATTGTAAACTGGTACAGCCACTACAGAAAACAGTAAGGAGGTTCCTCAAAAAATTAAAAACAAAACTACCATATTACCCAGCAATTCTACTTCGAGGTATTTATCTGAAGAAATCCAAAGCACTAATTCAAAAAGATACACACACCCCTATGTTTATCGCAGCATTGTTTACAATAATGCAAGAAATGGAAGCAACCTAAGTGTCCATCGATAGACAAACGGATAAAGAAGGTGTAGTACATATATACACTGGAATATTACTCAGCCATAAAAAAGATTGAAATCTTGTCGTTATGACAACATGGATGGACCTAGAGAGTATTATGCTAAGTGAAATAAGTCAGAGAAAGACAAATAACATATGATTTCATATGTAGAATCTAAAATATAAACAAACTCAGACAAAAAAACAAATTGATGGATGCCTGATGGGAGGGGGGTGGGTGGATGGGTGACAAAATATGAGGGATTAAGAAGTCCAAAAAAATGGCATTTGAAATCTTGCTCCAAGGCATATGTTGTCAGTTTAGTGCAAATAAACTCTTAACAAAATTAAAAAAAAAAAAAAAGTACAAAAAAGCAGTTAAAAAACAGTCATTGAATAGAAGAAGTACAACGTAAGGAGTACAGTCAACACTATTGTAATAACTATGTATGGTGTTAGATGGGTACTAGACTTATCAGGGCAATCACTTTGTATGGTATGTAAATGTCTAATTACTATGTTGTACACCTGAAACTAACATAATATTGCATGTCAACTGTAACTGAAAAACGAAAAAAAAATTTTTAAAAGAAACTTGAGAGGAACTTTTTTAAAAAGGCCTATACCAAAGGGGTCTTGTTATTCACAGTAACAAGTGTGATTTTAAGTGTGTAGAAAAGAGTGAACACAGCAAGTCAGAGCCTGCTATCCTTACAGAGGCCTGCTTACAAGGCTGGACCCTGCCTAGCATCTGCCACTTGGCTATTAAACAGTTCTCTACACTGATATAAAAGTTCCCTAAGTGATAAGACTGGCTCGTTGTGCTTTAACTGTGTAACATGGTTTATGGTGAACATTTGCTTTCCTTCCATGCATCTGGTAGAGGTTGACCAGCCTGGGCAATGACTCTTTAATGGACTCACCTGGGCCCTTTTTGCTACTGGGAGCAAAGTGTGCTGTGTGACCCTGTATGGGAGGGAGTGAAGACAGAAAGCCTGCATATGGGTTCCTCCAGATGCTGCCTGTGCCTTTTTCCCTTGTGATCCAGCTGTGACTCCTTACTACATTACTGAAATAAATCTTAGCCTTGAGTACAACTATATGCTGAGTCCTGTGTGTCTTTCTAGCCAATCTCCAGATGTATGGGTGGTCTCAGGAAACAAAAGTGTATTACACTTCTAAACAGTTTAATAATTCTTTCTGGAAAATGGTACTGAAGAGTGCAACACTATTTCAATTGTCCTCAAATATGGTAATTTTTGATCTTTGAAGGTATAAAAGTAAAAAAATTAAAAAAAAATTCAGAGCCAAGAGCCAAGTCTGAATGACAAAGAGGTATCCAGATCAGTAAACTCATAAATAGTAAAGTCTGAAAGAGAATAGGCTCAAAGTGGCTACATAAACGGTTCCATAAAGTGAGATCTAACAAATAATTAATGGTTTCTTTTGGAGAAACTAGACAAGATTTTCTGAAAAAACCATGGTAAGAGATGACTAGAAGTCCTCTACCAGATAATATTTGTTAACCAGGCATGCAAGAGGAAATATATTTAGCATTGATCCTACAAGGATGCCTTCTATAATTCTATCATCACCTCCCATAAGCTATTCAGAAAATCTGCCTTCCAAACTGCATTCACTAATTATCTTTTCCATTAAGAAAAATATTTAACCACTAAGCAGAGCTTCTAGTTTTGCCACTTATAAGCTAGTGACTTTGTACAAGCCATTTTACTTTTGTGAGTGACTGAGTTCAGATTTAAAGAGGTTCCAAAATAACTCCACAACCACTGCTTTCAAGAAAGGTGAGTGTGAAACAAGTGTTATTTATATAAGAAGTGAAGCCAGCAGTTTTATTGCTGTAGCATATGTCACTATTTCCACTCCCTAGTGACAAACACAAAACTACCTTGAGCACATTCTGCCTGACCTTTGGCGCATCTTCGTCAACTGCTTATAGCCATTCCTCTCCATCTATGTTATACTAAACTTAATCCAGGCCTCTTTCATATTGCACCTTATAGTAATTTCCAACTGTTCCCTTTTCCTGATAGCCAAACCATCCCTTATCTCTTCCTTCAGAAGAAGACTGAGACATGAATTGGGGTGGAGGGTAGAATGAGGGGGGAAGCACATAGCTGGAAACTTAGAGTGGGGAGATTCTTTCTGGAGGGCACTCCAAAGGGGTCTGTTATTCTAGGTGACCCAAAAAGGCTGTTTCAGATAGTATGGCTATTATATGTTACAAAGGCTATCAGGTTCTCTACTGGCCACAGAACTGCCAGGAGCTCTGGCTGTGGCCGAAACAAACAGAATCAATCTGGTTTATTGCAGGCCTTTCAACAGTGCCTGCCTCTAGCGAAATGCTTTTGCAATCATCTCCAAGTATATGGGTAATGTGCATTCTCTGTGTCACTTTCCTTTACATTTTCCCACATATTTTCACAGGCTTGACATTTCTGGCTGTACTGCTTGTGACAACAGATCCATCAGGTGGGAAGCGAGCTAATTCTAGGCATAATGGTAGGCCTGAAATAGATGTACTAGAGGTGGGGGTGAAATATAGTGTAGTGGTTAAGTAAAGACTTTGAGGTCAGAAAGCTCCCGATGTGATCCTGAGCAAATTATTTAAATTTCCAACTCTCAGTTTCCCCATCTGAATTACAATTAACTGTACTTCATAGACTGTTGTGATAGACTACTGCGAGGTTTAACTGAGAAAATGCATGTAAGTGCTTATCCTAACACATTGTAAATGCTCCAAGATGGTTTGTTTTATTATGTAATCTCTTAACCAATCCTGCTGAGTAAGCATTATCACCCCCATTTTACAGACGAGGAAATTGTGGCAAAAGTGGTATCAGGATTAAAATCCAAAACTACCCAGCTCTGGAGCTTAAGCTCTTTCTACAATTTACTGGCTGACAAGGTGCCCTATATTTTGTAACTTTTTCTTTTTTTTTTTTTTTCTGTTTTAAACACCTCCTGCACCTGATATTTCAAGGTGGTCTCCCATCCAAGTACTAACCAGGCCCAACTCTGCTTAGCTTTTGAGATTAGACGACATCAGGCACATTCAGGGTGGCATGGCTGTAGACTTGTTTTGTAACTTTCTAGGCTTGACTCTCTCGGTAAACTGAAATTCTGGGTCTTCTACTAAGTAATAAGATGAAGGGATGTCTATCACATGAGGAGGAGGACAAAGAAACTGGTTACCAAGCTAAAATAAAGGCCTGCACCAGGGCCTTGAAAACATATTGGAAGACATAAGAGATGGTTAGGAAGAAAAATGAGCAAAAATGATCTCCACCCAGATTGAGATTCTGGATTGAGTGGCATATAAAGAAATCAGTACAGCTGACAGCACAACTGTGTAAGCTGTCTTCTTGTCATTCCAGGCAATAAACATATACAGTGTCTTTGTCATTAAGTTTAGGAATCCCAATATTTCAAATCCATCTCTTGGAGAGACATAATGAGCATTAGAATGGAAACAAAACTAAGACTTTGTCCTGATGCCATTCAGAATAAGAATGTACAATGACATTCCAAAGTCAGGAAAACAAACCAAAAACATTTTGCCCCCTGACATAAACCAACAAAACCTATTTTAAGTCTGGTGTCCAAAATAAATCATACTTTGAATATTTCCTAAAAGTTACTAATGTCTGGAGATAAGACTTTAGTGAATAATAAAGTGAGAAAAGCTTTTCCACTATGAACACAGTAATGTAAACTCTTGGTAATATTGCAGTTTTTTAAAATTTAAATATGTGCTCTGTTTTTATTTGGCCAGGCAGTCCTCATGAGAGCTGAGTCCTTCACACTCCCTTACAAGTGAACTTCTTGTACTTTCTATGTGTTTCTGTACGTTTTCCTTTCACATGAGCATATTAAAAGCGTTGAAAATTCCCACAGCAAAAAAACGTTCATTTAGCATTTCTCAAACTTATTTGGAGGCCATATAGTCTATAAGAAATGGACTCTGATGCCACAGCTCTGCCACTTGGAAGCTAAAAGACATGACAATCACTTCAATGCTGAGGCTCAGTTTCACGATCTGTGGATAGTCCTGGTTGCTGGATTATAAGTAGTATGGCTGGTAGAGCAACTTAAAGAGCACCCAGTAAATTATAAGCCCCCCACAAAATCGGTTAGTACTTAAACAGAAGTAACCTTTCCAACATTCCAACCTACTCTTAGTTTACATGCAACAACATCCTGCAGGATGCTCCTGCAAAATAAAACTTTCAGGTCAGGCCTTATGGTACAGAAGGAAATAACCAAGATGATGCTGATTTAAGTTCTTGTTCCTGCAGTTAGATGTTAAGTCTCAAGTCTTCCTGAGCATAAGATTTCCTTATCTGTAAAATTAGATACTACACAGAGTTTACATTCAATTTTAAAGCATTATATAAATGTGCACTGTTTTGTGGACCTGTCTTAGGAGCAGTAGTCAGAACCTACAACAGTCCACAATGACTAAGACATTGCTCCAAAAGGGGTGAAAAAAATTATATGTACGTGTGTGTGTGTGTGTGTGTGTGTGTGTGTGTGTGTGTGTGTGTGTGTAGAGAGAGAATAAGAGAGAGAGAGAATAAGAGAGAGAGCGCGCGCGCCATTTTAAAATATAGTAGGAGCTGCCATTCCAGGGGAATTGCCTTGCACGACTTTTGCCTCAAATATCTGTAATGTTAAAACAAGGCAAAATAACCTTTACTGGGCCTAAAGCAACATCGGGCTCCAAAGAACTGTTTGCAATCGTAACAAGAAAGCAGATATGACTACCAGAATTAAAATTAAAAACATTTAGAATTAGCATCACTGTTAGCTTATTTGCATCAACAGAAATGCTATCCTTCTACTGATGTAACTCTTCCTCCCTCCCTTTCTCCTTAATATCCTTTGCCTTTGTTTCCTAATTGAAACACTATTTGGGTTTCTGTCTAAATCAGTGCTTCCCAAATAGCATTCTTTTCAAATCTCAAATAAATGCCGATTACCTCTTACTCTGAAAGGCCTTTTAATTTTAGGTTAATGGGAAACTTTATACAAATAAACACACATCTTCACAAAATACCTTTTAGTACAAGTAACCCAGTACAAGTCTTTCCTATAAACAAGAAGTGCAAATTTCTGACAACTGCTTAACATAAACCACCTAGGCCTTGGATAAATCGATTAACTGTTAATATACACTAATGCTAATGGAAAACTTTTTACAGTCACTTCTCAAATATTCATACTAACGAAGAGAAATAACATAAATGATACTTAAACTGTATATTAAATAATCAAACTAACAATTGGGTTTTTTAAAGCAATGCTTCTTACACAAATTTTACTGAAACCAATCATTAAAACAGAATTTGTGCTTTCCAAGTATCAGTTCAGTAAGACTAGGATTCTAATACTGGAAAGCCACAAGCTACATAAGGAATGAGGGTGTTATACAATCAAGCTATTTCTATTTCACAGGAGCAGTCACAGTGTAGTCATCTGGTTCCGAATTCTGGACAACCATCCATCCATTATCACTGTATTCTTCAGGTAAATGGGTGTCTCAATAAGAGTATCATTTAATCTCTTTCAGTCTGTTACCTCCACTGTAAAATGTGAATTCTATCTACCTAATAGTTTTTACTGTGAAGTCTACAAAACAATGAACATAAAGGACTTGGAAATACGAGGGATACTTAAACTTTCAGTAAATACTACCTGACGTTATCATTTTCCGTACAACAACGCTTACTTGCTAGCTCTCTGTAAGTTTAGGTTGCTTGGGAGTTCTTCAAACTCTCAGGAAACGAAGGCCGCTTTCGGGGCCTTAGCTTCTTTGAGGCCCTTATCATCTATTAAAAATCTACTCCTGTGTGCCATCTCTATTGGTAATGGACCTCTTAGTGTCCCGTTACTCAAATCCAGATCTCCGTTTCTAGATAAACTGTAAGTTCCAAGAGCCCTTCTCACAGGGCCCCAGCACCCTGCACAGCCTTGGCTAGCACGTCCTTCCAGTCAACAAGGGTCACGCTTCAAATTCGCGGGACAGCCCCCGCGATGGCCTCATCCCGGGTCTCGGCTAATAGACACCGCCACGCATCCACCGGGTCTCCGGCTCCTGCCGCAGCGCCAGCTCTGCCTTGAAAAGCCGGACCACAAACAGCTGAGCAGCTTTCCACAAATCTGTTCTAACCTCAGTTTCCCTCGCCGCAAGACTGGGGCGAACCTGCCACCTAGGGCCCAGGGGAGGGGTTCCAGGTAGCCCGGCGATCCTGGACCTCACCGAGCACTGACCTGCAAGTGATCTGCTTGGTGCTCATGGTGGTGGGGCTGGAGGGCCGTAGTCGCGCCGTCGCCTCTCGCTCTCGCTCTCGCCGTGGGCGCCTGGGTCTGGCCCTGCCCCTCCCACGCGGCCGCGTCACGCCGGCGCACACCGCCCCTCCGGTGTGACACCTCTGTAGCGCCGGCCGGAAACCTCGTTGCCGTCACAATTGGTTCCGACGGTGGTGAGGCAAAACCGACCCCCAATTTCCTCACTCCTTGTTTCTCATTTCCGAGCCTGCTGGGCGGGGCCTGGCTCGCTAATTCCTCTGTCTGCCCCCATCTCCAAGAGCATTTCGTAGCGACTTCCCGCGTTCCTAGAATCACTTCACCTCTCCTGAGACTAAGCTCCCACTTCTCCTCTGCGCACCTTAATCCTAAATATTTCTACCTATATTCAAATTTACATTCCGTGGGCCCCTTTCTCAGGCCCTACCTCAACTGTTCCCGCCACACTTTGTCTCCCAAGTAAGGAATTCCTTAGTTCTCTCTCAATTACTCTTTTGCAAAATCTCCACTCCCATCCAAGTTTAGTCATTTTCTTCCCTGGTATTCCTCTGCTGTTGGTCTTCCATTTCCTATGGTGGAAACCCAAAAATATATTTGTGACACTCTCCTCTGGTTCTTTATATCCTGCAGATCCTGCTCCTCCTACCCTTCTCTCCAATGCATCCTTTTCTCTCCATTTCCACCTTCATAGTTCTAGTCTAAGCAACCATCACTCCTTGCCTGGGGTCATGCAATGGCCTTTTAACTGCTCTTCTAGCTTCTGCTCCTGCCCTCTACTAGTCTGTTGTCACGTATAACCCATTTTTAAAACATAAATCAGATGTCATTAACTTCCTTTAACTGTCAGTGGTTTTCCATCGCTTTTTAAATTGTTCTTTTTTAAACTTTTAAACATTGAGCTATAATAGACTAAAGTAATAAGTGCACAGAACACATATGCCTGTATGAATTTTTACATATGTATACACTCATAAAATCACCACCTAGATCAAAGAACATTATCAAACCCCAGAGGGCTCCCTTATGCCCCTTCACAATTAATCTCCCAAAGATAACTGCTTATTCTCAACTGTCATCACAAATTAGTTTTGATTGTTCTTGATCTTGATATAAATGAAATAACTCAGTATGTACTCTTTTGTCTGTCTTCTTTTCACCAACATTATATCTGTGAGATGAATGCATGTTATATATATCTATATGTTGTTCTTTTACTTTCCTATAAAAATATTGACTCTTCCAATGAATGAGCACAGAGCTTAGAGCTTTTGAAATTTCTCAGAAATTTAGGAAATATATTGGAAAATGTGTTTTCTTAGGTTTATTCCTAGGTATCTAGATGGGGTTTTAATGCTATTTTTTAATTTTATTTTTATGCTATTTTAAATATTTTAAAAATGTCCTGTTTGTTGCTTGTTCCATGCTAAATTCATATATTAATTCTAATTGATTATTTTAGATTTTCTACACACACAATCATGCCATTAGCAATCTTTATAGCCTTTTTCTTGCCTTATTGCACTACTGAGAACCTTCAGTGTAACCTTAATGTGGTAACAGTGGATATCCTTGTCTTGTTCCTGAAATCAGGAAAATTATTTAATATTTTGTCATTAAAATGTTAGCACTAAGGGTTTTGGAAGCTATCCATTATCAAATTGTTTCTCTCTTCCAAGTTTTCTGAGTTTTTTTATCATGAGTCTTTTTTTTTTTTTTACCAAATTTTTGTCCTAGTTATTGAGACAACTGTATTGTTTTATCCTTTATTCTGTTAGTGTTATTTTTTAAAAATGTTAAGTCAATCTTAAATTCCTCAGATATACCCCATTAGTATGATATATTATTCTTTCTAGAGAGCATCAGATTCTATTTGTTAGTATTGTGTTGAGGATTTTTGCATCCTTGTTCATAAAATAGTACTCCTTCCTTGTAATCTCCATGTCAGGTTTAAGTATCTGAGATACGCATAAAATGAGTTTGGAAGTCTTCCCTCTTTTCTATTCTCTGGAAAAGTCTGTGTAATATAAATATTTTCCTTAAATGTTTGGAAGAATTTGCCACTGAAGCCACCTCAGCTTGCAGTTTACTTTGGCTTTGTCCATTTTCTTTATTGTACATGTGTTTTATATTTCATTGACTTTTGCTCTTTTATTTTTTTCTATGTTTGAGTTCAAATTGCTCATTTCTAGCGCCTTGAGAAGGAAATTTAGATCTCTAATGTTCAAGCATTCTACTTTTTTAAGTATTTAAAGCTATAATTTTCCCTCTAAGCACTTTTTAGTTGTATCCACAAGTTTTTATGTCATATTTTCCTTACCATTGGGTTCAAAATATTTTGATTTTCATTTTTATTTATTCTTTCAACCATAACTTATTTAGAAGTATGCTGCTTAATTTCCCAACCACTGAAGATTTTCTAATTATCTTTTTCTTATTGATTTCTTTTGATTGCTAGTGTAATCCCACTGTGGAATTGTCTATTCTTTTAGTTTGGTCAACATTTGACTTATATATTTTTAAGCTATGTTCATAGGTTCAAACAAATTTAAATCATGCTCTTCTGTTTTGTCAATATATTATGAAATATCCCTCTTTGCACTAGTTGCACATATGAATCAGGACAGTGTTATTTCAGTGAAAGAACCTATTGCCTCACTATTGTGCACATAACACTATGTAAAGATGTGTGAACCAAAGATGTTTCTAAGACTGCTAGTTGTTCATTGCATCAGGGAACTGTTTTCAGTGAAGACTGTGTTAACTACATTATGGTGCATGTAGTACACTATGTAAAGACATATGTATAAAAGATGTTTCTGAGAGTGCACATATAAGAAGAAAATGTCTAGAAATTTTTTTAAGAATTTGTCTATTATTAATATAATCACATCAGCTTTCTTTCAGATAGTGTTTGCATTAGGTATATCTTTTTCAATCCTTGTATTTTCAATTTACCTGATATTTTTATATCTAAACTGTATCTCTTGTAAATGGCACATGCAAGATTACTTCTACAATATAAAACATAAAAAAAAAATAGCCTCAAAATAAGGATTTATCTATTCAAAACCAAAACGATATAACCTTTTCTAGAAACACAAAAATGTGGGTCATTAACTATTAAAAGCCCACAGATTAAAGAACATAGCTCGGGCAGAAACATGAATCCAGAGCTGCCAGTGCAAGGGAACGCTGCGGGAAGTGGAGGAAGGTTTCACAAAAAGGTAGGGCTTTAAAGGATGATTGGAGCTGGCTGCCAACAGTTCAAAACGTACAAAGGCTAGAAAGAAATTTTGTAAGCAAGCACAAATGAAAATGAAAATGAAAGCTCTATAGGACACCAGTTTATGGGTACTGCTGGTTAATGGTTAATCCTACCCGGTTTGGCTTTTAAAGCCGTCAATCACAATGACGTCACTGTTGATCAGGTTACTCCGGCTGCGTGCATTTGCTACCTGTGCGGTAAGGAAAAGGAAGTCACAGGAAAGCGCCCCTGCTTGCCCAGGAGGGGAAAGCTATGCAGTACGCAGAGGTCGGAAAGCCTTTAATTAAATTCAACCACTGTAGGAAATACATCTACAGCTTCAGTGTGCCGCAATGCTGCCCCCTCTGCCGGCAGGAAGTGGGCTCGAGGAAGCTGGAGGAAGCACCTGTTAGCATCTCCAATCCGTTTACCAATGGACATCAAGAAAAATGTTCATTCCTCCTCAGACCAACTCAAGGGACGTTTCTTAGGTACCGTGTTTTTAAACGTTATATTGAATTGTGCAAACATTTCCTTCTGTGTTGTAGTTTTAAAACCTTTTACAGTGTGAGGTTTGGTGGATAATCTATCTTTCCAGCATTTTAGCATTAAATTCTAAAATGTAGGCCTATTCGTTTCATAAAACTAGATGGTGTGAATACTTTCCTGGAGCAATAAGTGCACGAATATATGAAGGTCAAATCTGCTTGTACAACTTTAAGAGAGAAAAATCTATAACCTGGAGTTTTTTACCCACGGATTTTGAACAAGAGGCTAATTGGGGAAATGACGCAGCAACTAATGTTATCAAAATACCTTTACTGCGAGTTAAGTTTGTAATGTCAGTGACAAACAGGGACAATGTACAGAGCCTGAAGAACAGCCACTCACAGACTGTTTGCATGGAGGTGAGTTAAATTGAAGACTAGACTGGTCTATTCCAACTGTAGATGCCACCTGACTTTAAGACTTCAGTAATAAAAAAAAGGATTGTATCTCCTTAGAGTTCTTGTGGGGGTTACAAATGGAATTGGGACTGGCCCTGCACAAGCCAGGTTGTAAGAACATAGATGCAACTGGATGATGGCACGTCTATGTGCATCGTCACCATCTAATGCCGAGAACTCCTTGAAATCTACCTCTCAATCCTCTGTGCCCTCAAGAGTGCTTCGGATGAGAAAATTAGACTATTCACTACTCTGCTAACTTCCTTAATTGATTTCCTTCACATACTGATGAGGCTGAAATGAAACAAAGTGTGTAAAAGGTGTGGCACTAAACTGTTTTATAAGAGTCCCTCATTCATGGTACCTTGGAGTTAGTAACTGGTTAGATTCCAAAAGCTTTTGAATAATGTGGTTAAAATTCAGAATTTGCCTTAACATGGTTCATTCAACAAACCCATACTGAGCAGCTCTGTGTGGGAAATGCTAGGGATGTCACAGTGAACAAGCCACAGCCTTATGCTCAAAAAAAAAAAAAAAAAAAAAAAAAAAGACACATGAGGCTTTCAGGTTAGCCTCTAATACACATATATTTATTTTATGATGTGGTGATGATACTGATGGGCCTGGTCTCCCTTGGCTTCAGTGAAAGGGAGGTGGTGGTGCTGAAACAAGTCATGTGTTTTGGCATTCTCCCACCCCCTTAACTCTTCAGGCCAGGATCTGCAGAATCTTTAAGTAGCCCCCTGCCCACCAGACTCTGTAAGGTTGAGTTCCAAATTATTTCCTCCTTTCTTACCCAATTTCCAAGCCCTCAGGACTGACTCCCACAATTTACCTTGACACAATTTCACCTATTTCATAAAAGAGAATCAGCAATGACCCAAAGGAATCACTGAGGCTCTGCTCTAGTTAGGTTAGGATCCCGCAGGGCTGCTACATGGTTGTGCAGGTTGTGAACTGCACAAAGGCACCTGGCCAAGGTGGTAGTGAGTACTGAAACTCAAGTCTGCACTCCATTCATCAAGCCAATTGCCTGGGGAAAGCTGCACCTGCAGGAAGAAGAGGTATCTTTTCTTAATTTGTACAAAGATGTCATAGGAGAGGGGTGGCCCTCCCCCTATCACATGCTTCCATAACATTCTATATATTTTTCCCTTCATAGCACTTACTGACCTACTAAAACCTCATTAAACTAAAGGTAAAAAGTCTTCTCTGGAAGTGTGAAAACTCTGTGAAGGCAGAGACCTAGCCTTATTTCCTTTTGTGTCACTAGCCCTTCACTTCAAATAGGCCCATAGCTGACACCTGATAAACATCTGTTTCTTAACTGAAGGCGGGAGGAAGGAAATGCCTAGAATTTAGGCAGAAATCTAAGTGCAGCAATGCACTCAGGAAGCAATCTTGGGGTAGCACACATGGTGGGTGCAGCAGGTGCAGCACTGTCGTTAGCTACCCAAGACTGTTCCTGTTTTTTCCAGCTTCATTCTCAACCTCTAAACCCACAAGTTTTTTTTCTCAAAAACTCAAAGTGGCTCCAACAAAATGACCTAGGAGGGGAATTACTCTGAAGAAGGTGGGGCAGCCATTTGTGTCCTTGGTCATTTTTAAAACTTGTAACTACTTGCTTTAATGAGGAACCACACATCTGGACCTGTGGTCTAACGAAGGAGCATTATATTTAAAAATAACCTCTGATTTACTCGACACCTCATGTGGCAGGCACTCAATAGACATTTTATTTTTAAAACTAGCTTGCTAGGTGGCTTATGATATTCCTATTGTGACTTGTTCCGTGTCCCAGGGCTATTAAGTGATGGTCTAGGGCTATACATGAAGGTTAAATTATATGGTCTTATACATCTAATACACAGTCTCAGGTAAAGAATAGTTTCAGGAGACAAGGGCTGTCCAGTCAGAGGAGAATAGTATTTCTAAGAAAAACAGATATGGTTACAGGCTACAAGACCAAAATGGGCTATATTAGTTTTGAAGGTAGAGGTCCACTGAGATGCATTCAAGGTCCTTTCACCCATGTTAGCCTGAGGAACAGGCTGTCACCTCAAATACAAGGAAGAAAGAATAAGGAGCTTCTTCAATGAATGACCTCCGGGTGGCCCCTCTGCCCTTGGAGCCAGGTGTTATGCTTTCTGCTCTAGCAGGGCTGGTCTTCTAGCATACTTACCCTTAGTAATGGGGGTGGGGGAGCAAGAAAATCCAGATCAGGGGCAGGGGGATATTTCATATCTCAAATTAATTCTTGGCTTAATCAGCTTTGAAACAGACTTGCACTACTCTGGATACTGATGGCAAGTCTGGCACCAGCCAAGAGAGGAGACCCATCACTCTCCTCCTATTTTAGTGCCAATTCTTTGTGCCAGACATATGCAAGTAAGAATAAAAAATACTTGTTTCTTTCAGGGAGTATGATGGAAGGTCTGATCTTCACGTTGGAATAACCAACACAAATGGTGAGTGCATTTTCATAGTATTTATTTTTAAGCCTAAAAAGTGCCCAAAATACCCAGTCAGAGGAGAGCGGTATTTCTAGAGAAAAAGTGATTGTGGCAACATTCAATTAGTGATTTCTCTGTTCTCTGGGTTCTCTTGCTGTACCATGAGGTGGGAAATGCTACCCCCAAAGTGAGAAATACTTGACTTAAAGCAAGGTATTACTACTGACAATACTAAATACTTGAAAGCTCTTTAATGTTTTCTCAGCCAAGAGTGACGTAAACCTGTTAATTTTTTTGTTGATTTCTAATAGAGGAAGAAATAGAATTCTGGAGAGACTGAGCTGCCCAAGACCTCATCTTATGTGGGAACCAGAATCTAGACCCAGGGCCTTTGCCCCTCAATCATATTTTCAGCTCACTGCCACTGGGTCCTCATACTGCAGGGTCCCCAGGGGTTAGGTGGGCAGGAACCTCAGGAATAAATCAGGGGATACAGCACCTGAGCATGTGGCAGGGTCTGCAGTGGTTTTCTTAGAAAAATAACAAAAGAAGCATGTTTAAATAAAGTAGTTTCTTTGGTCAGATTTAGCTCTCAAGGCATGGAGTCTACAACCCCTGAAACCAGAACATCCTTGTCTATAGGAAAAGGGCCTGCATGAGCCACTTGCAGAAACCTCTAGGCCTGGAAATGGTGAGTGAGGCCAGCCAGATGAGGCTGTAATCACAGCCTTTCCTTGGCCCCTGGAGGCAGGAGAAACTGATGCTATGGACAGAAACCTGGGACTGGGATTTTGAACTGTTACCCAGGGCAATCAAATGTGCCACCAATCTTATCACTGGAAATTTATTACTGTTTTAAGGAAACAAGATAGACTCATTTGTAAATAGAGAACTTAAATAAAAATATTTGGAGATGATTATCCTGGTGCCTATTATTAAGATTCCTGGGGGCAACTTCAAGGTGTTAAAGAACAGGTGGAGCAAGAACTGGGTTTCTCGGAAGGAACTGCTTTGCTGAGAGCAGGGAAGGCAGGGGCTCCATAACCTCTCCTTGTCTCCAGGCAAGACCCTCTCCTAATCTCCTAGTTGGGTAGCTGCTTCCTGAATTTGACAATCCTGGGTTTCTGATATGTAAAGTTACCACAGTGGTTGCTGTCTTTTCTGACATCCTTTTCACAGTAGTGCATTTCCCCTTAAGCTTCTATAAGACTCTGGTTTTGGTTGTAGGAATTGTGTATAATTACACCATGCATGGTGTTCAGCGAGATGAAGCAGGCTGGGAGCAAAGTGTAAGTATCCCATTATTGCAGCCCAGCATGTTTGGACTGATGAACCAGTGGGACAAGTACCTGGAAGACTTCTCCACCACCCAGGCCTGGCTGCCCCACAGGTACAGGGCTGCAGAGACCACCCATTCCCTGGCCCTCTTTCACCACACAGGTGTGATCTAAGCTCACAGAGGACTCTTAAGCTGTGTTTAGTTGTGCCCATACCAAGACAGTAGTACCTGTAATAATTTAAGCTTATAATTTAGGCTTAATAATTTAAGGATTGACTGACTTTGGTGAAGTGAGTCAGTGTACATTTACATAATAGAATCATAGTATTTTAAGAACTGAAAGGATCAGAACTTTGTACTCTAGTTATTTGACTAGGTATTTTTACATACTTAACATTTTACATTTAATAATAATATGTACAACAAAAGCTGAGATATTATGTTCCCTTAATACAAATTTTTAAGAAGTGATATTCACAATTTATAAATATTTTAAGCTCCTTTTTTTGGTTTTAACAATTTTGAAATTTTCTCAATTCCTGGCTCCCTCATCACTTTAGATATATAGCATACTTATACATTTAAATTGTTTTTAGGCTTCCCTTGAAATAAGTCTAGACAATATGAGATATCTTAAAATTTGATATAGAATTTTACTTCTGAAATCTAGAACTTCAGTGCAATTAAATTCCCCAAATTGGGGTTTATAATCAACTTAAGTCATCACTCTGAACATTTAGTTGAGTCCTATCTGTACTTAACTTGCAAGTAGAAATAGCCCAAGATGTCAAGTGGCCCTCAGAATTGCATCTCTCAGAGCTTTGTCATCAAGTGGGCCAGCACAAGAGCCCAGCTCGCTGAGTGAGCCCAGTTTTAATTATGAAAGGCCTTCGGCAGCTTCCTTGGCCTGTTATGAACAGCTTTTAAAGCTTCTCCACTTCCTTGTTTTATAAGGTATGAAGAAGACTGCCACAACTGCTACAGTTACACCCTCACATTCATTAACTGCATTCTGACCACAGAAGGCAAAGACCAACTGGACAAGAATGAGTTCACAGAGAAATTTGTGGTCCCGAGGACCAGGAAGGCTTCCAAGTACATCATGCTCTACCGGGCAATAGAAGAGCATGGTTTCTGCATGATTGACTGCCCTGATCAAGAGCCAAGCCCTCCTCCAGGGAGCAGTTTGTACTGAGTGCGACATATAGGAACAGAAGGAACAGGACCTTTGGGAGTTACTACCTTTAATAGGTACTAGAGATTTCTAAATGTATTAAACTGTTGTTAATAAAAAAGTGTTATGGCTTTCTTTTAAGCATATTTCAGTTTACTACAGTATAACAATTTACAAAACTAATAAAAATTGCTCTGGGTTTCCAAAATTGTATACAACTAAATTTTCCTAGCAGTTTAGTTTTCAAACTGAGAATCCATGTTACAGCATAAAGTGCCAGAATATTTTATTCACAGAGCAATAAAAACTTCCTTAATAAATTAATTAGAGCTTAACAAATTCACCTTTCAATATGAATCCAGATGGTGATTTGTAGGAAGGTAGGTGAGACACTTAAAACTTGCTACAGATCATTAAAGCTTGTTTCCAAAGAGGCATTTGGTCAGTGTTTCAGCATTGGCAACTTCAGTGGGAAAAAATGCATGGCATAACCAACATTTTCACTTTTAAGCTCTGGTACTTTTCTTTAAGAAAAATAAAACTTCCCACCCAGAATATGACTTGTCCAAAGTCACACAGTGGCAAAATCAGGGTTCAAACCCAAATTTGACTACAAAGCCCATGCACTTAACTCCTGAGCCACCTGGTAATCTGAAAGAGACCAGTGGTACCTAGGATGTACAATAAGTGGGTCAGCAGTTTTTCCATTAGACAAGATAAAGGAGAAAATAAGGATTTTACTTTTATCGACATTCAAATATGGCAAGGAAGTAAATATCATAAAACAAATCAGATAAAATAAGAATTGTTAATATTAAAAATGCCAATTTCATGCTATTTCTTTTAGTGCAGTATTCCTTGCTTCTCAAAGCTTTGACAGTCTCTATTTTAAGGATTACTTTTCAACCTAGAGGTGATATGGGCAGTAGTCTACCTCATATCTCACTTCAGCAGGCTGTAAATTCCTTACTCATAAAGTCACAGTACTACCCTACAGATTTTACCACTAATAAAGGAAATTAAGCATTTCATAACACCAATAGATGGCAATGTTGCTCCGTTTTTTAGAATTATAAACTGAGAATCCTTCCACTGTTTCTTTTATCATACCAACTAAATGCTAACTGAAGGACTAGAAGATTTAGCTTTGGCCCCAGCTCCGCTTCCCAGAAGAAGTCTGAGTTTTCTCCCCAGCACCTCCCAAAATGCACCTCTTCATCTCAGCATTTAGCATTGCCCTTGGAACACATCTGGTCCTCCATAAATGTGCCTTTCCATGGCAAGGTCAGAGTTTGCCTCAGTGTTACGGATTTGAAAGACTAAAATGACCCACAGAAAGGTATTTTTCCAAAGCCTCGATAGCATGCATGGACTACTCTTATAACCAGGAAAACCCAATAAACATATTTTTAAAAAAACCCACAATGTCCATATCTAGCTCCCTTTGTATAAGAGGTGCATATGACATCATTTCCCCTGATCTCCAGCGCTGTCTTCACTCACGACTTTACCTCAAACTATTTTTCTATTAACTCCTCTTCCATTGTGCTACCTACCAGGGCATAAACTAGGCTTTACAATCCTGAAAGAAAATAATTATGGCAATGCTTACACTTTTGGTTTATCAGAAAGGGAAAAAATTATACCTATCATATGCCAGACCCTTCTCTATGACATCTCACTTAATCTGCCAAACAAACTCAAGAGGTAGTAATTATTCCTATTTCACAGCTGAGAAACTGAGGCTGACAGTGACTAGGCAACATTTTCAAGATTGCCACTATTTTTTCTAGCGTAGACCTGGAATTTGGACCCAGGTTTTCCTGATTCCACTGTTCCTACTCTAACAGAATTTAAAAGTTAGGAAGGAGAATACCTACCTTTGTAATAGTGTTTCTGAAAATATAAAGATCCTAATTTTTTTAAAAATGCTCAAAACTTTTCATTTAGATTGAATTGCTTTGAAATAAAAAAATATTACCTCTTAGTTTAACAATTTCACAAATGCGCTTTTTCATATCACATATTAAGACATCCCTGTGTTTCACAAAATGGTAAAAGGCAAGGAGCTCTTAGCCATCTACCTAAGACCAATCAGAGAGACCAAGGAATTGCTAAGATTTGATACGAAAATCAGTTTCATAAAGTTTTAAAGTCCTGAAAACTGTAAGCTACTGACTCTAATCTGAGGAGATGGTGCTTTAAAGGCAAGGCAGGTCAATGGTTACAGAACTATTTATTCATCCCCGGTGCTCCCCAAGCTGGTTCAGCAACTTCCTAGCATGGCTGACTGCCTGATTCTGGCCACAGGTTCTTCAGAAGGCAAGATAAAGGTAATTCAACTCACTTGAAGGACAAAATAGCCCCCTTGACACACAGGAGGCCCTCTAGAAACGTCCTCTCACTTCTCTCCACTTTCTGTGCACAAACGATGCCTGTGTTTGTTATCAGATGGACCTAACTTCCACAAACACATTTCAGTTCTCAAACCCAGAGTTAGCTCTGAATATAAATAAATTGATGCTGTGTCTTCCTGGTCTCTTGCCAGTTTGGTGGGTCTGAGTCACTCCTTCCAGGAAGGAAGTGGAAACTCCTTGTGTTAGGTGCTTTTTGAATTCTCCTTTATTTACATAACCGTATCATCAGTCCCACTTTAGAGTAAGAAAACTGAGGACCATAGGGCAAGTAAGTTGCCTAAGGTCACAACCATTGAGAGGCAGAGCTGAGATTTGAATGGTTCCTTTCTAGAAGGCTCATTCCACTATCTAGCCTTCAATAAAATTATCTATGGGAAAATATATTAAAAGCCAAGAACCACACATTACTCCCAGGTTCTTAACCTTGGATCCACATGGAATCTGGGAACCTCCTGAAGATGTATGCAAAATCATATGCATGAGCATGTTCCAGAGGGATCTCAGGCTGCACCCCAACCCTGAGGTGGGGGACCACTGCCCAGCCATGCCAGCGCATACCTGACCCTGCCTGGCACCGAGGGCAGCCTTCCTCATTAACCTCCACCTGAACAAGCCATAATGGGCTGTATTTTTGACTTCACATGATTTTCTAGGCTGGTGTCACTTCAGTTGTGGAGATATCATAAAGGCACTGAATGCAAGACCAAGAGCTCTCAGGTCAAGTCCTCCACTTGCACTTCCTAGTGGTGATGTACAGAGGCCACATCGCTGAGCCTCAAACCTTCCTCTTGTGGAGGGTCTCACCACCTAATCATAAAGGGCTTTGTGGTATGAACAAGAACAAAGGTGTCTGCCTCATCTCAGCTCCCAGTACCTGAATATTTGCTGTAATGACCTGCAAAAAACGGTGCCCCATATTGGTTATCCAAATAAAAAATAATGAATATGTAAGAGTCTGCAGTGAAATCATTCAAGTTGTATCTGGACCAGAAAGAAGACACAGCATGTGCTTCTGTTTTAGCTGACACACTGATGTTTATGTTTGGATTTGTAGTGTATCAGCACATCATTTCCTTGACTTTACTAAGTAAAAATGTTTCCTATTGAAGTGGAAAAAAGTAGATGAGTTTTAGAGGCCTAGGAAATCTCCCTATATTAGAAAAAAATGATAGTATATTGAGAAAGGTGATCATATAAAAGATATAATCTTGGCCAAGAAGGTATCTGCCTTTTTTTTTTTTTTTTTGCATTGGGTTGACAAAATATTACTTGTGAAACATGTTGGTTTCACAAAATTTCAGTGTTCTTGAGCATGGTATGCTATTTTTATAAGGCTAGCGAAATTCTTGTATGGTCAGTATGATGTCATCGAATACAAGCTGGTACAGTAGATGGCTTTGAACACCTCAGGAGAGCTGGAAAGTGATGGAGGAAAGAGGATTTGGTGAAGGATTTCAGTTTTATTTTTATTTTTTAAGTGTTAGAAAAGTGTTTGATTCTGCAAATTTCAGAGAATAATCAGATAATCCCATTATCCTAATATCCTCTGAGTGAAAAAAATCAAATTTTAATTTATGATGACCTAAAATCCTAGTGCCAAGCCTACAGGCAATAGGAGGTACAGTCATCAAAAGAATTTCAGTTTTAAAGCAAATCTGGGAGGTCTGAGAGATTTTAGAACCATGTAAGCCTGATGCTTTGAAGGGTGTGGGTGAAGCAACTTCTGCTCTCAGTGAGGCTATGTCATCTCCCCCAGTGAATTGTAAAATCTCCTAAGGGGGTTTTTACTGAAGAGTAAATTTCCAATCTTGATGAACCTGAGCTTTTTTTTTTTTTTGAAAACAAATGCCATCTGGTACATTTATTTCAAAAAGTAAGAAGTGCTAGGACTCAATGCCTTTGAATTTAAGCTAATATTGCTTTTAGCTGGAAAATGTGAGTGTAATGTAAACCAAAACCTTTGCTGGTGTATCACTCCAGGACACCCAGAGCCCTTGTGTAACACTGAAGAGTGCATGGCCTGTTATATGGTGTTCAAATCTTACATATAAAAAGGAAAATCCTTCGTACGAGACTTGACTAAAGAGGATGCTTTGGACATCCTTCTAGAGCTTTCAGTTACAAATATCCATGTGATCTTTTGGTTTCTCTACATCTTTACTGTAGCCTTTACACCAAGGAGTCACTACCGCCTTCAAAGCATATTAGCTGATAGGAGGACCGTACCTTGATAAAGGACTCACAGAAGAGTTTTTACCATAAAGGCATTTTATGCACTGATTAGGCTTGGAAAGACGTGCCATCACAAATGAAGAATGACATAGAGAAAAAATGCCTCCTGAATTTTTTTGCCAACATTCAAGATTTTGAGAAAGTGATGATTCAAAGCAAAATCTTCCCTTTTGCTAAGCAGCCTGGTGTAAACAAAGTAGACAGTAAAAATGTTGAAGAACTATTAGCATCACAAATGAAGAGTAAAGAATATCCTAAGAAGCTCTTTCAAATCAATGGTCATTATTGGTCTGATGCAGGGGGAAAAGGGGAGCTCCATTATTTGAATGCCAAATCTTGAAAATGTAGAGCATGCAGACATAATGATTTTGTTACGAGAGGAGAATCATGACGTGAACAGAAGCACCACTTTAAAACACAACTATGAGCAGAATCTTAGGCTGTTAGGAACTCTAAGATCATGCATCAAGGGAATGCAAACAAGAGCCCATGTTGGTTTTTTCATCTCAGCTTCCAAAGATGGTTCTTAACCATTTACTTCTGGAATATTTAGTGCCAAGAAGAAGACTGTCCGCCAGTGTCTTGAATTTGGACAGTGGAAGAATCCCAGACACCGGTTCCCTCATGCCTACACTGGCTGTCACTTGCTCATCTCCCCCCAACTTCCCATGACCTCTGTCCATTTCCCCACTGCCTCCAAATGCCACCCCTTAGGCAACTCTTCATTGGGATCTAACCAATTTAAAAGAGGCTTTGTTTATTGTGTTTTACCAAATGTTAATCGAACTCGTTATGTATCTTCATACATTATTCCACCGCCTATTTTTATTTTATAACAAGTACACTGAAGCAAGATGTGGTTTTTACCTAATGTTGTATAATATTGTTGTGTATTCTATACAAATATGCCCACAAATGAGTTCACTGACAAATAATTAGGTAATTGATGTTTTAAATGCTACAGAAATCCTTGTTAAATATTAAAAGGATCTTTATGTGTTTGGGAAATTGGATGAAGCTCATGGACAAGCTGAGACATATTATTTTTTTATTTAAAATAATGAAACATAGCACCCTACAATCCCCAAATCTGCTCTCCAGCATTCTTTCAGGAACAGATTAGATGTGGGGAACAAGAGAGCCCTGTGTACAAAGTGCTTTGGAAACTGTAGAGTACCACATAAATGTAAGCTATTATCATTCTCCGGTAAAATCTGAGAACAACAGAATTTCTCTGCTGCTGAGAGAGTCCTCTTGGGGCTCATCTAGTCCAGCTTCCTCACTGAATGGATGAGGACACAGACTGAGGCCCAGAGGGGAGGAGCTCAGGGTCAGAGTCAGTGACTGATTCAAGGCCAGAATCTGCAGCCTCAGCATAGGGCTTTTTTTCTCCCTTATATAATTCTATGTTTTAAAACACTAACAGTTTTCCAGTGTTGGGAGCGCCATGCCATTTAAAACTTTTAAATTAATGGACAATTACAATAAAAGGACTCTTTACCTCGCCCTGAACTTGGCTTATCATAGGAGACTCAATAAGTATTTGCTGGTGAAATCGGAAATCTGAGGCTGAATTGTTATAGTTCATCTTGGTCACTCCTCTCTCGTGAAGAAACCCAGCGGCTTAGAATCACCTCCTATAACCAATCAAAACAAAAAGGTGACTGAATTTCAAGAACAGAAATAAAAACATGCTAGGCATGTGACATTGTAGCTACATTGCACAGAAAGCTGTCTATATAATGAGGATACCTGTTCCCATTCATTTTAACCAAACATTTGGAGAAAATGTGAATGTAGCAATACCAATCTTACGTGCAGATAGTGTCTATCATAACTGTGCAAAGATTTTAAAAGCTAAACTTGCCTTTACTAGCACTTTCCAGGATTAGGAGTGTCAGGGCAAAAGCTCATATTTAATATCACAACCAAGTCTATGATGGCGCTGGTATATTTAGGTCAGCTCTGAGGGAGGAGTGGTGGATCTAGACTGGCATTTTATGAAACGTTAACCTAGTGGGGATGAGCAGGACATATAAGGGGGAAGAGGTGCTGGGGCCCTAGAGCAGGTTTGCAGTGTGCTGGGGTGGTGTGAACAGGAAGGAAGGGTGCAATGTTAGAGACTGAAGAAAAACAATGAGGCGTTGATGTAGAAGAGGAGTCAGACAGGGCAAGGGATGGGATGGGAATATTAATAAACGTTGGGTGACTGGAAAATGAACTTGGCAGCCCTGGCAGAGAAAAACCCACCAGGAAGACAGAAAGAGACTCAGTGTAACAAAAACCCCAGAAGCAAGGCGAGAGATTCCAGGAGAGAGCAAGTCCACAGCACCACTTCTAGTCTCTGGGAATGAGACTGAGGCGAGGTCCTGGCCTGGCTGGGACATTCCAGGTTGTCTGGGAGAACAGTTTCAGTTGATTTTAAGGACAGAAACCAGATCATATGGCAGGTAAGGAAGCAGCAGGAATTAAGGGGGAGTAAGAATGGGTTTAGCAGGAAAAGACTTCAGAGGATTTTCTGTTACCAAGGCAAGATGGGTTTCATTTCTTAGGAGCACCTGTTCAAGAGGACACAATACAATGGATGGAATCTTTAGGATGACATAAATTATCTCTGAGTTTACCCACCTGAACTTTAATTCTTTTCATACATTCTGGTGACTCCATTTCTTTGTCAGTCATGGTAGAAGGTTTAATCAAATAGCACAGCATAAGTTCCTATTGATAAATGAAAAACAATCTTTATCTCCCACAAAATAATAGTACAAATTTGAGTCCATCAGCAGGAAATGCAGGTAGTTTCCATTCCCTCTCACTGTGTGCTCCTGGAAACATCACAAAGCACTTCCGTTTCCTCCTGGGAACATCATAACTGGGCTCACATTCTAGACTAAGGACTTGCCATTTAGTCATCACTGACACGGCAAAAGAATGCAAATAAAGTAGATATGCTGGTGATAAATATAGAATCTGAAATATTAAATATATGCTACAAATCCCAAAAAGTGGGCACAATAATACTAGAAACCGCACAGACTCCCTATTTCTATAAAACAAAGCTACTTTTTATAGGCTGGAGCTTAAGCAAGTTACCCTACACTTAAGACAGCTGTCACTTGGCCCCTTTGGCTCTTCTCGCCTCAGCTTCCACACCTCCAGCAGCAGTGGGACAGAGTTGGAGGGGGCCTACAATTCACTTTCAGTTAGCAAATTACTGAACAACAGAGAATGCATAGTTTTCGTCATTAATGGCCTTTGTGTAAGATGAAATTTCCCTTCTATCTCGAGAGCAGCAGGATACAGTAGAACACAGCCAGCAACTCAGGTGGCTCTAGGTTTGAAGCCCAGTTTTGTATATGAACTTCAAGACCATCGGTTTCTCACTAAACATCTCTGACCCTTCAATTCCTCACTCTTAGCATGAGAATAGTAAACAGGTGGTAAAACAACATGTTAAGTGTTTAGCAGTTAATTTCATTCCTAAAAGATCTGTAAACTCTGAAAAGAAATATGTCAATATTTGGACTCTTTTGTGAGTGTGTGAGTGCATTCTGAGCATGTGCTGGCTGCGCTTACTAACGGCACCCCTGGGAAGAAAGGCAATGCCCACTGACGGGAAATGTCAAAGCTCAATTCCTGGAGCTTAGAGCCAGGAATGGTAGGAGTGGACATGAGGGAAGACAGCTTCTAGTCCAATCTTCCAGGACTTCACTGGTAGGAACATTTTGAAGTTTCTACAGATGACTTTCTGTTTTTACTATATAAATATATTAAAAAAAATATATCCAACCACTTAGGTGACACGTGAAGAGCTGATGTTGTTACCTTGGATACATTCACTGAAACTCTGCTCAAGGCAGCCAGCGACTTCCAATTGAAAGGTCTTCTAAGAGAGCCCTCAAAATGGTCATCGACTAACTCAATAATGACAGAGTAACTGAAAAACACATAAAGGGTGTTTTAAAAATAAAAAGCATGAAATCGATCTGTTTTAAAAAAATATTGTTCCTCCTACCAAGAATGAAGATACATAAAAAATAAAAAAAAGGAAATCATCTTATCCTAAATTCCCCTAGACTGCTGAGAAAATATTAATTAAAAACTCACACTTTATGTTACAAACTTTCAGGCTGATTTCAACATGCACAGGAAAAGAACAGAAATATTTCTCCCAACATAAAAGCTGTACTGTTTAGATACTAATATTCACTGATGTTAAGAGGAACAATTACCAAAGATTAATTCAATGTCATAACCTACTTATTATTTTATATATAGTATAACAATGTTAGTGTATAAGGCAAATAAGAGTATCAATCTCTATTAGGCCAACAGGAACATGACTGCTTCTGTGGCAATGGAAAATTAAAGTGGAGGCCAGAAATTTCATCATGTCCCCTTAAGCCATTAACTTATTTAAAAATCATTCCAAACCTTGCGTGGTAAAATGGAGGGCCTTTTCGATACAGCACTGCAAAGAAAAAGAAAATGTATAATCACCTCAAATCAAAATCTTATTTTTATTACTTAAGTTTTTTCTTCTCCAGAAGGACATAAACACCCAATTATCTCTATATGGGCAATGTGCAGTATGCCCTGTAGTCTATTTTTTAAAACTCAAACTGTTTTTTGCCTCTGAAACAAAATGCAATTAGCAAAGCAAATCTGCTGCCAAGACCCTAACATCCTCATCCTACTTTCACTCCACAAATGAATTCCAAAGTCCAGCACAAGGAATTCTTGTCTTGCTTCTTGTGATGGTCTTGCTTCATCTTATACTCTGGAGTGAGAGTGTGAAAGTGTACCAAGAGTATACAGTTTGTATAATGTAGATCGACATTTTGTTGTTTGTATCAAATTAGTGTAATTTAAAGTGTCTAAATTAATCTGGCTAGGTACTGACTTAGGTGTTGGCACTAGAAGTGAACAAGACTCATGCCTATTTTTAAGACACTCAAAGTCAAGGGGCGGGGGCGGGGAATCACATAACCATACACACCACTCAGAGATCAGTCTGTTCTACTACAGTAGTTCCCCCTTATCCATGGGAGATATTTTCCTAGACCTCCAGTAGATACCTGAAACCACAGATAGTACCAAACCCCATATATACCTGTGTATGTTTTCTATCTATCTGTATCTATATATACAGGTATGCTTTTCCTTATATATACATACATACCTATATTAAGATTAACAACAATAACTAATAATAAAATAATTATAACACAGTACTGTAATAAAAGTTATGAGTGGCTTTGGGATCATTGTTAAGTAAAATAAGGGTTACTTGAATACAAGCACTGCAATATTGTGACAGTCTATTTGATAACCAAGACTGCTACTGAGTGCCTAGAGAGTGGGGGTTGTATGCAGCATGCAAAAAAAGGGATGATTCACATCCTGGATGGGACAGAGAGGGACTGTGAGAAATTTCATCATGCTACTCAGAACACCACATAATTTAAAACTGATAAATTATTTCTGGAATTTTCCATATTTTCAGATTGCCATTGACCATGGGTAACTGAAACCAAGGAAAGAGAAATCTCAAATAATAAGGGACTTCTGTAACTCAGTCTGTGGAGGTCAAGAGTTGCCACCTGCAGAAGAAGCCTGGGGCCAGAGACTCTGCCATGTGGACCCTAGAACTGCAGAGGGAACCCTCTGGAGACACACAGTCTGTAGCAGGGAGGCAAACACTATACTCCTAGGAGTATTGAGATTAAATAAGACAAGAGAAGAAAAGCACCAAAGCAAAGAGCCTGGTCACCAAAGGAGCCAGCAGCCATGGTAGCTTTTGGGTGGGGAATGTAAGGAAAGGCTCTCCCTTGGTTTCTAGTCTGGTTTTCACCAGTGGGAGATCAAGCTGAACTAGCTCAGCAGCTGCACTTGATTTGAGATCTATATCACTTGTTCCAAATACTGCTCCTGGAATGAAATTTGATTGACAAGATTTATTCAAGGAAGAGTTTCCCTGATAAGATATGAATTTCATAACAGCCCTTTGTCATGAGTCATTAGCTCTGTAAGCAGAAATAACTGTTAAGAGAATGTCCTGGGTTTAACCCGTGTTGGCAGTTCTAAGGTATGCGTGATTAGGTCACCAGCCTTCAAAACTAAAATAGTATTGTTAAAAACCAGTGGCACTGTGCAGCTATGCCTGGAGAAGAAGTAAAGTTTAGAAAGTTGATCCTCTCATCCTGGGCTAGCACTGATCGTGAACTCTTGCTAAAGCAGGAACTGTGAAGACATCCTTCATTTGTTCCTGGGCCAGAGACCTGGTCTCACATTAATTATACAAGAGGCTTGAAGTGCATGATATGCCCCAGCTGGAGCAAAGGCTTCCAGAGAGTTGGGAAATAGCAGTTGATTTAGTCTCCTTTTCTTTTCTTTTCTTTTTTTTTTTTTTTTAAAAATCTGTCCTTTCATCCTAATAAGGCAGTTTATTTTTAAATTAGGAAAATTCTCTCTATTAATCATCCACAAATATGGCTCGAGTATTGAAAATATGATATAAGGCACTCAACAAAGGCCCTGCTGCCCTGCAATGCACTTTTTAAAAATAATGTTATTTTATAAAGGTGTTGTTATCCATGTTATATAATGAGCAAACAGAAGCTCAAAGAGATGAAGAACCTTGCCTGAGGTTATAAGTGGAGCCGGCTGTGAACCCAAAGAGCATCTTTTCCATCACCCATGCCACCTCTTAATGTATCACTGTAGCTTTGTCCACTGGAAAATTCTAATTAAATTTCACTCACACAATGAGAATGTTGGAGAAGACCTGCCAAGCATTTATGCTGAGTGGCTATTCTCACAGGAGCATTAAAAGGAGAAGGGGACAGAAAGCCAATGAAAAAAAATGAAACAGGCACATCGCTCACTTATTTAAATAATGTGACCTGTGGCCAACAAAATTATCTGGAAGCCTAGCAAACCAATCTTAAGCTAATCCTGATCATTCATGTGGTAACTCTGTGTTAAGATACCTGTACAGAAAATCCAGGCATGAAAGAAACAAGCCATTTATCGTAAGAGGGATGGGTGACCCTTAACCTTTATTTTGGATTGCTGACCCCCTTTGAGAATTTAATGAAAGCTATGGACTCTTGATCCAGAAAAATGGACCAATCTATAAACACAATATTTTGAATAAAATTTCAGGGGTGCAAGTGCCCCCTAAGGCCATCCTATGAGTCTAGATTAAGCACACTCAATTTTGGAGCATTTAAAAAGGCTCAAAAAACACATAGAACAAGTATGTGACAGCTCAAAAGACTTTAAGGGCTATGACTTCTTACACGGCCTCTCATATGTCTTGAAATTTTAGTTTGAACCGAACAATTCTGAAAAGCATCCAGGAACCAGCACCATCACTTGGCAGATGAGGAAAATGAGTTTTGAGGACTTACTGAAGAAGTGACATTAGTGCTGATTATGTTCACTCACCTAGGCCCAGGGCTTTAAGTGCCAGGTATATAATGACAAGTCCAAATCTCTATCTCAAAGCTCTCCATGCTTCAGAATTGCCTGTCTTTACAGTATTGCCACTGGACTTAATATGTCCAAAACATTAAGCCAAATATATAGGCATTATCCCTGGTTCTGCTCTTACCCACAGATCTTACATTCATTTCGTCTTTGGGGCTGGTCAAGTTCAGTTTTCCTAACTAGTTTCTCTGCTTCCATTTTTGCCCTCCTGCAGTATATCAGTAAGAGAGCAGACAGAGAGTCCTGTTAAATTAAGTCATTAAATTTAAATCAACCCCTTGTTCAAAATCTCCCAAGATATCCATTCAGCAGAAAAATATCCAAAGTCTCTGCCAGGTCCTACATCACCTGGGTCTGGCCCAATGCTTAGACATCACCTGTCACTCTCCGTGTGGATCTCTAAGTTGTAGACGCACTATCTTTTTGCGACCTGACGAGCTTGTTTCTACCTCAGGGCCTTTGTGCCTAACGTGCTCTTCTCCAGATTTTCAAGTGACCTGCTCTCTCATTGTGGTCACTTCTTTTCAGAGTGCTTTCTTGACTGCATTTACTAAATTCTTTTACTCTTTATCCTTTTATTCTGCTCTATTTTTCTTATGGTACTTATCAGTTCCTGAAATTATATTACACGTGTTTGCTTATTTGTCGCCTCCACCAGAACGTAAACGGCTCCATCAAGGCAAATGAGCCATTTTCCCAAAACTGCAGTCTCCCTATTAGAAAAATGAGTGTAGTAAGTATCCATCATATAGAACTGCCGTAAGGATTAAATGAGATAATGGTTGTAAAATACTCAGCATGTAGTAAATGCTTAATACATGATCGCTATGATCATTATTACAATTAGATGATTATTCTCATTTGCCATCTGAGGCAACTGAGGCCCAGAGGATAAGGAACTGTTGCATGGCTTATGATAGGCGGGGCTGGCTGCTGCAGAACTCTTTCTGAGGATCAGAGTAGATGAAAGGAAAAGGCTGACTTAGGGCTGCAAGCTTCTACTCCGGGCTTTTCTCCTAGATTGCTTTTTCATTCTTTCTGAACATTCCCTCTAACCCAATCGAAATATCCAATATTCTTATCTAAGTCAAAAGGAAGACATTTCTTAGAAAAGATCAGCAACAGCACATATAACCACTTTGCTTTTCCACCCTAGGATCTGATGCAAACCCTGGTTCTGACACCTACCAAGCCAAGAATTACTTACGTAGATCTGTTCCATACTTAAGTCCTGCTTTGGGCACCCAGCCCTTGCTTCGGAAGTAATGGTATGCCATGTACGTAGTCCTGAACGTGGGCTGAACTACGGTGAAAACTTTCCAGAGTTTCACAATTGTTAAAGGTTCCTAAAATTATTTAAAAAAAAAAAAAGGCATTATTATGTGTGTACTCACTCATGATTCAGCCAGTAATCAATATCTATAAGTGCGAAGCTGATGCAATGAATAAAACAAACGTGGTACCCACAAGAGGGATTTAACTAGAAGATCTAGACTTGTGCTGTCCAATGTGGTGGCCACCAGCCACATGCCTGAAATGAAATGTGTTCCAATTGTAAAATACATGTGGAATTTCAAAGGCTTAATAGGAAAAAAAGAATGTAAGCTACCTCAATAATTTTGGATATGCTGAGTTAAATAAATTATGTAATATATTATAAATTAATTTCACTTGACTTTTTAAAAAACTTTGTAATGTGACTATCAGAAAATTTTAAATTATACACATGGCTCCCATCTGAGGCTCTCATTATAGAGTGGACAGCACTGCTCTACAAACTCAGGAGAGGCTGTCCTGAGGCAGTAACATTGGAGATGGGAAGGAAGTGGCCAAGTGAAAGGGGCTGGTGGAGACTCCTGGAGGAGGTGGTGGTGGTGGTTGGAGAAGAACCTGGCAGGCAGAGGAAGGAGTATATGCTGGGGTGCTCTAGTGTAACAAGTCCACAAGGGAAGCATGTACCAAACATTTCACAGACCCTAAAGATATCTACTACATGTCAGTCCATGTTCCAAAAAGGCACAAGTAATTTTATAAAAGCTTTAAAAAAAATGCTCCATTTAGTCTCTGAAACTACAGAACTGGTGGCACAAATTAATAATCCAACTGCTTATAAGAGAATTTTGCTTTCTAATGTAGAACTTGAAGAGACTGAGAATAGTTTGGTTCGGAGAACATTTTGATGTATCAATACAAAAAAATACAACAAAAACTAGTGAAGTTTGTAAAGTTTTTCATTTCATATAAGTACTTAGTAAAATGATCAATTCTTCAGTTGGTTTAGGGTTCAGTCACTTGATAAGATTTGCTCAGTTGGCTCAGATAAAGATTTTAATACCATAAATAAGAGGTGCAGTTGTGGGTTGTTGTTTTTTTTGGGGGGGGGGTGAGAGGGTGGTGGGGTGGTGGTGGCAGTTATTCCTAAGGTGGAAACTCCATATATGTGTAGCCTTCAAATCCCACTGTGAGGAAACACTCAACCCCTCCCCTGAGAAGCAAGTCTTGTAGAGAAGGCTGAACTTCCAATATGGATAGCCCATCATGTTTCAGATGTTGAGGATTCTATGTAAGATCTGGAACACATTGAGAAATTTTAGCTAAGGCCCAGGAGAGGAGGCAAGGTGGGCTAAGAATGGCCACCATCTGGGAAAATGAGTCACCCATTAGTCAGACATCCGTTTCCAAACCACTGGAATACTTGTGAAAAAGATTTATATAATTAAATTTTGATGAATGATAAAATTGTGTACTTCCAAGAACAGAATAAAATATGCTTTCTCTGGTCAAGTTACTGTTCTGCTTACATTTCTCTTTTTAATTTTCATTTCATTTGAATTATTTTGAATAGGTATTATTATATTCACATGGTTCAAAATTCAAAAAGTACAAAAAATATACAGTGTCATCTCCCTCTCAACATTGTACCCAGCCCTCCAGTTCCTCTACTAGAAAGCAAGCAATGGTATCAATTTCTTATGGAATGACCATTCTTCTAAGGGCAACTGGCTGCCATATAAAATCATGGGCTTTGTAGCTATCCTAAGTATAGGTTCAAATACTAATTCTAACCAGACTAGCTGTGTGACCTTGGGTGAGTTATTTTCTCTGAGACTCAGTTACCTTATCTGTAAAATTCTTACCAGACTGAGGTAAGGATTACAAGTATTGAATGTAAAGCACCTAACACATACCCTTTACTGAAGAAGTGCTAAATACTGGTGGCTTTTATTTTTGGTAATTTTTAGTATCCTTCTGACACAGACTTCCTGATCATTATGTAAGATATTGCTCTTCTACCCTCTGGGAATGAAATTCCAACTAAAATGATCAAAAGTGGCTTTTGCCTGAATGGTCCCAATTCAGGACCCAAAGCTGAAACTTAGAGAAAAATTCAATTCCTTATTCTACTTAGTAAAAGTAGATAAATTTGTATTGAAGCGATATGGAAATTACTATAACCTGGTCTTAACATCAAGAAAAATTTAAAGTGGATTATAACTAAATACAACATCTTACCTTCTCATAGTAAATACTTAGACATCCCAGGGCATAGACCAGGAAGAAGGCCTAAAAATAGAACAAGCAGAAAATACTCAACTATTCCACATTCTTAAGAAATTATTTTACAGATTGATTTCTCTTTGCCTCAAGTACAAATGAATGTCCTTGAATCATCATCAAAATGGTCACATGTATGTATGTGTGTGTGTGTATATGTGTATGTGTATGTGTGTGTGTGTATTTTTTTTTTTAACACCTACAGCACCTGGTATTCCTAGGTGGTCTCCCATCAAAGTACTAACCAGGCCGAGCTTGCTGAGCTTGGTCTCATATTTTTAATAGAAACAGTTCATACAATCTTCAAGGATTAAAAAAAAAAAATCTAAGAAACTATGAATGTCACTGGTTTAAAATCAGTAAAAATTAACACCTACTCTGAAAGTTCTAGCTGGAGCAATTAGGCAAGGGAAAAAAAGGCATCTAAATTGGGAAAGAAAAGGTAAAATTGTCACTATTTGCAGATGACTTGTTATTATATATAGAAAACCTAAAGACTCCACCACAAAACTTAAAACTAATACCGGTTAATTTGTAAGATACAAAATACATAAAAATCTGTTGAGTTTCTATATACTAATTAATAATGACTACTAGAAAGAGAAATTAAAAAGACAATCCCATTTACAAGTGTATCAAAGAGAACAAAATGCACAGGAATAAATTTAACCAAGGATGTGAGTTGGTAAACATTGACAGATATAATACACATAAAATGCACCTTGGGATCCTCAATAATTTTTAAGAGTAAGTGGTTTGAGACTAGTACTTTAGTTTTACCCAGAAGCAAATTTAGAGCTTCTCTGAAAGTGCAGGTGGTTACCTACTGGTCCCAGTCACCCTTTTCAGCCACCACTTCCTGCCTGGACTTCTGCAAACCTCTTTGCTCTTAGCCCCTCACAAGTCCTTTCTCACACTGCCAGAGCCATCTTCTAAACATGTGAAAATCATGTGGCTGCCATGTCTAAAACGCTCCAGAGGGCTTTACTGCACTCTTGCTTTCTACCACCTGCGGCCCCTACATGTCTGACCACCACTCTCTCCAGCTGTCATGGCTTCACTTTTGCCCCCTGAACACACTAAACTCATTCCTGCCTTTGTTTTTGTAATCATGATTCCCACATCTGGCATAATCTGCCCCAAATGCAAAGGTCACTTCTCAGAGTGCTTTTCCCCAACCTTCCAGTTTAAGTAATCCTCATTCTGATTGTCTTCTTCAGAGCAGTTATTTGTCTGAAAATATCCTTCTTATAGGTGTCTCTCCAAATAGCATGTAAGCTCTGTGAGAGCAGAAACTCTGCTTGTTGTTCCCTTGGCTTAGAAAATGGTCTAGCATGTTGTGGGTGTTCAATGCCTATGCTGAAAGAATAAGAAATAGGTCCCTGGATCTTGCCTTTGGTTTGGGCCCGAACTACCAGAGCCACCTAGAGCAGGTCTGCAGGCATGGCTCTTTCAGCTCTTTTCTCCTCAGTGTAGACATTATGTCCTATTTCTCCTTTCAGCTACTGGTGATTTCCCAGGTGTCCTACAATCGTAATTTAACCTTTTATCTTCTCATGGCCCACTACTTATTAATACAGAATACCGTTTATTTCTCAGATGAACATAGACAGTGGCCAAAAGGTGCAATGAAAAAGACAAGGTTGGTTCCTCAAACAGCCAAGTCCTATTTATTCTTTTATTTTTCTCGCTTCTTGGTTCAGAATGGTATAAGAGGAAGAATGAACTCTGAGATATGACAGACCTGAGATGAAATTTTCATTAATAGCTAGGGCCTTAAATTCTCCTACCTCATCTGTAAAATGGGGATAATAATGCCTTTTCTTTTTTTAACACCTACAGCACCTGGTATTCCTAGGTGGTCTCCCATCCAAGTACTAACCAGGCCCGACCCTGCTTAGCTTCCACAAGATCAGACGGGATTGGGCACATACAGGGTGGCATGGCCATAGACTGATAATGCCTTCTTGGTTGAAGATTTAATGAGATTAAATGTCATAAAGATTATTTTTTACTGTTAGCATTTAAAAATTTTTTAAGTTAAAATTATTGGGGTGACACTGATTAATAAAATCAAATAGGTTTCAAGTGCAATAATATGTCATATGTATATTGCATTGTGTTCAACACCCAAGGTTAAATTTCCTTCCACCACCAAATAGTTGATCCCCTTTACACCTACCTATCTCCCCTCTCCCTGGCTTCCCTCATGTAACCACTAATCCACTGTCTGTGTCTATGAGTCTCTGTTTTTCATGTTTGTTGCTTTTAGTTTTATATCCCACATATAAGTGAAATCATATGGCTCTCAATTTTTTCTGTCTGCCTTATTTCGTTTAGCATGATAATCTCAAGATCCATCCATATTGTTGCAAATGGCAGTATTTCATCTTTTCTTGTGCCTAGGTAATATCCCATTGTATATATGTACCACACTTTCTTTATCCAATCATCTACTGATGGACACTTTGGTTATTTTCATGTGTTGGCCACTGTGAACAATACTGCTATGAACATCAGGGTGCATATATCTTTGTGGATAAATATTTTCAAGTTTTTTGGGTAAATACCTAGAATAAGGATTGCTGGGTCATATGGTAATTCTATTTAGTTTTTTGAGGACCTCCATGCTGTTTTGCATAGTGGCTGTATCAATTAACATTTCTACCAGCAGTGTGTCATAAAGATTTAAAAAGCTATGCTCAATTCATTTTACTTTCCTTCCCTTTATAAAAACAATTTAGATTTCTTAGCCTAGAAAAATTCATTTTTTTGCCTAGCAAGAGATTTCTTCCTAGCGTGTTACAATTTAAGTTCTTCAGAAACTTTCCATTATCAGCAAACATATATTTCCCTAAGAACTGATGAAACCAATGCCTCATTTTTATTGGCCTCGAATAGCTTTTATAAATCTATGCAAAAAGGCTCTTAGACACTTAGATGGAGGGGAGCTTAATTCAATTGAGCTGATTTTATTTAAAATTAAATCATCAGCAGACTGAGGAGGTCTGTAGAGGTTGATAATTATGTCCTTTGAGATCTCATTAGTAAGTTTTTGCTTTGATAGTACTAATAAGATGGAGGGATGAGTTTTAATGATAATTTTAACATCGTACCACAAAATCTAGTTAGGGCTCAAATCATTATATCAGAAAAACAGCTCTCAGTAATAGATCTCCAAAAAGCAGATCTTTAATTCAGCTGTGGTATCACCATTCTCAATCCTTAAAAAGAATTGCTTTGAATCACCACAGCAGGACTGCCCATGTTCCTGACAGACATTTATGGAAACACATTAAACTGTAGAAGCAGTGTGCCAAACATGGGTGAATCATTCAAAGGAAATCTGCCAAACAGAACTGAGAAGCAGAGCCAGGTTTAACTGCACGCTCCTTGAGAACTTCTGCAACATGTCTCTGGAATGTTCTCAGGAGCCACGCAGCTTCCAAGAGTGCAGAGCAACCTCATCTGCTATCTCATTATTCTTGCCTTTCTTCAGGGAGTGTCTGGGAGGAGGCAGAAGACAGTAGCACCTTTTTTTCCTTGTCATTAAAAAGCATCAACTGGTCACCCACCTGGAACAGTGAGGCTGTACCTGCTAGTTTCTGACACCTGATATTCTTTCCAGGCCTACTTCTCTCATCTCTCAGAGCTGAGAGGCTGATAGGCTTTTCATGGCCTCAGCCCTCCAGTCCACACTCAGACTGAAGCCAGCTCTGGTCCCTGTTGCTCCTCCATATCACCATCTGCAGTGTCCTGGTGCACCAGGCCCAGGTCAGACCCCTACTCATAGATATGCCCTCCATGATCTAGCCTCCCTGTGCTGCCACTTTCAGAACTGAGCTGTATGAAAGAGCCCATGCTGTCCCCTGTCTATCTGGCAATCCCCTACTTATTCTTTAACATCCACAGAAAGCACTTACTCTGTAAAGTCTATCCAGTTAGCTTGTGTCTCTTTGGACTCCATCAAATTCTATGCAAATTCCATACCTTGTACATATCCATTTAACAAATAATTTTCAGGCATTGGGTACAAGGATACAAGAGGAGCAACACTGGCACAATCCATATACCACATTGTGCTTTTCACATTGAATTGTAATTATTTCTGTGCTATCTTTAGGACCAGAGTCATAATCTATTTGTTTCTGTATTGTTGGTACTTAACCCAGTGCCTGGCACATAGTAAATACCCAGTGAATATTTCTGCAAAGCACTAATTGAGAAAGAGTTCCAGCCAGCTAATAAATAGCTTTTATAAGTAACTTAATAATGATGACAATGACAGAATAGCAGACACTAACACTTATTAAGCATTTACTATACACTAGGCACTATATATTACATGTGTGATTTAGTTTCCAGAACATCTTATGAACAAGGTGTTACATAACCCTCATTTTACAGAGAAGCTGAGGCTCAAGCACTTAGGGAATGGGTATCCACAGTGCTGTCAACAGAACTTCCTGTGATGATGGGAATGTTCTACACATGTACTGTCCAAGAGAGTAGCCACTAGCTGCATGGGGCTGTTGAGTGTTTGAAATGCAGCTGACACAACTGAGAAACAAAATTTTGAATTTTTTCAATTCTAATTAAATAGCTATATGCAGCTAGTGGCTACTGTACTCTACAGCAGACTAAGCTATCTCATTTGTAAAATGAGGAGATGAACTAAATAATTCAAAACATCCTTCCTTCTCTGAAAGTCTGTTCTTTGTATTGTTGGCCTTACTACAAAAAGCACAGATCAGGAGATCAAGAGGATCTAGAGACACAATTACTTCTCTGAGGACATATCTATAAAATTATCAATGTGGATGCATTCAAGAAGCACACCTGAGACCTACATATACACCAGGAACTGTACTAGACACTGCAGAGGCTATCCAAGATAGGTAAGAACACTCCTCTGGAGAAGAAGCACACCCATGGACTTGAGACTGAGGAAGGGATGCTATCTTGAAGGGCAGAAAGGACATTTCTGTGTACAGTATACACATAAGCAAAAAAGGTGGAGCTGAAAGTCACATGAACACACGACAGAGAAACTTCAAATGAGAAGAAAAATGATGCAGTTGTTAGAAAGCTACTTTTTAAGCCAACTTTTGAGAATGCAGTTATTCAGTGGTCTCCAAACTTCTTGGCACCGGGACCTGTGCTCCTATAAGAATCTAATGCCTGATGATCTGAGGTGGAGCTGAGGTGGTGATGCTAGCGCTGGGGAGCAGCTGCAAATACAGATGAAGCTTTGCTCACTTGCCCGCCGCTCACCTCCTGCTGTGTGGCCCAGTTCCTAACAGGCCACAGATTGGTACTGGTCTGCAGCCCAGGGGCTAGGGACCCCTGCTTTGAATAACGAGAACATGCATTAGTAATTCTGTTCTGCAGAAGAAAATATCTAGAGTCCATTTAGGTAATTTAGCAGTCACTCATTACGTGACTGGAAGCATGCAATATAGCTTATTAAAAGCTGGTGAAATTCCACAAATACACTAAGAATCACTGAACTGTACACTTTAAACGGGTAATTATATGGTATGTGAACTATATCTCAATAAACTACATCTTTTTTTAGAATCTGGGAAAATTAGTAACATAATATTTGGCCAGTCTGAAACCTTGAGGTGAAAAGAAGTGTAGACAAACCCGTTGAAACCTCTTTGGAATGATATAGGAAAGACCCCCACACCACCCCACCCCACCCCCATCCCACACATCTTAGAATTGATAAAATGAAGGCTAAAGAATGAAATCTAGGCAGGACTACTTTGGAAACTGCCTAGGGTGATATCAATACCAAATTGCAATATTCAATTACTGAATTCTCAGTTACTGAATCACACACAGAAGTGCATTTTGAGGTAGACTCATCTACACAGTGTCACCCTGGCCCAGTGACCAATAGCTAAGAGAACATGCTGAAAACATACCTCTTCCAGGCTGAGTTGCAAATACTCAAAGATCCTATATGGATTTCTTCTGCATGTTAGTCTCCCTTTTTGCACCAACTGAAGAGAAAGAAATAAAAGAAACATACAAATGGAAGCACTACATGTTTTATAGTTCACATTTTAAAATGCAGTTTTCCTATAAATTTCTCAGATTTACATTTGTTCGATTCACACTGTTAAAAAATAATTTTTTATTACCTATATGGACAATAAAGCTTTAGTTTTCTACTATTAACATTTTGACTTATTTCCTTTCTTTCTGTCCCCATGAATTTTTCCCATGGTCGTGGTCATTTTGTTGGTAGATTTTATGGGCTTTTTTTCCATCCAACTGTATATACCTTATAAGCATGTGTCTACGTTCTTAATGAGACTTCATAAACCTCATCTGAAAAGCTAGATAACATTTCTTCAAGCGGGAGTTTCACATACTACTTAACCATTAGATTATTTCTACTTTTTAACTATTACAGTAATTCTAGGGCAACTCTGACAGTGCACCCCTTAATGAAGTGGCTGTTAATCTGCTTCCAACTGTTTCTCTTGTGATGGTTGATGTCCACACTCGAGGCTTGCCCACACCACTACACTCAAGACTGTGCAATCACCACTGCATTTCTTTTTCTTCCAAACAAGGGGATTACTGGACTTGCTTTAATTTACACATTTTTAAGGTTAAGTTATTCACAAACTTTAAGGTTTTATTTAAATAGCCCTCACAACTATTAAGCCACTGGGGCAGGACCCAGTGCCTGCTGGTTCCCCTGAAGTATCTGCAGTGTGCAGTGTGGTGTCCTGACCACCTCTCACATACCCTGGATGTTTAATATGGGCCTGCTACCAGTTCCAAGTAAGGGATATTCAATTAGCCAAAATCTCCTATGGGCCAAAAACAGATAGCTTTGGAGGAAATGATGTATTTTCTTCTACTTACTTCCTCATCTGGGGCATCTTCCCTTTCGTTTACATCACCCACTACTTCCTCCACCAGCACATATTCATCATCAGGCCCTCTCTCTCCAGCACAGATGAGACCTGCTCGTTGACTGCTGTTCTCAGGCTGAGCACCACACTTGGGCAGAACATCTTGTTTGCCACAATGGACTTGGGGCAGAGATGCAGTGACCTCTCCAACGTGTTCATCCAAGCCATCTATGGTTTGTGCGTCATGCCCAGAGCCCTCCTGTAGGCAGTCTGATTGATTGCTGGGATCCTCCATGTCGTCTGACTTCCCCAAATCTCCATTCTCTCTATCTGCTGTGCCTTCCCTTTTGGAGAGCATTTCAGAGTTCAGCTTGTCATGCAACTGAACTTCTTCATTCCTTTTTATACAAGGGTGCTCAAGTGGTTTTGTATAATCCTTGAGGATTCTATGCACTGTATTCTCATCCTGCCCCTGTCTTCGTAAGAGCTGTGTGGCCCATTCTACACTACGCTGATACCTGCAAAACAGAAACACTGCCAGTAACACTTGAATTTTAATATTTAAAGACAAGAGAACATGTAAAAAATATTGAAAAGTAGTATGCCAAAATGTTTACAGCAGTTTTTTTCAATGGTGGGCTATAAGTAAATATGTTCTTTAAACTCATCTGCATTTTCTAACTGTTCTATAATACACATGTATTACTTTTTGTTTGTTTTTATAATAGAGCTTCGTTTAACTTGCTTAATTTGAAAAAAAAAATTGACCCCAGTTTAACAAAGTATGAAAATTCATGTAATTTAAAATTGGTGGACCAAATGATTTAGGTAACTATAAAGAGAAAATGGCCATCCTTTGTCAAGATTTGTTCTGTATTTTTTTCAATTTTAGATATCACATCTTCAGATATATATATATATATCTGTGTGTGTGTGTATGTATGTATGTGTATATATATATATATATTCCATTCATAATATAAAGAGCCTTTGTTTAGTATTGGAAAGCAAAAATGAAAATTTTAATAAATTTTGTTCATAATACCTCCTAACATTTCCACCATACATGGAAAGAAATGATTATGGCTATATAAATACAGCCAATCATCCTAATGGAAGTGGCTCTTTTTTCCAAAATAATTTTTCAAGTGTATTTTAATTAGAAAATTCCCGCTTAGTTGAAGGCAAGCCCTGAACACTTCCCACGTTACAGGTAAGACAACAGGGTTCTGCCCTGGTAAAGAAGTAGCAACACCTAACAACATTGCTGAAAAGCATTCAGTTCTTCCTCTCTGAACCAGAGATTAACTGTACCTACCTCATGGGATTGTTGCAAGGATTAAAAGAGATAAAATATGTAAAGGGCTCAGGACATAGTAAGTGCTCAATAAATATTTGTTACTTATATTTATTTATTGTACATTATTATATTTATATCTATTGTAAGGTTCTTAGGGAGACTTGAGAAATAAAAACATTTTGACTATCACATTAAAAAAAGCAAGTAATATTTTAATGAGTGGGAATGTACACCTTAATTAACTGCTCTTTAAGAGCAGGGGCAGCCATGTGGGGACAAGTGCTGCACCACATCTGGGTTCTAGAGTTGGCTCTTCTGTGATTCTCAGCTAAGCCACTTAGCACCTCTACATCTCTTTCTGCTCTTCTGCCAAATGCCAGAATCACGCCTGCATTCCTGCCTTATAATGATCTCAGCTGTTCATTTATGAAAGCTCAAATGAAACACTGGCTACAAAAGTATGTAGAAGAAAGCCTCTGAGTAAGACTGGTGATGAAAACAGCCAGATACACAAATGACATATGGCATATGAGTCACAGAGCAGGTATCCGCTCATTGGCTGGCAATGACTTCAAAAGCCAAGTCCTGCTGAGATTAACCCCAAACACTACTAGAGAAATGGTAAGAGAAACAGTAGAAAAAAGTCAGAAAACAGAAGGGGGAGAGTGGCAGAAGAGAAAGGTGGCAGCTCTGTTTAGAAATAGTAATGAGACTGATGAAAAGCAGATCCATTTTAGGACAGCACGAATACTGAATGGTACCATCTGAACACACCTCAGCTTCTCATGTTTCTATGCCCTGACCACACCATTTCCACAGAACACCCTTCTCCACCATCTTATTGATTAATGCCCATTTATCACTGGAGGTTCACAGCAAAACGGTTTTGAGTCAGTCTGCTTAGGTCCAAGTACTGGCCTTGAGCAAGTTACTTAAACTCTGCTGGTTCAGTTTCCTTCCCCATCAAAGACAGATAACAGGACCTACCTCATAGGGGTAATGCAAGGACATAAGGAAATACTCCCTAAACCTATTATTAGCATAGTACCTAGCACATGGAACATACTCAAGAAATGCCAGCATGTAAAACTATGTTATTGTTCTCATTATGTGTTAATTCCTCTCAGGCTCAGGAGTTGGGAAGCCTGGTCTGAGCTCATGTAATCTTGGAAAAGATATTTACAGGTTCCCATGTATGGGATGGAAATGACTATACCTACTTCAAAGGTTTCTTGAGAAGATGAACTGATATGATACAGGTATATAGACCAGTAACTAGCACTATTGGAGCAATCAATACCCATTGGCTATGATGATCGTGATGGTGATCACCAGAAGCTAAGCTGAGGCATGGAAGGATCCTCCCCTAGAGCCTTCTGAGAAGCACAGCTCTACTGAAGCCTGATTTTGGATTTCTGGCCTCCAAAATTGTGAGAAAAAGTTTCTATTCTTTTGAGCCAACAAGTCTGTGGTACTTGGTTATGGCAGCCCTAGGAACTAACATAAGGGTTAATAAAATTCTTGGAATGTTACGTTGTAGAGCTTACAAAGGGATAACCTTCAGGTAGGTGGCAATCTCCATCATCCAGAACCTTACACATTCAAACTGATATGACAACATGTCATCTTTATTGCCAGCCTGATCAGGATGCAGTTCTGAGGAGTCGGCTTCTGATCTATTTCTGAGTCTCAGTGTCAGCTGGAGCAACCTGCCTATACTGCAGCCCCTCCTGGGATGGGGTGGGGGTGTGGTTCTGCCAGGTTCTTAGCAGGTCCCTTCCACAGACTAGAACCCCTACCCTTTTCCTCAGCCTGGGGTTTTAGCCAAAGCATCCATCAAGATCTTCTTGATGCCACTGTCTCCCACCACTCTGGCCATGGAGTTACTGGGCATGTAACCAAAATGGAGCTGTCAGATTCTGCCAGTACATGCTAGAAACAAGATGAAAAATCACTGTGGACTTGAGTAGTTTTAGAAAGAAGAGCTGTACCTCAAGGATGATGAAGATTTAGATGACCATTTATTTAATCAACAAAATCCTACTAAGGGACCATTAAGTGTTGAGGATGTAGAGAGAAACCAGGCATGGTCCCTGCTCTCCAAGAACTGATAATCTAAATCTAGGTGTATAACAAATGGCACAGTGAGGGGTGCCAAAGCAGACTCTGTGAGAGCCCGAGGAATGATCCTAACTCAGTTGAGGGAAGAGTGGTGAAGAGAGAAACTCCAATACAGAGTGACAAGTAATATGTGCATGGGATGTGTAGGAAGAGCCAGGCAGTGTGCACGCTTGGGGGGTTAGGGAGAAATGTTCTGAAAAATGGAAACAGCATAATAAGAGGAGTCACAACTGTATGAGTGGATGAGGAAGAGCCTCCGAGAGCCTCTTTCTCTAATCTTACAACTGTAGAGCAAGGAAAGAGGCAGATTTATGCTCACATGGGGTCATTTATGCCCACACGCCACAAGAGAGTGGTTCTAAATCTAAGCATCTTAGCACTTAAAGACACATATATTATAGGTTAGCTGTTCATATTTCAAAATGAATTCAAGAGACAAAGGATTTGGCTCAGTATTATTTAAAAAAATAAACTTAATTAGTGCATTTCAAATATGATTTGATCCACATTAAATTTTCAAGGACACACCTACTACTACTACAAAAAAGGTCATGACTACCACATCAGAAAAGGTTATCTAAAAATAGATCTGATTTGAAACAAATTAATAGGTACAGAGAATATTTGATGGTTGACTAATGGGAAGGAATTAGGGAGGTTGGGTGAAAAGGGGGAAGGGATTAACCCATTTCCTGTTTAGAAAAAAACAGTGCAGTTCTCTGCTAGCGTTAATTTTATATAAACATGCTCTTTGAGGCTGAAGCAAATCTGATAGGTTTTCAATGTGAAAAAGTATAAAAACTGTTTGTGGAGTTATTTCTAAACAGAACTTGTCTAAAAATCCTAATATAACAGAAATGTATACATAAATAGGATTCATCAAACGAATCTTAGGCTAACTACTGTTCCAGAACAATGTTAACATCACATGTAGGAATGCTATGTTTTCTAGGATTTGACATTTTAGCAATCAAGAATTACTATATTTTGTAAATGAAAAATAACACTACTAAAAACATAATGCTATATAAACAGAATGATGTCATTTGTTTCCAAAGACAACTGATATACTAGAGTGATACGAAAATAATAATAAAAGTGAGATATTGTGTGATAAACTTTGGAGGTAAGGCTGTAATCCACGAGTCATCTCAGGGTAAATGCAGCCGCAAGTACCACGTGCAAGTATTCTCGGGGCAAACGAGAAATGGGTTAAGAAGTACAGACTGGCAGTTGCAAAATAGTCGTGGTAACATAAAGTATAGCATAAGGAATATAGTCAATAATATTGTAATAACTATATATGGTGTCAAATGGGTATTACATTTATTGGATGATCACTTCATAAGTCATATAAATGTCTAATCACTATGTGGTACACCTGAAACGAACAGAATATTGTATGCCAACTATAATTAAAAAATTAAAAAATGTTAAAAAAAATAGATATGACTTAAACCATAATTTTGATCAAGGCCAAAGTTTACCATGACTTACTTCTTTGACGTGATTATAGGCATGTCTGTCTTCATATCTGTAACAACAAAGAAATTTTATTAGTTCAGACAAATTGTCCTTAAGGGGAAAAACGCAGAAAATCTAAAACAGAGAAAGAATTTCAAGATTCGCAAAATTATACACCTAGAGGGTTGACTAATCCTGTCCAACTAACAATGGCGAATATATGCTTTATATTCCACCATTCCCTACAAGCACACCTGACCAATCACAGTGATCTTGCTGGGCTCAGATGTGACCTAAGAATTTTTAACTCAACACTATAGCTAGACAACGATGGCATGCCTAGCTCTGACACCTCTGAATGCTAATGCCTTCTACTTTTAGATGAGAATATGGAGGCCCTAAAGTTACACACATTACTCCCACTCTTCCATGCTCCATAAAGCATCTTTAGTGCAAGTTGTGCCTATAGAAAGGGTTGTTAAATTTCATGGTGTTATTAGTTTTGGGTGTGTGGATTTGGGAATTCTGGTCTCTATTAGCACTGGGCATCTGGCAGGGAGACTCTTTTCACCTAAAATGTTTATTGGGTTTTAGTTCTAGTCCTCCTTGACTCTGCCTTGGGGCAAGTCACTTCTTCCTCAAATTTGGCCTCTTCTCCAGTGCATTAAAACAGGGGTCCTCAACCCCCGGGACATGGACAAGTATTGGCCCGTGGCCTGTTAGGAATTGGGCTGCACACCAGGAGGTGAGTGGTGGAAGAGTGAAGCTTCATCTGTATTTGCAGCTGCTCCCCAGCACTAGCATCATTGCCTCAGCTCTACCTCACATCATCAGGCATTTGATTCTCATAGGAGCACTAGCCCCTGATGCCAAAAAGGTTGGGGATCGCTGCATTAAAGGCTTGAAATAGATGATGTTCGGCTTTAAAACCCTATGAAAGTGAGTTCACAGACTCTTACCTCGTTAGGAATTTGTCAGTTTTCTCAGTGTTATGACCTCCATCCTCTGGTAATTTTACAACAAACAACAATTTAGCAAGTTTTACTGACAGTCTTCCATGTGCCAAGCACTAAAAACACAGAATAAAGCAAATCTCCTTTCCTGAGATGCTCATAGTTTAATTGGCGATACAAAGCAGAAATGACTGATTCTAACCCAAGCTGATATATGACCAAGTAAGTATTATAAAGGGTCTGGTTAACTTTACCTGGCAGGGTTAGGAAAAAACATAAAGGAGGAAAAAAATTGAGCTGGGCTCTAAAGAGTGAATAAGAATTCTCTGAGTAGACTAAGAGGAGGGGAGAAATAGGCAAGGAAAGCATTGCACAAAGCCTGAGACAACACATACCTGTTGCAGGTTCATGAAATGGCAAGAACTCCAAGTGGCCAGTGCCAACAAGTGAGTGGATAGAGGGAGGGTGGAAGATGAGGCTAAAGCCAGTTGCTGAAGAAATTCTTAAAATGGACATTTGAGATTTACTACTTTAGAGCAGTCTATAATCTTAATTTCTGTTTCCTTGGCATGAATTCATTTCCTTCAAATTTCTATCACCATTTAAAAATTAGTTACTACACAGATCAGGAAAGGAATCTCTATTGTTAAGATTATAAATTTTTGGCTAAATATTGGTAACTGCCAAAGATGGGTGATGGTATAGGCAGGTCATTATGCTACTTGCTCTACTTTCTCTTTTTAAAAACTTTACAATGAAAAAATGTTTAAAATATATAAAAAGTAGAGTGAATAGCATAATAAATTCCTATGTTCCCATCACTCGGCTTTAAGAATTAACTCATGGACAATCTTGCTTCATCTGTTTTTCTGCCCACTCCCAATCCCCAGATTATTTTGAAACAGATGCTTCCTATCATTTCCCCCTGAAATAGTTCAGTATGTATTTCTATGACTTTAAAAAATATATAACCACAGTATTACTATTGCATTTTTTAAAATTGATATTAATTCCTTATCGTTATCCAAAATCTATGTATCAAAGCTTTTTTCTTTTTTGGAAAGTCTGACTCAAAAGCCAAATAATGCCCATACACTGCAACTGACTGATGTATCTTAAGTCGATTCCAACATATAGGTTTCCCTGCCATGACTTTTTTTTCTTTGAAACTCATTTGTTGAAGAAATGGTCCTCTGTCTTGTAGAACTTCCCCTAGTCTGGCTGTGGATGATTGCATCCCTGTTGTGCTGTTAACACAGTGCTACTCAAAGGCAGCCCACAGACCCGCTGGTCCAAGAAGAGATGAAGGTTTTGTGCCAACCTTTAAATAATTGTCTCACTAAGCACACTGCTTAGTTCATCTCACCTTGTTCTCACAGTCAGATTTTCATGGAGAAGGAAGCTGTAGGTAAAAGTTAACTAGCTATAACTAAATAGAATGGGATCTATTTCTGTTCTGGTGCAAAGGTCTTATTTTGCTTCACTTCAATACTTTGTGCAGCACTGGCTTAACATGTTCCTCTCTTCCCTGTGTCTCCTGTGAATTGGTGGAACTAGAGGCTTGATCAGATTTAGGCTCAATTTTTTGGAAAGCCTACTTTATAGGTGATGCAGCATGTTTCTATTAGAAGACACAAAATATCTTGTTGGCTCTTTTATGTCACCAGTACCATTGTTGATCAATGCCTAGATCTAATAATTCATTAGAAGTTACAAAATGGTGATACTCGAATTCTATTATTCCTTCTTTATTTATTAGCAGGATTCTTTTATAAAGAGAAACCTCTCACTGTTCGGTTACCCCTAGAACTAGTTCACGTTTAACAGTTTTCAAAATGAGGAATCTTGCACAGGTGAGCAATGAATTTCATCTGGCATGTAGCAGGATGAACTAAAGTATTCAAGTATTTTTGGCTATTATTGTGAATGAATGGATTTCAAAGTAAATTGTAGTATTATTCATGTTGATGCTCAAATGTTTCCATGGCCAGTGGAAGCCTTTTTTGAAACAAGATTAGTAGTTTTTGAAAGCTTCTTTGTTTCCTGGTACAAGACGTTTCATGTAAGAAATCCTGGCTGCTGTCAACCACACCAACATACTCATTTACTTTATTATACAATATGATACATAAACACACACACACACACACACACACACACCACACACCCACAGTCTCAGCATAACAGTAACAATACTACCACCCATCAAATAATTCCTGAAAACAATGTAAAGATTATTTTGTAGCTCGCTCTTTCTTTAGAGTATATGGCAGTTTGACTGCCCCAGTTCTTCAGATCTTCCATTTGCTAAATGCTTTGACTCTGGGCCAATGGAACAGTAGCAAACATGATGCAAACAGAGGCCTGAAAAGCACTTCCACCATTACCATGAGAACATGCCTTGGCTAGCCTGCTGGAGGATAACACACATGGTAGCCTCTACCCCTCATTCCAGTTGAGGCCATCCTAGACCAGCTGATAGCCAACCATCAGTTAACCAGATACTACTGAGCTTGATCCATTAGAGCAGCCAGCGGATCCAAAACCATATGGATGAGCACATCCAGCCAAGATCAGACCTACCCAGCAAACCTACAGACCAGCAGCAATTTAGTTGCCATTGAAAGCCTCTGAAATTTGGAGTGGTATGTTAAACAATGTGGCAAGAGGTAACTGACACAAAGTTTACCCCATTAGGATTAAATGATCAAATTAGCACGTTTTAAAGTCACTTGAAATAGTTCCCCCATTGTGGCTATACCACCAACTTGATATACAAGTTCTATTTTTTTAAGAATTACTTTAAAAAACTTTGTTTTGTAATCATGTAATACATTTACAAGGTTCCAAAGTCAAATCTATAAAATCTCATCTCTCATTCCATCCTGTTCCATCCCTCCCTGATAGACATTAAAAATATTATCCTTCCTATGGCTCAAAGTTATATTTATACTCTCCCCTTTTAGATAAGCTATAGCACACTATGCAGATTTTCCTTTGCTTTCTTCATTTAAAAATATATTCTAGTGACCCCTCATTCCTATCTCAGCTCTACAGTACTCCATTATATGAATGCATGAAAATTTATTCAAGCAGGCCTCTCCTTATGGACATTTTGTTTTTTCCAGTATTTTCATATTAGAAACAGTGTTGAAATGAATAGCCTTGTGGTATTTCTTTTCATATTTTTGCCATTGTGTCTTTAGCTAAACTCCCAGAAGTGAAATTGCTGAGTTAAAAGTAAATACATATACTGGGGCAACTAGATATCCACAGACAAAACAAGAAAGCTGGACCATTACTTTATATCATACACAAAAATTAACTCAAATTGGATCAAAGATCTAAATTTAAGAACTAAAACTATAAAGAAACATTATAGAAGAAACATAGGGGAAAATATGTCTCAACTTGGATTTGGCAATGCTTTCCTAAATATGACAGCAAAAGCACATGCAACAGAAGAAAAAATATATAAACTGGACTTCAGTAAAATTAAATGCTTTTAATGTTTTACACTCATTAGGATGGCTATCGCCAAAAACAAAAACAGAAAATAACAAGTGTTGATAAGGCTGTGGAGAAACTGGAATGCTGGGGCATTGCTGGGGTGAATGTAAAACAGTGTAGGTGTTTTGAAAAACATTTTGGTAGTTCTTCAAAAAATTAAAATAGAATTATCATACGATCCAGCAGGTCCCTTCCTAGGTATATATACCAAAGAGAAACAAAAACACATGTCCACACAAAAACTTGTACATGAATGTTCACAGCAGCACAGTCATAACAGCCAAAAAGTGTAAACCACCCAAATGTCCATCTTTGGATGAATAAACAAAACATGATATATTCATACAATAAAATATTATTCAAGATGAAGTTCTGACATGGATGAAACTTGAAAGCATTATCTTAACTGAAAAGACACAAAAATCATCATAATGTATGTTTCCTCTTATATGAAATATCTAGAATGGGCAAATTCATAGACAAAGAAAGCACATTAAGGTTACCAGAGGTTAGGAGGAGAGAAGGATGGGTAGAGAAGTAAATGTACATATAATTTTGGTAGATATTGCTGAATTCCCCTCTATAATGACTGTATCACTTGCACTCCCACCAGAAATGCATAAGGGTTTCTCAGGGCCTCACCAATGGTCCAATTTTTGGATTTTTGCCAGTGTGATTGCTGAAATGGTATCTTAGTACAGTTTTAATTTTTTCTTACAATAAAATGTTTTTAAAAATTCTTTCTAATTATGTTTCACCTGCTGGTATTGGTTATATAATTACCATGAGACTTCCTTAGAGAAATATACTAAAAGATTTATAAAAAAAGAGGACCAGCAAGTGAGAACTACACACATTAGTATGTTTTAACAAATACATCAATGTTATGGTTATTATTGTAAATTCAAATTCTAGAAATAAAACTCATTTTGCATACAGGTGAGCAGGTACTTAATTACTAGTACCTTCCACATGTATAGTACTCTGGTGGGCAGTGCTTAACAACAGATAAGTCTAAATAAACACTTTTGATTAATTCCAGAAATTAAATAGAACACATTTTCACCAATTATAAGAACACTTTCACCTTGATTAGAATTATTCTAGTTAATATTTTTAGCAGTAAAATTGTCAGTGTGCATGTTACTTCTCCTCTAGAATTTTACTGTATAATCTGAGATGGAAGATCAAAAATGACAGATTATAATAATTTTCCAAAAGAAGTAAATGATGCACAAGTTTACCTTTCCATTTAGCAACCAGCTTAGGATCCGAAATTGTGAAGTTTGGACGGCTTCTAGACAGGATACCTTTTCCAAAATAACCCTTCCAGGAAAAAAGAAAATAAGGTTAGTTTGCCTTTAGTTATCAATTTTTTAGCGGAGGGATAATAACTATTTCAGTTAACGAGATTTATTCCACATTTCACAGCTTTACATCTTTCCTCTGATTATCTAATGATTACTAATGAGGATCTTAGCATTTTATCTCTCAGATTATTTGAAGAGTGCTAGTAAGTTTTTAGTATACCTCATTTGTCTCATAACAATTTCAGTCTAGGTCTGATAAGCTGAAGGCAATGGGGCAGGCAGAGGCAGGGTTTCTTCTTCACATGTGGGTCAGGAGGAGTGTGTCTAAAAATAGGAGCCAAGTCTACCATGTACAAAAAGCTCTCAAATTCTTTTATACCTAGAATTGAAGTATTCCTCTCCTTCTGCTGATTCCAAAAATAACAAATTTTTTCCCTTCATTTCTTAAAATTATAAAATATTAAGCCCATAGAAATTTGAGAGTAATAAAATGAAACCCTTTACCCTTCACCTAGAGTTAACAATCAGAATAAATGTGTATAGCACGTTACAAAACTTCTTGCTCAATTTTACGTATTGAGAATGTGGAGAGACTGCCCTTGGCCTTGACCCTATCTCACCAGGATCAATGCCACCCACTGTACCCCACTTTGGAAAGGTGGCTACAACCTATATATTTTATATGAAATGTCTAGAGAAGGCACATTTATAGAGACAGGAAGTGGATTGATCAGTGGGTGTCTCAGGCCAAGAGAAGCAGGGATTAAGTGCAACAAGCATGAGGGAACTTTTGTGCTGATGTGAGTGCTCTAAAACAGGATTGTGGCAGTGGTTGCACAACTCAATGAATTTACTACAATCACTGAATTGTACACTTACAACAGGTGAATTTTATGGCTGTAAATTATACCTCAATAAAGCTGTTTATAAAATACCCCTAGTGACGAACTGGCTGTGGGGGGGTGGCGGGGGGGAAGCAAGCTACCATTCTCAAACCAAACCTTTTACTGATAGAAAATAGCAAAGACTAGAAGTTGTCTTCATGTAAAAAGAGGTCCCCAACTAGGACAAGAGAGCACATAAGGCGCCAGAGTACATTTTGAAGCCTCACTTTATTTATAATGAACATGCGTTGCTTTTATAATTGAAAGACAAGAAAGGTCAATGTACTGACCCTACTTCATTGATGAAATGTGGGTTCAGGGTTGGGGAGTTATCCTCATGATATATGGCTTCAAGGCACCTGAGTCAAATTGCAGTGTTCCTACAAGGGACCAAATAGCAAGAAAAATATATGGGTCATTCATGATTTGTTTCTGGGGGTGGATGGGGAGAAGAAGAAAGGATAGCTGGCTCAGGGTTGGCAGGAAGTAGCATGCCAAGGCCACCTATACTTACTTTTCCATACAGCTGCTCAATATCTTCTGTGTTCTTCACAATTACACTGTTATTTATCAGTTCAGCACGGAATATTTTGAAGTCTTTCTTGGGACCACAGTTCTGACCAAAAGGGATTGGAAATGGAGACTCATAATTCTCATACACTCTTCTTTTCCTCTTCGGGGCATGGAAAACTGCTTCCGCCATTTTTCAAGCATAATTGTTCTTTAAAGAGGATAATGAAGAGAAAGAAACAGTCCATTAATAACTACACTGATCAAAAATGCAAGTATATTTATACATAGGCTCAGAAAACTTTGTGGTCTGTGGGAAAATTAAATATTTATAAAGCAGTGAACTAAAAGACATGGAGTACTGAGACTATTTTGTAAGAGCAGCACAAATCTCATTCACCTAAAATATCTCAATTAATTCCCACATACCCAAGAAGTCAGTGACATTATTTCTAACTATAGCTGATAAGACTGAGGCCTAGTGACATGCTCCAAGTCCCAATGCAATGTAAAAGTCTCTTGATAGTAAGCACATTAGGATTTCTGCCTAATAGGATTACTCTCATTCTTTCACTCAGCCAACAGACATTTACTGAGTACCTACCAGGGCTCCTAATAATTAGAGATGCTGGGGATATAAAGGTAAAACCAAAAGAGACCCTGTCCTCAAATAATTAAATCTAGTGAGTACTTCATTTTCCATAAAAAAAACATTAAAATACATTCTACACATTATGTCAATCATTTTCTAATTTTTAGGGTAAACTGATAAATAATAACAACAATGACAGCAGCAGTTCTCATTTAAGGGTCTATTATGTACCTCTAAATGTGAGTAATTAAGAGTGGGAACTATAAAGTCAGAGTGCCAGGACTGGAATCAGCTTCACTGATTCCCAGCTGTGTGATAGTGGGAAAAAGTTACTTAATTTCTCCATGCTCTGGTCTCCCTGTCTTATTGTTATAAGACCCGTAAAGTGTTTAGAAGAGTATCTAGCACATACTGAGAGCTATGCATGTATTTGCTGCAATTACAGTTATGGGGTAAGCACTATCAACACCCCAGAGATTTTGTGAAAGGCTGTGGAGAGTGGGGCACTGGACAATTCCAGGTCTGTTGAACATTAAAGCCCATGTACTTCTCTCTGGGTTTTGCGGCAAACACAGGTAGCATCTCTCCACTTTTGTCTGAAGGATCACTATTTCTTAGGGTTAGAAGCTAAAGGGTTACAGAGACTTGTGGAATTAATTACTGTGCACCCAGCACTGAGAGGGAGTAAAGGAAGTTGAAATCAGTATTTCTCCCTTTCAGGCCTTCCATTTGGCCTGAGGAGACAAAACAAACATCTAACATGCAAAAGTCTGCAATTCAGTAACGCTAAAGGATGAAGTAAAGTTGAGTGTACAGTGCAATAAAGATATAGAGCCACAGTAGATGCATTTAACTTAAGAAAACTCAACCATACACAGACAGGAAAAAAATGTAAACAATGCAAGAAATTGGGGCAGCCACTCCACGCAACAAGCAGATGCCCTGGAATGAGATGGGAGACTTAAATCTGCTGTTCCCTCTGTCCTGAGAGCATACATGGGGCTTGCAGATACCAGATACAGTGGAGTTAAACACACGTTTGACATACATGGCTCCAAACCCTCACAAGGAAAAAAGTAGGACTGATTGTTTAGGTACATCCTACACTCAGTACCAGCATCCCACTGGGCAGTGGATGCAATCAAGCCTGACACAGCCAAGGAAGGTAACCAAAGCTGAAGAAGGAAGGTGAGTGGTTTTAAGGGTTCATGACCATTCAAAAGAAATTAAAAGCTTTGCCCAATGTGTCATGACATCTTTACCCTCTCAAAGAAGCCGAGAAATTAAATGAGGACAAAGAAAAACAAAGACCAAGGAAGAGTTAGAGAAATTGATAAATTAGTTACAAAGATAACTAAAAAATAAGAATCAGCAAGTTGGAACCTTCATAGAAGTGCCAAAGTATTCCATGCATCGAAACACTAGAATAATCTAATTTCTACATAAGATTCCTCAACAGAACCACATAATGACTATACACATTATGTATGTATGTATGTGTGTATATGTACATATACACACATACACACTGCTATATAGCATTCATAATAAAACATGTATACTGGTTGTTAATGGGAAATTAAGAGATTTTCTTCCAAGAGCATTTTAACTAGATTTCACTTGCCAATTTATCCCTCAGCTCAAGCCAACTATTGCATTTAGTACTCAATTGAAGAAAACAGCAATTTATTCTAAACTTAAATAATGCTGTGCTGCCTTTTTTTGAGGCAGGATGTTGATCTCCAATGAGGAACTTTCTTGAGATTGCAGGAATGATTCAGACTTTTATGATATTTACACTTTTATAACTCAACCTCTGGTTAGTATTTGACTTGCATATACGTTTGGAATCTGTAAAAAAGAGAAAATGTTTAATGGCTAATTTCAAGAACTTACAATTAAATTATCTCAAACAAGCAAAAATGAAAATATTTTAATTTGGTTTGCATAGGATTTTCCCTTTTAGATTGCTGTTATACTCTAAAATAAAGCAAGAATGAGCTATGACACTTGATGGCAGGAACTCTGTACTCCGACCCAAGTGTATGTGATATAGGGGCTCCTGTTACAAAACACTTTTTCACAAAAATCTCAAAATCCAGTACTACTGTGACCTGTGCCCATGCGACAACATGAACATCAAGAATGTGGCTCATGGGAAGCCTTCCACATGTGCAAAGCTGCTATTACTATTGTTTGACCTTTATAACCCACTTAAGCTCTCTGAGCCCAGTTTCTTCCTCTTCAAATCAAAGAAGACTAAAAACAGTCTGGAGATTACTCAAATGTTAACCATACAGTAACCATACGATCTGGGAATTCCACTCCTAGGTACAGACACAAGAAAACTGAAAACGTGTTCATGCAAAAATCTGTACATGAATGTTTACAGCAGTATTATTAGTAATAGCTAAAAAAACCCCTCAAATTTCCATCAAGAGATAGATGGACAAAATGTGGTATATCCATATCAGCAATAATAAAAGAATGAAGTACTGATACATGCTACAATGTGCATGAACCTTGAAAGCGTTACGTTAGGTGAAAGTCAGTCATAAAAGACCACATGTTATGTAAGACCATTAACATGAAATGTCCAGACTAGGCAAATCCATAAGAGTCAAGAAGTAAATTAGTGATTTCCAGGTGCTGGCAGAAGGGAGAAATGGGGAGTGACTGTCAATAGGTATTGGGTTTATTTTGAGGGTGATGAAAATGTTTAAAATTAGATTGCAGTGATGGTTGTATAACCATAGATATAATAAAATCACTGCACTGTACATTTTACAAGGGTGAACTTTATGGTATGTGATGATCTCTCAATAAAGCTATTATTTAAAAAATTCAATAGGACAAACCAGGTGATCTCTTGTTTCATAGTTTTATGGAAGAATTGTCTTGTGCTGAACTTGGAAGGCAAAGCAGGGAAGAAAGCACTGAATTCACTACTCTCCAAAACTGCAATATTCATTTAAGAAATGTTTCTTTAGTGCCATGATAGAACAGCATGATATCAAATGTGGGATGTAGGTAATCATGATAAATAAGTACAACGTTCTAGGTAGACAATGACTGTGCCATATGCTACACAGGCCGGTACTACTATCCTCACTTCACAGACAAGGAAACAGAGCTTAGAGAGGGCAGGCAAGTCATTTGCACAAGTTAGTAAGGTAGGGTGACAAGGCATGGTAAGAAGACTGGCCTAAAAGACCAATGTCTGAAGCACACAGAGATGGAATAGGCCAGTCAGGAGGGTTGGGATGTGAAAGCTGGTTTAGACTTGAAGTCAGTGCAGATTACGACAAGTGAAAAGAGATTATGAAAATTAACCCAGGGTGGCATGTAACAGTGGCTCTCAAGCTTGGCTGCCCTTAGAATTATCTGAGGAAAATTTACATCTCCCAATGCCCAGGCCTCATGAACAATTACATCAGCCTATTCAAAAGCACACAATCCCAATAGACCCCTGAGGTAAGTACTTCACTACTCCCATTCTACAGATGAGGCAAGGGACTCAGAGGGACTGAGTGCTATGTACCTCTAAGAGGTTATTTTTCCTTTCCAAAACCTGGGGCATTATCTGACTCCAGGCGCTGGCAGTGTTAAGTATGTTTACTTTTCTCTCCAAAGCAGGGCTTGTTCTTTCTTATTCCCTTCAGCAGATAAGCTAACACCTGTTAGGTGCTCAATTAATGTTTATTCCAAACAAAACAAAGCGAAGCAAAGCAAAGAGGGGGGAGGTAGCTACATTTAATTTTCCAGTTCTCTGGGTCCATCTGGGTCCAAACAAGCCTGGTTAAAACCTCTCACCCAGCAAAGTTCACCTTCTCCCAATTAAAAAACGTTTGAAACGCCTACTGCTTACCTCCTGGGCTAGAGGAGGCAGGGATAAAGGGGACAAGGCGACAATCCAGCCTCTGGGTAGTTTTCAAAAAACGATAAACCTTTGAAGGCTGTTAAGAGGATTAAATGGGTAATTGTGCGTAGGCGCCTAGTACTGGGCCTACCATGGGTAATTGCTAGCCAGACGGCAGCTGCAACCTCAGTAAATGACGCCACACAAGCCAAAAAAGTGTTAAGGGCCAAATTCGTAACTCTGTCTTAACCTTGGGTGTCCCTCACCATCCCCCCGCCCCTAGCAACCCTACTAGCAGCTGAGGCTCCTCTCGGGCAGAGACGGAGTCAGATGCACGTCGACTTCCCCAGCCCTGGACGTGGTGTCAATGTTTCCCGAAAGAATGAAGAAAGAGAAGTACTGAGAACCGGGAAAGGGGCTAACTCCGGCTGCACTGGGAAGCCTAGCTCCTCGTCCCAACCCAGTCTGGTCTGGCTGTGCAACCTGGGTGAAGTCTCTGGGCCCTTTTCACTCTCGTTCCACGGGTCCTCCTGTGGAACCCCGCCCCTACCCAGTGTGCTGAGAGCCACAGAGCTCAGCGCCTCAGGAGGCCGCCGGCTCCAAGTCCAGGGGCCTTACCTTCTTCGGCCCCACGCGCTCGCCGTTACCCCGGCAACGCCGGCCGGTGCGGACGGACACCGCTGCCGTCAAGCAGTGCAGCCGCAAAGCCTGACAAATGCGCAGCCGCAGAGCCCGAGGGCGCTCCCGCCAAGCCTTTGCGGAGCGCGCCTGCGCACAGCCTGAAGGCGGATGTTCAGTGCGTCCCGCTCGACCCTTATGGAGTGTGTGGCTGAGGCAGCAGGACCTCTTTCCCCTACTCATCAGTATTATACAGACAGCTGATGTTGAGTGAGTGACTTAACCTTTCTGAGCCTCACTTCCTTCTGCTGAAAAATGCGTCGTGAGGATTATGAGGGATGAGCAAAAGTGTGTTGGGAAGTGTAAAAGTTTCTCCTGACCTGATTTTAAAGAGGACGGTATGGAGTCCAATGTATACCTTCCCAGATATGAATTCCAGGGTCCCCAGTGCACATACCACTCATGCTAGACAGTTGGGGAAAGTGAGTGACAGGGAATGGTGGGGCTAGGTGTGGGCTTTGAAATCTGGATCTTTTTCAACTTTCTCTTGTCTCCAGGTCTTGGAACCTACTGTTGCCTGTGCCTGGAACATCCTTCTCCACTGTTTGCAGCAGTAATTCCTGGTCACCCTTTAGGTCTCAGTTCAGATATCTCTTCTTCCAGGAGACATCCTTTTGCTTCCCCAGGCAGGCTTCGACGACTTTCTCTGTGTTCCCTGTTTCCTGGTCCTCTTTAACTGGACTATGAGCCCTTGGTAGAAAGAGCTTAAGACACCATGGCATTAGCTGCTCAGCTAAAGAGTTCAGACTTTAGATAAACCAAAATCAGAATAGTTTCCTGTTAGTGTTGCAAAAAAGGGAAAACTCTGGCAAGATTCATGTAAGAGTGGTATTGGGATGGATTAGATAGGGAAGAGAGAGCTGGGGAGAGCCTGTAATAATGCACCAGAATATGTCAATTTAGGGGATACTGATTTTAGAATTAGAGGATTTTAACAATGAAAGGGAACTCAGAGGTTGTCCAGTTCAACTTTAAATCTAACTGATAAGAAAAAAGGTTCAGTGGCTCTGTGAGTTGCCAGAGGTAGCTGAGCAAGTCTGAGAATAGAGGCAGTCCTGGACCTCAGTGAGGTGCTCCACACTCAGGGGCTTGGGATTCCTCCCTAATGGAATCTCAGGTAGCATCATCTGGAGCCCTGTCCCAACAGAATCCAGAGTGGAAGTTACTTAATAAGATACTCTTCCCCCAAGATTTTCTCCTCAGTGTGTACTTTAAACATTTGTTTTGGTCTTTTTCACGCATACACAATGTAGAAAGAATTATCTAATAAATCATCACTTCTACAATCTTCAGCCTTTGGTATCTTGTTTCTTTTACACTCTCCATATACACATCTTTATCCCACTGCTGGAATATTTTAAAGCAATCCCAGACATGTAATTTCAATATTTCAGTATATATCTCTAAGTTTTAAATTTTATTACATACATACACATACATATATACATATGTACACACACATATATGTATGTGTGTGTGTATTTGATTCTCGTTATTCCAGTAGTTCTATAGAGTCACCATGAACACTGAATTAGTGAATACTGAACCATTACTCCTGGGGAAAATATAGGGTTAGGCTCTTGCCAATCTGGCCACAACATTTTCATCAATCAATATGTAACCTTGTTTTATGTATGTTTCTGTTTAAAGACACTTTATTTAGTATTTGCTATTGATTCATTAACATTGAACTCATGGCCAACAATACTTTAACTCACACCTGAATGAAGCTCATCTAACACGTGTGTTTTCCCTGTAAGAAACAGCATAGCCTTCTTAGCTTAGGAACACTAGATAGTACTTCAACGCTCTGCTTGGTTCCATTTTAAACAGCAAAATCACCAACAGCACAAAAATGCAAAACGTGGCATTAAAGAGACTGGAAAAAGTAAACTTGTTCATGGAATGGGTGCTGAAACAAGACAGTATTACCTATTGACTTCAGCCAAGAACATGCAAATTGGGAGACAAAGTTTCCTCCGTTCTATGCATGTGCATGTCTGCAAATGACCAAACACTGTGAATATTGATTTTGGCATTACAAATAAAATTTAGCCAGTAGGTGAATTTGCAAATGTTGAATCTGCCAATAATGAAGACTAATTACATATATATATATCCCCAGTATCATTAGCACATCTAACAAAATGAACAATAATATTTATCTGTGAAATGTTGCACAGAACCTGCATGTACTATTTGTAGTATCTTGTATTTTATATGATCACCTTAACGACAATTTATTGGGCGTTAATATGTGCTGGCCACTTTGCATCCTATCTTATTTAATTTTCATCACAGCCCTGTGAAATAGATATTCGTATAGTTCACAATTGAGGTTCCCTTCCTTCACCCAAGTTCTCAAAGCTAGGAAGTAGTGGAGGTCAGATAAGGATCCAGATCCAGGCGACTACCAGGCTTGCATTTATTTTAATTCATCATGCTGGATACTGGAGGACAGTGCATTGACAAAACACAGCTTTAAATATAGAAATACAAAAATGACCAACAACGTGTTGATGGGAGGTCAGGGAAGACCAGGATGGATTGAAAAGTTGGGGAGGTTTCCAGGAAGAGGTGACCTTTCAGTTGAGCCTGGAAAGAGGGTTAGCCTCAGAAGACAGGAGAGGAGAAGGGAGGTGAGGTCTGAGGCACAGGGCTGGTCCACGTGCTAGGCAGGTGTGGGCTTTGAGGTTCCGGAGCAGGGAGGAACTGGGCCTGGCGGGGGCAGGAGGTCGAAGCCGATAAGGTCCTAAAGACAGGGCGGGGCCCGATTGGGCCGGCGCTCGAATTCCAGGCTTGGCATTTGGACTTTACCCCGTAGACAATGGGGAGCCACTGGAGTTTGTGAGCAGGGCAGAGCGGCCCCAGCTGTCACCCCATTGTTTTCCCCAGACAGGACCAACCCCTGCAGTGTTTCAGAGAGTCCACTAGATGGAGACATTTTAGCAAATTTAAACAACCCAGCCTCCCGCTGATGCAGCTTTCCGGGGCGGAAAACAAACACAGCGTCCTTGCACGGCCTCCATGTGTTTACTCGCAGCATCCGCAACATAAAATCCTAGAGCTGTGAAACCAAAATCAAATCAGAAACATAGTCCAGCTTCACCCTACTGATGAGAAGGAACTTCAGATAATTTTACAGCTTTCAAGGGGAAAGTGTCCAGGGTGAGTTGGAAATGGCAGACAGTTTTAACAAGTGCCCTGCATACGTGATCTAGCTTTAAGTCTTATGACAGCCCTTCGAGGTAGGTGCTTTTATTCCATTTTACGGGCGAAGAAACTGAGATGCGGAAGGGCGCATTTGCCAGCTGACAGCAGGCTAGGCAGGGGAAAGGGGTGATACTATGTAGTAAGAGGTGGGCTGGGGCAAGCCTCAAGGTATTGCTCTGCTGGGCTCCAGGTCCCTTGTGCAAAGGGTTAGGCATTGCCTTCAGATCCTACTTTGGTTGCTAGAAAAACCTGTGGCATGGATAATGAGAGCTACTGGACTCCTACCATTTGCACAATTCCTGGTACTTTTTAGAAATAGCCAATGCAGTGTGTTAGGGATTAACACACACCCATTTTATAGGTAATAAAACAGACCCAGAGAAGTGAAATGACTTGCCCAAGGTCACACAGGGAGTAAACATCAGAGCTGGGACTGGATCCCAGGTATGTCTACTTCTGACTTGTGACTAACAAACACATTTGACTTCTGGGTAAATTTCCTAGAGAAACTTGGGAATAGATGCCCACAAGGCACATAAAAAGATTTTTTTAAATCAAAGCATGTTGGTTTGTAATTTTAAAAAAGTAAACAACCTAAATAACTGCCTCTACAGGAATGGATATATAAAATGTGGTGTATAAGATTCATAGAGCGGAATACGGTGCAACTTAAATGAAAAGGAATAAACTAGCTCTTATTACATATCAATGTGGATAGATTTAAAAAACAATGTTTGGTGATAAGGGCAAGATGAAGAACAATATGAGTCTTATGATGCCATTTGTGTAAATACACAGAAAACAATATAAAATACTGAATGTATGTATAGGTGAGCTAAACAAAAAATAACAGGAAGGATAAGCACCAAATTCATTACCTATCTGTGGGGGTTAGGTAGTAGATACGGGGACTTCAGTTTTATGTTTTATCTCAAAAAAAACCAAACAAACAAACTAGAAGCAAATATGCAAGTGGGAATATGATTGTTAAATTACATGTTTTTCTTTATCTATTTTTAAATTCTGCACAAAAAGATGCTTTGGGAAAACAAACAAATACAAAGATAGAAAACTATAAAACCCAAATAATTTTCTTATTTGAAGATAGGGGTAGCCAGTCCTCTGGGATGGCCTGAAAGGAACCTGGGAGAAGACAATCAGAAGAGGTGGTAGGCAGGTTCTGGCGCTTGGAGGCTCAGGCCTAGACTCTGTTATGGGAATGTGGCTGGTGGAGTCCAGCTCCTGGCATCCCACAAAAGGTCCCACTGTCTGTGAGTGCTCGCCCCAACAGGGGGAAACAAGTGCCAAGTGAGGCTGTGGGGACGCCATGAGAAGGACAGAGAGAGGACCAGGAGGAGGTGCAGGCGCTCTGGGGAAGATATGCTTCTGCTGTGGGAAGGAGATGGCTGGAAGTGGCCACACCCTCTGGCCTCTTTCTCTCCCTCCCTTTCCTTCCGTCATTTTTTCTGAACTCCTGATCACATAAGAACATTTAAAGTGTGTTCTTGAGGGGCCACTTTCCTGCACCAGGTGCTCCAATGGGAGACTAAGGACAGTTCTCACTTTGCCTGTCTCCCGGGCTGAAGCGATGAGCATGCAAACTCATGAGTGCTAATGTTCTTTGCAAACTAACAGTCACTACAAAGAAATAGAGCAAAATAAAGTCTTATTGCTTTTTCCATTTTTCCTCTTCCTTTACATTTGTTATATTACACAGAATAAAATGGGAAACATACAGAGCCTACCTAGCACTTTCCTTGCATTGGCTCATTTCCTACTCATTTATTGCTCATAACATCTCCATCAGTAAATACTTTCAATTTCCCCATTTTGAAGGTGAGGAAAGTGAGTCAGAGAAGTAATTTACCCAAGGTAACCCCGTTAAGAAGTGATAGAGGTCATTTTAAACCGAGGTCCACCTGACTACAGAGCTTCTGTGCTACATTAATATAGTACGTTTTATGGTCTCATATCCTAAAAATGAGGTACAGAGAACCTTTTGTGTTTTATTTTGTTTCTCTTTCTCATACTAACTTCTTTGTTCTAAGTTGCTTTTGTCTTGTATGTGACCCTCTGCAGGTCCCCACCTCTGAGCTTAGGATCATGATTTCCTGGGTGACTAAAGAACTCCTTGGTTTGCTCATTGAAGAGAGGGAAGAATAGGCCCTACATAGCCAAAACCTGGCTTTCCTGCTCGCCTGGGTACATTCACCTCAGATGTCAAAAGGCCTGAATTCCAGGCAAACCAGGAATAATGCCCCAGTCATCAAATTTGAAACCAAAATTCAGCAAAGACATATATTTGCTGCCAGAAAGCAAATAGCTTTTTCATTTCTTTCTCATTTTTTTTTTTGCCCAAACAAAACATCCTCTTATGAAATATGTCCAATTTGCAATATTTACTTTCCCTTTATTTAATAACAGGAAAGGGTTTGCTGGACTTTTGTTGATTTTTGCATTTCTTATTAAAATTCTTAAGGGGGTTTTGGGGGAACTTAATCAGCAAAAAAGGAGGAGGAAAAAAATCTCATCTGCATTCCACAGGCTTTATTAATGGAGGAAACTTGCTGTTTGTTTAAGAGCATTTTCTGATGGGAGAGGCAGTCATCACGTGTCCCAGAGTCATCCTCTGACTCTTTCTCTTGACTATGCTTCCTTCTCAGCCATCTCCGGGGCTCTGAATCCCTTGTTCCAAGCTTTCTGCCCAAGGAGATGGAGCTGGGGTTTACACCACATCACCAGGCTGGGAGAGAAACTAACATTCATGGAACATCCCAGCACAGCTCTCTGTACTCACAATCTCACTTCATCTAAAATCAGCCCTCCTGGCGGATGAGGACAATGAAGCTTAGAAGGATGAAGTCCCTTGTCCAAGATCCCTTTTCTTGTAGCATATATTCCTTGGGAGTGAAAAGAAAGGATTCCTAGTATTCACGGAGTTCTACAACCATCCAACTGAGTACTCAAAACAACTCTCTGAGACAATCTCCAGTTTTCAAAGCTCAGAGAGGGAATGTAACTTGCTAAAGGTCACACAGCTGGAGGGCTGCAGATTGGGATTTGAGTTGTGCTCTGCCTCTTACATCCATGTTTATTTTGCTCCATCACACTGCCTCTTTGGACCCAAGAGTGGCATAATGTTTCTTATAATGAAATATACCACTCCCTCCAGTTTAAAATCTCTCCCCCTAAGAGGTCTTATCCTGCCTTTCTTGGTTACAGAGCTAGACTGTCCCTCCAGTTTAAAATCTCTCCCCCTACGAGGTCTTATCCTGCCTTTCTTGGTTACAGAACTAGACTGCAAATCACTTCAAGGACTTTGTTTTTATATTTTCATGCTACCAGAAATATTTATATACATCATTATTGTTATATACATTATATAATTATTATTACAATATGTTTATTTCTAACATAGTGCCTTGTACAGAGTAAGTCTTAATAAACAGCATCACAGATAGTCATGTCCTAATGCTTACCTGCTACCGAAAAGGGAACCAAAGTCTAAACAGACTAAGGAATTTGCCCAAGTCCCCAGAGGTCCAGAATTGGAGTCCAGATCTCTAATTCTCTTTGCATGGTGCTTCCCCATGAGCAAGTCTACAACAGCGACCTGGTCATTCATCCAGCCGCTACTACATGTGGCACCTTGCTGGAGGTTAGGAAACCCAAACAGACCAAACACGATCTTTGATGTCAAGGTTCTCAAGGGCCAGAGAGGAGGATGCTTGGAAAAGTTACACTCTCATAAATGTGGTAAATGCTACAACTAAGGGTTTCAAGGAGGGAGGGGGCTCAGGAAAGACTTCAATGAGGAGTGGACATTTGAGCTGGGTATTAAAGAATGAGGAAGTCGGGAAGGGCATCCCAGGCAGAAGGCCTTGCTGGAGCAAAGGCTCAGAGGTGTGAACATGCATGGCATATTTCAGGAACCATCCCACAGTCTTCTGGGGAAGAGAAGCAAGCCTGAAAAACAAAGTTGTTTACTGTGAAGGGCTTAAATGCTGACCTTAGGGATATAAGTTTTATCCCATGGATGGCAGAGATACAGGAGGGTTGAAGGAAGGGTGTGAGTTAGTCAGATTTGGTTTAGGAAGGTCATTCTGGAGGCCTGGAGTAAAGAAGGATAAAGAATGCCAAAGATGGAAGGAGGGGGAAAATAAAGAAAATGTTAAACAAACAAACAAATAAATAAAATGTTAAAAAAAAAGAGAGAGAGGGCCAAAGACCACCAGAAAGGGGCTGCTGCATGTTTCAAGCCAGAGATATCCTGCTCATACCCACCTAAAATCCTCTTTCTCCTCCAGTCTTTGAATGAAATTTTTCCTTTCTTTCCTGCTCCAGGCACCCTCCCAGACCACACATGTGCCTGGAGCCCCTCTTTCTGGTTCTTCTAGTTCTTAGTCTTTGGGCTATGCCATTGGCACCTTTCTCTCCACTCACAACATCCTCTATTGCAGGGGTGCCCAACCCCTAGGCCGCAGACTGATACCGGTCCATGACCTGTTAGAAACTGGGCCACACAGCAGAAGGTCAGTGGCTGGCAAGTGGGCAAATCTGTATTTGCAGCCACTCCCCAGTGCTAGCATCATGGCCTCAGCTCCACCTCAGATCATCAGGCATTAGATTCTCATAGGAGCACAGGTCACTGGTGCCAGAAAGGTTGGAGACTACTGCTCTGTGGCAATGGATCTTAACCATTGTGGTCTGAGACCCCTGGGAGAGGCTAAGGGAAGGCTTGACAACTGCACAAGTGTGAACATTCCAAGTGTGGAATGCATTATTGAGTATTGTAGACCCTCTGGAGCTGCTTTCACTTATGGGAGTGGGCAAATCCAAGACAGCGAGGGAGGCAGATACCCTGCAAGGTATCAGCTATACTTTGTGAATCACCAAGGAATGGAAAAGCAGCCCAAGGAGGCAAGGAACTCAGAATGAAGACTGCCTTGAGAGTTAAGCATGTGGCCCAGGAGGAAACCCCAAATGAATGTAGTAATGTTTCTAAAGAAAGAGCGTGTCCATCTGAAGAAGTATTGGGTAGCCAGGGAGGCAGAGGAAAGAGAAAGAGGGAGGATGCTCTGGCCAAGGATCCTGTGATCCCAGTGGTAGGTCTAGCTTGCCCTGATACTGTTAAACCCTGAAATCCCATAACCAACCCCGCCCTTTTTTCATTCTGTGCTCACTAAGCATCGTTCTGATTAGAATTTGGCTTCTCAAGGGGTTTGCCTACAGGGAGCTGGTGTGTTGGCCGGAGGACATGTGTATCCGGTCCCTTTGGCAGTTATATTTCTCATTGTAAATTAGTAAATTGGGAACAGACAATTCACAGAAGAAGCAATATAAATGACTAATAAGCACATGAAAAAAATGTTCATCCTCACCAGTAGTCAAAGAAATGTAAATTCAAACCAAAACCGAGATTGTTTTCTACCTATTAAATTAGAAAGGATTTTTTTTTTAAGTTAATACATACTGCTGGGAAGGAGGTGGTGCAAAGGGCACCCTCGTGTGCTGCTGATGGAAGCATGATGCTACCTGCCTGAGTGGGCAAGTCTTGGTCCCATTGTGTATGTTCTTTAAACTCCTAGAGCATAGATCCATACAATCTCATCTGCCTGAAAGGGATGGCTGGAGGGGGTCTCTTTATGAATTTGTTCATCAAATGTTTACAGAGCACCTATTATGTGCCAGTCTGACCAAAGAGCATGTGGGGGAAGGGCCACATAAAATCTCAACCCAAATGCACAATCATCTCAGACCCAGAGGGAGGCTGGAAGCCAGTTCCTAGGTGGGTTGGAAAAGGAGGAGATGAAAGGGAAGGTGAGGGGGAGAAGAATCTGCTAACCTTCATCTCTCCCACACCACAATCCAATTCTCCCTTTAGTTTCAGGTCAAGCTGAGGCTCTTGGTGGAACATCAAGAATTTCCCAGGGCCCAGGTCATCAAGCTGTGTCCACTCCTGGAAAGTCTGATTGAATTGGGATGGGTCTAGCCACACTATTTTAAAAAGTATCCCAGTCATTTCAAACGTGCAGCCTGGGCTGAGAACCACTGAAAAAATGGGAAAATAAGAAACTCATCTAGATCATGGTTAAGATCATGGGCGTTAGGGCCACCAGATCTTGTTCAAAGGCCGGTCACTTACTGCCTAGGTCACCTCTGGCAAGACACTTCCTTTCTTCGAGCCTTGGTTCTCATCTCTGTAAAACAGATCAAATATCTGCCACATGTGGTTGTGAGGATTTAATGAGGCAATGCATGTAAAGTGCTTGCCAGTACTCGATGATATTCATGGTTATGATTATTATTGATCAGCCAGATACCTTTGTATGTAAGGTCTAGCAGGAATAAGGGACACAGAATAAAAAATCCCAACTGAAACGGCTGTGACTTTCCACTTGATTTTTTTTCTGTGAATTGGGAGACTATCCCCATGACTTTACTTGAGGTCCAGGAATTCTTGTCCCAGCTGACTGTGAAACAGGGAAACAATGTGTGATTCTAGCCCAAGAAGCATAATGTAGAAAGAGATGGAGCTGAGCTGCATCAGGACTGAGCTGATATGTCAATGCCAAGATTTACTGGCTCCACTTCTGTGAAGACAGCAACTAAGAACATGAGGCCCTCAGACCTAATTCTGCCAGATCCCACCACTTACTAGCTGTGTGTGACCTTGGGCAAGTGACTTCATCTCTCTGAGCCTCAGTTTCCTTGTCTCTACCATGGGAATAATAACTGGTCCCTGCCCAACTGGCTTGGGGGTGGGGGAGAGGGTTAAACAGGTCAATGCCAGTAAAGCTCTGAACCCAGGATCCGGCCTATGTTAAGTTACGGCCTCCGTGAACAGCCACCACATGGGCCTCTCCCCAACTGGAAACAGTCCTTCCCTTAACGGTTTGACTGCCTCATGGCACTTAGCCCCTACACATATGGGGCTTGGGGGTGTAATTGCTTATGTGTGTGTCTTATCCAGGGCCTGGCCGGATTCACCCGTTTCTTTCAGTTCCATGGTTTACTGTTATATTCATCCGCTGTTCAGTGTACATGTGTGGAACTGAACTGACCCCTCTCTCTTCCCAGATAAGGATACTGAGGCTTACAGAGGGGCGATGATGGGGTAACCCCTCTGTGAGCACCCAGGGTCCTGAGGCTGCTCGCTGGGAAAGGAATCCCAAAGGGGGCCACACCGGGGCAGAGGGTGTGGGGCCTTCTTGGGCAGTGAACTTTAATAGGGGGGATGGAAGGAAAGGCGACTGTAGACACCCCTGGGGACTCCCGCCAGTGGCGGGGAAACTTTGCAGGTGGCCTGAGGACCAGGGCAAGCAAGGGGAGAGGGAGGGGCCGATCTTTTACGGGTAGGGTGACTCATCTGTACCAATAGGCTGGTGAGACATAGAGAAACTCTGGGTACAGGAAGATCAGATGGGATAACGTGTTTGAAAGTTCTCTGAAAATGGTAAATCAACCTAAGGGCAGGGGCTATGGCTTCAAATAGACCTGGATTCAAAGTTTGTTTTTGATACTTTCCTGTAACCTTAGGCAAATGTCTTAACCTCTTGGAGCTTCACTTTGCTCATCTGAAAGGAGGGGGTGGTAAAGCAGTAACTGCCCTAGTGGGTTGCTCCAAGGATTAAATGCCACATTGTAGATAATGTGCATGGCCCAGTGCCTGGCATATGGCATCCATGGGAGCTGCAGTGATGGTGAGGAAGAAGTTCTGAGGAAGGAAGTCCTTCCTCATTGTGTCTTGTTCAATTCCTACCCATCCTTCAGCCTGGCCTGATTCTGCTAGACAGAAAGACCTCTCCCTGTGCACACTCATGGCATCTTATCTAAGCCTTTCCCACAGCACTTATCAGACGAGGCAGGGCACCCATTGTTGTTTAATGAACATGCCTTATCACCTCCAGTGACCTGGGTCTTACTCATCTGTGCCCACTGTGCCCTCAAACCTCTCTAGAGAGGTGTCAGTGAATGCTTGTGGACTGGCCAGAAGGCAGAAACAGCAGCTGAGTGATAGCTACCTTGGTTTTATTACCAGAAAAGAATATGTTATTTGCATGAATAAAGTACAGAGGAGAAAGGAATTTGTAAATACATTGAAAAAAATCTACAGACTTCTTCTGATTGGTAAATTTAATGCATTTTTTTTAATCCATGTAGTTCCCTGTTTGTTTTGTTTTTACTCTGTGATATGAGTTAAATGAATGAGAATTTCCCATATAACCCACAGGACGATAAGTCCACTTGGAATGTTTGTTAAAGAGCTAGGCAGGGAAAGTTGGCCCAGTTGTAAAAAGCCCTATCGCCAGCCATCAGCAAAGGCCAAAACAGATAAAGAGAAAAAACATCTCCTCTTAAAGACTGGAGAATTCGGGAGCTTGCATTTATGTGCTCTTGTGTGATGTGACCCCCCTAAGCCATAAGTTGGTCACCTGTAAAGTGGAGGAAGCAAAGCTAATCTTGCAAGGACACTGAGAGGTCTGATGACAATGAGTGCAGAGCCTCACAGTGATGCTAGCTACTCTTGCCATTACTACTTGGCAATGACACAAACTTATTTTTTGGATTTATTACATAAAGTTTAGAATGAGTTGTACCTAAGAGAAAGACCTGTAGCTATGTCTAAGGGCGAGCCCAACCCGGTATCTTTTAAATTAACAAACCTTTCAAAAATCAAGATTTTGATTTTGAGTCTATTAAATGGGAAGTCAAAGAAGAATCAGACAGGGTGGGATCTCGGGGAGCAAAATGCCTGGCTGCTGGGATTTTCTTCAGTAAGAAAATTCAGGAACTACTTCAAACAGGCAATTACAGTAGTTGGGGGTGGGGGTGAAATGAAATAATTTCTTCAATTAAACAAACAAACAAGCAGGCAACTGAACCTATGCTTTGTCCATTGTTAACAACCTGGGAAAAAAAACAACCACAAAATAAAACTACTCATCTTCCAAATGTTTGTTGGGCTGAGAAGACTCCCTTCTTCCTTCCTTCCCTTTGCTTCTTCTTCCCCATCTCCTTCTCTCCTATCTTCTTTCTCAATGCAAAACCCCCTTTCTGCCTGATAATTTTCCAAATCGAACTCTTCAGGACAAACTTCTCACCTGCCACAGGGTAAGTGCCCAGATCCTCCATTCCTGACCTGCAGCTAGCGTGACTGGCCTGAGAGTCTCCAGCTGAAGAGCCCAATTCTGGCTGTCTCACCCTCAGGCAAGCCCTGTGTCCTCCCCACCCACTGCTTTCTCCTGGTGCAGGTGTAATAAGGAACAGGTTACTCTAGGCCCCTCGGCTCTGCCACTGAGGCCACCTGGGGTCTAGAGCCTGACCGACTGGAGTTCCAATCCCTGCTCCACCACTTACAGTTTGGTGGCCTTGAGCAAGGTACACATCCACCATTGGGCACACTGGGGAGTAATACGGGAACAGCCCCTTTCAGGTCACGGTGGGGATTAAATGAGATGCTACATGCTAAGTTTTACGCTCAGGCTGGCACACAGTAGGCGCTCCATAAATGTCCTCTACTATTGCTCTTATGCAAAAGAGGGTAGAATGGCATATCAGACCAGTCTCACACTGATGTGGGGCCCCATGCAAGGGTCTACTCTCTGTCAGCTCAGAAACATGGCATGCCAATTCTCCAGCATTGTGGCATCTTGTGATACAACACTGGCGAAAAGGGGAGGTACAGCAGCTTCTAGAGGAGCTCATTCCAAGTCATGGCTGTGTCCCTTCCCCCAGGCTTTCAAGGGTCCCCTGCCTTGCTTCAGGGATGGACACATTAAGCCATGCAGGTTATATAAATGAGTAAATCTTGCCTAACAGGACTGGAGAGCACATGCCCAGGTTATAGGAACAAAGATCAAATAGTGTTTTCAAACATTGCCAGCCAAACAAGGTTCCACAACCCAATTCAATCTGCAGGTCTAATTAGGAGACTTCTGCATGCTGCTTGTGTTGGGCTGAGACATGGTCATAACTCTTATGTATGTATGTATGTATGTATGTATGTATGTGTGTGTGTAACAGCTCCATTATGACATAATTCACATACTATACAAGTTTCCCTTTTAAAGTGTGCAATTGAGTTAAAATATATTCACAGGGTTGAATATATTTCAACCATCACCACAATCAATTTTAGAACATTTCTGGCACCTCCAAAAGAAAGTCCCTACCTTTGGTCACTCCTCATTCTGCCCCCACCACGCTCTAACCCCTGGCAACCACGAATTTACTTTCTGTCTTTATAGATTTGCCTATTCTAGACATTTTACATTTATGAAATCTTATACTATAGGTTCCTTTGTTAATCCTTTTGTTCATTTTGCATGATATTTTCAAGGTTCATCCATGTTATAACATCTATCAGTACTTTATTCTTTTTTTATGGCCAAATAATATTCCATTGCATGGATAGATCACATTTTGTAGATTCATTCCTCTGTTGATGGACATTGCTCTGAATATTTATGTATATAAGTCTTTTTGCAGATATATGTTTTCATTTTGAAAGTACCTAGGAGGCAATGGCTGGGTCATATGGTAAAGTGTATATTTAGCTTTATAATAAACTGTCAAAGTGTTTTCTCAAGTGTGTATTATAACATTTTGCATTTCCATCAGAAGTGTACGAGTAATCTAGTTGTTCCACATCCTCACCAACACTTGCTATGATCAGCCTTTTTAGTTCTGATGGAAGAACAGAGGTGTCTAGTCGCTTTACTTTGCATTTCCCTGTCCTTACTCTAAACCACTGCAGTCAGCTGCATGGCCCTGCATGGGACACCGGATGAGGAAGGGACAGTTCCAGCCCTTGAAGGGTCCACAGTAGGAGTCAGAGGCCTCAGTTACTACATTAGCCTCTGCTTTGAAGGTTGTCTCTGTTGATCCCTCTGGGTAAACAGAAAAGAGCGGGTGTTGGTAGTGGAAAATCTGGAAAATCAGATGAGGAAGAGAGAAAGCGTTTTGGTGGGTGGGAGGGGAAGCTGAGCAGGGGCAAAGCAGAGAGCTGACTTCGCAGTCTGCAGGTTGGCTGCCTTTGTTTGTTCAGCACATTGGAATCTCCTGGCTACTAGTCTTTTATTTCCTTTAATTAGCCTTCTCCATTGATGGCGACAGGTCAAGATTTCTAGGAAGTGCTCCAGACGGCTCTGCCTGACAGACATACATCCCAAGGAGTTCATTCCTTAGAGCTGAAATGCATTCTATTTCTCATCCTTGGAGCTGACTTAGGGACTGGCAAGAAAGTTGTACTTCTGGTGCTTCGATTTCATTCCTTGCTTTACCTCCAACACGAAAGAAGTATATTGTTTAAAAAATATCTCTATTGCCAAGAAAATAAGTTCCTGGGAAGAATTAAACAGTTGCACATTAAAATTTATTTAAAATACAGGCATGCATCAGCTGCCATTAGTGTGCTGGCCACTGCTGATCTATTTGGAGTCTATTTGGTACAAAAATAAGCTACTAAAGCTTTGAGGTGAAGTGGGCTCCCTCGAAGGACACTTGGTTGTAAATCTGGGCACCACTGGAAATTCCTTAAGCAGCAGCAACCCACACAGTCACAATTTTGTGGAGGGAAATTTCCTAAATGTGGTGAGGAAATTTTAAGAGTTCAGAGCAAGACACTCAGAAATCAATTCCTAACCTATTGAGCTTGTGGTCCCAAGTAGGAGACCACAAGTTCTATAAAGGAGCAAATGATAAGATGGCGTGAAAGCTGTTATTACAGAGAGATGGACAGGGCACTGTGGAAGCACAGAGGAGAGAGCAACTATTTGGGGGATGGTTTAGAGCTGTCTTGACAGAAAAGGGGACATTGAAGTTGGGCTTTGATGGATAAATAGCAGTTTGTTGGAAGATAACAGAAGGAGCAACCTACCAGTCAGAAGAGCATGGATAAAGCACTAACACATAAAACCATGGTAGATTCAGGAAACTGGGGGTCCTTGAGCAAGTCTGGAGAGTAGGACGGGTGAGAGGGAAGCTGGTGAGCTCAGCAGAGGCCGGACCCCAAAGAAACTTGACGAACAAGATAAGGAGTGTGACCTAGTCTGCATACGTTCTTGAGAAAGCGCCCTTGTCACCACTAGGGAAATCAATGGAGAGAGTGAGACTGGGAGTGATTTCATGAGGACCTCAGTCAGTGCTAGGCATGGGTGTAAGATGTGCCAACTCCATGCCAGGTACCTAGGGTTCTAAGTCAGCTGACAGTACTCTCAGGGGACACTAGAGTTTGCTGGGGCCTGAAGGAGGGGTGCTTTTTGTACTACCGATGACCCCTTCCCAGTGGTTACCCACCTCAATCTTCACAACCAGAAAGGGGATATTTACCCATTTTCTCTCTTAGGGCAAATTCTGGGACACCATGTATCAATTACCCTAATTTCAAGATGGGAAAATGACAACCCAGTGTCCTAAGCCTGGTTGAAAACCCAGCTACCCTAACATGCCATACCTGGGGAGGCAGCCAGCCAGGGCTAGTTATATCCCTTGCTTTTCCAGAGGAGGAAATCAAAGTATACAGAAGCGCTCGGGCTTGCCGAAGCTCCCAGGATTAAGAAATGGTAGAGTCACTTTTTCAGGCTGATTCTCACAAAGGGTCAGGAAGATGAACACCATGCCATGCGCTGTACATACGTTTTCTTTAATTCTCATGATTACTCCCATTTTGCAGATGGGGAAACTGAGGCCCCAAACCAGAAGTAGATTACATGTAGTAAGAGGCCTGTCCATCTGATGCCTGGCAGATACTCTAAGGTGCCTTCCCATGTCTGAAAACAGACTTGGGTCAGAATCTCTTTCTACAAACTTGTTTTGCTAAGCAAGGATTGTTGAAGACACAGGCCTCTGGAGATGGTAATATTTTCTGCATTGACATGGTAGTTGACTTGCAAAATACCACGGTACTAAGAGGAGTTTTTGCAACAGAGTTCTTGTGACAAGGCAAAGAGCTCTGGGATTTTATGCTTCTTCTTCTTCTTTTTTTTTAATCATTTTAGTTCTTTTTAATAAATAATTCAGATTCTGAGCCAGCATTAGAACAGCCAGGGGATGTTGCCCTTCCCCTCTGGCACCCACTTCCTCCAGGGCCTGAGAGAGAGCGGCCTGGCTGCTGTCTCCCAGGCTGCCGCTCTCTGAGCTGCCCCAGGTACCCGGAGTTTGTTTTATGGATGGGTCTGTCATGAGTCAATATGATAATGTTTCCTGTGAGAACTTTATTTCCCTGCATTGTTTGCAAAGTCTGTGTGTGTGTCTGAGCACGTACTCCTAATCATTGTGCCCCGGTTGCAGGACACCCCTGAGGGTGGGGGTAGGGACCCGAGGGGACTAGACATGGGTTGTCACCATCCCCTCCAGTGGCAGGGAGAGGTGGGGTGACTCATAGGCTCAGGTCTTGCCTCCAGCCTGTGGTGGGCTGGCTCTCCTCCTGCAGAAAGCCACTTAAATCAGTCATCTACAGCTGAGACAGAATCATTGTGGCCCAGACCACATCAGCCTCATTGACCTCAAAGGGCTGCCCCCGCCCAGGGCCCACAGGGACCATCTGAAATGCTTCTGAATAGTCTCTTCAGGGCAGGAGACGACTCTGTCTTTTAGGCCCTGGATTTGCAGATGGGGAAATCCAAAGAGGTTACAGGACTTACCTAAGTTGAAACAACCAGTGGGGAGACACCTAGTACAGCATGAAAGCAAGGTTTTTGGGGCTAGCTGGGCCTGAGTTCAAATCCGAACTTTGTCACTTGTCATTGGGCAAGTCACTTTTGTCAGTCTCAGTTGCTTTAACTGCCAAAGGGGGTTAATAATACTCAGCTTGCCAGTAAGCTGAGAGCATTAAATCAGAAAATAGACCCACAGCATGTGCCACAGAAGGAGTTTGGAGAGTATTCTTTCTTTCCCCCATTTTCCGTGAAATACAAGTTGGAGCCGGGACCTGGAGGCAAGTGCTACACAGCAAACGCTCCGGGAGAAGGCCTGGTAGGACTGCAGAACCATCAATGTACCTTGCTCAGAATGGTCTTCCTCTGACCATTTAATCAAAGCCTCCTGAGGTTTCCAGAACAGAGAGGAAATGGCCCTGGTGCTAAGAGATGGCTATCAGTATTAGTCAGTAGCTTAGCCAAGGGTTTTAAAAGAAGAAGAAAGAAAAAAGAAGAAGAAATAATGTTTCCCCAGTTTTCTCCAGCTTCTTAGCCCACTGCTCCTTTCTTTCTCCAACTGTTGCCCCCCCGTGGAACTCAGGGGTAGCCCTACATTCCTAGTTCTGAGCTTGCCTGCCTTGGTGACATCTCCCTTAATTCTTTCAACTCTTATTTTCATCTTTTGCTGTTATGAACATTGGTTATTTTGACCCCAGCATTTATCTCCTCTTCTAGACTTGGAACCCACTTTTGGTTTTGAGTCCCTTCCCCCTTCACTAAATGCCGTCTTCATATACTATCAATAGAAGTGCTCAACTATTTTTGGCCAAGGGAGGGCATCTGACCCCAGCCAGGCCAATCAGATGCCCTTCTCCTGAGATCTGAATCTCGAGGGGGAATAACACAAGGATGAAAAATGGTTAGAGCTGTTTTATTCCATAGAGGTTTCCTAAAGAGATGAGCCAGATCTGCTACCTAAACCCGGGGCATGATCTGCAAGCCTTCTCTCCCATACCTTCCCAAAGAATTTTGTTTGTCCTAAAGTTACAGTTGTTCTCTGTTGCTTGCAACTGAAGCATCCTGAGTAATACACAGTGTGTATAAATATACCAATATCTTGTCTCCTCAACTTGTCTCAAGAGCAGGGACTAAACTGTTTATTCACTTGCTCATCTATTCAACAAACCCTTACTCTGTACCAGGTCTGTTCTGGGAGTTGGGGGTTCAGAGATGAATACAGTACCTGCCTCCAAATAGCCCAAAGTCTGATATACCCTTGTAAAAAATGTACCAGTCATTCCTTCAGTCATTCATTCACTTATTCAACAAATACTCAGGCATCTACTACAAGCTAGATGCTGTGCGGGGGCTGATCAGACAGTGTTGAAGATGGAATTCCTGACCACATATAATCTATAGCGATTGTATAAATGAGGCGCAAGAAATGAACTCGGAATTCCAGAAGGTGAGAGTCTGAATCTACACAGCATGTTTGTTTTCAAACAACCCGGTTGGGTCCTGGGGGTCGAGTATTAACGTTTTACATAATGTTCTGTAAGTCACAGCCTTCCTGAGGTATAATTTACATGCCATAAAATGCACCCATTCAAAGATTTTTAGAAAATATATGTTGCTGCGCAACCATTACCACGATCCAGTTTTAGAATATTTTCATCACCCTACAAAATTCTCTTGTGTCAATTTATAGTCAATCCCTGCTTAAGGCATTCTATTTTTTCAAAAGCTAAAGCAAAATTTAAGAACTAGTCATCTATTCCAACCCATTTTTTCTTCAGATGGAAAAATGGAGGCCCAGTGAAGACATGTAGTGAACCAACAGCATTGCTAAGATTCAACTCCAGAGCAGCCTGATTTCAAGGTTCATATGTTTTACTCGTGGGAGGCAATACAAGTAGTGAACAGTCCAGGAACCATACGGTGTGAGCTCAGCTCTTGGCTTCACCATTTATAAGCTGTGTGACCATAGGCAAGCTGCTTAACCTCTCTGGGCCTCGGTTTTTCATCGGCAAGTTTGGAGAGGAATAATGCCTATCTCAAAGGATTGGTGGGTAGATTCCACAAGAGCACGTCTATACAGCACTTAGCACAGGGCAGGCGGTAGAGAAAGTACTCAGGAACATTTGGCTAATAATGATCATTTCACCACATTGCTGTCTCCCAATTTGTCCTCAGAAATTTGGAAGTGAAAAAGGCAGTGATTAAACAAAACCAATCCAGGCCCCCAATGGAAATGCATGTACAGAGGCAGCTTTCTAAGAATATGGTGCAACACCCCACCCTGGGGCATCATCATCCTGGTTGGCAGATGGAGCAATTGCTGGGGGCTTGCTCAAGCTGCCTCAGACACAGCTGGGAGATGCAATGGCTGCTGTTCCTTCCTCCCCAGTTTCAGCATTTCCCAACAGGCCCACAACAGACGCATTGCATCAGCATCCAGGGAACCTGGCTCCCTTCCCCCTCCCAGAGAAGCCAGATGTGTGATTCTGGAGGACAATCAAGAGGGACCCGGTCCTGTCCTGCCCCTGCCAGCACTTCTCAGCCATCTGTAAAGCATCTAAGCTACATGGAGATGGGGCAGGGCACCCAGGAAGGAAGATGACTTATCACAAGGCCGCATGCTTTGTGCTGTTATCTCCATCAGCCTAAGAAGGAAACTATTAATATCATGCCCCTTGACAGTTGAGGAAATCGAAATTCAGAGAAGGGGGGAGTGTGCCTTAGTAGAAAGCCCCAAAAAACACACAGGCCCAAGAAACAAGAGGCGAGATTAGGTCCATGTAGTGCTGTGCTGTGTGTGTATGTGTGTGTGTGTGTATTTTGAGCACACACACACATTAGAGATATTTAAACATACCTGGGAAAGAGGCTTTGAAGCTAAGCAAATATGACTTTGGGCAAGTTACTTAACCTGAGACTTCATTTGGGGGAAAGCACTTCCTAATTTGCTAGGTAGCCATAGAGATTAAAGAGCCTGTATGTAAAATGCACCTAGCATGGTGACTAGCTATTTACTGAGCTTCTCTGAGTGCAGGGCTTCAAAAATACATTCCTAAAATAACATCTCCGTCCCACCAAGTTCCAGCCTATGTGACAGACAGACAAAGTCTTATGGTAATCTAAGTTCGATTTTGATGAGGATTAGAATAAAAGTGTTATGGGAGAACTAAGGAGGGAATGAGGGAGGGTTCTGGCCTTGAATGATGAATGGCCGTTGACAGCTGGAGAAGGCTTTGTGGCCCCATGTAGACAGAAGTCAGGGTTTGAAAAAGGGAGGGGGGAGGTGAGAGAGAAGACTGGAAAGGCCAGATGAAAAGTCAGATCATGAGGGTTTTGATTGATGGAGATTTTTAACTTTATTATGTAAGTCAGAGGGAGACATTGAAGGTGTTTGAGCAAGGCAATGTCCCACCCAGAGGGGCCTTTATCTGATGGCAGCTATACTGGAGTCAATAGGGAAAAGGGCCTCCTTTAGGCTTCTCTCCTGGGCTCCCTGACTGAATGGAAGGTCACACACTAATTGAGTGCCTGCTATGTGTCAGGCACCTGTGAACTGCCATGTGTTAGGCGCCTGCTGAATTTAGAAATGACTGAAATACATGTACTGCTTTAACAAGGTGATTACTCAGTTACCAGACAGCAAATGATAATTAGGGGATCAAGGAGCACTGATCAAACTGACACTAATGCAAGGTGCCAGCACTCAGCACAGAAAGAAACAGAAGTACCATAGAACAGTCAGGGGAACCGTCAAGTTCAGTAGTTGGGGGTCATTTCATCTAGGGGCAAATAACTCTGCAGCAGCCACTCAGTTAGAGTTCATGACGTGATACTAGCAATGAGAAAAAGTCACCAGTGGTCTGCACACCCCATTTGCCAAGACAGGGAATTGCTCATTTTATCATTAATGTGAATGAATATGCTATGAGTACATACAAAAAAATAAAAATTAAAATTAACACATTTCCTTCCTCTGGGTCCTCCTTGGCTATCTGGGATAGTCTGAATTATGCTCCAGCTAAATCAGATCAATTGGGTGAAGCAGCAGGTGGGGGCAGGGTACTGAAAAGGCCACTCCTTTGCTACTGGGGTCACTGCATTAACCTTCATGTGCCCATTGTCCACCTTTACTTACTCCAGACACTTCAAGACCCCCCTACCTTTTTACCGCCTGCTCTTGGGGCCCATTGCCACCGACCAGGAGACTGGCCACTGGCGTTGGTCTTCCTCATAACCTAGATGTGAAAAATGATGCTGAAGTTTCTCCTGGGTTTTCCCCATCATTCCATAAACACCAGGTTTACCCTGAAGCTTGGGGCCAATACTTGTTGCTCTGGCCCTACAGACACATCCTGGGAGAGTCTTCTATGTTGCACCGGCATAGGAGATAAGGTTTGGAGACAGATGTCCACTGTTCAGCTTCATAATTCGCGGTCAAGAGTCGCTCCTGCTCTGTCCCGGCTGCTTCCTCCTGGAGTACCACCAAGGATAGACCCAGACCCTGACCCCACAGCACTCAAAGACCAGCCAAGCTCAGCTCATGCAGCAGTGGCCTGAGTCGCCCCATCTAGGGACTCTCTGACCTATGATCCTGCAGCCTTGGGAATTCAAAAGAGGATGAGGCCACTGAAGACTGGGATGACCAAGAAAGTGAACTGGGAAGGAGAAAAAGAGCTTGAGTAAGAGAGAAAATATTATGAAGATAGGGGATGAAAAAGGTTACAAAACAGTGTACTTGCACTTCTGTTTAGTGTAGGAGTGTGACTTTGGCAGGATAATTTACTGGCATATTAATTTCTGACTTGTTGCAAATGCAAGAGACTCAAGGAAGAAAGGGAGGTGTCATCTTTATCCCTCCACATTCGCTTTCTCTCAGAGAAGAATTAATGGCCTTCCCCGCCCCCCCTAACCCCCCCGCCCCCGGAGCCTGTGCTCCAGAGGTGAGGGAACTGGACAGTTCTGGATGAAGAGGGATTTGAGAGTCAGAGGGGAACTGAAGTGGGAAAGAAAGGGCTGTGTCCACCGAGAGCGGAGAGGGGCAGCTGGAAAGTGGCCTGGAGGTAGCTGAGCCACTGACAGGTGGCCTGGCACAAAGGCCCAGGGGGGTAAGCACTAGAACCATGACCTGGGAAGTATGGATTGGCCTGCAGGGGTGAAACCACCTGCTTCTGAGTGGCCAACTGCAGAGGCAGCCAGGAGAGACTGCCTTTTCTCAACTTTTCAGATTGCCCGCACTTTGAAGACATACTCATCTGATTTAGTAAAAAATATATTTACTTTTAAATTCAGGTGCTGTGAAACAATGTCATATGTCATTCTATAGGCATAGAAAAATTGGTTGAGAGAAAATCTCCACCGAACATTGGCAGTGGTGGTGATAATGGCTTTTGTCCTTGTGTCATCCACAGTTTGTATTTTGTCCATAATGACCAGGAATTATTGTGTCATAACGTTTTTTAAAGATGTTAAAGCAAGTTTCTAAATAGCATTTTGGTTAAAATTTTTTTTAGAAAGTATGTAAATGCTTGGATGTATCCACTTTGACCAAAAGTTTGGGAGATGTTAGCAGCACTTGTCTTTTGGTGGTCAGGTTGCAGATGATCTTTAATTTCTCATTTGAAAATGAATAAAGAATTTCATTATATATGTATATATGTATGTATGTACTATACACACTTTATATAATTTTTATAGGAAAATAAACTATATAGTCAAAAAATATAGAATTGAAATATTTTCGAAAGAGAAGGTAGGGAGCCACTCCCTTCACCCTCACCCCAGTCCCTCCTGGACAAATGAGAGAAAGAAAGACATTCAAGTTGGCGGTGGTCTAAGCAAAGGCCTGGAGGGGATATGGAGCCTGGCGAGGGCTGAGTTGAGGACAGTCTCTATGGGAGCCTGTGTTGAGCAATAAAGTTGGGCTGGGCAGGGAAAGAGGGACTGGATTCCAAAGGCTGTCCATCAAACCCTCATCCATCCCCACATTAGCACTGCTTCAAACTTTGATAAAAACATCTTTATCTACCCCTGCAAGGAATATAGCCCCGAGGCCTGGATAAGTGGAGGGTGGGCCTCTCATGCCTCACATCACTCGATGTGAGCCTGGACTGTGATTATTCATTCAACAGGCATTTATAGGCCCTGGGATGCAAAGATGAATGTGATAGATTTGGTGGAAGGAGCGTATGTTTCTTCAGGCAGACCTGGATTAAAGTACGAGTGTCACCTCTTCGAGGCTGTGCAGCCTTTGGAAAGTTACTTAACATCTCTGGGCTTCAGCCCATTTCTCTGTAAGAATGAGGAGAATGCCACCTGCCCTAACAGGGGCTGTCACCTGGGTTAAATGGGGTAACATCATATGCATCCAGCATGGAGATTGGCACATAATAGATGCTCAATAGAGGTCCTGTTCCTCTGTCCTTCTCTTGGGTCTCTTGGAACTTACCTACTCAGAGCCAGAGGGCAGAGGCAGATGGACAGAAGAATATTTACTCAGTAGCAGTAAAATGATGGCAATGATGATGATAATGATATCATTTATTAAGCATTTATTGTTCATCGATCCCTGTGCTAAGAACATAAACATTTCATTCTCATAATCCCCCCTGAGAGGACAGGGTTACCCTTCCTATTTTACAGAAAAGAATCTTGAAGATCAAAGAAGCCCAGTAATTTGTCCAAGGCCACACAAATAGAAAGCAGCAGAGGTAGATTTTGCTCTAGATCTGTCTTGCTCTTGGCCATGAAACTATATTCTTCTCCAATTGGATAAATGCAAACACAGAGGTCTGTCTAGGGTATTAAAGGAACACAGACGTGAGAACATGGAGATGGCATGTTCAAGGAAGGCTTCGCAGAGGTGGTGACATTTGTGTGGGGCCTTGAGCCATCTGTTAGAGTTTGTCCGGCTCTAGGTTCAGGTGATGCAAAGATAAAAAGATGGTGACTGTACCATCTTAAGGGGGTCCAGGCTCATGTGGAACTCAAGGTCCCTTGCTATGGAGCCCTTGGTGCCCCCATCCACCTTTCAGGACAGCAGCCTAAACTGATTTAAAAACACTCATTGGGGTCACAAGTGTTTACTAAGTGCTTCCAATACCAGGCACTCCAGAGGCATCAGCTCCTTGAGTTTTCATAGCAACCGGCAACACAGAGATTCTCACCCCATGCTAGGTATGAGGAAACTGAAACACACAGGCCAAGGAACTTGCCTGAAGGCACAGAACTCGCAAGTGGCAGATCAGGACTTGAATGCAGGTCTGTCAGGCACCTACAGACTCATGTTGAACCCCTAGGCTATACTGCAAATCTGGACAGTTGCTGCCAGAGGTATCCTGCTATGAACACAAAGAAATGGCCTCCCACCCAACCATGCATCCTTGGTGCAGAGAGCTCTGTCTTTAGAATGGAGGTTGCAGTGTGGGGTGAAGGGGTCTGAGAGTCAAGTAGCCCTGAGTTTGAATTCTGCCTTGGGCATTTAATAACTCTGCAACCTTGGGGGTCAGTTCCCAGAGATATCTCAGTTTCCTCTTCTGCAAGAAGGAATGATGATACCTCCCCATCCCAAGAATGCTGTGAAAATGTGAAATAATGTGTATTTAGTGCTCTGTCTTGTGGCTGTAACTCAATGGATACCTAAGGAAAGCTTGTTGTGTTTGTATCTAAGGAGCCCAGTATTGTTTACTGGGGCCTCTGACTGGCAAACCCTTGACCCAAACCATTGCACAACACTGGTCCTGATCATATGAGCCTTTGCACCAGAGCTCTGGTCCCCTGAGTCCCCATGGCCTTATCCTAAGATGCTGAGCCCCATGCATGTGGCAATAATTGTCTCACATGGCGGCCGCCCTTCTTGCAATGGGGAGTGTGGAGACAGCCAAGACCTCAGCCGTGTCACCACTCTGCGCTCCATCCCAGAGTGAACCAACTCTGTTTAGGGATTGCTAAATATGGCCATGTGTTCCTGGCACCATTCAGAGAGCTCATGCCAATGCTGGAGAGAGATATGGTCCTCAAAGTCCACCATTGGTGGGGCACAGATGTCCAACCCTACCTTCTCTTCTATTTGCCCACCTTCTATCCTATAAGACCATGGCCTTAAGGGTCAAAAAGATTAGGGTTCAAATCTAGGCTCCACCAATTCTTAGTTTTGTGACTATGAGCAGCTCCCTTCCCTTCTCTGACCCTTAGTTTCCTCATCTGTAAAATGGGGTTTACCATTCCTATAATTCAGGGTTGCTGTTAAGATTAAAGGGCATGATGAGTATGAAGATTCTAGCACAAGGCCTGGCACTAAGTAGGTGCTGAGTATGTATTAGTTTCTCAGTGACATTAGATAATTCCCTTTTCTCTCTGGACTTCAGCATTTCGCATCAGACATGAATGAGACCTGATGACCTCTCGGGGCCTTCCAGCTCTCAAAGCCTCTAGGCTTGACCCAGCCTGGAACAACGGTCTTAGGTGGTGTCAGCCATAAGGCAGGAAACGGCAGAATCAGCTCAATGTCACTAGGCCACTCAGCTAGATTAGATAGAGGCTCAGAGCAAGCCATAGAGAGGCCTAGGGCTTCTTGCCCCCAGCTTCCAAGCAGTAAGGAACTTCCCTTTGCAGGGTCAGAATAGGGGCTCAGTTGGCTTTTTGCCCATCATTAGAGTGTCTGGACACTCCCCTGGGCCAATTTTGGCTACTTATGCCCTATTCAATTTCTGGTTCTCTTGAGTACCAGCTTGTACTGGTCTCTCCTTATTCAATCTCTATCTTAATTTTCTAATAATAACATAAGTTCTTGGGGAAAGGTGTTGTGAGTCAGGCCTTACACAGTGCTAGGACATAGTCAGCACTCACCAAACACTGACTGAGTTACCTGTGCATGCCAGGCTCTGTGCTAACACTTGACCCCCAATGATACCAGCCCCCTGGTCTTCAGGCCCTTGTGTAGTCCCCTTGCACAGAGAATAGGGCTGACCTATGTGACCAATGGGATCTTGTGAAAATGACAAAATGTGACTTCTACAGCTGGGTTATAAAAAGCATTGTGGATTCTGCCTTGTTCTAGTGGATCACTCTGAGGAAAGCTAGTTGCCATGTTGTGATGACTCAAGCACAAAGGTTTTGTGGTAAGGAGCTGAGGACCACTGCCAATAGCTATGTGAGTGGGCCATCTTGGAGGCAGATTCCATAGCTCTGGTCAAGCCTTGAGACAATGCAGGTCCAGCCGACATCTCGATGCCATCTCATGAAACACTAAGAGCCAAAGCCTCCCAGCTAAGCCACCTCTGAATTTCTGATCCACAGACATTGTGAGATAGTAAACAATTATTATTTTTGACCACCAGATTTGGGGGTAATTTGTTATACAGCAGTAGATAACTGATATAGTCAGAGTACAAAGTGATATACCAGTGTAATTAACTATTCATTCCCTCTTCTGAGGGACTCTGACTTTCACACAGCCACCAGTGCTTAAACATTATGTTTCATCCTGCATAGAAATTATTCCAGTTGTGGTTTATTGCCCATCTCTTTCAGGAGCACCTGGGGTAGTTGCCTACAGTACATATTGTTGGGTTCCCCAAAGATGACATTGAGAATGCTGCTTGAAGTGGTTTGCCAGTGTGAGGACCAAGGATTCCAGTCTGCTTCCAACTGTTGCTGAGTTGTCAGGTGTGCTGGCCACCCTCTATGTGCCTCTCCAGGTCCATGCCCCACCTTTCTCCTCAATGCTTTGCACCATGGAGACTGACCTAAATGGTTTGTTTCAACAGGCACCCTTGCTCTCTGGTTTCTGGCCTGCTTCAGTCAATGGGACACACACAGGAAACGAGAAGGAGAAGGAGAGGAACCCAGGGCTCATTCCCCTGGTTCCTTCCCCTTGGGTCCCCACGAGCTGGCTCTCTCCCTTGACCAAGGCCATTGCTCCTGTCAGGCTATGTTCTTTCCACATCTTTCCCTTTCTCTCTCCAGGTTCTGGTGACTGCTATCTCTCTTTGTCACTGTGACTAGCTCTAGGTTCTGCCCTATCCCTATGATTTCTCTATACCCTGCCCATGCCTTTGTGGATAATCCCTTTATTCAAGTTACCCAGCCTGAGTGTGCCTGCTGTTTCCTGGTGAGACTCTGACACAATTCTGTATTTGCTCCATTTCTTGTATAAATAACATTTCCCTTAAGTGACTATAGTGGTCACAAAGTATTTGCTCCTCCAAAATCCATTTCCTTTTTCACTGATTTTTGTTTGGAGATGTTCTCACATCCTCAACATGGCGAAGGTGGAGCTTCACCCCCTGCTTCAGGGGTATGATGTAGGGAGAACCCCATTGTGTTGTCTTTTTGCATTCCTTTGGAAACAGTGATTGGTTAGGTGGTATGCCATGTGACTTTGGCTGGTCCAATCAAGTTGAAGTTCCAGAAGTTGGCATGTGCTAAAAAGACCAGCAATTCCTGGTCTGGGGCCACCTGGACTTCTTTGGGGTGCCAGAGCTTTACAAGCAGAAGTACAGTATGGTAAATTGGCTACATCCCTTCTCTGTCGACTTAAAGATGGTGTGCTCTTGGGCAAATGACTTAGTAACTTTGAGCTCCACTTACCTCTTCTTAAAAAGGGGCATAAGAATTTTACAGGGAGGGGGAAAATTAAAAAACAAAATGTTAAAAGAAAAAAAAGAATTTTACAAAGGCCTCATTGGATTCTTGAAAGACTAAACCTGAGAACTCAAGATAAGAACTTGGAACAGAGATTTTATTACCACAGATCTTCTAGGCTGTACTCAAAGGACATTTCTTTCCTAGGAAATGTCAACGGAGCTGGCAGGGAAGAAATTGAAGTGACAGCTTCCCGTTGTGTTTGGAATTGTATCTCCATCCACTAAAGACTTTGTAACTCAGTTGGGCTGTTCAATCCCAATTCACAAGCTTCTCAGTCGCCCAAGAGGACTGGCTTTCTGTGGCTCCATTCCACTGGCTCACCTGAGGTGCCTAGGCATGTCCGAATCACCTCTTCCTGAACCCATATAAATTGTAACCAAAACCTGATTTTTACGTGTTTATTTTATTTTACTTTTACATTAAATTTATTGGCAATAGAAATCTCCAAGAAAAGTGAGAGCTGGACCTGGGAGGTGTTTGGCCAGGTAGGGGCTTTAATGGCTGGCTTTGGCTGGCTGGAGAGGGGGAGCTAGGTGCTGCCTGATTGCTGTTCTTCTGGTCTGATCTGTCCTCCAAAGCTTGTGGGGCCTTGCTACAGAGGTGCCCCCAGCACCCTTTGCAAACAGCCATCTGGTTACAGTCAGGACTGAAACATGAGTGAAACAGGATAAGGAGAAGTGAAAGATGTTGCTTAGCACAGTTGCTCCTCAGGTGTCTGAAATACACTGCCGTTAGATCTTCATTTCTTGGGGTTAAACAGTACTCTACTCAGATTTCCCTTTTTAAAATGCAAATGCTGAAAAAATATGAGGCCTTTTAGGATTTGGATTCTGCCTTACTTTCCACTGTTCTTATCCATGAATCCAGTGTTCCACCACCAGTGGACTACTTAGTGGTTCCAGAACCAGGCCACACTTGATCATGCCTCTGTGCCCTCACCTATACCTTTCCTTTACCTGCAGTACCCTTCCACACTTTCTCCACTTGATGGACTCCTAGTGGACTTTTAAGACTCTGACTGGTCACCTGTCTACCTCTCTCACTAGACAATGCATTTCTTGAGGCAGAGCCCGTGATGGGCAAAGTATCCCCAGCACCCAGGGTCTAGTATACAGTGGGTACTCAGGGTGTTCTCACTGACTGTCTATACAAATAGGTAAATGCCATTATCTTAACTCTGGCTACCGTTATTGCTACCCTGGTGTCTTAGTTTGGGCTCCCCCACAAGCAGACTCTGAGCAAGGATCTGAGTCTAAGTAGTTTATTGGGAATTGTGAAGGTAACACGAGTAGGGGAGTGAAGAAGTGAAATCTGTGAAAGAAGTCAGCCAAAAAAGGTATATTCTCAAACTGGTTACCACTATAGCAAAATGAATCTTATTCCCACTGGAAACTTTGAGAGTCATTATAGCTTGTACCCTACCTGGGGAGTGAGGGAGGTGGGGTGTTTACTCCTACTCCCATCGGTCCTTGGCTGAGGGCTGTTCCTGGGGACCATTAAGACCCTGGTAACTCAATTAGGCAAAACAATGCAGGAGTGACAGCTGAAGCCAGGCCCTGTGCACTCAAGTGGCAAGGGCAACAGATTTGGGTGGGACTCCTACATTCGTATTCTGCAACAGTCTCCCAAATGGTCTCCTGACATCCACTCTCTCCTTTCTAATCTCAACTACATGCTTCTGGAGCGCAGCAACTGTCTCATTCATCTTTCTGTCCTCAGCATTCAACAATAGAGCCTGGTTCAGAGAAGAGGCTTGGTGAGTACTGAATGAATGAATGAATGAATGAATGAGTAAATAAGGGATGGAATGGAGTGGCTATCAGGTTAGCAACTTTCTTCCTTCCCGGCAGGGGAAGTTAAGGATCTAGAGATCCCTAGGAGCTGAGAGAACATAGGTGGATGGTGAGGCCAGGGCAGGAGAGATGGAAGTGGGCAGTAATTGGGATGAGGGAAGACCACCCCATGTCTTTGAGGTTGGCTGGCCAGGTGGCCAGGAAGAAAGGCTCATTTCATGCATTTTATGGGGCGGGGAGGCTCCCTGGCTCAGGCCTCACTGCTGTGGGAATCAGTTTCCGCCCTGAGCTTGTGGGGTTGCGTGACTCCTGGAATGCTGGGCCTAGGGCGTGGAGGCAAGCAAACGCCATTAGCCCTATCAGTGATCTCCCAGCGCAGATATGGAAGTTTGAGGAGGCCCAGCCGGCTCTGCCTGACTGTAAAGGGACCTGATTGAGGCAGGTCATGGGGAGGTGGTGGTGATTAAGGGGGGGTTGAGTCCCTCAGACTTCCTGCCTAGCAGGTAGTGGCGACCATGGGATATTAGTCATAGTGTAAACCCTCTCTGAGCTCATAAAACCTGGGCAGAGAGTTGGTTCGGGAGCCTCCCATAGCTCCAGGCAGAAAAGCTGATTCCCTGGGGTGCAATTGTGGCGCCCTGGGTTTATTTTCCTAGTCTCAGACTAAAGTGTATGTATGCTTTAGTCTTGGATGTACCCACCCTGAGGCCCAATTCAGAAAGACAGTTGGAGACAATGGCTCTAATAAGAGTAACAATAACTCAGTGACCCCACGATTTCTAGTTTGTAGTATTTGCAAAGCACTTTCTCCTCCTATTTTCTCATTTGATACTTTGAACAGCCTTACTAAAATATAAAATTTTAATGTAAAATGGCCATCACCTCCATGTTATTGATAAGAAAACTGAGCCCCCAAGGGTTCAGGTCTGAAGAAATGGGGGTGAAAGGGAGCATACCCAGGTAGTCAGACTAGGGGCCCAAATTTCAACCACAATAAGTCTAGTGTTGGGCTCTGGGTGAGGTGTAGGTACACAGGCTGGGGTGAGGAGACCGAACTCCTGGGCTGGAAACTGGAGGCAGTAGCCTACAGGAAGAAGGAATCTAAGGGTGAAAGGACTCTGGCCCTGGGCCCTGCCTTCTGTCTAGGCCACTGCTTCCTGATAATAAAACTCTTTCTCTACAAGGAGAGACAAGAGCTCAGGGGAGTTTCCTGTTGAGTTACATGAGAGAATAAAGTCCTTTGAAGGAGTCAGAGCAAGGCACACCTCTGAAATGGGATGTGTGAGTCTGTATGTGTAGAGATCAGATTGAAACACCCGCAGGGGACACATTTAGGCAGGTTTCAACCCCCAATTCCTGGAGGCCATAGTGAAATAAATACTATTCATCTCCAATGTTCATTGGTTCGGGAGCCTCCCATAGCTCCAGAAATGAGGCGACATATGCCCTTACCTATGGGAAGCTCTTAAGAGCTGGGAGTTGAATGGACTTCTATTTCTCCAACAGCCCCTGGCATGTAGAAGCCACCAATAAATATTTAGGGAACCAACGGATAAAAAGAAGATAGAGGAAGTCAAACCTCTTATTGACCTCGATGGGAAAACAAGGCCATGTTCTGGAATATTTGTTGGTCATCTCCTTTGCTTCACTGTCCTGTGATTGACCTCATCTCCATCACTTCCACGTTGCCCTGCTGGCCCACCTCACCCCTCAGTTGCAGATCCCTATCTATTTAAGAGCCAACTAGATCCCCTGCCTGGATGTCCAACAGGTTCCCACTCTTGCTATTTCTAAAGTAGGACTTGTTATCCTTTCCTCAAACAAGCCTCCATCTCAGTAATGGACATGCCCTGTGCTGCCCTATTGCCCAAGTCAAACTCTGAGAATCACCCTAGACCGCTCCTCTCCCTTGCCCACAGATTAAGCAGACTTGGCCTGTTTCCCAAATCTGTCTGCTCCTGTCCCCATTGCCAATGCCTTCCCCTCACTCAGGTCACTGTTGACGTAAGAAATATCCAAACCTGTAGAGAATTTTTATGAGTTTATTTGAGCCAAAATGATGACATTTGCCAGGGAGCAAAATCTCAAATACTCCTGAGAATAACAGTTTTGCGGCTTCTTTTATGCATTTGAAATTAAGGAGGGAATGCAAGGAAGATTGGAGAAAGCAAATCAGGGATTAGATTACAGATGGTTAACAAGATTACGTACTCCCTTAAGGGTTCATAACCCCTTCCAGGGGTATTACTTCTGGCATTTTGAAGATATGTTAACCTAGATGCACAAGAAAAATGGATGGGGCTGGCTTAAAACCTTTCACTATAGAAGTTATAGGCCTGGGGCGTGACTACCCGCCATGACCTGCCCAGTTAGGAATTTATGATCACATCACCCTGTGAGGTTACTTTGATAGAACCCCTTTTTTCATCCACACCACCATCTCCTCTTATCTGCAAGATCATCGTAGTCTCCCAGCGGTCTTCCCACCTCCCATCAAGTCCTATCTCCTTTCTGGCTGACAAAGTGATGGCTAGAGTAATGTGTCTAATTTTGCTCCTTCCCTGTTTAAATCTCCCATGACTCTCCACTCCCCTTAGGATAAAGTCTAGACTCCTTCATGCATTAGTATAGGCCCCTCCCCTAATTCGATTCCATTCTACTATTTCAGACTTTTCCCCTCTCCCAGCACCCTTTGGTTCCTGTCACACCAAAATACCCATCCTTCCCAACATGCCATGAGCCTTTGCACATGAACCCCTTGCCTGAACAACCCTTCCCTCTCTGCCTAGACAATCCTTATAAATTCTCTTAGTCCATCTCAAATGTTACCTCCTCTGTGAAGCCTTTCCATACCCTGACCCTGAGCAGCATTAAATCTCTCCCAAAGCAACAAAAGCCAGAGAGCTTGGATTATCTGGGAAATTTAAGATAATCTATTTTGATGTAGGGATTGTAAATGCAATTTTTGGTTGGAAAATCATGGCTGTCTTATTTAGCCATGATTTGTACAGTTGTCTATCCTAATTTTTATAGTAAGATGACAATGACTGATTCATGTTTGCTGAGTCAAAGAGCTGTGTGCTTTCATACTTCATCTTATTTTTCCTCATAACTTATGAGGTAGGTGTGAGCTTTCCCAGTTATAAAAGAGGAAACAGAAAACTAGAAAGATTAACTGGCTTTGCCCAGAGTCGTACAGCCAAGACATGGCATGGAAATGGTTGGGGCTTTGAACCCACCTGCCTACCTCCAGCTCTCCTCCTTCCTTCCACTTACCAGGTGGCCTTGGCATTGCCAGTTTATGTGCCTGTCTCTTCTAGGAGAGTGTGAGTTCCTTGGGGTGAGTCATGCCAGGCATATCTGAATATCCCCAGAGTTGGGGATAGAGAACGCCAGTAAACATTTGCTGACATTAAGCTCAAATCTCTTCCTCTTCGCCTCTCTCAGGCTGACCACTGGTGACCGTTTTCTGCTTTGGAGCTCTCTCTTAGGCTCTCTTTTGGCCAGATTTCCTGTGTCTCAACCATGCAAGGAGTAGGGGCACAGGACTCAACATTTGATTATCACCTGTGTGATGTTGGGGAAGTAACTTCTTTGGGAAAGGTAGAAATAAATTAATTTCTAAGCAATATTTTAAACAATTTAAAATTTAAAAATACGTATTTTGGGGAGTAAAGTACAAAGCTTACATAACTTTCAGGATAAAACGAGCATGGGTTTCTTTGGGCCATACTCCTTAGGTCTCTAGGGAATATTATGAGGAAAACACCCAATAAGGTTGTTCCAGTTCCCAGCTACTGCCCCCCCCCCCCAGCTAGGGGCCTGATGAGATGCTGAATGTGCCAACCCTCCCTCTTTCTTGCCCTGGTCCCCTAAGTCTGCTCTTATAGGTGGTTTAATACAGTTGGAAGAACGTGGCTTTGGAACTAGACAGACCTGAGTTTGAATTCCAGAGGGGACAGTTACCATTCTGTGACCTCAGACTTAAGATTCTGCTTCCTTTTCAAGTGTCATGGGCTTAATGATACCACCTACCTGTGCTGCCCTTGCGGATTAGCCCTTCAGCCTTCTCTACCCTGCTCTGAGCCCCTACAGGCTAAATCCTACAGATCCTGCTAATGGGCTGTTTTGTTCTAGCTTCTGGCAGGATTTGGCCAATGGGAGACTCAGATGGGGAGATGTGAGAAGAAAGAGGATGGGGTGTTTATTCCCCAGTTGCTCTCTGCTGTTTGGAGTATAGCAGTGAAGGAGTTCCTCAATTCCTTGGGCCGCAGCTCTGGCCAGGTAGCCCTCTTGTCCTTAGTGTGTAGGGCTTTCTGCCATGGTTAGCCTTGGGGATGGGGGGAGGGTCTCACCATCCTTTACTGGATTTCTTTACCTTCCCTCCTCAAACTTTGTAAATGGTCCCTGCCCTAAACTCTCTCTGATGGTCCCTTCTGAGTGAGCCAGTTATTTCCTGTGGGACCCTGACCCATAAACAACCTCACTGGGTTTCTGGAAGGATTAAATGGCTGCAAAGCAGTTTATAAGTAAAGCTTATACATGGTGTTTGAGAGGAATAATGACTATCACTGGGGATGGAGTCGGGAGACTGGGGAGGGCAGAGGCAGCCCTGGCTAGAATCTTCCCAGAAGGAGGCAGCTCCTAAAAATGTCTTCCTTCACCAACATTGGTTCCCCACCCCAGAGCCCCGGGAGGCCTGGCTGGGGACAGGCTTTTTCAGGGCATGGTTCCCATGGCTGTGGCAGGAGCGGCAGCATCATTGATAACATGCGGGGCTCCTCGGAGGCCCTCCTGGCTGCATCTCATCTGGCAGGCTCAGGCGGCCAGGGAGCTCTAGTGCCTGGCGGCCAGGGCGCTGACTCAGCACAACGCCTCTCTCTCAGCAGCTTGACTTGGGTGGAAACCAACCAGCCATCCGGTGGCCCCTCCCCTCCCCTCGGAGGCGGCACCCCCACTGGCTGGAGCAGCCCCAGGCCCCTAATGAGTGCTGGCTGGTGTCCTGTCCAGCCCTAGGCCTGTGGAGGGGAGAAAGCTCTCAGGCAAGAGAGAACACAGGCCTCTCTGATGGTCAGCCAGAGAACTCTGTTTCCCTTCCAGCCTCCCCTAGAGCTCCCAAGGTCTTGGGGTGTCAGAGCTGCAAGGGCAGAACAGAGCCTCCGACTGTGTAGATGGGGAAACTGAGGCCCAGAGAAAGTGATTTCCCAAGGGCAACAGCAAGTCACTGTCAGAATCCAGGCCAACACTGGACAATTCTTCACAGGCTGGAGTCCCATGGTTTCCTTTCTGTTTGAAGACACTGGTCAACAATGTCCCCAGGTCAGGATGACAGCTTAGCAAATTGTGTCAGGTTGGAGGTACTTGTGTTTAGAAGATTTTAATTGTAGGCACATTACCTATATATGGCTTCTCATCCTCCCAAGGTAGAATTAGGATTTTCACAAACTAGATGAAGAAGCTGAAGTCCAGAGACAGGAAACAACTTGCCTGAGGTCGCACAGCTAGTATATGGCAGAGCCAGAATTCTAACTGAAGTCTTTTATGCCGTAAGCTTGCGCTCTGCCAACCAGGCAACACTGTCTTTGGTTCTTTCAGAGACAGCAGCACATAGTAGAAAAGGGCCGTAGGTGGAGTGGGCTTCAGGAAGCCCAAGGTCTAGCCTCAGCTCTGTATCTCCTTTTCTTTCATGTAACCGTGGGCTAGCTTCTTCCCCTCATTAGGCCTCACTTTTTTATCTGTGAATAATGGTGATCAGGCCTTTCCTGTTTCCTTCATGTGATATTTCATAAGACACGCAGGATAGGTACTATTATCCCCATTTTACGGATAGGAAAACTGAGACCCATTCCTTTATTCATAATGAATGAATTAGATAGACGGCAATTGCTGAGGGACTTCTATAGGACAGGTACTATGTCCCCAGAGAGGAAGGTGACTTACCCAAGGCCACACACCTAGAAAGTGGCAGAGCTAAGCCTCAAACTGACAAAGTATCCTCTCATACACACTTCACGGCCCCCAGTATTGTGGAGAGGTGGCCAGAAGATCACAGTTTTCTAACTGTTGCAGAAAACCACTTGGATCCTCTTTGAGCCCAGCCTATGGCACTAAATAGATCCCAGGAATGACATTATCCTGGGAACTTTTGGCCTGGAACATATTTACAAAACTCCAGAGGGGATGGAAATATCCCAACCCACTCCCTACAGACCCAAATTAGCAAATTTCTTATTCTTCATAACCCCTCTGGAAATATAAACTATGTAATATCAGTCTAAAATTAGGAGCATAAGTCACAAGAGAAACGTCCCACTACTTTTGGAGAAAATGTTTTCCTAGCATCATCCCGTCATTTGTTCTAATTCAGAACACAGCAGTTGTCTTTCAAACAATTGTTTTCTCCTAAGCCTTATGGATTGGGGGCTAAATACTTTTGAGAGAACATATTTTTACTGTGCGGCCAAATGCTGTAATCCAATCCATTTACCTGGCTTTGGATCTACAGGATATTCAGGGGAAGGCCCAGAACGCTTGAACAGGAAGAGCCTGTTCCCTGGTCCCAGGGTGCCTTCTTAAATGAAGGGCACTTTAATAATAACAATGGCAATAATGTTCTCTGTGGCCAGCACAGATGGACTGCTTAAGATGTGCCAAGAAACTACGTGAAGTGTTTTACAACCACCATTACATTTAATCCTCGTGATAACACCTATAAGATGGGTTTTATCCCATTTTACATACTAGGGTAATTAAGATCTACAGAGGTTAAGAGATTGGCCAAAAGCCATATGGTTATAGAACAAGTAGGTGGTAGAGTTAGAATTTTAACCCAAATCACTCTAACTCTAAAGTCCACACTAGGATATTGTCTCCCATAACAGTTGTACCCACTATATGCCGGGCACAGTTCTAAGTGACTTATATAATAATCTCTTGGTCATCATAATAATCCCTCCCAGACTTTGTTCTATTCTTTTCCTTTGCTCCCCAATGCAGACTAGATTCAAGTCTGTCACATGCTTCGAGATTTTCTTGTTAAATTGCCAGCCTCCCTGGTGGTAATGTCAGTGCCGATAAGAGTATGTGTGTCATACAACACCTTCGAATAAGTTAATCCTAGTAGACTCCTAGGACCTTGGGCATGTTACTTAACTTCTTTGATCCTCAGGGCTCTCATCTTTCATTTGAGTTGATTGGCTCCTTTGAGCTCTAATTTTCTAAAATTCTATAACTGCAGGGCCTATCTGGAAATGGGTGCGGGATGTGCAAGCTTTGATACTTGGGGGCAGAAATGGCCTTGCCATCAAGGCAGAAGTACTTTGCAAGTTCAGGGGATGTGAAGTTCTGGCTCCTAGAAGCAGAAGGGAATGGATGGCGAGGGGGAGGCAGCCAGGGTTCTTCAGCTGGCCAAAGGATTGAGCCAAAAAATTATAATCTGGTTGAAGAGGATGGGTGAGTCACAGCCCTGAGGGTGCAGGAATAAGCAATGTGGTATATGTGACCCCAGGGGCAGAGTAGGCCTATAAGATGGAAGTCACCGAGGGGGTGAGAAGGGAGAAAGCTTCTTGTCCCTTCAGGTAGTTGTTCAGGGACAGGATAGCCATTGGAAGCATTGTAGAGGGAATCTGACTTTTAGAGAGCTGACTTTCCAAAATGGACTTTCCTGTCCCTCTTCTGCCTGGCAACATCTACCAGATCCCCAACTGCCTACGAATACTGTCCAAGGTAGCTCTTTACAGTGGAGTGTGAGGCATGTCACGATCTGCCACTAACTTGGCCACATCACTTCTTACCCTCTAAGCTACAGTAGCCATACCTAAATTCTTGCTATTTTATGAACATGTTATGCACTGTTACACTTTTTTTTTTTTAACACCTACAGCACCTGGTTTCCTAGGTGGTCTCCCATCCAAGTACTAACCAGATCCAACCCTGCTTAGCTTCTGAGATCAGATGAGATTGAGCACGTGCAGGGTGGCATGGCCGTAGACACTGTTACACTTCTGTGTCTACCCACATCCTCTGTGAATCTTTTTTCACATCGCTAGTCACTTGGACTGAGTTGTAATTATGTGTTTGACTTCCTCAACAGACTATAACCCCCTGAGGACAGGCCCTAGTCATGTTCAACTTCATATGTGGCAGACTTGACTGGAGTATGAACTGGGTATATATTTGATGAATGAGGTGAGATTAGATGACATCTGATGGCCTTTTAAACTCTTAAGATCTTGCTATTTTATTTCATTCCAATAAGCATTAAATGGAGGGCCTAACATGTACCATCACATGGTGAGGGTTGGGGGCGCACAGATAATAATAGTGATAATAATGTAACCAGAGACAACCCAAAAACTGGGGTTAGTGAGGAAAGAGAAAAATAGGGAGGTAGCTACCTAGTGAAGAACAGGCATCTTGGCCCCTTTGTCCCATAGCCCCAATCTCTTCCAGTGAGTTTGTGGAAAAGAAGAAAGAAAATGCAATGGGGATGCTCCTGTGGAAATGGACTTTGGTTCTTTCTCTCAGGATTTAGAACTGAAACTGACTTTCTTTGAGCTCCAATTTTCTACAATTCTATGACAACTGCAGGGTCTGTCTGGAAATGGGCATAGGATGTGCACGTTTTGATACATGGGGGTAGAAATGACCTTGCCATCAAGGCAGAAGACTTTGAAAGTTAGTGGTATGTGAGGTCCTGGCTCCTAGGAGCAGTAGGGAATGGACAGTGAAGGGGTAAGAGTCAGGGTTCTTCAGGAATTCCCACCCCAACCCCTGCTCCCCAGTAGGTATTTCCAAGGGAATAGGTATCTGGGGGCCAGTTACCAACCCCTTTCATCCTGACTTGCTTTATCAGCACCGAACAGTTAATAGTAAATATCAACCAAGTCAAGGCCTGCCCACACCTTCCATAGCCTCCAGGGAGCCGAGAAAGTCATTAGAATCCAGTAGCAACTAAGCCCCAGAAGCCTAATTTTCCCTTTGTCTTTTTTTCCTCAGTGGAATTGATGTAACTGTCCCCCTGGTTTCTTCCCCACAGCTTATAATTGAGAATTTGCAGTGGGACACCAGCTAGTGCTTCCTGCCTCTCTTGGGTTCTTATCGACAAAGCCCCAGTCCTCTTGCTCCTCATCCGAATTTTATTAAAGAATCCAGAAACTCAGATCAGGCCAGTTTTTGATGGCAAGAGAAATGGGGTGTATAGATATGGTTTCTCCCACATGTACCCTGCTATTCCTGAGCTCCACTGACAGCATGGAGATGGAGAGGAGCCAAGTCATATGCAGGGGCAGTGCTGGGGATAGGGCTTCGTGGGAGCCTCAAAACCTTTTTTTTGACTTTTGACCAAAGTTACTTTCCTCTTATTTTGTTAACACAAATCTGTAAGTGTGTTTGTGTCCAGAGAAAGTACTATGAATAACTGATGATATAGTTGTTGATTAACTTGTGAATCATCCTGAGGGAAAGGGAGACGGAGAAAGGAGAAGGAGCTTTGGAGGCCGTATATGATTTGTCATAAAATATTTAGCAAATGATGGTCCAAACCACAGGGAAAAACTCAGAGAGATGGGAATTTGAAAGCTGCCAGGATTTAAAAGCTATTTAATGCTAATCGCCAGTGCCAAAGAGCTGAGAGCATCCCCCTTCCTCCCCGCATTGGCAGCCACAGCTTGGAGAATGTGGAAAGGGCTTGGATGGGCTGCAGAGCGCGGGTGGGAACTGAGAGCAGGCAGCGTGCTGAAAGCCCTTCTGTTTGGGAAATCTTGTAACAAGGGCTCTCCTCTGAGGTGCAATCCTCACCTTGTCTACTGTTTGCCTGTTCTTTCTTTTTCCAGATCTCCTGGGTCATACACTCTCCACATGGAACAGTAGTGAAGGCTCTAGTCAGTCATGTGGATATTTCACAATATCCTGATGTTTGGTATCAAGGAAGGAAAGAGAAAATAGCCATATGAAGAAATGAATTTGTCACAATTCTTCTCAATGTCTTGATGTCGCGTAGACAATGGCTTCAGTCGCTGATCCCCAAATGACATGGTTGTTCTCTGTTTTTCTAAAGGTTTGAGCTCAAACGTCTCTCCTAAAAGGTTAGGAAACCTACATTTTTAGATCTGGAGTCACTTGTTACCTGACTCTTTGGAGATCTGTTTATTTGGGGGTAAAGGATGAAAGGGCCTTCCCTAATATTTTGGCTCGAAAGCCTCAAATGTAAAGTTATGTCCTCTGAGTATTAATACCATAAGATAAACTAAGGGAGAAGCAGCAGGGAAATAATTTAGGTCAGCAGAAATAATCATCCTGGTGAGGTGGGACCTCAGGATAGCTTGTTTATAAGGCGTCCTTCAAAGTCATAGTATTATGAGTTCATGCATAAGCAATGCTAGTGAATTTGGTGGCTTCAGTCAATGAACCTATTAATTGTACCAAGAAGGTCCCTGCTTTTAGGGATTATATAACCTATTTGCTGGGGAAGCATGAATTACCTAAATGATATGGACAATTAACCTTTGAGATCAGAAAAGTAAGAGATCTCTGGGCAAAGTGATCCCAAGAAGGACCATAGGAATAACTCCAGCAAAACTGCTCTGCATACATTGGAACCAGAACATAGCTCTCCCTCATTCATGTTTTGTTTTGTTTTGGTTTCTTCTGCTTGTTCCTGCTGTTTTGCCTCCCTAGAATGTTGCTCTCCTACTCTCTACCTATCCCAAATCTAACACATCCTTTGAGGCTCACTTCAATGAATATAAGAGTCACTCTTTACTATCCCAACCTTCATTAATCTTCACTTCCTTTGAACTCTTACAGTTCTTAAGAGTCTGAACCATTCATTTGGCACATGATTATACTGTGCATTATAATCTGTTTTTATGAAAGATTAATCTTTTCTCCTGAATCCAATTTTAAGTTCTTTTTGGCAGGTGCCAAATTTTAAAACATTTCTGTGTTACTCACAGCTTCTAACAGTTTAAAACTTGCCACTGAGTATTTGCATATGCCTCAGTATCCTGTTAGGAGGCTGCTCTTGGTGAGTGAAAGTCTTGGTTGGGATTGTGGAAAAAGATTGACTTCTTGGTAGGCCTAGGGATAGGCCCCAAATTAGCACATGAAGTTTAAGAAACACATGCTCTGAGTACTTTTTGGTTCTGAAGTTCCCCTTTCCTTCTTAGTTGTTATTGTTAAAGCAGATGATGGGTTCAAAAGAGTTGTAAATTGAGTAAAAAATTAATGTTGATCAGCAGTTCTATCCACATTTAAAAAAATGTGTAGGAAACAAAAAAGAAAAATAAAGAAAGGAAGGAAGGAATAAAAGAAAAAAGGAAGGAAGAAAGAAAGGAAGGAAGGAAGGAAGGAAGGAAGGAAGGAAGGAAGGAAGGAAGGAAGGAAGGAAGGATGGAAGGAAGGAAGGAAGGGAGACTAAGAAGAAAATACAAAGAAAAAGCCTGGGGCAGGGTGATGGGGAAGGTGAGGAACACATCAGACTCGGTTTTCAAATAAAACCACCAATTTCATAATGTGGTAATTTTTAATATTAAAAGTAAATTGTAAATGTATCTTTATAAACAATATGCATAAAATAGATCTATTATTCTAAAACCTTTTCTTTTTAAAATGCTTTTTCACAGTAAATTTTTTAGGTGTCAGATCTTCCCTCAAAATAATAGTGCAATTGGAAGAAGGAAAACGTCAGTGAATTTGGGACTTCTCTGCTAATACAAGTCCTTGTATATTTCCTGTAGGAGTGGGTGAAGACTCATGTCTGTCTCTGTTTTCTTTATTACTTGCAATAGCTGCACATGTTCTGTTACAATCTGTCTGAGGTCTGTCATTTTCTGGAGCAGCTTGGCAAAGAGCTGAGAGGACTCGGGGTGGTTCAGCTTGAGCTGGAGCTCCAAGGCTTGCAGCAAGTTGTCTTGTATGTCCTCAATGGGCTTCACATTCAGCAAACCTGGGCGGTCTGGGGGAGCAGAAGAACAGGAGGTTTGGTTACAAAATTCTCTGGTGCCACATCTGAGGCACATTCACCCAACTACTCACCTGTCTTTTTCTTTGTTTGTTTTACTCTGATTCTAAAATAAGGTGGGAAGAGAGAGTAAGCAGATAGCGGACAAGAGCTTCATACAGGAAGACGGACTAAAACCAAGACTTATCAGAGCCCTTTCCAGGGGTATTCTTTTCCTGGCCTGGACTAAGTAAATCTATGTGATCCGTTGACATAAAATGGTAGCAAGGCAATCTCCTCCCCAGACTGAGGACTCTTCTGCCAGTATGCTTCTACTCACTTCAGAAATCTCATTTTCAACTTCTGCTCCTTCCTGATGAGTCTATGTTTTATAACTCCACTTACTTTTTCATCACAGCTTTAAATATGCTTTTAAAATGATCTTTGTCTTTTTTTGCTTACTATAACATATATATTTTCAAAGAGACTAGACATAGTTTTTAAATTACAGTTTGGAAGGATAGATCTCCAAATTTTAACAGGTTTCTTCTGAGTGGTGAAGTTGTAAATAATTTTCACTTTCTTCTTTATACTTCCCTTTTTTGAATTTACAAATGGTGAGCTTAAATTACTTTTAATTTTTTTGTTTTTCTTCATGCATATCTTGTTAAATGTATCCTTAAATACTTTACTTTTATTTTTTACTTTATAGTACTCTATACTTTTTGTTATATTTTATAATACAATCCTGCTGATGTTTAGAAAAATTATTAACTTTAGAATATTGAATCTATTTCAGTTTCCTTAACTCTTGTTAATTCAAAAAGTTTTTATCCTGGATGTTTTTTTTTTTTCTATTTTGGATAGACAATTATATCTGCAAATAATGGCAGTTTCATTTATTCTTTTCCAGTGTTTACATTTCTCATTTCTTTTTCTTGCCATAGTGCATTGGCTAATACCAAAATAATAACAGTGGTAAGAGGCATTCTTATTTTATTCCTAACCTTGAGGAGAATGCTTCTAATGGTTTACCACAAGTATGATAATGACTATAAATTAGGGTGGATATGTTTTACTACTGGCTTTCTAAGAGTTTTAAAGTTTTTTATTTCTTTTAGTCAGGAATGCTGCTGCATTTGTCAAATGCTTTTAAATTTTTTTTATCTAAAGAGATGACCATATGGTTTTATCTTAATTTGAGTACAGGGAATTATATTAATAGATTTTCTTATATCTTTGTACTCAATTGCTAATAATATACTCAGGGTTTTAAAATCTGTGAGATTGGTTCATAGTCTACTTTCTTGTACCATCCTTTTCCTGTTTTGGTAATAAATGTTAACTAGCCTTATAGACTGAGTTTTTTTCCTTCTGTTTCTATATAATAATGATCTGTTCCTTGATGGCTTCTTGGAATTCACTGGTAGAACCATCTGAGCCTGGTGGTAAATCTTTGACTACCTTCAATTTTTCTTCTATAGATTTTTTTGACTCTTTAGGCTTTGTAGTATTTATAAGTAAAATTTTAGTAATTTATACTGGAAAAAAGTTTTACATGATATTCTCTTAGAATCTGAAAGGTCTTATAATTTTTATTTAATTGAATGCTTTTTCTTTGCATTATTTAAAAATTTGATTTGTCAAAAGCTTATCTATTTTTTCCTTTTTAAAAAACAAAGATTTTGGTTTTACTAATCAACTATTTTTAAAAATGGTATTTTTGTTTTCAATTTAATTCATTCTTTTAATTTCCTTTAGGTTTTTTTTCTCTTTTTCTAATTTCTGGAATTGATGCCTAATTTAGTTTTAGTGTTTCTTAGTTTTTGAAAGATGCCTTTAAAGCTCTAAAATTTCCTCTGAGTGTCACTTTGTTTTAACTCCAAAGGCTTTGCTAAGTAGTACACTCACAGTTCTTTTCTAAACAGTCTGTCTTATTATTTTGATTTCATTTTTAACCTGAGTTATACAGAAGTGTGTTTTTATATTTCCATGTGGCAAGTTTGGGTGTTGGTTTCTGTTTTCTGATTTCTAAGTTTTATTTTCTAAGTTTGTTGCATTGTGGTTAGATATAATTTTACCCTGAGGGGTACAGAGTTTATGTACAACAGTTGGGACACTCATTTGATAGCCTGTATTGATTCCAAATTTTAGTTCTTAAAAGCTATTCACCCCGTTTTTCTAATTTGAATTCTTCTCCCCTTCACTGTAAAATAAAGCACTATATAAAAGTTTTTACTTACCTGTTACTATCCTTCATCCTCTAGCCTCAGTTTCTGTAATTATCTCTTCGCTCCAACCATATTAAATTTTTTCCATACCAAGTCCCTCAAACATCCTATATTCTGTCATGGCTCTGTGCTTAAGCTGATTCTGTTCCTCCTGCATGAATCAGTCTTACTTTCCCTTCACCCATCTTACTGACTTCAACCTATTCTTCAAAATATAGCTTGTGTCATTATGTCCTGGGGGCCTTCCTTGACAATAACCCTACCTCTCCCCTGTTCTTCAATCCCCTTTCTTTGGACCTCTTAGCACCCTATAAATACCTCAATCACTACTATACTCATCGATTACTTTTATTGAGTTGTTATCATTTTCCAAAGATTGTGCTAAAGGCTTTATACAGTGTATCATTTAATCTTCACAGTAAATCTATGAGGTCAGTGTTTTATGGAGGGGAAAACAAAGATTTAGAGAAAGGAGTTAAATTTTGCCCAACATCTGTCACTTGCTAGTAAAAGAAGAGCTGAAATTTGAATCTGTCTATCTGATTCCAAATGCTATACAGCAGTGGTCCCCAACCTTTTTGGTACCAGAGACCAGTGCTCCTATGAGAATCTAATGCCTGATGATCTGAGATGGAGCTGAGGCGGTGATGCTAGCACTGGGAAGCAGCTGCAAATACAGATGAAGCTTCGCTAGCTTGCCCGCTGCTCACCTCCTGCTGTGTGGCCCAGTTCCTAAAGGGCCACTGACTGGTACCAGTCTGCAGCCCAGGAGTTGGGAACCCCTGCCATATAGTATTTGACTCTTATTATTTTGGATGATAAGTACTGATTTTATTGTTTATCTTCCCTACTAGGCCATGAGCTATCAGAGGACAGAGACTATGTCTTGATCATCTCTGATCAAGTGAAAACATAGGAAAGTACTCAGTTGGCTGAGTTAATGAGTGAGAAGGTTGTTCTGGCTAAGCGTCCTGGACTGAAAAGTATAATTCTTTGGGTTTGGAACAAGCCTAAAGGCAGAATCACTACACAATGAAGAAGTCTCCTGTAAACGGCATTTTCCTGTATCTAATAAACTGTAGTAACCTTTATCCATTAAGGTTAGGCACAGGAGAGCAATGTTAGAATGGTAAAGGTGGGGATTTTCAGAACTCTAAACATGCTCTGAAACTGTTTCTTTTTCTTTTTTTAATTACAGAAGGAAAGTTACCTTTGGTTTGATTTTCTTTTTTCTAACTTCTTTAACATGTCCCATTGACCGGAATGATAATCTTTTTCTTTAAATTTCAGCATTTAATTTTGAAACCATCAGCAAAAATCTCAAATTCAGAGCATGAAACACGATTTAGTCCTGGCTTAGAGACTCATGCTCCTGGAGGAGTAGTATCTTTCTCACAGTTGCTATGCAATAACAAAAACCCCTGACACTTCAAGGAAAACCAGGTCCTGGATTGGTGCTTTTGGTTTAATGATTGCTGATCCTCCCCTTGAACAAATGTTCCAGATTTCAAAGGCCCATGGCAGTGCTAACACATGCACATGGGAAGTTGGCAGCACTTTTTGTCAAGACAGGTGTTAAATGTGGCTTCTCCACGGGCTGGGACCACACACTCTTGTGTAGAACCCTCTGCTCATTGGGGTACTGGCCCTTTAGAGTCTTTTCTCCTTCCTTCTTCCTCTTGAGCAGCATCAGTGGGGTCAAAACTTCTGCTGAAGAGATTACATTAATCTAGTAGGTTTCATTTATCATGACAGTTCTAACAACCAAACCCTAAAACACAGCTGCTAAGGCTTGCTGCAAACACTTGGATTTAGTGCAATATAATGGAACTGGCCCCTCTAGAAGTTGGGAAGGATCTGGTTTGGATTTTTGAACCCCACTTTGGCAAGTTACTTTTTATGATGTGATAGATGAAATCCGGCTGAAGGGCTGAAATTTTGTGGCCACTGATTTATACTTTCTCTAGTGATAAGTTAGATCATTTACAGATCTGTCCCACTGTCCTCCTTACTGAGCCTCATTCAGGGCAAAAGGGAGTGCAGTACAGTGGAAAAAGTAGTATATTTTACTTCTAGGTCTTTCACTAACCAGCTCTGTGACCTTGGGCAAGCTCACTGGGCCTCAATTTTCTCCTCTGTAAGTGAAAAAGATTGGAGTAGATAGATGAACTGTAAGACCTAAATTCAAAAGTTCTAAACTTTATTCTTATTTGTGATTCCCTTTACATAATTCACATAATTAAACTAGAAAAATAAACTAAAAATCTAATTAGAAAAGTGTACTAACAAGCTTACACATTAAATTTAGGACACTTAGCTTATTTAAAAAAGCAAACAAGCTTCCTCTGATCTTAAGTAATCCCTAGAGTCAAGAGCATTTGTCAGGGTTGCCCTTCGCCCCGTACCCTCCAATCAACAACTAGGCCTTTCCTGTTCCCTCTCCTATCTTTTTCTTTGCATTTTCCTTCTACTCACACTCAAACCCTTATTGAGCTCAGCTAGGTATCACAAATGTGTCATAGAAATATGTCTATTAGCCCAGTGCCTGCTAAAATATCATTCTCGGCGTGCCTGTCTGAGATCTTCTCCCTGCACCTTGCTGACTGTTAAGAGTTGAAGTATAGAAGAGGATCAGGGTCAAGTGACCCCCTTTACTAGTGTAGGCAGCTTAGAAGGCCCTTTTGGGAAAGTGTGGGTTGACTCACATACTCCAGGACACAACACTTAAGGAAGCTGGAGTCAATTACTGGTTCTTTTCTCCCCAGGCTCCAAAGAATTGGGAAAGAAACCTTTCTGGTCTCCATTCACACAGTTCTGGAATTGATTAGACAGCATGTTGATTATGGGCAAATCTACAAAGATTCCATCTTATCTAGATCTGGTTCCGTTAAGTGGACAGCTTATCTGAAGCAGATTCAAATTCTCTTGACTCTCCTGGGATCTGCCCACCTGGGCCAGGCATTTCCTTAGCACAGATTTTTCTCAGGCGGCATCTTATTTAGGAAACCAAATGCCCACAGTGGAATCTTCTGAAGGACAGGCAGAATAACCAAAGTGGATGGTTCTGTCTCTGCTATAGGAGCTACTGTCATGGCTTTTGTAATCTCTCTCTATTGGCTTTCTGATAGACACTAATAATCTGAAAAGGATTGTACCCAGGGCATTTAGAAAAAAGAAGTCTGATAGCTGGGCAGCTGTAAACCGATCCACAGACAGTGAAAGACCTGGTTCAGGTATGGGTGAAAACTGAAGAGAAGGGGAGCTCCCTTAGTGAACTTGGCACTTGGTAGGCTCACTTCTTTTTACATTTCCTCTCCAGTTTCCTTTATTCCATTGTTTCTTAAGTTCACAGATGTGTTCAAAAGAGCAGTGGATTTGGAAACTGAAGACTTGATTTGAGTCCTGTCTCTCCTCCACTTAGTTTCCTTGTCACTGTGGATAAATCATCTAATCTTCCTGGGTTTTGATTTAGTTTTTAAGACAATAGTATTTCTTTCCTAAAGTAATGGTGAGAATGAGTTAGGTAAAGGAACTTTATAAGATATTACTGTTTTGTGTGTGTGTGTGTGTTTGTTCAAATAACAGTGATTTCAATAGGGATGAGTCAGGAGTGTAAGCAGGGGTGGGGGTGGCGTATTCACTGTTGGGAAATGCAAGGTTTTTGAGTGGTTGGTAAGAGCATAAATTTAGGAGCACAAGAAAATAATTCTTGATGCAGACACATGTTTGGGGGTTTGGACAAGGTCCCATTCATGTAGTTGAATGCACGTAAGCAAGACAGTTTATGAACGATAACAAAACAAAGCAGCCCTGGTTCCCAAATTCACTTCTTCCTTGAAGAGACAGTGTTAGGAATTCTTTGATACTTTTCTGATATAACCATCAAAATTGTGGTAAGCTTTAAGCAAAACTGTGAATTCAGCTAAGTTTATCTTTGGGAAACTCTGGTATGGCCTATAGCAATTCCCTCCCACCATCCTACCTTTAGGAAAAAATACTTTAAGGAAGTTTCACACGTGTTCTTCTTTCCATATTTAAATTTGAACTGGAGCTTGATTGAATGCAGTGATTCTCAGTTATACACTGAAATCATCTGGGGAAATTAAAAACACACCAAATAACACCTGGGTCCCATCTTTAGAAATTCTGATTTACTTGACCTGGGGTATGACCTTCAATACTTCTACAAGCTCCCAGGTGATTCTAATATACAGCCAAGAGGAAGCACTACTGCTTTAGTGAGAAACAGTTGGAATCCCAGCCTTACCTGCTGGGTAATCTTGGGCAAGTTCCTTAACCTCTCTGTACCTCAGTTTCCTCATTTAAAAAATGGAGACATAACCATAATCCAACTTATAGTGTTGTTGAGAGGATTAAATGAACTAATGAATGGAAAGTGCTTAGAGCAATGTCTGACACATAGTAAGTGAGCTCTTTCTATTTCTAATAGTATGACTCGCCTCTTTTCCCTTTCTCCCTTTCTTCTCTCATTTCTCTGATCTTCCTGGGTCCTCTTTATATCTTTGCTATTCTTTCTCCCTCAATTGCTTCCTTCTTCTCAGCCATCCCCACCCCCGGATGTTTTCCCTTTCCACTCCTGGATGGCACCTTGTTGGGGATCTGGTATTAGGATTCCCAGCAAGGTCGATTTAAATTAATCAGAAGCCTGAGCAATAAATGATTTTAAGAGAATGTAGTTGACTGCTGCTATCAGGGAAAAGGAACAAGATAACTTAGAGATCTTGAAAATGCTTTACCAAACAGGCAAAGATCATCTATAACAAGTACGTTTTGCCATCAGCACACACATTACTGATAGAGTCCCTTCACTCTGAAGTGAGTTAACATTGTAACATTTCCGCATTTAAACAATAGTTTAATAAATGCTTTCTCTGTCTTGGTCCAAATGGTAACTGCTCTTCACAACAATGACACGTATGATTTGGTTAGGATGGTGGAGGGGGTTGACCATGAAACCAAACCCAGACAATCTTTTTTTTTATCTGCCCACTAAGCAATTCCCCACCAACTCCCCTCATCTCAAATGCTCAACTACCACCTCCAAAAAGCCCTCTCCCAAACTACAACAAAGAACACAAAAACATCTAGTAACCAAGTGGGTAGCACTTTCCCCTTTGCTGTGTTGAAAGCTCCCTTCATTGTTCAATGGGTACCTCTAGTGAATTAGGCTTGGGCTCTGTTTTATTTCCAGGTCTTTAGGAATGGAAATGGGATTTGAGATTTCGGTCCTGCCCTTGGGACATCCTTGTCTTTCCTATCTCCTTTCACCCTGAGGTTAGGGTCCTCTGGTTGTTCTAGTCATTAGAAGTCACCTGATTGAAGTTCAGCCATCATGTCTGCTCCCCTTTTCTGTGACAGGACCAGGAGAGTAGGGTGTTCTTTCCCCAAGCTGCAGGATATAGATAAATTTCTGCTCTGTGTATAACACTGTCTCTGGTCAGGCCTGGAAATGGGCAGTGGGTGGGAGGGAGAGGAATTTTTTCTTTCCCATCGAGCCTGAAACATTCATGCTCCCAGGTCCAATTACTCTTCCTTGCTTCCTCAACCTCTAGAAACGCCAACAGCAAACCAAAGTTAGCCAACAACAAATCGAAAACAAAAAAGGGCCAAGTATCAGTTCTCTGCAACCCGACTCTTTCTTCCTTTCCACTGACCTTAAGAAGAACCCCAAAACAGAGGTGTGATCTCTAATCTCTAATATGACCTCTCAACACATAACATCCCTCCAAACTGAATCCGAATTCTAGGAGCATGGAACCCACCACACTTCTATCCCCTATCTCCTTCAGGGCAAGTAGAGTTTTCTCCACTTTTCAAGCCCATCCCCCTTTTTTCAGTATCTCTTTCCTCTGGGGTTTTGTTCTCAGTCCACAACTAATCCCCTTAAAGTGATTGCTGATAAAGAGATTACTTGATATCTCCCTAGGGGTATTTATATTGTAATAAGTATTTTAAGAATGACTATAGGTGGAAATAAGCAATTTGACTGGCAGGAGTGAGTGGAGCTACTTCAAATATTATACAAGGGAAAAGGGAAAATTAGCATTTATTGCGTGCTTAACACGTCTCAGGCATTTTGCCAGAGATTTCACGTAATGTTATTTCATTTACTTAGGGCACTGATAAAGAAATTAAAGCTTAAGGAGGTAAATAATTGCCTGAAATCACATATCTAGTTAGGAGTGGAGGGGGCGGGTAATAACACTCAGGGCTGTCCATGGGATCCTGAAGCTTTCCAATGCCCTTCCTGCCTCTTCTGGTCTACTTATTTGTGAAGCTGGCAAGAACTTTGAAAGGTGCCTTCCCTACGAGTACGTGACTTCTTCACTGCCTATACTGGCCTCTCTGTTGTAAGTGACTCGCACCAGTCCTCGGTTTCATTCTTCCTCACTAGCAGATGATCTGTTTGAATGTCTTCGTGAATTGTGCCAGTCTGGAAGGCTGCCTGGGGTCACCCAGAGTTTAAACACACATTGTGAGAACCCAAAATGATAAAGTACTCCAAAAAGCGGCCCACTGACTGACTGACTGAACCTTTTCCAAGACTGCCGGTGTGGTGACAGAAATGACTCAGCAGTTTGGCTTTCAATCCCATGTCTGTCTCTGAGGTCAAATACAATCTTTTGCACACTCACTAAGATGATCCTAGCCTACCAGGCTCAGGGTGAGGAGGGGATTTTATTTCTGAAGCAGTCGCAGATAAAGATGTTTCTATAGTCTATAATCAATAAAAGCCTGTGTGTGTGTGTGCGCGCGCGCGCGTGTGTATTTTTAAGTTTCTCAAGTGAATCTTGTATATTCCATCTTCGCCCTATGCTCCCCCTCCCCCAGCTCTCTGGTTTTTAGAATTAGGGTGCCAGGAGAAAATATATACTTTGCCTCTGTTTAAGTCCATGTGGTTATAAAAAGAATGAACTAATGGGACATCTATAGATAACTCAAGTTGAGTCATTATTCAAAGCCATACGGGCCATCATACAGGGTTTTCCCACTGGTCATGGCAGCATGATGGGATAGTGGAAGGGTCGAAGGGAAGAGTGTCATAAATTATGTAGAAACAGTAGGTGCCCATTACATATTTTTCAATTAATAAATGAATGCTATTACTCTCTGACACAATCACAGCCCAAGATGGAGGATATGAACCATAAGATAATAACACTCTTCGACTGTCCTACTTAAGGCTTAGTCATATGAGAAATCACATGTCCTTGTTTATTCTCAATAACACAAGAAGAGTCAGAGAAATAACTTTCATCACTGAGGCATCAGCCTGAGTCTTCTCCAGAAGAGCTGTATGGATAAGGTAGCTGAGTGTTTAACTGGCACATGTGAGAAGAAAGTGGCCTACTAGTGTTTGTACTATTTTTAATACCCAAGTTTTAGACTATTTGGGGTCTGTCTCCTCCCAGTTAACTACTAAGGATGATACTAACAAAGAAGATGTGGGGGCGACTGGACAGTGCAGAATCAGAGGCCCTTTAAGCTGGGGTTTCCTCACGAGAAGTGTGGGCACACTCAGGCACATACCCTCTGTCTTTGGTTTGAGAGGAATGCTATATTGTCCATTCTAACTTGTAGAAATAGTTCTGCAGTAAAATGGAAAGGTCACACATGAGCTAGTCATATCCCCAAGATTTTGAAGTGCAGTTAAGGGTGGGGAAGAGACACGGAGCTCCTCACACTCTGTGCCTGTGGGACGTTAAGTGTTCTGAGAGCTGGAACGAGGTGTTCTGCTGTTGCAGCTCAACAGGTGTCATTTTGACTGTTTCCAATGGGCAAGAAGAAATTAAGTTACTGGATGATATTTTAACAATTTTAAATTTCTCTCATAAATTTTTCTGCAATCACATCTCTATTAGAACCTGGTATAAGATGGTATCAGACTAAGTATGAATGTATTTACTTAGTTACTCAAAGCTTATCGTCAATTTTTGTGGGGAGCTCTGCAAATAGGGCTATTATTTCCAGGGGTCACACTACTTTCACAAGATTAAGAACACAGTCCCAGTCGTCAGTGTTATCACTAGATCCCACTCCTTCCCAGGGCAATTTTCAAACTTAGGGTGTAATTTTCTTAGATAGGTTAAAATGGTGTCTCAAGAAGGGCTTTGGATATTAGTAAGTAATATGTGGACTATAACCTGGAAATTCTTGATTAAAGTATTAGGAGGCAATATGAAAATAGGTAGTTTTGGATAACTCCCAAACAACTCCAAGACCAAGGTAACTAATTGGGATGCTTCCATATTGTAATATACAAAAAGCAGTAGTAGTTAAAGGCTTCAGTTTTAAAGTTAGAGAGACCCAGGTCTGAACCCTGGCCTCATCAATGAACTCTGTGATCTTGGGCGAGTTGTTTAATCTCTCTAAACTTCTGTTTTTCCAATCTGTAAAATGGGGATAATAATAGGCTCTGTAGAACTGCAGGAAAGATTAAACCAAGATTATGAATATATATAAAGTGCTTAGCATACAGTGAAGTAGTCAATAAATGGAAGCTATTATTAATATTTGATTATTATTAATTCAACAAGCATTTATTAAGTATTTATTCTGGACCAAGGGCTGTGCTTTGATTCTATTCTAATTCCAACAAATTTAAAAGTCTGTATCTACATCTAAACCTGATATCTATAGCTATACCTATATATATATATACTGTATAGTAATGACCAAGGGGAAGAAGCAGGGGCCTTAGGTTATTGACCTGATGGGACTAGCAGTTATCCAATATTTGATAGAATAGCAATTCTTCCTTGACCTATAAATGTATAGCTACAAGGACAATTTCCCCTTCTTGTATCCTAGTCTCACTGCCCACTCAACAGCAGAAACACACATGACCACTCCAAGAAGAGCTGTCCAAAATTGCTTCACAGAGAAACAACATGGCTGGGATTGCTGGAAAAAGAAGGAGCTGCTATATAGGTGGTTTGTATAGCCAAGCCAGACTCAAGAGGGTAAATGAGAAGGCTGGATGAGTTGCCATCTGTGACCATTGTGTCAGTATTTATAGCTCCTCTGTCATTAGGATGGTGATGGCAATCTGCCTAGAAAAATATATTGTAAAATCTAGTGAATTTCCTCCCCCATATCTTGGAAGTTTGGGAAGAACTGTAATGGATTCCAAACTGTTTTGAATTAACAAAAAGAACTTTTTCCTGTTTCAGAGTTCCAGCTGGAACCCTCTGATGCCTTTTCTTCCCCAAACAGCAAATGCTCAAAGGGGCAAAGTGTCCTGGAGCTTGTCAGCTTTCTGAGCTTTACACTTGGCTTTGGTTGCTGGGTAGGTTTTGGGAGTTTGCTAGTGTGGCTGGCATGCTCCTGTGGCGCCAGTTGCAAACATGCCCCTGCTGGAGGCAGTTTTATTACTCTTGACACTACCTATCCAGTTGGTGAAACTAGAGGGAGCAAAGAATGTTATTACTCAACAGGAATACTGAGGATTACTCAACAGGAATACTGAAGAAGAAGGTATGGATTATAGGTCCATCCATACCTTAGAGATTAATACCATGAAGGGAGTGCAGGTTGCAGACCCCAACATGAGCTGAACACGATCCATTGGCCGGGTAGCAGAGGGCAGGGCATGTGGCAGACAGGGCACTTGGAAGTGATAGTTAGGATACCTGGGTTTCATTCCTAGTTCCACTAAGTTGTTAGATCTTAGACAAATTGCTTAAGTCTATGATCCTTACTTTTCTTTCTATGAAATGAGAAAAATATAGAATTGTCAGGGTCTAATGAAAGAATGCATATGAAATGTTCTTAAAAAGTACACAATGCTTTCCTTTGTCTAGTTCTAGAGTGTAAACGTTTTTTTTAGTCTCATTCTTGCCTCAAGTTCAGAGAAGAAAGAGAGAGAGGAGAAAAAGTTGAGAACTGGGTCATCTTTCTCAGCAACCTTGGTTTGAAAGCTGAGTAAATAGTAGAGAAGTTAAGCACTAGGCCAATCTAAGTACCACATCTCATGGTATCAGCAGTTTCTAGGGTCGAAGTTGAGTGACAGTGATCTTACTATAGCAACTCCAGTTTCCTCAGCAAACACTCGTTGGGTCAAATTGGAAACTTTCTTTTTTTTTTTTTTAGTTTTGAAATAAATTTTATTTTAATTAGTTTCAAGTATATAGTACATTGGTTAGACATTTATATAGTTTATAAAACGATCCCAATTGCTCCTTCTCTCCTCTGGTTTTCCACCTAGCCAATATATTAATGCTAACTACATTCCCTATGCCATGCTCCCCATCCCTGTGACCACCTATTTTCATCTAAAAAATCCCTTTTGGGTCCTCTGGGGGCCCCCCTTTAATCTCCTCAGTTCCTTACCACCCCACTTTTACGTCATGCCCATCTTCCCATTTCTCCTTCAGTCATAGTACCTTCACCAGAATGAAGCTCTTCTGTGATTCTAAGGCTAGCTCAGAATGAGGTCAACAGATCCATCAAAGCACTACTCGCCCCCCCAGCCTCCCCACCCCAAATCACTAAAGCTCTCTATAGACTTCAGAATAAACTGCAGAGCAAAAAAAGTGACCAAGTAGGATCAGAAATTTGTTGAGTAGATCAAAACCTCTTGCTTATAAAAATGTTTTCCCTTTCTGGAAAACCTGGTAGGAAAAAAAAATATAAAACTAATTGAGAAATATATGTTGGATTCTAATAAACTACAATCTGGGATACCGATCTCACCATCTACAGATGACTGGGATTCTTATCTTACTGGAATCCAGTCTTTGGACTGGGAAGGACTTGAGCTATTTTTTTCTCTGACCTGTACCCAATCAGCTTTTCTGAGCAAAGAAGAGAATCAAATTCCTGTGTGTTGAACAAACATGGGTTCTCATTTATTCATTCTTATCTACTGCCTGTAAGTTAGACTTCATCTACAAAAGCAAACTTTGATCAGGGAAGGATTTGCCTTTCTTGATATGGGAACTAGTCAATGGTAAATTTTACTTTTTTAAAGGAAATCTAAAATTATTCACAGGGTTTTCTCATTATAACCACAAACATAAGATTTTAATAATCTATGGCTGGCTGCTACCTTCAGATTTCTTTCACTGTTGTGAGGATCCAATGATTGGTCACTATGAAGACAGTCTGTGTAAGGCTGAAGGAACTCATTTATACAGCATCTACATTTAAATGGCACCATTTTTAATTTTCATAACTGAAAGCCAAAGCCTGCAGTATCTATTAAATTGAATCAAACTATTCACAGAACTATTTTTTTTGTCACTTAATGAAAAATTTAAAGGTCTAACAAATCATTGATTTTTAAATAATAATAGCTTGCAGATTATGGGCAGTAATGGAATTTTTTTCTAGGTAAAACCACAGTTATCTCATGTGCCCATAAGACATTTCTCCAGTTCAAAAAGCCCAACATTATCAAGATTGTTTCTTGTCTAGACCTTTCCTTAGTTAGAAACTAAGCAGCTTTGAATGGTTTACTTCAAACGCCTCCCTTAGCATCTGTGGATATGCTACAAATTTTATGAAAAACAATATGGCAATGACATAACAAAAGACTTAAAAATATTCATAGTCATAGACTGAGCAATTCCACTTCTGGTCATTTGGAATAAAAAAATAATCTAAATTTTGAACAGAAATTTACACATAAGAATGTTCACTATAGCAAAATTTGGAACACATTTTTAATAATTTCTTATATTCTTCTCTATAGGTTTTTATATGTTATAAGCAACCTAAATATAAATAGGGAGATAATTTAGTATGTAACAATCCTTTATAAAATGAAATATTTTATAGTCATTAAAAATGGTAGCATATATACGTGCTAGTACATACATAAAACTCTTTGGTAGGAGAAAAAGGGCTTTGTTAATCCATTTTTATTCTGGGAATAGAAACCTTTACTTTTTGCTTCCACTTTTCTGTACTCTTGGATTTATAAAATGACCAAGTATTACTTTTATTTTTAAAAATAAATAAAAAATGTTAAAGAATATGTAATGATATGGAAAAATAATTAAGCAAAAAAAAAAAAGGATTATAAACATGGTATCTATAGTACATTTAGAAAAAATCTTCAAACATATCAAATGTTAATAATTCTATTTCTATTTTTCATTAAAAATAAAATGTGCTTTAAAATATTAGCTAGTTAAACAATATTAACTTGTTTTCTAATCTGGTTTTTCAAAATTTAATCTTTTTCTCCCAGTGAACCTCAAATAATCTAGAATCTCATTCTTGTTTGCTGAATTAATCACATATCTAAGGATCAAGGGTTAATTGAAGAAGTAGATTCAGTCAAGATACTAAACATGTTGGATAGCATATTTTTGTTACATTAAACATAATACCAAAAAAAAAAGTCATTTTTAAGTAAGTTATAACTTAACACTGGACTTGAGGTTCCAGAGTTAACCTATGCCATATTGTTATCCATTTGCACCCTAGTCATGTAAAGGGCAGTACCAGTATAGATGCTGGAGCCAGACTGCCTCTGTTTATAATCTTGGCTCCATCTTTTGCTAGCTGGGTAACCCTGGCAAGTGACTGACACTCTCAGTGCTTTGGTGTGCCCTTGTTTCCAAAATGGTACTTACCTCATTGGATCGTGAGAATTAAACGAATGTGTATGAAGTGCTTAGAACATTGCCCAGCATATAGTAAGTACTTAATAATTGTTTGCTATTATTACTATGACTAACATACTAAGCACCTGATTTCAGAAGCATTCCATTCTCAAGTAATTGGGCAACAAAGTACTACAGAGTGAATTAGGCTTTTTATAATAAGTTGCACACAGCTCACATCTATCTATAGGACCACTATTCCTCCCCTGTCACATCAGTTTTCACAAACAGAGGATATTCTGTAAGTACACAAATAGCTCACCTGAAATGCATTTCAGTTACGAAAACTCGTTAAAAACAATTTTTATAGAGTGCTATGACAGTAAAACTTTCTTCTACTCATTGGAAATATGTGAGAGGCCAACGAAAGTAGCATTTAGTATAAAACCTGGCTTTTGGTTAGTCAGATCAGCAGTCCTCAGACTTTCTGGTACCAGGGACCAGTGCTCCTCTGAGCATCTGATGCCTGATGATCTGAGGTGGAGCTGAGGCGGTGATGCTAGCTCTGGGGAGCGGCTGCAAATACAGTTGAAGCTTCGCTCACTTGCCTGCCACTCACTTCCTGCTGTGTAGTGCGATTCCTAACAGGCCACAGACTGGTACCAGTCCGTGGCCCAGGGGTTGGGGACCTCTGAGTTAGATCCTGTACTTGGAAGGCCAAAACTAAAATGAATTGCTAAATAACTCAATTTATTGCTCTGCTGTGTGTTCTTTGGTTCAGACTAAATTCTTAATCACAGCCAACCACCTCACAAAGGTACTTTAAGGGAAGTCATCAGAGGACTCTACATGAGAGAGTAGATAGAGGTTAGTACATTCCTTGATTACTGATATTGGAAAAGCAATTCAAAGAAGTATCTTACTTCTTTGGTGGGGCAGGAGTATAATTTGACCAAAAACACTTAATGGTGCTTTCTATATGCCAAATGAGCATCATCTTAAGCAAAGTTATATATGTCATTACTTAAATGAAATGAATATTAGATTAGCCTTCTGAAAAGAAGAGAAAAAAGAGAAGAAAAAAGAAAATAAGGAGGAACAAAAAGGGCATTTGTCTTCCATGTTTGAGTTTGATTGGAAAAAATATTATAATGGATAAAAGAAAAGAGCCTAGGTTACCCATAGTCTTCACAGAGCAAATCTACAATATTCTTTCTTGGTATTTTACACACATAGAGACCTTCTCATGGCATTATGCCATTGGCATTTTCTATAAGAAAAGTGCAGTAAGAATAAGGAGAAAAGGAACATAGACTATTACCAAGGAAAGTCAAAAAGTTTTCACCAATTCCACCACCATCCCACCCCCTTTCATGGAAGATCAAAAGATGAATCTTACCTCCACTGAGAATAATGACGGCTATAAATATTGCCAAGTCGCTGTCATCTAATTCCAGTGCATTGAACTTCACAGCAAACTCAAACTTGGGCTCCATAAAGTCACCAAAGGGCTTTCTCAGGCTCTTTAGAAACTCCCTTGTCATGAATCCTTGGCCCTCTGATATGAGAACCCCATCTTTATTCATCAAGGAGGCCAACATCGTGTAAATGATCTCATGGACGCCATATTTTAGGAGAGTTACTTGGTCATTCAAGTCAAGGTTTACAAAGCCGGGAATACTTTTGGCATACTCTGTGATCTCTTGCACAGCTTCTACTGAGCGAAACTGACACCCCTGAAAAATGCGGATGGCTACCTCTTTGCTCTGCTCCTGCAAGGGGGTGATGTGTTTGAACTTGATTTTATCTTCTCCCATCATTAAGGAATTCATGTCATAGATAACAAATGGCTGCAAATAAAAAGAAAAAGTGGCTGAGTCAGAGATTTCTAATTCACAGTGAATACCATCCCGATTTCTTTATACCCATTTGATTTAATAGCTAAAATCTTTAAAGTCCCCAACACTTAATAATGATGAAATACTCTTATCTGCTGATTATTTCTCCTAATTGTCTTCTGGGATCAAACATATTTTACTAGTTTTGGTCTTTTTTCCTTCAATTTATACTGTAACACTTTACCTACGACTAGCTAATAGTTCCAATTTTAGTTGTTTGGAGTGTTTGTTGTTGATTTAAAAAATAATATAAAATGTACTGTTTATCTTGGCTTTCAATAGAATACATTTTTAGCCTTCTTTCAATAAAAAGCATTTCAGCAACTCAGGGTTGAACAGACACACTTGAACATAAAGTAACCTTGCAGTTTTAAATTAAATCTACTGAGATCTGAAATGAAACAAAGTGTGCATATAAAATGTACTTAATTATAAAACTCAGTCTGAAAGCAGAGTAGAAATATTGAGCCAAGAAAATGTCTATTTCTTTTTTTTAATGCTCTGGAAGCAATCTGTTTTAGGATGAGCAGATGTGTAAGGCCTGTGGGTAAGTGCTGCAAAAAGTGGCAAAAAAAAAAAAAAGTTTTGAACTTATTTTTCAAAATATTGGTATTTAAGAGTCAAATAATCAATAAAACATGAGCATCAGTTACTCAGGTTTGCAAAAGGCTGCTTTCAAAAGCAAGTTGTATTAGCCATGAAATGATCCCTCTCCTTCATTTTCTTGTATAGAACTAACAAAAGGTTTGTAGCCATTGCAAAAACTCTCAAGGCTACTCTGGTTGAGAAGGGGCAGGACTTTATATACACTGGATATAATGAACTATATAAGGAATCAAACCTCTAGTCCTATTCAAATAAAATGCATACCTGGAAGTATTAGAACAAGAGTTGAGGATACTTGGGTTCTAGCTTTTGTTCTGTGGTTAACTATATGACTTTAGGAAAGTCATTTATCTTTCCTAGGCCTCAAATTTCTCAGTTGAGGAGAGTGGATTAAATCGGAGGTTTCCATCTCTCCTCTTGAGAATATTCTAGTTGTGTTTCTCAGAAACTGTGTGTGTGGTCTGTGTAGTGTGTGAGTGGATATGTGTGAGCATGCATACACATGCGTGTACACTGAACGTGAAGTCTCTAATGTGCTATACATATTCTTTTGAGCAGAGATGTTGAGAATTCTCTCCTGATTGGCAAGAGAAAGCAAGTGAGATGAGTGGAAGCTATTGCCAGCTTCAAGGTTTAAAGATTCTATTAATCTCTATATGAGTCTATAATTTTCACCAAGCTGTTAAGTCTGTTTTATACTGAAGAAAATAACACTAACACTAAGGACTCTAAGATGTTGAATAGATTTCCAAACTTGCATATTATTTCAACACTATTTACTGGAGATATTCCAGACATTCTTCATTTAAAAAAAAATTTACTTCGATTCCATTGTTTAGCAAACCACAAAGGACAGATGAGGGGCCTAAGAGTAAGTTTGCCTGGTTGCTCTAACTAATTCTTCAGGTAAATCAGGAGCAAATAGTGCTACGTTTTTGTATATTTTGCTTTTTCGGTTTTGTTTTTTCCTACTTTAGGATTGATATTACTAATGGGAGAGGAAAAAAGGCCAGAGTAGATAGTAAGTCATATCTGTTATAATGTGCTATTTCCTCAGAATGTCAGATTCTAGTGGGTAAAACTTGCCTTTATAGAACCTAGAGCAAACCTGGTTTCTGTCTTCCAGGAGTTTTGTAGTTTATTATAATTTATGTTGATGAAATACTAGCTTTTTTGCCATGAGAATCTCATGGTATAGATACCTGAAAAGTCTACCTGTATGTGCATGTACAAGTTACATGAATATAAAATCATCACCTTTTTACATATGAAAAGACTACCCAGAACAACCCACTTCAACTTTTAGAAGAGCTTCTGCTCACCCATTTGGTTCTTGGCACAGAATGTATGCAGAAAATTCTTCCACCTCCATGTAAGCAATTTATCTGGAACTATGCCCTGATAAATCACCCTGTGACTCTTCCCCTTAACTTCCCCTGTCCCCTCATATAAAGACCCAGGTTCCTGTTTTTGAAACTCTGAGATAGTTGAGCATAGGGCACAAAATCCTGCTAATTTTCTCTCCCAATTTAACAACAATGTGACTTTAACCCCTTGGCAATCAATGTTGGTCAGGATTTCCTGGCAGTAAACACTCAAGGACAGAGAAAGGAATCAGTGGCCCCCACCATCATGCCAAACCATTCCAGTTTTTTTTTTAAATCCCTTCAGCATTTTGAAAAAGTGGTGAGCTGGCAGAAAATTCTGGGTATTGACATTTGAATGAATACCAGGTGGATTTTTGTTTTGTTTTGTTTTGTTTTCCCAGTCATATGATTATGATGTTTTCATTGAAATTTTGAAGTCTACATAGTTTATTTCAGCCTCCACATGCATCTGTCAAACTGTAAGAGTGATGATCAGATATGATCTGCCTTTCTTTTTCACCAATTTGACAATTCTTAGATTACAAATGGTTAATCCGTACATTTCACACAATGAGACCTCCATATCCTAAAACAGTAAAAAACATTGAAGACCTTATCGCTTAAAACTATGGTTGAAATTAGGTCTGTGGAATTTATTTTGAATCATTAATTCAATATTATACTTCTGGCAAAATGTTCCACATTTCTGTATTTTCTACAAAACAAAGGGAAATCTTACCTGTTCTATTAGCTTGTACAGTATCATTAGATGATCTGCCATTATAAGATGAACAATATCATCAAATTTAGTTTTAATGATTTTACCCTCTTAGTTTGGAACTAACAATTCATTTACCTCCAGACACTCTGTCATATGACTAGATTAGTATCTCTCCTTAACAGGAAAGCACGCTTAATTACATCTAGGACATTATCAGGGATAGATCCAGGTTTCGTGGGGCTTAAAATGTACATAGTTGTTGGGTACATTTACACCATTGTTGGGTTCAATAATACAAATTATAAGAACAAAATTGCTCAGGCTCTTCCCAGGGATTGGAAGAGGCTCTGTGCAAGGGAGGGGCCCTGAAGCTTAAGCTTCATCAGCTTCCTGGTAAATGTGCCTCTGGTCATTATGATGCTTGTCCTTCTAGTACACTGAACAGACCAGAAAAAGGTGAGAATGAAATGAAAAAAACTTCATTTGAACACATGTTTTCCCAGAGAAGCAAAAATGGTTTCTGTAAGGGGAAATTGCAAAAAAACACAAAAAACAAAAAAAACAAAAAAAACTTTTCTCTGGAGAGATACATCAGATGTACTTTATTTTGATATATTGTGATTTTCAAAAATGGCTCCACATATCAAATCAGGATGGGATTAGGGGGTACTGCTTTATATAGATAATTAAATTTAGTTGTAGACCTATTTCATGCCTCCTATGTGTAACACAAAGGTCACGGAGAAAGCTGGCTTAATAATGGAAAAATAGAACAAGAGTGTTCCTTAGTAGTCCAATAACATCAGCATTTTCATACTAGCTATAAAAGGGATTATACATGAATGCTCTAAGTTTACAGCTCCTCAAATAATAAATAGCAAATTAAAGGAGATAAATGAGAAAGTCAATTAATAAAACACAGATTATTCCAGTGATTTCTCTAATTTGGGAGACTGAAAATAGTGTAGCAGACAACTCTACCTTCTCATAAATGATCACTTGGTAACCACCTCAAGAGTTAAAAATGACCTGAAAAAATGTGTACTTCATCTTGTGGGGCTCTCCTGATATTCTTAGATTTCTTGACAGATTAAAACAAAAGTACAAGGAAGAAAATTGAGTTTTTAGGGCCTATCTTCTTCATTTTGTTTCTTTCTTTTTATACTTCTCACTTTCGTCCTTTTAGACACACATAGTTCTCCTCAATTAACTATAGTGGGTCAGTGAATGTTAATCCAAAATGCATTGGTTGGGTTTTCTCAACTTCTTTCTAGTTTCTGCCCCTGTTGTTCCTATTTTCCTTTTGTTGAGAACCATGGGATTTATAGAACTAAACGGGTCTGTAGAAATAAGATACAGCATCATTTTCTAACTAGACATAAATAAACTGAGGCCAAGAGATGTTCCAAAGTCATAGCTATTTATAGTAAACCTGAAGTAGAACTAATCTCCTGACTCATAATTAGTTCTTTTCTCTATTGCTTTCTACATGACTTTCACACTTTTCTTCTTTAAATAAAATTACCATTCTGGGAGGAATTGGGGCTTTTACACTGAAGCTCCTATATGTTGGGATTTTGGAGTCAGAGCCTTCTGAATTATTATATCCTAGAGGTCTAGTTAAGTGCTATATGTGATTGAAGTTACGTTTGAAAGTCTCTCAAATGTAACTCTGTTTTCCTTCATGGTTTAGAGATTTAAGACAAACAAAAACTTAACAAGAATAATTATTCATACTCTAATGAACTAGCACATAATCACAGCTCTTAAAAAACCATCGACTGCCAGTCAAAACGTTACTTAGCTGGCAAACAAGGGTTTTGGTCAACTGAGTCTAATCGTTAAAAAAGAAGAAAATCCAAGTGCTTTTTTTCTTAACTATATAGAATATTATCTGAAAGAATACTATTGGTTCAGATATATTGTATCTTTAGCTATCCCTGACAGTCCTGGCAATAAAGGAATTTATTTTTTTATTAATATGAATGCATGAATTAATGATCCCCGGATCCTACCTTCTATAGTAGTCATTGAAATGAAATAGCACTATTATTCTGCTCTTTTATTTGTACTGGGTGCTGAGTCGCTTTCCTCTGAGGGTTTGTCTGGTGTCTTCTCAGGAGAGTGAATTCCAGCTCACTCAGGTTTTTCCACAGATAAAGGAGAAAGAGGGCATACTTTGTGTAGCTGTAAGTTAAGTGTAGGATTTAAAAGGACAGATATCTTTCCAATAGTTTGAGTTGCTAGATTTGATGGCCACTGTAAATTTTAGAATGCTAAAGTTTAAATGGGTACAGAAGTATTTTCATAAAGTTTTACACTCCTATATTGGTTTTATTCGTCAGTAGTTTTATATTTCATATACTATTTAGAAAAACCATTTTCATAATGGTATCGGTTTGCTCTTGTAATTATAAAAACAGTGACTCCATGTGTACCTATCATAAGCAATGTGCTGCCTTGGGACCCAAAGTCCAGTAAGTATAAATAACAAGTTTTATTCCTTATTTGCAGATAGAGTACAGCCAGGGCCTCACCATCTCTCAGATATAAAGTGAAAAGCTGGCAGGCACACCAAGCATTTTTCTATTTATTGTTTTACGACAAACCATGGCACTGAAAATGGTTTTTGAAAACCACTCTCTTTATTTTCACCAACAAACATGGGATTATGTGACAATTATACACCCAGGTGATCATCACATCAGGGTAATGGTCAAACACTGGGAAATTCCAAATCCATTCAGTACTCAAACTGCCTTTGTGAAACACAGCACCCTAGTTCTAGCTTATTCGTTTTCAGAGCTCGCCAGGATCTCTTAAAGGAGGGGCCTGGGCTAGAATAAGCCATTGAAAGAGAAATAGACTGCGGGTGAGCCAGTTTCGTTTCTATTTGAGGGTAGTTAAAAGACCTATTGCTCCTAAAATTCTTTTCCAGTGATCCATGTTCTGTGATTCCATATCTCATCTTCTCTTAGCCCTGGGCCTAAAATTCCCAAGCATTATTATTTTCAGACAAGACAATGAAAAGTACATCATGTCCCAAAGATATGATGTTAAAATTAAAAAGATAAGAGGGAAGCAGGAACATTTAATTTACCTGCCCACTTATCTGTTTTGAAAGGTGCAAATGGCACCAGGGAATAAGACATAGGAGAAGGAAGTTAAGTTGGCAAGGGAGAAGCCCTGGTTATACTGCAGGCAAATGCTGGTGCTGGGCCTGGGAGGAGAGATTAGCAGACATTCCATGTATGTGACAGAATAGCAATGGTTAAATTAAACAGTAAGATAAACTTAAAGAATGGCTGCTTCGATAAAGCTATTTCTTTTTCCAAAGGTTCTGGGCACCCACTATGCTGAGTAGCCTTCCCCAGGGTTGGCCTAACCAACACTAATGACATCAGTTTTAGCAGGATGTATATAATGAGACACAAACTGTTCTACAACACCAGCCATAGCCACTTTTCACATCCCCCACCCTTTCAAAAGTCCATATTTCTGCAAAACTTTTCCTATCAATTCAAATCTTAACTTTCATAAGTCTTGGCCAAGAGATAACATAACACCCCTGAGAAAGATGCTATCAAATGAATAATATGACCATGTAAGATAAAGAACAAATCTCTAGTCTCATTGGAAATCACATTTTGGATTTTTTTCTCTCTCCCATATTCCTCTCTGAACTATTTCTTTCCACCAGTGCTTAATTTGATTTTGAAAGATAAGGAGAAAAAGGAGAGCCAAACAATTCTATTTCGGTTTTGTGTAAGCAGGGAATGGATTATTTTAATTTGGCGCAGTCTCTCATTCCTTTCCAGATCTTTGTAAGAGGCAATTCTGCCTCTATCCAGATCATCAATGATGTCCAAGTTTGGTGAGCAAATATTGGGCTAGTTAGAGGCCAATTTTTGCTGAAAGTCCAGAATTTCAAAGGGCATAGGCAACAGTTTTTAATTCAGTTAAGCAAACAGTTTTTAATTCAATTATACATCCCGAATAACTACTATGGGCAGTGCACACTCCCAGTTACTATAGGGGAAAAAATTACAAATATTTGCCCTCTGAACTTGAAAAGACTATAATCAAACATTTTGCATCCCTTTCCCTTAAAATAGCTTAATACCTATTTATTCCATAAAGAGCCTGCAATTATCTTATTTTTAACTCAAAGATTTAGAGCCAAAGAGTCAATTAGCATGAGGCTTTAAAGTGATTTAAAATGGATTGGGCTCTGTGCCCTTTAGTAACATACAGAAGAATATGTTGGCCACTGGTAGTGTAAACTTAAATTCCTGACTACTGGGGAAAATTAAAAAAACAAAAACAAAAACAAACTATCTTCCTTCTATCTTCCAGGTACTATTAAATTGATAGGATTTCCACCATGGATTGAAGGTCTGGATTGGGAGATAAAATGAAGTTGAGAAAGCAGTTCCAGGAAAACAATTGGCTCGAGGTAAAAATGGAGTAAACAATTTGTTTTAGTGCTCTTTCCCTGTTATTATTCCTTTCTCAGTTCTGGGGCTCCTAGCCTCCACTTCCCTACCCCATACTGGCTTTCAGCAAGCTGTTGCAATTTGCCTTAAACTGTTAACCCTCTTTAGGCACATTGCTCTAGTTTTTATTTTATTTTTATCTCTTTAAACAAACAGTTTATTTTCTGTAGTCAAATCGGCTATGTAGAGGTCTTCATTTATTTGCTTTTGTTATTCTCTGACTTTTTTCATATAATGAATACACAGACTTAGCTTTACTAGGACCTACAATAAATGTCTGTGGGAGACAGTCCTAGTCTCTGTAATTCAGGAAGAACAAAGCAGCACAAGAAAAATTTCCTGTCTGTGAGTATACTGGGATAGCAGAATAAGGTAGATAATTCCTGCTATTCTAAAAACTGATAAAAATAAATCATAACTCAGAATGTTTCTTCAAGGTGAAACTTTCCTTGTGTATACATCAGCCTGGCTCATTGCTAGCTGATGGGAAAGACTAGCCTCCAGAGAGAGGCTAGTCGTAGCTTATCATGCTCAGAAAGCACTGAAGTAGAAGTCAGAGGCCTGTATTATATATAGTTTTGATTCTTCCACATGCTAATCATGTGATCTCAAGGCAAAAAAGCTTAACCTTTAAATAGAGGGTAATAATAGGAGCCATGAGATGGTTTGGTGTCTCGAATACATGAATGTGTAAGATTTTTTTGAAATTGTAAAGAACTGAATATAGGTATAATACTGGAGAGGTATCAACAACCTCTCGCAGTCAGAAAACTCATTGTCTTTCTTGGCATTTCACCCTTTATACAGCAATATCCCACAGGAGTTTTTTCTTTTAGTTGACCCTACTCTGTTTAGCTAAAAGGAAAAATAAAATCTTGAGATAGTCATCAAAATACATTAAAGGGTAATGAAATTTTCCCCAAAATAAAACTGAGTGGGGAAAAAGTTACATATATCTATCAAGTAACTGCATACCTCTCCTAAAGGTGTTCATTTGAAAATAAATGATAGCGTAAAAGGACTCCTAAGGGCTGGGATGGTGTTTCTGAATGCATTCCGTGGATCTTACAACCCTAGGAACCTGCTGTGGAGATGACGACAATCACAGTCAGACTCTGCCTATGTAAACTGAGGTCCAGAGATTAGCTTGCAGATTAAACAAATATTTTAATCTGTAAGCTAATGGCAGAACTGGGACTAGAATTCAGGTGTAGTTGTGTTTTGTTTTAATATGAATCCACATTGTTTTCTCAGATTCCTGCTGGAGAAGAAATCTGCTTCTGGAAAACTTGACTCAATAACAATTATAATCCATTCTGGGTTTTCTAAACAGTGGTAATCAATGAGCCTACAGATGTTTGAGAATCCACTAGAATAGTCCAAGCAGCTCTGAGCCTCACAGAAGATAAAATTCATACATATAATAAAAGGATAAAGCTTCCAGTTACCCAGGAACTATCAATAGAGTGCTACAAGGAAAGAAAGGTAATATAATATCCGGAATGTATTTTTGTGCCCCATGTGGAACTTTGTAAAAAGTAACTCTAATAGTTTTCCTAAAAGATAAAATAAGGGGACTGAATACCTTTTCCAAACCTAGATCAGGAAAGCCAGGCTGTATGAATTAATGTAGTTGTGACCAGCTGTTTTGATGCCAAGAAAAGAGACGTATCTTGAAAGAGGGTGGTGGGATGAAGGAGATGTGGGTTCATTCATTAAAGTTAAGATAACCTGGATATTTTACACTATTCTCAAAGAATTTATTAAGAGAACCTGAAGGACTTTCTCCCTTCTCAAAATAAATTTTACTTATCCTATCTGAAGACATTTCCTTTCCTGTGTTTCAGACTCAAGCCTGCAGTATGTAACAGCCAACAGCTGAACAGTACTCTACGTATGTGTGTAACACGGTAAATCATTTCCTCAAAGGAAAAAAACAACAACAAACCCGGCCACCCCAAATGAAGACAGTAGAGAGAACTAACTGATTTATCTGTTGTCTTTCCTGTCAAGATGGCTCTCGCCTTTGCTTTGGTCAGCGGGAAGGACTTTATGTATGAGTCATACAAATGTTTTGCCAGGGCTCGTAGATCAGCAGACTCTGGGTTCAGCTGGTCGATATCACTGGAGATCTCTGCCAACAGCTTCTCCTTCTCAGCCTGTGGCATCCGCCCAAACCTGATGGCTATAGAGGAAGAGAAATGACAGGATGAATCATTAAAATACTACTGCTCTTAATGAACTGTTCTGTAGTCCTAGTGCCTACAGAGCAAAAGCCCCTCCTTCCCTCCACCAATCTCAAGTTCTGATTTCTATCTACAACTTGCTCATATTTTTATTTCACAGCAACAGCACAGGCTGTAAGTAAAAATTAAAATTTTCACTTCTTTAATTTAAAAAAGTAATGCACGATCTTGCCAGGAAGGTGGAAGAATCTAAGAGTTTGACAAAGAAAGGTATTCGGTCTCATTATTTGCTTACAAATAGAGAGCCAGCTCCTACTCATCCCTCAAGACCCAATTCAAATGTCACCTTCTTTGTGAGGCTTTCTCTTTTTTCTTCAAACAGAGTTTATTATTCCTTCTCCTGGACTCTAACAGAGCTTTGTGCATACTTCAACGATAGCAATTTCATCCTGTACTTTATTTATTTTACACGTCTATTTGTCTCACTCTAGAACAACATCCTGAAGGCCAGGGACAATGACTTATTCATCTTTGTGTCCCCAGCATTTGACATAAGGTTAGGCACTAAAAGGATCAACATGTTTTACAAATTAAAGAACTGCGTAGGATTCAAAGTTGTACAGACATAGACTTTATTCTCAGGGAGCCTGTATAATCTGTTTTGTCTCTGTTATAAAGAAATATAGATGGTGCTTTCTTTCATGTTACTAGGCCAGACAGTACTTTTATATTTGGTGGAAAGAAGCCATAATTATCCTCCTGACTTTCCAGGATCACTACTTAATGATGTTTGTCAAAAAGACAATTTCCTTAATATTTGATTTCCTATGGAGTGAGAAAGTATGAAAGAAGAAGAAAACTAAAGAAAGAAGGGCAAAAAGGAACATTTAAGAGGTTTGTAAGGCCTACATTGGGGGAAAAAAGTCACCTATTTATAACTGTTTCAACTCAAATATGTTTTTCTTCCTCCCTACCAATACTATCTGTAAAATAATATTATTATTTTACTTCATTATTATCATACCTTATTCCAGGTGCTTACATATGCTGTTTTATTTAAAGCTTCAAAATTTTTATTGACATATAATTGACATATAACAATATGTTAGTTTCAGGTGTATAACAGTGACTCAGTATTTGTATATATTGTAAAATGGTCACAGTAAGGCTAGTTAACAGCTATTGCCACATATAGTTACACAATTTTTTTCTTGTGATGAGAATCTTCGAGATCTACTCTGTTAGCAACTTTCAAAATATAACTCAGTATTATTACTATAGTCACCATGCTGTACATTCCATCCCCGGGACTTAATTTTATAACTGGAAGTTTGTACCTTTTGACTCCCTTCACCCATTTCATGGCCCCGTACCTCCCACACTCCCCGCCACCTGCCTCTGGTAACCACCAGTTTGTTCTTTGTATCTATGAGTTAGTTTTTTGTTTTGTTTTCTTTTGTTTTAGAGTTCACATATAATGAGTCATATGGTATTTGTCTCTCTCTGTTTGACTTATTTCACTTAGAGTAATGCCCTCAAGGTCCATCCATGTTGTCACAAATGGCAAGATTTCTTTCTTTTATATGGCTGAATAATGTTCCATTGTGTATATATACCATATTTTCTTTATTCATTCATACAGAAACACTTAAGTTGTTTCCATATCTTGGCTATTGTAAATAATGTTGCAATGAACACGGGGGTACAGATATCTTTTCAAGTTAGTGTTTTTCTTTCCTTTAGATAAATACCCAGAAGTGGAATTGCTGGAATATAATTTTGACTAATGCTACTTTGGGGCCACACTTTGGACTCTGCATTTTCCTGTAATAAGGCCATTTGGATATCATATCAAATATTACCCTGTGCATAGCTCTACTATTATACTTATCATATGGTATCATAGTAATGTGTTTGTTTTTATGAGTTTTCTGCCCTAGACTATAAGCTCCCTGAGGGCAGAGACTTTTGTATTCATTTATATCTCTAGCACTTAGTGGTGCTCAGTTAATGGTTGTTGGATACAGGAATGAATAAATGTATGGTGCCTTGCTATATGTCATTATGCTAAAGATAGCATTTCTACCATAGACATAAAAGCACATAAACACATTTCCATCTGAGTACTTAGTGAATTTTATTTTGGATTTGCTACAGAAGAGACTGCTTTGTACCCATGAGTCTCAAATTCCTAAGTTCATTTCAGTTGACCTTAAGCTTTATCAAAAACTAATACAACTATTGGGTGTAGGGGCCTCCTTAGGGATCTTTGAGTTAGAAGGGAAGAGAATCTTACCATTCAGTTTGGAGTCCTTTAAATTAAATTAGCCTATATCTATTTGGTAAATGTATCCTCTGAATATGACCCCTTCAACTGCCTTTTTTTTTTTTTTTGGGTCAAAAATCTTGTCTTTCTTCTCCCTTTTCCCCATTCTCTTTCTTTTTAGTTCCACAGGGATGGGCAATGAATTGTTGTTCACATTCTTATCTCAGTCCCCCACCCCTCTGCCCTGACATATACGTCTTTCAGGATATAACCTCATCACTTATTGTATTTTCTTCCATAGCACTGATCACAATAATGATCTGTGATGTCTTCTTTTCTCCTCTGCTATATAATCTCCACAAAGGCAGGACTCCTGCTCCTTATTGTATCCTTAGCATTTAGTATAATAATGTCTGGCACTTATTAAATCCTCATATAACGTATTTTGAAATAAAATGAAAAAAAAAAAACTAGATAGTAGATTCCTTCAAAATCCTTCTCTGGGAAGCCAGTCCAATTATTTGCTTCCTTGTACTATGTTTATTCTTTGTTCATCAGTAGTTTTCAGTTGAGGAGTGGGGAGTAGGGGGGAGGCAGAACATGTTAGAATCACTTGTTAACTTTTAAAATTATATATCTTCTATAGGATATTTTAATATGCCATCCTAATACTCAATGAGGAGTGTATCAAAAACTTGGGGTTTGGGACAGTGTAGAAAAAGCTTCCTAAATGATGGGCTCATGTTGTATGCATACCTTAGTTTATCTATCAAACTAGTACTATACTACTATATTGGTTTATGTTGGTTATTCTACTAGAAAATAAAATATATAAGTACCAGGTTTTCTCATTTATGCTCCTGAATGCAACAAAATACACATAGTAGGTATATAATAAATGCCTGATGAATTAAACGCCAAAATATCAAGTTCAAAAACAGAAAATGAGATAGTATGTATATTGGTAAGTTTGGGAAAGTAATCATGAAAGAAAGCACCCAGTAATAATTATGGTCTATAAAAAGTAGAAGAAATTTGGGTGTAAAACTTGGAGAAAATCAGTTATATACCAGAGCAGAGGTGGTTGGAATCACCAACAATCTTTTGCTCTTTAACTTTCATTATTTACCAGAGCATGCAATATTGCCTCTTCACTCAATGAGTAAGTATTGAATATCTACTATATGCCAGACATTGCCCTAGGCGCTGGTTACTTTTTCACAGGTAATAAACTATAAATACACACAAAAGTTTATGTGCCTAGGAAAGCACTTTTCTCCTAATAGGTAATCCAAAAAGTTAATTTAGAATAAACAGCCAAAGATAGTCACTTATTACCTTTACTAGTCCTGCTTTTTCATAACCTAACAAAATAGACAAAAATAACTTTAAAAAATCATTTTAGAATTAGGATATATTAAAGCTAAAGCCTTTTGCTACAACCTAAATAAAATGCGAACTCTTATAAGCTGAAGTTCTCTCGAAAGGCTAAATCTCATGAACAAGTGTTCTGTATCGTTAAATGCTCATGCTGCAAATTAGACTCAATTAACTATTAGTGCAACTAATTTTATAAGTGATTTTAGCATTTTTACATACCAGAGGTTAAAAAACGGGATAAAAAAAAAACATCCCATTTGGTGGGACTAAATTTGTACAAAATATATAGAAATCTGAAGTGGTAATGGAAATACAATTTTTTATTTGTATGCCTATTTTAAGGGAGAAAAAGTTGATTGTATTTTGTTGCTTTTGAGTCCCATTAATAATATCTACCTACCCCATGTGGGATGAAAATATTAGGCACAGAAAGTGTTTAGCTAGTGCCTTAATAAACACAGCTTTTATTACTTGTGGATGAAGTGGTCTAAGGCAACTATGGTTGCTGTGGACTATAGACCAGGATGGTAGGCATGGCACACTGTCCAGATTCTTTCCCACAGGTAAAGAACAAACCCTGAAAACCTAATCTCTGTCTGTCTGTCCGTCCGTCCATCCATCCATCCATCCATCCATCCATATCTGTTTAACTTGTTTAGGAATGGTGTTTTTTAGTGAAGTAATTCTTGAACCTCAGTTTCCACCCATTGAGTGGAGGATCTGAGAACCAAGAAGAGGGAAGAATTCTCTCTTTGGACTGCTGTTTCTGAAGAGACTAAAGTTAAAGCTCAAAAAAAGAAGATGAAAGTTCTAGACTGGGGACCAGAAATACAAACACTTGAGTGTGCCCTTATACAAGTATATTTTTCCAAATCTCCTGCCACTGCTGATTAATCTTAAAAGATAAAAGGAAAATGCTCCATGAGTCACTGAGGGAGAACTTTTTGCTTCTCTGGAAGGCAGTGGAATTAACACTGCTCTTGAGATAGGTAGTTAGGAAGTCTTCTTTCTAGTTTTAGCTCAGTGGAAAACTAAGTGGCTTAACTTCTCTGGTCTTCAACTGCTTCATCTACAGGATGAGGGACTTAGAAAAGATCTCTAAAGATTCCTTCCTTTAGCTCTGAATTTAGCTATAAAAATTCTACAAACCTCAATGACACATAGTACTGGGGAATATGCTATACTCTCTCTTTCTTTTTTAAGCAATATTTGTTTAGTCTTTGAGGTCTCGAAAAAAACAATTCTTTCTGTTCTACAGGTCTAGCACATATCATATAGGGCAAATTCCAAAATACTGGCATTCAGTGTCATATTTGGAATAATTAATCCCCTACAGAGAATTCATGTATCTTAGTTTTAAAAAACTGTCAATATCAGAATTACTACACACTCTCCAGGAGGAATAGGTTTGGTAGACACTCATTAATTTCTGGTAAAAATATTAGCATGCCTTTATATAATATACTTTTACTGAATTGAATGCAGCTCACTACTAGCATATGATATATTCAGCATTGAGTATTTAGTACTGATAAACTCCAAGTACATGGAACTTAGGTATCCTGCTCTTTGGATCTAGGTATAGCACTTAGAAATAATTAATGTGTCTTAATGTTAATTAATGACATATTTAAAAAACATACACCTAATTGTAAGATCACCAATGACAAGTGCTACTTAATTACACAGATAAATTAAAGCAGATATTCAAATAATAAATCAAAAGAAGATAGAAGAATTAAATAAGTTGAGTTTTATTAAAAATGTTTTTGTCTTTCAACATCTAATGGGTGAATTTGCGATCAAATCAGGCTTTTGGCAATTAGTAAGGTTATGTTTCATGGTCAGTTTCCCTATTTTTAACGTTTATTTTGCATAGCCTTATCATATAAATAAGACTTGTGTAACACTATTACTTTTTGTATGGCTATTTTCAATAAGTTATATGATTTCCCACCTCTTTCTTGAGGGAAAAAAATGTGCATTTTGAGGTTTTGTAGAATTTGGCAATCTAATAACTATCATTTTCTAGCTCCTCAAAAGTAAAACAAGGAGCAGCAGACTGAACAACAATATTAAGTTATTTTTATGTAGGAGTACCATTTTTCAAACTGTTTATAGAGAACATTTAAACATTTGCCTGGGCTTCTTTCCAAAGTAGAGAGGAGCAAAAAGCACCACTGCCTCAATCCCAGTCCCTGAAGTCTTATTTGACATCATTTAATTCATTTATTGAACACTTGTTCGGTGCAAGACACTGTGCTAGATAGACAGCCTGGACGGGGATCAGGGGAGGGGGCAAGGATGAAAAGGACATGTCTACTAGGGGAGATCCTAAAATACAGATTATTCTCTCTCCTATACCTCTCTTTACTAGCTCCTTCCTTTCCACCTAAGCAAATGTTTAAAGTTTTGACACTAATATTACCTACCTCCCCTTTGTGTTATCTTTCCTCCACAACTGAAGTTATTTAACGAGTAGTCTTCCTTCTCTGTCTGCATTGTCACTGTTTACTTCCCAACCCACTGCAATCTAGCTTTCGCCTCATTTAAAATTTCCAAAACTGTTCTTAAAAGTCCTTAATGCTTTTCTCACAGCCAGATCTACTTGAGCTCTCCAGCATTCTCCCAGCCTTCTCCACCCTCTTATTTAAAAAATTTCTCATGCTTGTTTCTGCTTTTCTGGTTCTTCTATCTTTCTTCCTGCTATTTTCCAGACCTCTTTGATGGCCCCTCTTCCTTCACGTACATTCTGTTCTTCCTAGTTAGATCTTCTCTCTAATGTAAAAATGAAAAAAAATGACTCCTGCCTAATATTTCCTGAGATCTGGATTTTTACTTTTCACTTCTTCCTATATTCCTACATCCCTTTATACACTGATGCTGGATATCCCATAAGCACTTCAAATACAACAAAAAACCAAACTTTCATTTCCCCCTCCAGACTGTCTCTTCTTCCTGTTTTACTTTCTTGGTTAATTCATTTTATCATCCAAACTGAACACCTTGAATAACCTTTGACCAACCTCTCTCCCCTCAGACACTTGCATTCATTGGTCACTGCTCTGATATTTCTCTCAATTCCACTTCTTCTCACCCATCCCAATGTCTTGTTTCATAATATTGCATTGGTGTTGTGATGAATTTCCCTGATTTTTCCCTCTCTCATTTAACCTTTTAACTGTTATCTATAGTAGTTTGGTTTCTGGCAATAAATATCTGATCACTCTCTTGTTTTATAAGGCACAATGCAGTGTTAAGGAAAGGTAAAATACACAAAGAAGAAGAATGGAGAATTAGAAGTCTTATGGAAGAGAAAGCATTTGAACTGGGCCTTGAATGCCAGGTAGAATTTAGACAGGGAACTGAAGGACATAATACAGAGGCCCACAGGTATTCCATCATAGGGCACTTTCTGGGAACAGTCAAGTACTTGCCTGAGATATACATGGCAAAAGAGCAGCAGTGGGATAAGGTGGTGAAGGATGGACTGTGGGCAGTCATGAATGCCAGGCAGGTTTGAGTGACATAGCTGCCATGTACATTAAGACCTTTTACTCTTGTTATATTTTCCTGAAAGTTAACATTTGGGTAACTTTCCTTGATACCACAAAGAAAAGACTACAGAAAAAAAGAGGAACATGGTGGAATTTTAAATTTATTTGCCATACAGGTTTTCCTTTTTTGTAAAATACACTAGGGCTTCTGTTTAAAAGGAAGGAGAAAAACTACCTTAAAATACTGAGTGCCACAAAAGTCTGCAACCATTTTTCTGGGTTTTTATGAAGCTATGAAGAAATTATTTTTAAGTTGTTGGCTTTTTTTAAAAGAATGAAAAAGATCATCATTTCTCTAATAGGACATCCTAATCAGCAAAGCTAAGATTTCACTAATTTTTATATTTATGAAAAGCATAATTTTTATTCAAATCTCAATAGTCCAGGAAAAACTTAGCCAAATAGTTTATAAGTAACATAAGTCAATTCTTCAGATTATTTTTTTAAATGCACAGCCTATACTTATTTTATTATGTAGTTCATACACATGAAAATCAGTTCTGAATACAAAATAGTGACTAGTCAGAATTCTTAATGACTAAATTATCTCATTAAAAATAAAGAGAACACATTTAAAAATGTGATATCAGAGATTTTGACAGCAGGACTTGAAAACAAAAATTACACTTCAGAAATCTATAAAACTGTGAGTGCCCATTTAACTGAAGAAGCAACATTAATCTGTGAGAGAGCATTTTTATCAAGATTCTGTAGATACCAGCTTCGCTAATTCAAAATGTAAAACAAATAGTAGCTGATGCAATGATCCCTTAGTAAGTTAATTTTGGGTAGTCCAGGAAGTTGGCTCGCTATTTCTGCTCTACTTGCATTTGGAGCCTTCCTCTAAAGGTGTCTGGACAGGGTATTGAACTGACTGCACTTGGGACAACTCAGGAAGGCTTTGGAGCAATCAGTGGGACTGACCTATGGTCTAGAAATGGTGAATTATTAAATGACCAAAATCATTGCAATGTGTGTTTATCCTGATCATTATAGAAAAGAAATTGCTCCTAAAGCACATCAGACCCACACCCGGATGCTTTTTCTACTTGATGATGAAAACAGATATTTGGGAAACAATTCGAAGTTTCCAACTGGAAGAATGCTGAAATCATATCCTTCTATGATGTTTAGGCTGCACGTCACAATTAAAATGTAAGTTCTATCTGACCATTAAGCAACTAAACCATTTATACTTTCTTTAGCCCAGACTGCTTTTGTACTCTGGGGTTACATGCGACCATCAAATGTATTGCCTTAAATTACTGAGCAAGTGATCAGAACATAGACCTGATTAAGGCATCACTTATATTTTTATGGCACCTAAACATATAAGTGAAAACTTTTAAATTCAGGCAACTGATGATGCCAGTTGCCTAAATATTTCAGAAGACTGTGACATAAGCTGTAAAATACAGAATAGCTGGTTGAAAAGTGAAAAATTCAGTGAAGTAGATCACTTGATTTATATAGCATCATAGACTTTACAAAGTTGAAAGGACTTAGAAGTCACTGATTTTAGTGATTTTCCAACAATATTCCCCAGGGCTCTTAGGGCTCCTTGAAGGTTACCTCAGAAGCCTCCTTCAAAGCTGGGAGTGGCTAGCTAATAGGGAACCTAAACTCACAGAATGGGCTAAACAGAGACCAAAGAGTAGAAATAAAAATAACACATAATAGAGCAAATTTACATTGGTGGATGTTCATTTCTTTTTGTGTGTACTAAAAACAGTGAGGTCCTGATTTTGGTATAACACTAAAAGCCTTATTTTGATAAACTGGTTGAGGTCCATTCACATAAAACATTAATAAAAAAGCATTCTATATGAATGGAAATCTCATTACTTTGGCCTCACATTGGCCAAAGCAATGAGTTTTAAATAGTGACTAAGATCTCCTAGAAAACTTTGTATCTGGAAATGTTTCCTTCATCAGGAAAATAGGCAAGGCAGGTCAAAACCTAGTCATTGAGTTTCCCTTCTGTATGTAGATCAAATGGATGTTTCCTTTTCCGTGCAGCAAACACATTCCCATCAAAACCTCTGAAAAGGGATTTTCTTAGTTACGTCTACAATCCTGTAAGTGTTGAACTGTATAAGTCTTTGATGCCATGACAATTCCTTTTTTTGTGTGGTGGGGGGGAGCTTTGCAAGAAGTACCAAACTCTCCTATCAAGACTGCTCCTCTCTCTAAATAGATTAATAGTCATACAATGTCCAAAGATGACCTTATTCAGTTCGTGATAACTTTCTCTGACTTTTCTGGGAAGAGAAAATTATATCTTCAACAACCACAAGGCTGGGCTTTAAATATTACTTGCCTATAAACAATAAGCAATAGGAGAAATATTTTACATGTATGTATACAAGCAACAGGAAATATATTTCACATTGACATGTGATGCGACAATTTTTTAAAGGACAAGAAATATAATTAAAAGCAGAACTGGCATGCTTTACTAGGCAGTCTTAGAGAAATTGACCTCAAAGTCAAAGATTTCTTCATAAAGATAAAATAAGTTTATTTCAACTTGATTGCATCACCTAAAATACAATCCTTGACTTGAAAACATGCCCTTATGTTTTATGAGGTCTAAAATAAAAAGGAAATGTTTGGAATTAAACCAGCATATTATTTAGCAATCAATGACTGCAGTTATATGTTGCTATACAGCAGATGTAATTAATTTTTGAGAATAGTTGGACCAAATTTCCATCCTGTCTAGTATAGCTAATAGATCTAGTCATAATACATTCCTGCCTTTATAGGAAATGACACATATTAATGATAAAAATATAATTTCACAAACTGTTTATAAAATTAGGGTATCAACCAATCAGTCATTCCCAAATATCTTGATGATTTCTGCTGTGAAAACCAAACATAGGCTTGATGAAACAAAAATTTAATTTTCACAGATGCTATGGAGTCCTTATAGATGAAGACTGACTTTAAAGATTATTCTCTTACTGGGTCAGTTTTGAGAGAGGTGAAGGCAAAAAAAAAAAAAAAAAAAAAAAAAGTAAAAACGGGATATCCAATGTAATAAGACTTTGAATTTAACTTGATTGCTTTGGCATTTTACATTTCTTGAGCCCACAATGAGTTTTTAAAGAACTGACTAATATTGACAAATATAATAATGTTAAGTTACATCAAAATTGGTTTTGTGAGCTAGTTAACCCATCAGAGCTAAATAAAAAACAAGAACTATTTCTTCAAACAAGCTCATCTTCCATGCTTTTACTGAGTTAGTTCTCTATAATTAATGAAAATATGGTTCTTCTCAGGTCTTCTACATTCTTCCCCTTAGGTTGACACCCAAATCATAAGCTTGATTTTAGATATAGGTTTAAAAAGTAGAAAATTTTATTCTCTTATGTTTCTATGGACATTGAAGTTTTGTGGAACTTTTAAATATTTGCTTTATCCACAAGTCTGTATGCTTCCCCAAGTCAAAACTACTGCTATATCTATACTCACCTCTGCATAGTAAAGAGGAAAAAAAAGTATATAAATCTAAATTCTGATAAGCCACTTAAAGTCCCATATCCAGAAATCTGCAAGATTTTCTTATATTTGATGTAGGAAGAAATTATTGATACACCTAAGTAAAGTATAATTATGTTTTTAATACTATTAAAACAACATAAAAAATAATCACAATTAGCATTACATTTGTTTTAAAATACTACAGTTATTTCCATCAGCTCCCAGATTTTCAAGTCTTTTCTCCTATCATGGCAGGTGCCCAACCACAGAGAAGATTCTGCACTTTTCAGTAATGAAACTCTGAACTAAATGAAAAATGCTTTATCAGCATGCAATATTCTGAAATTTGGCATTCTGTGGAAAAACTGTGCACAATTTCAGCAAAGGCCCTCTTGTCTACTGATCTGGCAGTCGGAATGAGAGAAATGAAATATGTGGTGCTAAGTGCTCACTTACCGTTATGAGACATCCCCACAGCAAGGCATTTTTGAAACCGACAGTACTGACATTTATTTCTACTTTTTTTGTGGATCCGACAGTTAAGATCACACCTATCATAAATAAGCTTCAATCTGATTGTTCTCCGGAAAAAACCCTGCAAAGGGATAATGAAAAAAAGGAGCAAATTTTAAGTCTTTGTGACACATGGAAGCAGCAACATATGACTAAAGGAGAATTGGCCTGAGAATCAGAAAAGGTGGATTCTTGATTCGATTCTGTCACTGGTGACTTGAGACAAATCACTTAACCTCTCTGGAACTCAATTTTCTTTGCTATGAAATAAAGAATCAGGGATTTCCAGTGTCCTGTTTTAGCTCTTCAGTGACCACATCCAACTAATGTCATTCAATGTATTTCAGCTCCACATTTGGATTTCAGCATGCTCTAGGAAGTGCTCTGCATTTAATGTAATGCAAATAAAACACTATGTAATCAGTTCAGTGTCTCTGCAAGCCATTCCAACAGCATGCCCCAGCCCTTATAATTGTGCTAAGAAGTTTGGCAAAGTTATAATCATTTCATTCTAAAATATGATCAGGGCCAATAAAAATCCACATGTGTATAACTTTTTGGAATTGTCTATGTTGCATAATTTCCTACAGAATTGGTTTCATTTATTTATGCAATTGAAAGAGTGCCTCATAATTGCTGTAGCCTACAAACAAAAAGAAATAATAGAAAATAACATAAGAAGTAATATATAAATCCTCAGAAAATTGATTTTTATCCCAAAATAACAAATATATCAATTTGAGGCTAATTGAATGCTGTTATATTTATATTTTTTGGAAAGACCTGAAAAAAATTCTTATCAGAAATATTTTCTAACTTCGTTATTTTTCTCTAGAATATTCCTATTCATTTCTATTGTGTTCATTTTTATGAAATTCATTTCTTAATTCTTCCAAATTTATCTGGTCCTGTTTGGTACAAAAAGCACTAAACTAGTATTGATTGCCACTGACTTGCCTTTTTACTTTCTCCATATTTCTTTCTTTAAATCTAGACAAGTTTATTCTACTGCTTACTTGACATCTTCACTTGGAAATCTAATAGCCCTCTCTAATCCAGCATGTCCAACACTGACATCCTGATCTTACCCTGCAAATTACTTCATTGCAGCTTTTTCCATCTAGTTGATGCAACTCCAGCCTCCCACTTTCCCAAGCCAAAATCCTTGAAGTCACTCTTGACTTTTCTTTTAGGTGGAAAGCTCTTTCTTTAAATATGCACTTGCCTATTCCCTTCATTGCCTTCAAGTTTTGCTAGCACTTGAACTTCTCAATGAGGCTTATCCACCTATTTAATACTGTGGCCTGTCCCTAACCCTGCCCCCTACTTCTCCTCTGGAACTTTTCATCTCCTTTATTCTGCTTTGTGTTTCTTTCCAATAACACTTATGACTTTCTAACATGCCATATAATTTAATATTTGTATTTATTTCTGCTCCTTTCCCACTGCCCAATTAAAATTGTGAGCTCTACGGGTGAGGGGATGACATGTTACACCCCTATATGTTACCCAAAGACCAACAATAGCACTCCATTAAAATTTGTTGAATGAATACGTGTGTCACTTAACTTCCTTTCTGGGCCTCACCCTTTTCATTTGTAAAATGAGGAGGTAACTTCCGGTTCTGCTATTTTGTGATTCTAAACTATGATTGAGATACTATAGGCCATAGGCATGCTCTTTTCCTTTTATATTTTGTTATCTTATTAAATGTAATATTATTTACAAACATGTAGAAAATACTTGTAATTATAAAATATATTAATTATCACATATGAGCTCATCGTCCAAGCCAAGATTTAAAATCATGAGCAGAATACTTATACATTTTTCTCTTATCCAACTCCTGCCCCCTGTGTGCCCTTGACAAAGTGATCATTCTCAATTTTGTCTTTATCATTTACTTGACCTTTATGAAAACATAGTTTTATCACACAGTATATAAAACTAAACAATATATTTCTTAGTTATGCTTGTTTTGGGGCTTTATTAAATGGTATCGTACTCCATGTAGTTTTTTTTAGATTTTCATTTTTAAAAAGTAATATTAGGTTTCTAAAATTTATCCACTTGTGAGAAGCTATGATTTATTCATTTTCACAATTATATACTATTGTAAAACTATACTACAATTTATTAATCTATTCTTACATTGATGGGTATCTGAATTGTTGTCAATTTTTTGTTATTATGAATAATACTTCTATGGATATTCTTGTAAATATTTATCATGCACATGTGGAGTTTCTGGGTTGTACAATATTTGGATGTTAAATTTTCTAAGATAATGCCAAATTTTTTTCCAAAGTGATTATATCAGTTTATACTCTCACCAGCAGTTTATGAAAGTTTCTATCAAATTTCTTAAGTTTTGACAATGTAGTATGTATAAAATAGAATCTAAGTAGGATCTTATTTTGTATGTCCCTGATTTTTCATTTCCCAGTTTTCTAATGGATTGTCTTTTCTTAAAATTGATTTTTATATATTCTTTATATAGTGTAGATACTAATCTGTTGTCTGATATCGGCATTACAAATATCTTCTCCTCTCTATGGCTTACTATCCTTTTTTACTCTCATTATTGAAAAATTATAGGGTACTCAGGTATTTTCTATTTCATTTTGAATTCCATTATCTATTTCACTTTGAATTCCACTATCTTTCTGCTTCCATCGCTGCTGTTGAGACATCTGCTGTCAATCAATTTTGAAGGCTTTTTTTTTTCTCTTGGTTGCTTTTATATATTCTCTTTGTCATTAGTATTCTGCAGCTTTTTACTGCACTGTCTGGACATGAATTTCTTTTCATTTATCTTCTTGGACATGTTGTTTTCTGCATATGGTTTCATTCGTTCATCAGTTCTGATACTCCAATTAGATGGGTGTTAGACTTTCTTACACTATCCTTCAATATTTCTGAACTTTTTTATATTCCCCATCTTCTTGTCATTAATTAGTCACTAATACTGATTGCAGGAGTAAACGTCAGAATAGCAGTCAAATAAGATTACATATATATAATTATAATAGCAAAAGTTCATCAGTGAGAACAGTTCTGTACATAACTCTTCTATTCATTAGTAAGAAAGATATGTTTTTAATATTCAAAGATCCTTCAAGAACTAAAAGAAGCTTCAAATCATAGCAGATTCTGAATAGGACATATTCTTTAAGACACTTATGGGTCTCATTTTCAGTAATTTCCTTGCATTTATCTTCTAGTTCAGTAATCTTTTCTTCCACTGTCTCCAGTATGCTATTTTTGAACTGTTATTTCAATAATTATATTTTTACTTTTAGAAGTTCCACTTGGTTCATTTTCAAATCCACCTGGTCTTTCCTGATAGTCTATTGTTGCTTGTTGATTGCTCCAATTCTGCCCTCTTTTTTAAAACATACATAGCTGTTCTATATTCTGTATCAGACAATCCCAATATCTGCTTTCCTTGCATAAGGGCTGAGGGTTTCAAATACTTTTTTTATGTTTATTTCTGATGAATGTCATTCATGTTGACCACCTATGTGCTTGCTGATATTTTATTCTGAACTAATTTCTTGACCTTAAACTATGGAAATCCTTCAGGATCTAAATTTGGAATTCTTTCCTCCAAAAAGAGTTTGTAGATGTTTCTGTTGGAAGTCAAGGGGTGCCATTGACTTATGACTATTTCAAATTGCCTTAAGAATTCTGGCTCAATTCAAAAGCCCCAGACTCAGCTCCTCCTCACTGATGGCCCCAAATACTCTTGTAGGCACCTGCCTTTGGGACAGTGCTGCACCTCAGCACTCCTATGGGCATCTATCATGAGGGAAACCCCATCCCTCCAAGTGTGTCTGTAGTTCCAAGCTCAAACTTAGGATTTGCTTATTTGTTTGTTCTGTTACTATTGGTTGTTTTGGAGAGTTTTCCCTTCCTCTTCAAGATCACCAATATCTCAAAGAATATGTCCTATGTAGGATCTGCTAGAAATCGAAGCCTCCTTAATTCTCAAAAGGTTCTGGGGACTTTTGAATATTAAAAAGGTTTTTTTTTTTTCTCACTTATTAACAGACAGCTAATGTCAGAATTGTGCTCACTGATAAATATTGTTGGGAAATTTTGTTTTGATTTCTGCCATTGGGATCATGTTTAATGATATTCTTTGACCATTTTTCTGATCTTTACTTTTTAAAACTAGTATTAGTGGTTGAAAGTACTGCTTGGCTAGCTGTCAATGAGGCAGTATTCAATTATTTGACTGGCTGGAGAGGAAGATCTTTCATAAGAGAATCATGTTATATTTAAGTTTAGCCCTTATAATGCAAATTTTTGTTTTGACTCACATGGTGTCTTTCAAAGTGCATCACATTCTTTTTGTGATGATTCAGGGTCTTTCTATGTTAAAGGATATTTATTCTGTATATCATTTATGTATAGTATATGTACATAAAATCTTGAACTGACTATATACAGACTCTAGCACACCACTTGGAACTTACTTTTACTTTTTGTTTTAAACACCAACTTTATGATAACCATCTGTTTTCTTGTTATTTGACTCAAGAAATCTCGCGAGGAAGATATAAGGCTATTACTAAGTGTCTTCCTGCAAGATTATTGATTTGAAGAATGAAGTAGGCTTCTCCAAAGTTTCTTCATATTACTGATAAAGAAATACTTTTTAACAATACTCTTATGTATTATTTAAAAAACTTATGTGCAATTTCAAAAACTTACTCTTATAATTATCATGAAGTCTGTGAATTGGTGTAATGGAGATGTATCAGTCACCATTTCAGAGAATTGTTTTGTGTATACACTTATTCTGAAGGCTTCGTATTTGTCTGTGACAAGGTGATGCCTGTTTTTTCTTAGTTTTGCCTTTTAAAAAATTTTATTCGACCTCTCCTTAATTGTTTTACTTTTAATAAAACTTCAGGTGCAATGAGACCTAACAATGATATTGTTAATTTTACAATAAGATTAAAAGCCCTGTGCTGGGCCTGCATTCAGCTTTCCTATGAAGTACATAGCCCACAGAAGCTGAATCAATGAACTACCACTGGCAGGTGGGAATATACTAAAAATTCTTCCTGAGGTAGGGGCTTACATAAAAACACAAAAATAGATTACATTGTGTTGTATGATAGATTGTATTTACTTATACCTTTAAGTAAATCTATGATTCTAAAATGATCTTTCATTAGAGATACAAAAATACGATGAAACCTATTAGAGAAAAAATAAGTGTCCAAAAAAAAGGACAGCTTTGCAAGCCTCTAAGGTATTTATGACTTTTAGTAGCCAAAGGTTATATTTTACCTAAGTCTGCAATATTAATACACCCAAGAATCTGCCATTGTTTCACTTTAATCCAAACCCACGTTTTTTATTTGTGTTTGAATTTTGGCAAGAATCTCTAATATAAACCTTTTCCACTGGCGTTGTAAAATTGTTTAAGATCTACTAACAGCTATCTTAAACAATATAACTATTCCTTTCAATCCATAAACTAGTCTGTAGGTTTGTGGTCAACTGTATTTTAATTATGGGTATATCCTATATTCTACTGAAATGACAAACATTAAACTGCTGAAGCACCTTTCAGAAAATACATGCAGGTGACTCAAACACACTGGTTAATTTTACTTTCCTAGCTCTTATCACTTAGTATAGTTGATAAACTAAGATGTTACCTTTAATTACTGCTAGTCACTGGTTCAATTTAGCTGCATTCAGAGTATGGCAGCAATTTAGTTTACTTCCAAAGTAGCAAAGAATGAGTATTTCTTCAGCCTCAATGCCTTATAACAGTGATTTTCAAACATTTTGATCTCAGGACCCCTTACTTTATTAAAAATTATTGAGGACTCCAAGGAGCTTTAGTTTATGTGGGTTATATTTACTGATATTTACCAGACTAGAAATTGAAAATGAGACATTATTATATATAAGAATATACAAACATTCCATTAGGCATCAGAGCTGTTATCATTCCATGTCATGTAGCTTCTGGAACATTTCACTTACACTCCTGAGCAAATTAGAGTGCAAATGGTAAACAACAACATAGTATTATTATGAAAATAGTTTCAACCTCATGGGTGCTTTGAAAGGGTCTTAGGGACTCCTAGAGGTCTTCAGACCGCACTTGGAGAACTGCTAACTTATACTTGGAGAAGCCAAATTATATTATTCCACTAATATTTTTAAAGTTTTTATCTTTAAAATGAGTACATGTCTATTTTCCCTTCCAAAATTAGCACAACCTTTACATTTTAGTCTAGGAAATCTGTAATCCATATCTGGATAGTTTGCAAGGTGCTGCAGGTTAGTATATAATACTCTTAATTTTCTTCTATGGTTTTTACTTGCTTGTTTATCTATGGTTGGTTAAGGACTCCCCTGTATTCTGCAGGTTTTATTAAGTATTTATTCTCCATCTCTGCTTTAGAACTCTTCCTGTTACTGACTTGAAGGCACAAAGATTTTCTCCTCCCTCTTCTCTGTCTCTTTTTTGCTACCTTTCTTCTTTGCTTGCTTTTATTTTCAAAGGTTTTGTGCCTTCAGAACTTAGCTTTTATCACTATAACCAATTACTGACAATGTTTCTCTTTCAGTTTTTAGCTGTTCTCAGTAATGTTAACTTTATACAAATATATGACTAATAGAATCATGGTGGAACTATTTGCTTAAATGTTCTAAGTGCTTTATCAGCCCATAAAAAACAATAATTTATTGTGGAAACTTAACTAATCATACTGTTTTTATTTATTTATCAACATAAATTACCAAGATGACCAAAACTAAATGGTTTCTTCAGGTTATTTCTCAAAATTTAGCAACAATTTACTCACCCCCAAATTGTGTAAATCTAACTCAATAAAATGATATGTTTTTACTTATCATTGAGATCTTAAATAACTAACTATAATGATTTCATAAGAGATCATAGATATTTTAGTTTGGTTTTAATCATAGATTGAATGGGGTTTAGTGTTTTACATGAAAGCATCTCTTGCCAGCAGTTTTTCAAGCAGTCATTTTGGAATGTTACACCTTAAATATGAGTAAGACATTGGAAAGCTAATCTAACCAAGTCATTTTACACATAGGGTGACTGAGAGTTAAAGTGTTTTTGTGATTGGTTAGTGACTGGGCAAGTGGCCCAGGTTACTACTAACTTTTCTCTTTTCACTTTATTAGGTTGCCTTTAGGGTAATAAACTATTTGAATTGCAGAAATTATAGAGATCATTGAATTTAATACCATCATTTTATAGATGCAAAAACTCAGCAGAATGTTATTAAAGATGATATATGCAAAAACATCTTGTACAGTATCTGGTGATAGTAGAAATTCAACAAATAGTCATTTCTTTTTTTTGGCCCACAATCCAGTTAGGAATCCAGACGTTCTAACGTCTACCTAACTGCTGTTGTATATCTTTATTCTTAATAAAAAATCTAACTGAGGATTGAGTTTGACTTATATAAGCAGTGTTTACTTTACAAGATAAGTAGTTTTAATAATATTTTTATATTTATAAAATACATACTTTTATTTAAAATTTATATTTATAAAAATTTATAAAAGGCAAATACTTATTTTATAAGGTAAATATGAACAATTTATTCTGAGTCCTGGAGTATATACTAAAACTATTCTACTATGATTTTATTCACATAGCATATTAAAATTATTTTAAGAGACTACATATTAAAATATGAGTGGATTAACACTTCCTTAATAATTGGGCAGATTACTACTAAATGTTTGAACTTTCCAAAATGCTCTTTTCACAAAGAAAAAAGGTTATGAGAAGCAGTACCTCCTTTCCAAAATAGTGATATCTTTTTGTCTGTCCATAATATACAGCTCAAACTGATGGTGGAATAAGAAAACGCAGGGCACTGGTTTAGGAGGCAGAAGACATATGTTCTAGTCCTAGCTCTGCCACTTACTAAAGGATGACCACAGGAAAGTGTCACTAATTCATGTTTTTTATTTCTGTAAAGTGGCTATATATAAGCTCAACATTACAGGACTGTTCTAAGGCTCAAATAAAGATTATCTATCTATCTATCTATCTATCAATCATCTATCTATCTATATAATCTGTCAAGCCTTACTTATATAAAATATTACATGACATAGTGAAAAAAAAACACTGGAAGATTCAGGAAATCTGGGTTCTGGGCCAGCTCATCACTGTCTTGCTATGACACCTTGATTAAGTCACCTAAAAACAATCAGCAAGATGCACGGGTTGACTAAGATTAGTACCTCATAGGAACAATTTAGAGAAAGGAAAGTGAGGCAAAATAGCCTCACTTTTATCAACTTTCTTAGGTTTTCATATGTATCATTTGAATAATGTTGTTTTACCAAAAAAAATGGTTTGAGTCTATGGCCATGCCACCCTGAACCTACCCGATCTCGTCTAATCTAGGAAGCTAAACCTGGTTAGTACTTGGATGGGAAACCACCTAGGAATACTAGGAGCTGTAGGCATTAAAAAAAAAAATGGTTTGACAATATTATCTCAATTCCTTATCATGTGTTTACAACAGGAAATGAAATAATAGGTAAATTTTCAGCAAATTCTTTGAAGAAAGAAAAAAATTTTTTTTCACCTTGCATCCTTCACAAGCATGAACTCCATAGTGAAACCCAGAAGCTTTATCTCCACAGACACGGCATTCGATTGCCATGAGGGAGTTGGAAGGCTCTTCGTGGGGCTTATTGTACAGCTGAGTCTTTTCAGAATAATAAGGTGGGGATGCAGGCTCCACTTTGATTGCATCTGTGTATAGAAAAATGTGAGCAGATGATTATCACTAAAAAGCAATGTTAAAAAGGCAATAGGGCAAGTCACTACAGTACATCTTAATGCCATATTTTTATTAAGTGTAGAAGCGCTATGAAACATGAAAAGACACAGGAAAAAAGTAAACTTTGTAATCACAGGCAAATTACAAAACCTCTGAGCCTCACCTGTAGAAATAAAATGGGGAAGGGAATTAAGTCTGTGGTTCTATGACCCTGCAACACCCTGTCATACTAAAGCTCTAACAGAACATATAGTATTTGAAAAATTAAGGTTATTTTGCTACATAATGTGCTATATTTGGTGTTTCCACAATATTAAATTGTATATTTTTATTTAAATGTTGCACTCCAGAAATATTTGTTTTGTTCATTTTTTGTGTTCCTTAGAGTTTCTAGTTTCAATTTTTTGAGGAACCTCCAAACTGTTTTCCATAGTGGCTGTACCAATTTGCAATCTCATCAACAGTGTACAAGGGTTCCCATTTCTCCACATCTTTGCCAATACTTGTTTTTTGATTTATTGATGGTAGTCATTCTGACAAGTGTGACGTGGTATCTCATTGTGATTTTAATTCGCATTTCTCTGATGAGTAGTCTTTTCATACATCTATTGGCCATCAGTATGTCCTCTTTGAATAAATATCTATTCAGGTTTTACATTTTAGAAGTATTTTTAAATTACTCTTGCAAAAGAAACACAGAAGGAACATTGCCATGAAAAGGTAATAGCCTAGACTGAAGATAAACGAAAAATAAGAGAGCAGGTTACTATTAGTGTTGAGTCAGAAAAGGTGGTTTGTAAAATGATATTTGATACTGAGGAACCTATGGAAAGTAAGCACTACCTTTCCACTGGTTAGGATCAGGTCTATTAAATTCCCATATTAGGCTCTAACTGAAAACCACACACATAAATATAACTAAGTATATCATTTATCTTTTTTAAAAAACCCTAGAAATACAGAAGATTCCTACTTATTGTCAAGTAATGGTTGCCAATTACACAGTGGTGACTTTGGAAAACTGGTATTATTAGCACACAAAGAGCTAAAAATCAAGGAAATAGCATCAGAGAAACTTATTTTATCTTGAAAAGTAGTTTTAGTTTTTCTTGAGTCTGATGTTTCAGTGTGAATTGAATTAATGGCATGAAGATTTATTAATAGACTACAATGTCAAAATTTAAATTTGTGCTGAAAAATCGGTTTCATGTAAGCTTCTCATATGGTAGAATTAGAAGAAATGGATCAATATTTAGTAATTTGGTGATGATAACTTATATAAGGTAGCAAATTTTTACTTACTAACTTATAGGTGACCAAAAGAATTCAAAGTTTGGGTGATGGACTATTAGCCTGAGATAAACCTGGCAATGTAATTATGCTAGAAAATGCTCTTAAGAAAAAGCTAGAAAAGAAAGAAGAGAGAAAGGAAGGAAGGAGGGAAAAAAGGGAAGAATGATCTGGGGAATTTACACACTGCCTTCCTTTTTGGTATATTGTAAATATCTAATATTTCATGGATAATTGGATGAATAAATGAATGGTAAATGTCTTTTCTATAGAGTTTTCATCTCTGGAGAACTTATCCCAGTGTTATTGAAATCAGTTCAATTCTAGTCTTAGTAGTATGAAAAGTAAAAATAAACATCATACTTTGGTACTCTTGGAGCTTCAGGTCATACTTATAATCAGCAACCATTGGGTCAGCTCTTGCAAATGGAATGTCTTCATAATGTGGGGTAGAAATGCTGGAGAAATCAACGGTGGTAAAGGGCTTGATGTCAAAGGTGTGGGAGTGGTCATCCATTACAGAAAGATCCACGGAGCTGATTCCAAAGTTGGTGGGCCAAAATGGCATCTCTGTGTCAACCATGGTAATTTCTGAAATGGAAAAAAAGAACAGCTATAGAGTTGGTCCTAGAAGACAGAGCAATCCTCTAAAGATATACAGAAAGGGAACTAAAAGAGTATTTGGTAAAGTGATCTCATCTAGATTATCACAGTAAGAGAAGAGAACATAAGCACCTTCCTAGTGCTGTCCAGGTTGTTTTACTACAGGAGGGGAAGACTCCCCTTACCTGAACATCACAGTAGAGAACCATACGATAGCATCGACGTGTACAGTGTACCCAGACAAATGTTCTGTGAACAGCCCTGTTCTCATTATCTTCCACGTAAGATCGTTAATTAAATTTGTTACTGATTTTCAAAAGGTACAGGGTTCTGGGAAAATTTTCTTAAATTTGGAGAGCCTACATATTTTTCTCTTAGGATGAAAATTTTGCTCCTCCATTTGTGTTTGTAATGCTTTTGTGTGACAGAAAAACTGGTATATTAAATTTAGGTAATAATTTATTCTTTAACTATATTATAAAATAATTTTGTTCTTAAAAGTAATACCAAGATGAGTCTTTTAAAAAAGGGATGATCCATTCTGTGCTATGAAAACTTACTCAAATATTTGTTTTCTGTATATATAGCCTTCCTTAATGAGGAGACAGTGTTCCCTACAGAATGAAGAGGTTCAAGATATATGAAACCATATTTGATTATCAATGAAAAAATATTAAAATGAGAATCTAGTCCACCATTAATTTTAAACTACCCCCAAACTAAAACCAAAACAAAACAAAAATGGAGAGAAGGAAACGTATAAAAGACAAAAGTAAAAACAATGATATGAATTCTACGGCCACAGAGTAACTCATTTCATGAACTGCTTGCTTAAGATGATATATGCTACATGCATTTTTCTAAATATGATTTGTGGCCACAGTCAGTAAAATAAAACCCTGAGAGAGTTTGGTTCTAAATATTTAATGTGGACTTAGAGTGACCGGAGTATGTAGACTTTAAATCTTTATGCAATAGGAACCCATCTGACTTGGTTTACCTGAAACTAGCGGTTCCAAAAAAGCAGTCACAAAGTATTTTAAATGTTAACTCTTTGGTCAAAAACACCAGTAGAAAGCTGTGGGAATTTGAGACTGCTGACATTGGTGACAAATAAATGAACTACTCATAAACTCTAGGGCTCCTGAAATCATAGGCTTATCTGTCTTATTTGCAGTCATATCCCCATCACCTAGCAAAAAGCTTGGCTCATGGTAGGTACTCATTAAATATTTATTTCTTAAATACTATATGAATTAATAAGGTGGCTGTGAAATTTTAGCAAAAGAGGCAGGGAAGGGGGAAGCAAACTGATATTTATTGAGTACCTCCCACATACCAGACACATTCTAACTTTTAATCCATGTAACCCAAGATATTTTCCCCACTTTAGATATAAGTAAGATAGGACTACAGAAGTAAAGGAACTTGCCCAGTGTTCAACAGCTACTAAGTAGAGAATTCAAACTGGAGACTGACCCAGAAATGCTGTTCTGTATATATTCTCTTTATCCTCTCATTGATGAAAATGGCTTATGGAGGAAGAGCTGTTCTCCTAGAGGTATCTGGGAACAAGCCTCTCACATTTTCCCAGCAAGCAGAGAGCTAAGGAATTTACTCTCAAAGGCTGATTCTTGCATGAGGTTAAAGATTCCAGTTGTGGTCTTCATAAGAAAAACAAAGTGCCTTGAAAACACAAATAAGGAGACTGGTCCTGTGAATGTGCTTCAGTGGTTCCAAGAGGACTCATTAGGCACTGTTTGGGTTCACATGTCTGAATATCTACATAAGCAAGTACCCAAACAACCTTAAGTTATCTATGTTACAGTGTAAACACTACACACCAAAAAGAGGAATGTGTATTGGTAATAGCTTAAAGGTCATACTGGGTCCCAATGACAACCAGAAGAAAGTGTGCTGTTAATGACAGGGTCATCCATCAAACTGAATCCTTTGTTTCCAAATTCATCTAAATCTATATAACTCAGGTCACTCCATTTACTCTGACCACCTCCTCAGCATACTTATTTCACATTTCTCTAACCATTTTTCTTAGTATAAATTACTTTTATTTCAAAATATAGCTATTTTATCTCGATTGTAATATCTGTAAAAGTGGGTTTATCAACTATTTCTCATTATTTCTATTGCAAACAAAATAAAGGTTGACTAAGTTGAGTTAACGTTAGTGTACGAGCCTCTGTACAAAGACAGGGAAAGAAAATAAGGATGCAAAAATATGTATTGCAAGAAAAATTGGTTGCTCATCATTTAACTGGTTTAATATATTTTTGTTTTACTTTTAACATATGACTTCAATAACTCCCTGTCAACCAAAGCCATGCTTCTTAATACAGAAATCAGACCCTTACAGGTCATCTATTTTACTGAAAAATTTTGGGTAAAATTTTCATGTTAAAATAGCCATTTATGTGTAAATGAATAGAATTAAAAATTCATGCGATTTAAAAGATATAATATGAAACTCCTAAAAAATTATACTTGTAGTATATTTCATGGCTAAAGGAATGCAGTTTTTAAAAATAAAAGACTTCATTTTTTTGGGTGGCTTTAGGTTTTCATAAAAGTTGAGCAGAAAGTAGAGTTCCCACATACTCTTTCCTCTTTCTCCCTTACCCCTGAAACACACAATTTCCCCTATTATTAATTTGGATTTCCCCTATTATTAACACTTGCATTAGTGTGGTACGATTGTTACAAATTGATAAACCAATGTTGATATATAATTATTAACTAAAATCCATAGTTTATATTAGGGTTTAGTCTTAGGGTTGTACATTCTATGGGTTTTGAAAAATGCATAATGTCATGTATCCATCATCACAGTATCATACAGAACAGTTTTACCACCCTTAACATCCTCTGTGCTCCACCTATTTACCGCCTCTGCACAAGAATGCCATGTTTTGGCTGTCCTCATCTATTAATGGCATATTGGTGGACAAGAAGGAGAAACTCTAACTTATATAATAAATTAATATGTGTTGGGTTGGCATTCAAGGCCCTCCTTGACATAGCTCTGACTTACTTTTTCACTAGTGATCTTTCCCATTAGTAATCCCAGACCTCACTCCCATTCTTGGCATAGCCTGTAGTTAGGCATATCATACTCTGTCCAGGTTAAACACAGTCTGCATTTTCTAGGCTGTTCATCTTTGTTCATGCCAAGGCTGCCTTCTTTCCGTCCCTCATCAGTACACGTTACAATCCCATCTCTCTTTCCACAGTAGGGAGAAATCTGACAGTTGTTAAAATACTACTCTCTCTATGAAACCTTCCATGAATTTTCAAACTTAAAATATTCTCCATTCTCTGTGTTCCCACAGCATTTTGCACCTTTCTTTTAACTTTGACATAATTATTTAGATAAATATCTCTGCCTATTAAAATTCAACTTCTGGAGCAAAAGGACAGTGTCTCATTACTCTATTTTCCCTTTAGTCCTGATGCACAATTGTTTACTAAATGCTTGCCAACTGAATAATCATATTTTATAAAGAAGAGTAGAATGAGTATTCATTTTTCATGAAAATGGAAAAAATAAAGACACGTTCTCAACAGTTTAGTTTTGCTAAGACTTAAGCTCTCCAGAAAAGATGGTAATCTCCAATATTATAAATAAAATACAATTTAAGCCATAACCCTTCCCCTCAACAATGTATACTCAGTTTTTCTCTTTTGATAATTGCAGGAGGAAGATTATGGTCCTACAAAGTTTGTTTGTTTGTTTCCTATATAGAAAAGACAAAGTAAGAGAGAAAAACAGCGTTCTCCTCATCTCTGTGAAAACATATTACTGAAATACACACTTTTCCTTCCCCCTTCCCTTCTCCCTGTCTTATTCTGGGATATCTTGACCTACACAATATTACTCCATGGACCATATTTATTGGGAGGCACAGTGATTCCCTAGATATTTTATTTTATTTTGATTTAGGGATGGGTCCAGGGAGCCTGCTTCTAATTTTGTCTCTAGAAAACATAAACTACTGTTTCTGCCAAGCTGTAAGCCGAGTAGGTGTTTTTTGTTACTTTGTGCAATTACCCATGAAAGAACAAATGAACGAAATATTAGTACGAACAACGGCCCTTCTCAGGGATAAGTAAACAGTGTCTTAACTTTCCAGCTGGGTGACAGGAGTATGTTGAATCACATACTATCAATTTCACAACCTTTAGTGTGTTTCAAGCAGGCAAGTCTTTAAGCAGACATTGTGGGAAAGGACATAAATATGTGCCATTTATCTTAGACCTTCAAACTTAACTTTAAACTCTATTATAGTCATAGGCAGACTTTGCACAATATTCCAAAGTACAACATATTTCATACAAAAATACAACCAATATCATGCAAAAATAAAGTAACTTCTCTAATCTTATTGGCATCATTATTTAGGAGTATAGAAGCGGGCCCAAAAAAGGTGCTAAATTATAAGCACCAGAACTATACAATTTACCTATGGGGTTTTATGTTGTCCCTTATGAAAAAAAAAAAAAACTATCAGAATATCTGGGGAAATGCAGTATTTCTTTAATAATTACATTAGGCAATATTAATAGAACCTTGAATCTTTGCTAAGTATTGTGCCAAATACAACACTTGGGTTGTCCCATTTAATCTTCATGAGCCCTGTGCGGTAGGTAAATTTACAGATCTCATTAAAGAAGAGGAAACTGAGGCAAAGATATGGAAGTAAGTAACTGGCTAAGAACATACAGTTCCTAAGTAGTGGAACTGGGTTATTAAACCAGGTGATCTAAAACTCCATAGCCTGTCCACTTAACTTTCTGAACTGAATACCTATGATGTGCCAGGTACAGGGGGGCTGGGATATACTATGAAGAGTAATTCACAAATAAAAGCCTCATTAACAAAATGTATTAATAAGCTGTGCAATATGAGTAGGTGCCAGGAAAAAGCCTTTCTTGATTCTCTAAAACTCAGTAGTCTTGTTGGAAGTGCCCTTAATGAGACAATGATTTTTTTCAACATCTTCTAATTTGTTTGAGTTTGATGTCATAGTACTCATAAATATGGTTCCAAATAATTTATCCAGCCCCTCCTTATTGATTCATGCAAATCATCTTGCAGTGTAAATTAACCTAAGAATTTACTAATTCCTCTCCCATTATAATAGCTGGTACTCAGAGATAAAAATCATTCTGAATTATTAGAGTGGAAAAGGCCTTTTTGAGACAAATCCAAGTTCCTCATTTGACAGATGAAGAAAATGAGGCAAGTGATATGCCCATGAGCACAAAGTTAGTGAGAGGCTGACCGAATAAGAATTAGGTTTTCTGTCTCCTACCCTAGCATTCTCTGCACTGCATTATGAAGTTGTTAAAGCATCAGCATAGGGCCAGACAATACGTTCTCAGGAAATATAATTATTCGTACTAGTAGTCATTTTTGTACATATTAGTAACCAGAGTATTAGAATCATGTAAAAGGTGGGCTAAAAGCCTTTAACACTACCACTAGGGGACAGGAAGAGGAAGGAACACCAGCAAAGTCCTATTGTTCAAGCAGGACTACGCCTAAAACAGATGTCCTGTTTTAAAGACCTCTGGAAAAGGAGAGTCCACAGCTTCTTTTGGTTACTTATTCCATTGCTTAATTGCTCTTTTGTAGCCAGGAAAGTCTACGTCTTATCTGGCATTTCCCCAACTGTGTTATACATATGTTAATGATGTTCCTTTTAAAATAAAAAGAAAAAAATTCTGGTGGGGAAATAAATTTAGGAAATGCTAGTAAGTAAGGTTAAATAAGGGTTTATTATGGGACTTCTCAGACTAATAATTCATGAGAAAATATAAGAGAGGTGAAGGCACAGTATGCAATCATTGAGGAGTTTAACATTTGATGGAATAATGTTTGTAAAATAATCATCTAACCTATGCGGTAATTTGTAACTTTTTTTCATTTCCTAAACATATAGTTATCCTCTGCATATTTGCCTTTTACCATTTGTACTTGAAAAGCGTTATTAAGTTGTCTCTCTGGTTTTCTTTAACTTTAGAGTGACTGAGAGCAACGATTTATGCTGGCAAATGACAACAAAACCCGAGAGAAATGATTTCTTACTTAAACTACCCAGAAAGGAATCACTATAAAAGACTAATGTTCTTTTTATAAAATCTATCCTAAAAGCTTCCAGACAGGAAGAAAAAAAGTCCCATATAAAGGAACAGGAATCAGAATAACATTGACTGATCAGCAGCAACACTGGAAGCTAAAAATCAATCGAGCAACATTGTAAAAATTCAAAGAAAAAAATTATTTCCAACTTATAATTTTATACTCAAACCATCACTTAAGTATGAGAGTAGAATAAAGACATTTTCAGATATATAAGGCCTCAAAAAAAAAAAAAAGTCACCTCCCATGTGCTCTTTCCCAGAGCGATACATCAGAACAAAAGGAAAATATGGGCTCCAGGAAACAAAGGCTCTAAACACAGGAGAGAGGTGAAAGGAAGTTCCAGGATAATAGTTAACAGCAACCTTGAGAGAATGGAACAGGAGGATGAAGAAGGCCATGTGAGATTACCTGAGAAATTAGAATGCCTGATATATTTGACTACTTTGAGAGTTTGTATTATTCTATCAGAGTTTGAGAATGAACTAGTGATAATGTAGAAAAGGAACAACAAAAATGAACAATTACTAAGTAAAAAAAAAAAAAAAAGATTTAACGCCATAAAAAACAAACAGGTATTCAAGATTGGAACTGTGGTAAAAAGAAAGAAAAAGAAAAGCAAAAAAAATAGGATTGTAGTCACCGTCTAGCTCAACTGTAAGCAGCACTTTTAAAGTTATTACAATGTAAACTCGGACAATAGAATACTTAAAATTACAAATAACTATATTATGGAGATGGGGGGAAGAGGAAGTATATGCTTGGGAAAGGGTGCGTGGTGGTAAAGGGCTAAATCCTATCTTCTACAGTAGGAAGTCAGTGAGTAATGAACATAATTTTTAAAATAGCAATATAAGCATGTATTTTCAAGATATAGAGGTAAATACTAGAAGAAATGTTTAAAGAGTTAAAAATCATTGCCTTTATAGAGTGGGAACTGGGTGTGAGACTAAGGATTGCTGTTCTTCATTAAAAGCCTTATTTTATCTGACTTTTAAAACTATGTACAAGCATGGTTTTGATAAAAACAAAAATTAAGATAAATATCTTTTAATTGTAATATTTTCTCCATGATTTCACTTACAGAAAGAGTACATATATATTCCTTGCATGTTTCTCATTCCTTTTAAAAGGAATTATCATGCAATTAGCTGGAAGAATGGAGAGAATTTTAATGTAGTTTCAGTAAAATAAAGGAAAATCAGAAAGCATATTTGAGACTTGACCAATAGATGACTGTCTTTTTGACTCAAGCATTTAAAAAATAAATCTATGAATTCATTTCTTTTTCTTCACTGGTATCACAGGCTTTGATTAGTAAAGGAGGAAAAAGACTCTGAATCCTATTAGTAGAATTACAATTTAATAATAGCTAACAGTATCTAAGCACTTATTATATGACAGGCACGATATCTTAAAATCATTACATATGTAATTTGTAATTTATTAATGTATACATATAATTTATAAATGTATATGTAACATATAATTGACATACACAAACAGTCCTATGCATTATATACAATTATTATTACTACCCAACAAATTGAAAAAAATTGGACAGAAAGGGGTTAAGTATTTGCCTAAAGTCACACAGGTAATATATATGAGCTGAGGTTTAAATTTTGTTGTGGTTTCTCTGACTAGAGAACATCGTATTTTGGACACCATGAATTAAGAAAAGATTAGAAATGTGTCATTTGGTGTGTCATTTGTTTCTTCAATATAAGAAAATATATTTTCATTCTGTTGCCTACTAGACTATATTAAAGACCAAATGCAATGCTTCTGTGGTTTGATTCTCCATTGATACTCCCACTGATAGCGCCGGCAGTAGTCGAAGCATTCCAATATTTATCTGCACATGCACGTTTCTTTATGATAAGCTAGAAGGTCTCACAGCAAATTTTCAACTCAGATCAACAAAGGGCATATCATCAACTTCAGAGATCATGTTCGTTTTCTCTTGCATGGGCCACATGTTATTTAGATAGCTTGTCTAATCCAGTCCTGAGGTATCAGGAGACTGGAAAGATTACAGGATCATGTCCTCATCCATACTCATCATTGTTTCTGCTTCCTTAGCTGGAGATTCATGTTCTCTTTCTCCTTATGGTCAAACTAACTCAAGCTTTGTTCTTCTGCTAAAACTAACTTCACAAGTTTCTAATGGGAGACTTACTACTAATAATCTAACCGGGACGAAGTCTAAATCTGTAAAACAGTTATTCCGGTTTAGTCAAAATTTCTACTTTGCCTGCTAGCACATGAAGAGCGGTGGTTAGGTCAGAAAAAAGGAACTGGAATGTTTCCCCCTGGCTAGCTCCCTCTTCACATTTTGGGTTTCGCTTTGCAGTGATAGGGGATTGAAAATGAAACAGAAGAGACTGAGCGAAAAGGAAAAATAATGAAAGAATGCTCTAAAAATTTGTAACTAGTCAGAAAGGAAGGAGTCACCAAAGATTGCCAAAGTACTGTTTCTCTCTGGTCTGTCCACCTATCAAACATTGTAAAGGACCTTCTACAATCAGGAAAAGACAGAGTGGGTAGGTGGTTTTAAATACTGCTTTACCACTGAAGCACCTCTAATAGCTTGAAATTATCATAGAAGGGAAAGGCACTATCTTACTCAGAGCTCTTTAGTTTGGCAAAATGATGTGATACACTATGCTTCTGTTTCTTTTTTTGTTTTCAATTTACTGTGCCAAGCACTCTTAATGAGAAGACAATGGTCTTCTAAACAAACACTGAGAACAAGTGTCAAAACAGATGTAGCCCAATCGCTAGTGATTACGGCTGATTAACAGATTTTAACTAGTTATACTATATATTATCTTAAAACATATTACAATGTGATATTAAAATATACAGAGTAAATGTTTTTCATATTTTAAATCTTCCTCCTGAGCTATTATAGCATTATCAAAAATATTCTATATGAAAGTATTTGACACAATTTGACACTCATTCATGATTTTTAAAAAACCTCTTAACTGGGAAGGAAGGGAAACTGGTAAAAGATATCTATAAAAAAACAAATAACCTAAAGTAGCCATTATATCTGATGGTAAAAATATTTAAAGCTTTCTTCTTGAGATCAGGAATGAGATAAGGGTACTAAATATCACTATCTCTATTCAACACTGTACTGGAAATTCTATATAATGTAACAGAGGTTTGTGGGGAGCACACAAGGATTAGAGAAGAAAAAATAAAACTAACATTACTAACAGATGACTTAATTGTATAAAAAATAAAAAAAATGTAGTTAATAAGAGAATTTAGCAAAGTTGCTGGATATAAGGTCAATATTAAAAAACCAACTATATTTCTATAAGCTAGCAAGAAATAAAAAATGACATTTTATATGATTTGAAGAGATATCAGAGTATAAAATGATTTTTACAATAGCATCAAAACATCAAATATCTAGGGAAAAATATAACAAAATATGTGTAAGATCTCTACACTGAAAATGCAGAAGTATTGTTGAAAAAAAATGAAAGAATATCTAAACATACCATCTTCATGGATGGGAAGACTCAATATTGTAATGCTGTTAATTATCTCCACATTTATCTATAAATTCAGAAAAATTTTAATCAAAATCCTAGCATTTTTATGTGGAAATTGACACACTTAATCCAAAATTTATATAAAAATTCAAAGGACGAAGAATAGCCAAGGCAATCTTGAAGAGAAAGACAATGCTGGAGGACTCTACTACCAGATATTAAACCCAACTATAAAACTACAGTAATTAAGACAATATATTAATTGGTGAAAGAGAAAAAACAGACCAGTGCAACTAATGTAACAGAAAATCAAGTCCAGAATCAATCCCGCATGTATATGGTCACCTGGTTTATGATCAAAATGTTACTGTAGTGTAGTGGGGAAAGAATGATCTTGTCAATAAATAGAGTAGGTCAATTGGATATCCACATGGAAAAAAATGAATCAACCTCTACCTTCGACCATACTCAAAAATCAACTCCATGTGGACTGCAGATCTAAATGTGAAATATAAAACCAAAGAGCTTTTAGAACAAAAACTAGGAAAACACTTTATCAACCATGGAATAGGCAAAGATTTCTTCAACAGGACATAAAAAGCACTGATCATAAAAGAAAAATTGGATAAACTGGACTATATTAAGATTAAAAACTGATTATTAAGTAAATGAAAAAGCAACATATAGAATGGGAAAAGATATCTGCAATACATGTATCTGACAAAGTATGCTTTAGAACTCATACTCAATATAAAATGGGCAAAAGACTTGAATGGGCAATTCACAAAAAGGATAGACAAAATAGACAACGAATATTCAAAAGATGCTTAACTTTTTAGTTATCAGAGAAAAGGAAACAAAAATTATTATATGATAATTTGATATATCAATATATAATATGATACTGACACACCCAATTGTTTGTATCTTGTGATTGGCTAGAGATATGGTTGTATCGATGGCAAAAAGATTTCTTTGTAAATGGCAAAGATTTCTATGTGAGTGGTGGCTAAATGAAATGTGACTAAATGGCTAAAATGAAGAAGACAGAAAATGCCAAGTATCAGTAAAGATATGAAGCAGCTGGAACATTCAGGCACTGTTGGTGGAAGCAGTAATTGGTACAGCCATGCTCAAAACTAGTATTATCTCTTAAAGGTGAACAGATCCTATGGCCCAAGTACATATGTAACAGAAATGTATACACTTGTTCACTGAAATATCTATACAAAAATGTTCTTAGTTGTAATATTTGCAATTCTGGAAACCATCTGAGTGCCCATCACCAGCAGGATAAAAAAATATATTGTGATATATTCACACAGTGAAATACTATATAGTAATGACAGTGAAGTACGATTATACTTAATGTGATTAATCCAACATGTTGAGCAAAAGAATCCAGACACAAAAGACTAAACAATGTATGATTCTAGTCATATAAAATTCAAAAGTAGGCAAACTAACCTATAGGTTAGAAATTAGAATAGTCAGAGGGCTTCTGCAGTGCTGGTATTGTTCTGTTTCTTTATCTGAGTGCGAATTACACAGGTATGCTCATTTGCTAAAACGATTTGCATACTTTTTTCTATGTATGCTATACTTCAATAAAAAGGCTAAATAGAGAGATGTTCCAAAAGGGTCCTAGGAGTGGGGGTTGGTAGAAGGAAACATGCAGACCAACCGGATAAGCCAAGAAAAACTCTTTCATTTGTACTGAAAGGATTGTTATAGAATTTCCAGGGCATTCATTTAAGAATTTTCCTATTCAGAAATGATAAAACAGTATTAAAATAAATCTTAACAAACTATCTATTTTTCTAACTGCCTTCCTTGTAAAATAAAGGCTAAATACATATTCAACCAAGGTCTTCAACTCAGTGTAAACAGAGCAGGTAAAAATTCAAAGGGTACATATTTTATCCTAAGGAGTTTAAAAGTTGTGTTTCTGCTTTAGATATGTTTGGCTTATCTGTAAGGCCTATTCTGTTTAACAAGGACCATATAGTTTTTAACAATGCAGGAAATCTTTTTCTAAATGCTAAGGCCTATATCAAGAGTCCTGTGTTTGGGAAGTTAATACATTTGGATTTGTTATCTTTTAAGACATTCCATTTAATTGAAATAAAGTCAGTAGATTAAGTACAAGTTACCAATTTTATGCTAATTACTTAATGCTTCTTTCTATCAACAATCTATTTTATAAACTTTGTTTCTTAGAAGAGTTATTCTATTTTACTATGGTGTTTCTCTTCCCAAAACCTTTCCTTGTTTTACTTTGCTTTGTCATTTTTCTTTCTTAATGTCTTAATCTCAGCATATGCTCAATCAGTAATATAAAATCAAAACTACCTCAAATCAAGATAACCAATTATCTAATACTATGTGCAAGGTATTTTTCAGGCCTCACAAGAAATACATTATGATGTAGTTCTTTACCTTGAGAAGTTACCAAGGTGAAAGATGTTTAATAACAGAAGGAAGTATAGAGACCGAACTAGAGATGAAGATAATAAGTGCTCTAGAAATGTAGAAGAGATAGAGACTAACATGTTATTAAACAATCAGGTATAACTTCATGATAAAGTTTTGAATTATGAGGGCCCAGTGGGATGATTAGGATTTGAATTATTATTGATAAAAATATTCCAAGGAAAAGATACTTGTTTCTATCATCCAGCATGTCCCTTATATTATGAGTTTGCTTAATAACTAAATGAATATAATATCAAAGATGATTAGATTTTATTTAGGACATACATTTGCAAATTGAATTGGTTTCTCCTGGATCAATTGCTGGTATCTTATAATAGACTAGAGATGTGGCTGTATCACTGGCAAAGTGCTATCTTTGTTAATGGTAAAGATATTTATGTAAATCTGGACAACTCAGGTCAAGCTCACACTTTTGGCTCTTATTCACATTATCTTTTAATCAACTAAGTAAACTTGTCCAGGTGTCTATATACTAGGTCTACAATTTTAAAAACTAAAATAAATGTAAGATTTTAGGTAAAGTATAAGATAACAGTAAAATAACATCCAATAATTTAACATTAAAAATATTTAATTGCTAGTGTCAAGCTAAAAAATTAGAAGAATGAATATTTTACTTTTTCCAGAAGAAGTGACTTAATTAAAAGAAGCAAGGGGAGCCATTGTGTTTACATGTCTGGAACACATGAACTCCTGTTCTGTTACTAAGTTTTGTCATTGGTTCTTTGCTGAAACAAGAAATTAAACTTTGATTTTATTCTTCTGGAGGTATGATTAATAACATGTATCTATCAGATAATACCTAAATATTTGGGGGGGAAATGCTAAGGAAAAGATTATGAGAGAGTAAGCAACAAGTATGACTTAATTAACCACAGTAACAGAAAACTTTTGATAGCACAAATAATGAAAATGTGTATTATCCCAATAGTGGTAACTTCCATTTTAAGGGTAAGGAGACAAAACTAACATTTGTTGTGCATGGATTACATATCAGGCACTACTGTAAGTGCTTGATATATTGGAAATTAGTTACTTAATCACATAAGTTACTTTTCTTAGAACTGCTAGCAAATGAGTCTTGGAAGTTCAAATGAATACTGTAAGTATAAAAATGTAGGCCGACTTGCAGAAAAAGCCAGGCATATTATGTTAATTCACAAACTTATGATATTCAAATTAATATTCAAAGGATATTCAACTCATGATATTCAAACCAATGAAGGGACATGGTTCAAATAACTGTAAAAAATAGCTAATTCAAAATATATTTGTACCTATTTTTAGCATATCTAATGTTAGTTTTTTATATTAGCATCCGTTTTAGAATAGTATTTAGTATACACTAAACTTTTGTTTTTACTCACTAAACATATTCTAGTGCCTGACCTCAGGAACTGCTGAGGCACAGTAGATCAGCCTGATATTAGTAAGCCCAATTTGAGCAATAAGAACTTATTACATATTATGTGTTATGTATTTGTGGAGGGGAGGGAAGGGAAAAGCAGTGGGGAGGATAGATAATTAAATTAGTGTGTCAAAGCAGCCCTCCCTACAAGGTAAGATCTGAACAAAGATTAAAAGGAGCTGAGAGAGTCAGCTAAGATGTCAAAGGAAGAGCTTCCAGGAAGGAACAAGAGCTAGAGCAAAAGCACTAAGGCAGGAGCATGTGTGGAATGTTGAAGGAACAGCAAGGAGGCCAGTGTGTTGGAAACAGAGTGAGTAAAGGGCGGGTAGATAGGAGAAGGGACAGAGAGGTGGCTGAATGGGTGGAATGGGGAGTGAGGGGCTGACTGGGGCTTTTGTTGTAAGTGAGGAGGAGAGCTAGTGCAGGGTTTTGAGTAGAGTGACATATCTGACTTATGTTTTAACATGACCCCTCTGGATAATGGGTTGAGACTAGGCTGTTGAAAGGTAAGGGCAGATGCAGGAAAACCTGTCCAGAGACTGGGATAGCAATCCAGGCAAGGGATGGTGGGTTGGGTCAGGGTGGTGGCAGTGGAGGGGAAAGAGATATATATTCTGAACATATTTTCAGTTTAGAAGAGAGGGACAGCAATTAACAGTAATGTATTCAGAGAATGCTTCACAATTTAGATGTTACTTGAACCTGAACTTGAAGGACAGGGAGGATTTGAAAAAGTGGAAGAATTAAGAAAGGCATTCTAGGATGTGACAGGTTTGGAAGTCAGAGTGAGTATGACTTATTCTTGGGACAATGAGATCCGTTCTATTAGAGTAAGGTAAGCCAGCCTCTGGGGTTTGTAGGGAAGTAAGACATAAAGTGAAACCAGAATACAGAGAGCTTGGAAAACCAGGCAAAGGTGTTTACACTTCACAATGGACAGGAGGCATGTGCTGGACAACTTTCAAATGCCTAATTTAAGGGTATCCAGAGGAATCTAAAATAAGAGAAACTTTGTGTCAATTCTGTTGATCTAAAACAGTGGAAAAATTTGCTCAGTTTTTTGCTCAGTTTTTTTTTCTGACACAAAGAACATGTACCTTACAAAGAGCTATGATGATTTCAGAATTTCCTCAAGGTTATCTTATTCAAGTTATAAGTGAGAATGCAGACAAAGATAATAATCTATGACAACCTCTATTAGAGGTATAAAAATTGTTTTTCACTTAATGACTTATGTTTTACCAGCAATTAACAGTTTAAATGGATAATTACTGTCAGGTAGCTTTCGAGACAAGTTGTATTCCTTAGGGCTACTAGGGGAAAATACAATTTTTAAAAATGCTGTGCTTCCTTATAAGCATCTAATATAAATGATATTTGTTTTGAGTGTTTCCTACAATTTATAATTTAGGGGAAAGTACAAGAGAAATGATAGTTTTTGGAAATGTAGTAAGGAGATTCTCAGAGTCTACAAAAATCTGCTAAATCTACTAAATCCTGGTGATCAGAAAAGAGATTTGAATAGTTAAATCAGAAATAAATGAGAGCATTTGAGATCTTGCACTCTGGCATATGTTGTCAGTTTGGCTCAAATAAACTTTCATAAACATTTTCAAAAAGAAAATATAAAATAAATGATAAAACATACTGAGGAAAAATTAATATGGGCAATAGTAAAATTCTAGAAAGAGGCCCTGAATTATTACTGCATGTGAGATTATGAAATTCAAAGCTGTGTCAATAACCTAAATCTTCATCACATAGAAAACATAATCTAAGACAGTTTTTCAATGTCTCTGAGAAGAAAACAATCATTGCTTTCATTTAGGCCCAAAGCATGATTACAACTTTTGGAAATGTAATCTTTTCATAGACAAATGTTAATGAACATGGGAGCTAATTCCTCCATTAAAAATCAGACATATAGATTCTTTCTCTAAGTTTGATCATTTCCTTATCAAAATATTCATAGGAGGGCATGCAAAAGCCTTATCTCACTGAAAACTACCACTTATTTTGATGCATCGAGAATCTGTAGTCCCTCAACTCCATTCATATTCCTTAAAACATTCCAAATTTAGAATTTAGGAAGATTATATGTCTTCTATTCTATCCAGAAATGATTAATACTATAAGGCCCAAACAGTAAACTCTATATAGGGCTTCAGATGTGCTTTAGCAAATGTTGTGTCATTTAATCCTCACAATAATCTTGTATTTTCTGTTAATATATGTGGAAATGGAGGGCAGAGAGGATAAGTGACTTGCTCGAACTCATGAAGAAAGTATGAGGCCAAGATAAGATTGGTGGTTACATCCCCTTATATACATGGGTCCCTTCAAACTTCTGGAAGGTAAAAACTATGGTCAATTGCCAAAATGTTTCTAAGTATACAGTTGTCTGGAGTCAGATACAGTTTAAGTATCTCAATAAAAACGATGGGCATTCAATCATGTACTTTTATCTCAGGAGAGACTCTCGTTTCAAGAATCGTCTATTGCAGCATTTATCATATCTCTAAGGCATATTTACATTGCTCAATCAGCTCCAAAGGACAAGCGTGTCATCATCTTTCAATGCTCTGGTGCAACAACTTAAAATTAAAGAATTCACACAGGACTAAGTCTGGCACTAAAAGCAGGAGACATATTCAGCTTGAGGTTGTGGAAGCTTCCCTTCAATCTTGCCAATTTTTACTAGTGAAAATGGTTTCAGAGCCAGCATGGGGTTACTTGAGGTTGCTTGAAAAGCTCATGATGAAAACAGAAAGGGGAATAAGATAAAGTGGGTCACAGTGATCATGGAGCCCAAGAAAAAGTGGAGAAGTCCTCTTTGGGCATAGTGGCTATGTAGAGTTTTTAATTTCATGAATATGACCAATACAGCTGGGCATCTGGATCATTTATACTTTACGAGTCACTTTTCCTTCAACAGCAACACTCAGCTACTTGTAACAACTCCCTATTCCATTTTGACTGTGATGAGAAAGAAGGAGCACCTAAATTAATTGCTGTAGCTAGGCCTAATCTCTACAGTGTTTCATCACTGCTGGCTCCTAATAGCTAATGATGATCATTATCCTGATTTATTTTCAAGTTTGTCTGTTTGCTTGGCAAGGGTAGAGTAAGTATTTTATGGTCATCTATAAAATATAATAGAAGTTAACAATCACAGGTCTCTGGCCTTTAGGAGCTCATATTTTTAAGAGAAAAACAATACTTAAGAATAAGAAGTAATCAGAGACCGCATAAGACAAGAGTTAAATTATTGGTAGAACATATGATTTCTTAGTTGCTAGTAATTCTATTCTGTACCATGTTAATTAGGAAGGAAAGTACTGGGTTGTTCTTTTGGAGGGGATTTGAGATTCAGAAAAATTAAATCCAGGGCAAATCCAAGGCACAAAAATAGATTAGAATGAAAACTAACTTGAATCACACAACTATCCCTTACTATAAACCATACTTGTTCCTCAGTTAACCTAAAATATTTGTTGCACTGCACTCAGAACATATTTTTTCAAACACACAAAACTATTACTATCAAATTTTGAATCAAGAACTAATTTATAGTATAGCTAGGACATTCTTCCCTGATGCCAGCTAAATTAATAATCGGAGAAAGGTAGCAATGATTTTTATGACTCGCAGAAAAACAAAATGACAGACTATTATATCATATAATGAAACTACTTAAGAGACTCAGATGATAGAAATATACAGTGAAGTCATCATAACAAAATAAAATAGTATTTCAGAAAATATTTTTTATTAATTTAAAAAAAAATTATGTTTTAAAAATTGTGATTAATACATCCAAACTTCAGGCTTTCAGAAAAATTAAAACATTAAAATGTAAAGACCATTTCAAGAATTATGCAACTTAATTTTAATGTTTTAGCACTTATATTGTAAATCATGAATTACACTAGTTAACACAACCTATTTTTTATGTGGCATCTATGCAAAGAAAAATATAAAACAAATAGAAATATAGAAATAAATCCAAAACAGTACAAAACAGAAGAAGCTGTGCTAACAAACTCCAGTAGAAGGAGCTGTAGAAATGAAGAACTTACATTTTGCAATTTTGAAAAATGAGGTATCTATTTGAATCTTATATATCTGAGTAAAAGTAATAATTAACTCATTTATTTAGCATTCAGGAGGCATTTAGGGACCTCATTTTCTTTATGTGTAAAATGAGATACTCAGAATAGACATTTTCCAAGTTCCCCACAATCTATTCTACAATGCATTAGGCACTATGCTAAGTATCCTAAGAAATACAAAGAAGTATTTAATTTGGTTCTACACTCTGGAAGCTTATAATTCTTTGGGAGAGATTAAAACGTACATGCAAATGTCAAGATTTCAAAGTAGAAAAAAACATGCTGAGAGGGCTTTAAGAGAAATAAAAATGCTGTAAGAGGCATAAAAACTGCTATGAGAGAAATCTAATATATATGGCTAAAAGGGGAAAACGTGACTCTTCAGGTATTCTAAAAAGACCTTAAGTATTTTTGGCAAACATATATAAACCCAGGAAATAAAAATGAATAGGTCTTTTTTTTATGCTTTAATACTTCAGGAAATGGGAGCCTGCACAAAGATAAAATATAGATTAGTTTAGTTTTTTTTTTTTTTAAGCTCTGCATATGCTTATAAGTGAGCAGCAAATTAAATATTAAAATACTGGACTATACATATAACAGTATCAGAAAAAATTTCACTTGAACAATTTTAACTACAAGAGCAATTTTAACCTCCGATAAATGCCCAAAGTATTCCAATAGCCATATCTGAAATGAACTTTACCTTGTGAAGTGCTTGCAGACAGTGTATCAGTGAAGGAATCACTTTCTGAGTCAATAAGAGAATCTTCCAGGGTTTCACCCATAACAGCATGGAATAGGGATTTGCTATAATTCACATTGATATTTTGTCTATTTCTTGCAAAAGACTAATCCGTTAAAAGAAAAAAAGTTGTAGTGGTAGAACTTGTGAACTTGTGAACACGCCAATGAGTCAAGACATCAGTTTCCAAATATTTGGGAGAGGTGGGAATAAACACACAAAGTAGCAGGCTTGAATTGGCTGGCACTCTTCTGTTAGAGAGCCAGCGGTGACAAAATGTTGTGTCATAATGTTGTTCATTGCTTTGGCAAGACTTGGTACATTACAAGAAAAACATTGCCACACCATCTCACCAGTGACCCACATGTTTAGTGTCTTGTGAGGGGCGCAAACTGTATAGTATTTAGAATTATCAGGGCAAAGAGATTGTTCAATATTCAGTTGCTTAGTAAATAGAAAACTTTAAATCTGTCGGTAATGAAAGATTAACTTACTTGGACAAAGTTTTTTTCTTGCTGCCCACCCTTGGCTGAATCTCTAATCATGTTACCTAAAGAAAATTTTGAATTCAAACATGTATTCATATTTTAAAATGTACTATTAGTATTCAACTAAAAAGTTCTGTTCTAAGGTATTCATCCTACTACTTTACAAAGCCCAAAATGATACTGACTGATATCCAAATGCTATAATTTAACAGTTGAGAGAAGGTAGGGCCTGAGATGGTTTTGATTTTATATGTCAGGGTTTACTTTTTAAAAACTTGATTATTAAGTTTATCCATAAATAGCAATACAGCAATGTTGCATCAGGTGACATGTGAACATCAGCTGATGTTTAAGTATAAATGCTGTATAGTAATGAAAAAAATGGACTTTTCTCTGAGAAGAATAATGCATTACCAGAAAAAATTGACCTACACTGACAAGCTGGCAAGGAGTGTGGCCACTTTTGTAATCAGCAAAAAGCTGGCTTCTTGCTTAAGGCCTTTGCCCTTTTTGGCAAGGAAAAACACTATATGTGCCAAAATTCAATGTGGGAGTTGGTATCCTTTTTTTCATATAAGTGGCCTAATAGAATTGCAGTAATTTGTGGATTTTAAAAGATATATCAGATGGCAATGAATCTCTGAATTACACTTATGCCAATATTCCCCAAGAGGAATAAATATATATCTGACTGATCTACACTGAGTAACTGATCATCCTTCAAGGGGACTAGCAAAAATTTCCCTGTCAATCATAGAGCAACAGCTTGGTGGGAAAACGCTTAGTGGATCTCGGCACAGAATAAAATAGACAGCTGGGTGATTACATCCTTATTTTAAGAATCAAGTTAAAGGTCCAAATGAGTGAGGTAAGAATAGTTGTATTGAACTAGTTTTATTTACATTCAGTTTGAATTCTCAATAAAGGAGTTTCTCCTTCCCTCTCAATGCTGGGAAATTTACTTATAGGTGCAATGACATAATATTTAAAGGTGTGATTGAATCTAAGATTCTTAGTTGAATTTACGTTAGATCAAAACAAATGATTAAAGTCAAGAAAATTGTTTTTCTTCTTAATAAAATAGAATAAAAATTTAAGCCCCATTTTGCCTACAGCTACTCCTACTCAATGTCCTCAGGTATGTTTGAATCTGGAAGGCAAACGACAGCCTTATTCCTATTAAGTGGCAGGGTCTCACCCAGTTCTTAATCATCACTCATTCATGCTCTTAGATTACAAAGTCTCTCCAACTTTTAAAAAATGAACATGTTATTAAAATGTTTTTAAGATTATGCTGGATTATAAGAATGATAAAACTGGCAAAATGATACCATTTTAGAGTGAGAGAAACTTTTTAGAGTCAAACGGTTTGTTAATGAGAAAATGAGGACCCCAAATGACAAGTAAATTCTTCAGGTTAAACAGCGAGGTAGTGACAGGCCTAGAACTATAATCTAGGTTTTTAGGCCTCTAATTTTCAGGCCAATCTACTATTGGACTTCACCAACTTCTGCTCTTAGAAGTGTCTAAATCGCTTTTTAAAATAAATTAGTCACTATGGGGATAGAGTACTGGGTGAGTTAAGGGAAAATACGTTAACTCTTTCAAGGAGTACCAATGAACAACTGCTTTACTCATTTTTCAATACTTATGGATACTGCCATGGGGTGGGCAGTTGGGAAGTCTCTCACTGCCCTTCTTCCTCTTATTCCCACATTTGCTCAGTTTTGATGTAGTTCATTCATGCTGCATAATTCTATCTGAAAATCCTAGTTTTGTTTCTTAGGCTAATAGTATTACCTGGTTCTCAAGTTTTGTAGTAGTCCCTTTTACGATTTGGGCAATGCACAGATTCATTCTTTCCAACTATCACTAAAGGAACTAATTTCTGGACTCTTCACCTATGGTTACTTCTATTCTCTCTCTCTTTTTTTATTCTCAGACACCATTCAACTTGCCTATCTACAGTGTATCTAGGCTTTCTAAGCCTCTCATTGTTTTCACACTCTTTTTAACAGTTAATTATTCCATAACACCTGAATCTAACAGCATCTCCTTTTAACAACATTGACCACACTGTCATCACTTCTCCTCTTAGACTATATTACTTGAAAGCAAAAACTTGTCCTATTCATTGTATTTCACACATTTATTTGTTCATCACATTTATTGATATATTGGCAGGCATTGAGCTAGGTGCTGGCTTAAAGAATAAGATGTGTTCTTTTCTTGTGGAGTTCAAAACTAGCCAATAAACAAAAATTACAATTTTGATAAACACAGAGCCTGACACATAGCAGGCTCAATAAATGTTTAAACTTTCAACAGCATGTACAAACCAAACAATATATGAAGCATCCCAAGTTACTAAAAAATAGTTATATCATGTGGATTATTTAATCATATTTTATGTTAGTGATAATATTTTGCTCTATCACACTATAGCACTATGTTACATGAAATAACTTGCTCACATGGACATTTAAATAGACAAAAATAGCGTAGCCAATTCATTTTTATCTAATTATGCATCTGTTTTGTCCTTAGATATTGAAAAGACACATTTTATTTTATGGCTATCCATCTGTCCATTCCTCAAATATTCATCAAATACCAACTGAGTGCTAGGTATTATTCGAGGCATAAGAGACAAATAATAAGCTAAGGTTCCTATCCTTAATGAGTTCAAATTTAACTATATTAATAAAAATTATCCAAATATACCTAAAAGAGTGATCCTTTAGCTTACTTAACTTTGAAGGTCAATTAGCATGCACTGATACCAGAAATAATATATTTGCTTAAAGTTGTTACTATTAGTCGACAGTATGTGATCACCAAAAAATTTATGAGACTTTTGACATGTATGTGACTATATCTTCAAGGCCTTAAGATTCCTCAGTGTCCTACTCTTTATTGTATCAAAATCTGAAGGGTATTATAATAAGATCCATAAAAGAGCATGCTGGTGAATTACCCTACAATGTAAAGTCTTGGAGCCTTAGACAGTGTCTAGATGCTTTGTATAATTGGTTATCAGCGCTTTGTATCTGAAAGGTAACTCTCTGTAGAAGTCAATTGCTTTTCCCTCTTTGCAGAACTCCCTTAAAGGACATTCTTTGGTCGGTCTATAGGTGAGGAATGGTAAAACACCACCTTCGTTATGCACTATGCACAAAAACTAACTCAACTTTTTCTATTAAGGGATGTAGGGCTTTGTGTGATGCAGAGGTTGAGAAGGTCGTTTCCGCTTGGACTTTGGAGACACAGTGGTACGGATATGGTTGTGGGTGTACTACACACTCTCAGCAGAAGAAAGAATGAAGATAATTAGGAATGATTATATAATGAGGAGGATGAAAAGCTTATTTCACTCTATCGCAGTTTATGACAGCTGAAAACAATGGACAGTTTGGTATTTGAGGCTACTCTTCAATATTTTATCTTTAATATTACTTTATAGAACCTATCTTTGGCCAAAAGAATCTGAATATTGCTCAGCCAAAAAACTACCAAAATTTTAGTACATTTAGCTATGAATGATTTATAACAAAAAAAGGTCTAAAAAAGTCTATAGCTAAATAAAATCATAGGATTATATCTGTATAAAGTTTTTAAAGCATTATTCAGTGTTTAGAATGGTTAACATTAAATAGTCCCAGGAAATAGAATATTAAATATTATTTGTGCTGCATTACTCTTGAAACCTTGTTTTTTTTTTATTTTTATTTTTTGGCTATAGATTAAATTTGTTTCATTTTCTAGATTAAATTTAGATTTTAAAAACTGCTTTAATTGCTTTCTTTTTACTTAATGTAAAATAAGTTGTTAGGATTGGCATTAGTATTAGTATAGTACAGTGCGTATAGTGTTCTTTTCTTTTGCTATAACCTCATTTTAAAAGTTGCATTTCATGTTATAAGTTTTAAGAACACTTATACTAGCTCCTGAAAGGTGAGGAGGTCCTTGAGAAAACAATATCTAATACCTCTTTGTATCCCTAGAGCCTAGCACAGTGTCCCTACTTGGCATAAAACATGTTTATTGTTTTGGTTGCTGATGAGAATGATGAAAGAACAGCTGCTTGCCACATCTGTCTCACATGTATCACTCAAGGAGAACTTTAGAGACCTAATGAATTGACAACAGCATCAATTTTCATCTTGTTCCAATAAGACTTAAATTTCCCAATAGTACTCTAAAGGAAGCCAGGTAATTGCTAACAATCAGAATGACTACCTAAGCTCACTTATCCCCTTAACCCAGAACTGCTGCCTTTTCCTAGTGCAATTATTTGGCTCAGAACTTCATCTTCTAGTGGTAGTTGCATCAATTCGGGGTTTCTTCATAGTCACAGGGGATATAATATGGAAGAAATGATGTTCCAATGGGACACATGACTTTCAGAACAAATAAGCCTGTATCCTAGATGTAAATTCCATCATGACCATCACAGCGAGCTGGGTATTCCCATAGGAAGAGGCAAAGGAAGGCTGCTGCTGAATACATCTGTCATTCTCTTTTAAAAGGCAAAATCTTTAATCCAAAACTCTAATTTGGTTTAAATTTTCAAAAAGTAACATATTGTCTATACACAATTAATATTTTAAAATAATGTACCATTTTGATATAAAGAAAAATAATTCAATGAATGATGTTAACTTGTAGTCAAAAGCTCCAGTAGATGTATATTTGATATTTAAAAAGGTCTTCTAGATGCTGAACCAGTGTAGTATATCAAAAGCACACTGACATTGGAGCCAGAAAGCTTTTTTGGTTCCTACCTACGTTAAGCCACAGAATTGTGTTAACTCTTTGGGTTCATACTTGACATCTTTAGGATGAGAAGAAGGCCTTTCTGCAAAACAGACTAATCTTTAAGGCCGTTTTGGGTTCTGATGTTGAGATACTTAATAGTATGCCTGTAAGTAGTTTATTGAAAGTATAATGGAAATTCTGTATATTGTATTCTTACTCATGTTCTAATCCTGAGTTACTATTTCCTTTTCAGATCTGACTGCTAATTGGGTAACATTATGAAAGATACTTTTACCTGGAAAAATAAAGCCCAACTGTAAATTAAAAGCCTCAAAGAGGAAAACAAACAAACAAACAAACAACTGAAAACTTCCTTTTTTCCCCTCCATTAAAAGTTAACTTGCCTGTAATAACTGAAAAAAAGAGCCTAACCTGTCTAACCACTTTCTAGGGATCAAGTAAACACTTTTCAAATTACTATACTTTTGAAGCAAAGACATCCCACTGAACTATGTTAACTTGTCTTTGCATGCCATATCCGAAACTCTCCAGTAATGTTTTCTAGCATAATAAAATACCTTGGGCTATATTAACAACTGACCTGTATTTATGTTGTGGAAACTCCTAAAACTGTAAAACATGTATCTTCTTCATTCTTCTGATTTTATCAATTAACTTTTCAAGATCAGTTATATTGAGATTTCCTAGGTAACATGTCCTATCACTGGTGAACCACACTAGGAATCCACAAAGATCCTAAAGCAAGCTTAGAGCCACAGAGTTATATGCAGGTTTAGCTTATGTAAAATAAGAAACTTAACAGTTTTGTGACTGTACTGAAGGAAATATATAGACTACTGAAATCACAGACTCACAAAACTTAATACCAGGGAGATTAACACATTTAAACTCTTAATTTTTCATTTATGGAAAATGGGTTCAAGAGAAATTAAATGATTTGCTCAAGGTATTACCCAGATAATCAGTAGCAGACTTTGAGCTAGAAATCAGGTTTCTTTATTCCCAGTTCAAAGCTCCAAACTGTGCTCTATCTCATTAAAATGATGCAATAAATTGTTTAAATATATTGTTCCAATCAATTCTTCTTAATGTCAATAATCATGTTAGGAGTCTCGGCATGAAAGCATTTGTACTATGATATGATTCACTTAATGTGGATGAATCACCCATGAGAATGCCATAGTTCATCAAAGAATTTAGAGACAGTGCTTTCTACAAAGAGAGTACTCAATAACAACTTGGTAATTAAAATTTGGTGATATCTGAACAATTAATTTCGGAATTCATTTTGCTGACAAATGTCCTTTGCCTCATTCATAGATTCTTCATGAGTCATCCTAGTATTCTGGAGTTTTTCTGGTACAAATAGTTGTCTTTTCTATTCACATAGTTGCTTGCTCTTAAGAAAATAATAAAATTACCATGTGAAAATTTATACTGAGGTAATAATATGGTAATAAAAAAAGTACCTAAGAGCTGTACAGTGTTTCTATCTCATTCGAAATTCACAATGACACTGAGAGATTAATTCAAAGAAAAACAAGAAATTAATAAGGACTTTAGTACAGAATCTTGTAATGATTTTTGGCCATAAAGTTATTCTTTAATTCCTATCAAATCTCTAATTGCTATCATGAATAAGATGGGTCTATTTCTGTTAAGAGTATAAACTTTAAAATTCATACTTGTTTTGAAGATTTCATACGCTACTTGTATACCACTTCTTCATGAAACATTTATGTTCATAAAATGTATTTAAGAACAGTAGAGGTGTTAGTTGATGACTACTCTTTTTATTATTTTATTAATAATGTTGTCATGTGTATAAGTTTAAATTTTTGATAATAATAATATAAATTTTGAGACCCTATTCTGTTCCAGCCACTGATTTAATCATCTGTTTTTCTCGCAACTACTCTTTTAGATGAGAACACAGAAGCTTCAAGAGAAAAAGTGACATGTGCAAAGTAAAAATGCTTCTAAGTGACAGTTTGAATTCAAACACAGGTCTGTTTGACTCTTTATAACCATACTGACTAAAGACAAATAGACAAAGCTTTACAGCCAAAACCATTACCGGATGTTTTTTGAAAGACACTAAAGTGTTTTCTAGTCTTTCCATCTTCTTTCCTCAAAGGAAACATTTTATTTTCCTTTAATGAATAGAATACACTGCTACTTTTCTATACGAAAGTTTTTTTTTTTAAATAACCTTTTGTGATTATAGAACCAATCCATGTTCATTGTTGAAAATTTAAAAATATAGACTGATAAAAATAAAATCATTATATTTCTACTACTCAGAGATTATCAACATTGAACTCTTAGTGTTTATCTAACTGGATTTTTCTGGGCATATGTATGATCATAAGTATATATACATATACATAATTACATACATATATACATGCATATACATAGAGTATTTGGATTTTTTAATAAAAATAAAATATGGTACCTACTGGTGGTAACCTGCTTTTTAAAAAAAGTCAATAATTTTCATGTTTCCATTTTTATAAATTTTCATTTCAAACAATACCCAGTCCAAATTCAAATTTCTTTAGTTGACCCAAAATGTTCTTTGAAGCTGGTTTGTTCCAAATATGATTCTAACCCAGGATAATGAGATGCATTTGGTTATATGTCTCTTAAGTCTTTTTAAATCTGGCAGAGTCAACCTCCCCCACCCCCAGTTTCCCTTAATTTTAAGGCCACTGACTCACTGAAGAGATTAGGTCAGTTATCATGTAGACTATCTCACTCTCTGGATTTGTCTGGTTGTTTTCTTGTGATATAATTTAGCTCGCTTCTCTATCCCTGTTTCCTATAAACTAGATGTTATATCTAAGGATTTATGGATTGAAATTAAACATTTTTGTCTTGATTGTAACATTGGTGATGTTCTATACTTAACATCAGAGACATGGTATATGACAGACCATTAATGATGCTAAGATCGATGACTAGTTTAGAATGATATAGTCTGATCTCTCCATTTAACTTTTTCCTCCTTGCAATCTGAAAGTAATCTGTAGCTGTTACTTTAGCATTATAATGATGTTCGATTTCTCCAATCATTCACCTAAAAATTTTAACAAACTTAATCTTTTCCTGAATCAATACTCTGAATTTATGAAATCAAATTTTCTAATTCTATCACTCTACATTTATTAGCTGGCATTTTTCTATGAGGTAGAGTTTTCCTTTGAGAACTAAAGCTGTGTGGATACCCTGAAATATAGTTCCTACTGAAAAGGAAGAACGAACGTTTAATTTTAATTTGTTCTCTGTTAAAAAGGCAGATATTTTCAATACCAAAGTTTCTTGATTATGCATTTGTTTCTTTTGTTCACTGAATGTTCATATAATAAAATACTTACATACTTACAAAAGTTTCTCTTTTATCAATTATTTTTAGAGAATTTTATTTCAATTTCACTTTTCTCTGTTATCCTTGGTCCTATAACAGTTATAACCAGGACACCCTTCCCCTAGTTCTTTAAGTATCTAATCCATTTTCTTTTTATTGCATATACAAAACCACTTATCAAATCCTAATAATAAAACTAATGCTTCAGTTTTACCTAACAATGTCTATTAACAGGAATTTTCAATTTTTAGCAAGTGGTTATTCCTAACTTACAGGGGATAAATAGAATACAAACTTAACTGGTTCTTCCAAATTTATGTTGCGTGCCAGCATAGCTTTAGGAAGAGAGTCTAAGATTCCTGACAGGTTTGTGGACTAATTAAACCACATTCCAACCACCTATTTTCTTTACACTCCAGGGGTGCTGTTCTTTAGATATACTAAGCTCTAGGAAGTAAGATGTTATGTTTTTGTATTTACATGAGCTCTGTTTTAATAAACTTCATTTAGCACTCAGAAACATCTTATTGAACACAAAGGGAAGAAGAGAAGACTAAAATATGAAGACAGATAAGAAATAACTTTTTCAATTCTAAAATATATGCTCCCCCAATAAACATTAAAATAAAACTGAGTCTTAAGTCAGTCCTCCTTCTAATTATGTTTTTATTTATCTATTGTATACAGTCAGATGAATAGCTCAAAATGCCTAAAGTCATTCTGGGCAAGTTGACAAGTATCCTACACATTGAAATGAGAAGTGGGAAGAAGGGCAGATTGCCTAATTGTTACTTGAGAATCTGAGGAGGTGGACAAGCCAAAATCTTTATGGGGATCCAAAGAGTACAACTTCTTCCTTAGGCAGCAGGAGAAAACAAAGGGCCAGATTCTTATTCTGTGTAATTTTATAGGATTCCATTGTATCCTCCATTGTTTCTTTCATGTACTGCCTGAAGGGGAAGTATATTGTTATCTATGGGAGAGCTTCCATAAGAGAGTTACAGAGGATGAGAACATAGCCTCTGGAAGATTAATATATGATATGCCATTCAGTCTAGAATGGAATTTTCAAATAAACATTTTGGTAACTGTGTACCTAAAAGACCAGGAAGTTAAGGTCAGGAAGTTTTAGTGACTGAGAGTTAATGAGACAAGCAATATCCTAAACTGATTAAATTGGCTCAGAAAAGAGCATTTGAGGAGGAGGGAAAAATGGGGCATTGAGAGAGCACCTATATGGTATTCACAGAAGTATGAAGATGAGACTGTTATATCTGTAGGAAGTCTTAGAGAATATTTACTCTAACTCCCTCTTCATTTACAGATGGGGAACCAAGGCACGAAGACTCAGTTAAATGACTTGCCCCAGCCCTTGCCCAAGATAATACAGAGTTAATGACAAAGTCAAAACTAGAATCTATGATATCCTAATTACTGGACTCTCTCTCTAGTTCCACTAAAACAGTATTTTTTCAACTTGGTCTCCTTATTGTGCAGATGGGATATCTATAGATATATATTCTTAGGAAGTCCAAAAAAAGCTTTATAAAAAGCTTTTTGTACAACTTTATTGAAGTATATTTTATGCATCATAAAGTTCATTTCAAGTATATAATTTTACCAAGTTTTGCAAACGTCACCATAAATCAGTTTTAGAGTATTTTCATCACTCTATATAATATCTCTCATGCTGATTTGCAATCAATCCAGTTCCCACCCCCAATCCCAGGTAACCACAATTCAGTTTTATGCATTTATAGCTTTGCCTTTACTGGACATTTCGTATAAATGGAATCAATTATTCAGTATATTGTCTCTTGTGTCTGGGATTTTTTTACTTATAATGTTCTTGTGGTTCATCCTCACTGCAGCACATATCAGTAGTAAGTTCTTTTTTATTGCTGAATAATCTAGGCTAGGTTGTGTCTAACTATACCATATTTTGTCTATCCATTCAGTTGATGGACGTAAAATTGTTTCCAATTTTTGATAACAAGTTTTTATTTTTTTAACGGTAACATATATAGATATTTACACTGTGTGTTCACCTCCCATACTTAGATTTCTTTCTGTCACCATATATTTGACCCCCTTCACCCTGTCTACCTCCCCCCTGCCCCCAACCCCCCTACTCTCTGGTAACCACTAGTCTATAGTCCATAACCATGAGTCTCTGTTTGTTTGTCCTGTTGATAACAAGTTTTTAATTCTACACTTTCCATTTTTCTTTCATTTTAATGCTATAAAATTACAAAAATTCATATTTTAGATTATCTGGATATCTGGATGATTTTATAACTGAATACTTAAAGGCAGGTTCAGTGCTACAGTTTGTATTTATGATTTCATTGGTGCCTAGTATTATTACTTTAGTTGCTCAAGATTAATGAACTTTTATTATTATTAAAACAACTTATTTTATTATTAAAAGATAGACTTTTACTATGTAAATAAGTCATTTGATTTAGGTGGAAGCCAAATGAGATCTGGTAATGCTGTAGAAAGGACTATTTCACAGAAGAATTCAACAAGAAAAAATCAAGGAAAAATTTAATTGTACATGTGGCATTGAGTAGCACAGGGTGTAGAACCTCAAGAAACATGTGTTACAGCAGTCATTTCTATTTTAAATTGTTAATTTGAATACAAAGCGTTTTGTAACTTGTTATTTAATTTGTTTTAGTTGTATATAAGAGCTACAAGCGTAAAAGCTTGTAGCTATTTTGCACATACCTGTTACATTACAATAAAAATTATGTGAAAACTGAGAATCATAAGAAATTTTTTCCTTAAAAGAAGTCTGTGCTTTACTCAAGTAATACTAAGATATATCTATATAAAATAACTGAAAATAACTGAACCAGACTTTAAAGACTTTCTAATCTTCTCATTTATAAATAAAGAAAAAAGAGGTAACAGGACTTGTGTAAAATTATATAACCAGTTAGTGACAAAGCTGGGTCTAAAACACAGGTTCTTCACTGACATGGCTACAAAACATTTATTCCAAGTTCTATATGATTAATCTCATAGAGACTTTGGTTGTTTTATAAATAAGACATCCACTGAGATTGAGACTTGAAACAGATTCATTTTCTAAATCCCATTTTCTACTGATGACAGAATAATGATTACAATCCAAACCTATAATTTAGGAGCTAAGATCTGGTATTCACATAGCTGGTGTAAGGAAAAAGGAAAAGATGTTTTAGCTAACCTCAAGAGTCAAGAGGTAGAATGGTATAACCGAAAGAAGTTTGAGACCAGGGTTCAACCTTCATGTCTGCCTCTAACTCTGTTTACAAATTTAAACAAGTCACAATGACCCTGATCTTAATTCCCCATTTTTAAAGTAGAGATAAGGAAAGGAGAATAGGTTAGATGACTTCTAACATTTTCTTTAATCATTTCCATTCAATACATTTTATGTGTTAAGGGATCATATATTATAAACTCTTGTCCCTAATCAGAATCAGGTCAACTTCTGTACTGATTAATAACATTATTGCTATAATCTGCCCACATACCTACCTCCTCACTCATCTTATTATTCACTATTTCCTAACATGTAATTTATGTTCTATTCAGAAAGATATATCGACTCACTCCTATGTACCTATGGTATATATTAGGTGCTCAATAAATGTTGAGTGATGCATTAACATGTGAATGAATGTGTATATTCCTATTTTCTGCCATCCACCAGGACTTGTTTCTGGCTTATTTATGTTATAACAATGATATGTTTTTCTTGATAAGTGCAAAGTAAATGGGCTTTGAATGTCAATTTATTAGTTTCTTATGCCTAATAGCTCATTGTACACAGAATCAATACCACATAATTTACACCTAAGTTGTTCCTTATATGTTTGTTTCATTTCTCCAGCTATATTATTAAGTCTTTTGAAAACGTAAGAGGGTATGACTTTTACTTCATTTATTCTTCTTAGTACAGCATTAAGTGTTCAAGACTTGATTGTTAATTCTAGATGGTATACCATTTTTTCAAAGGCCTTTAGGAAAGTACCCTACCCCAAACTTAAATGTTCACAAGAAGCTCAGTTTCCTTGTTTTACTTTCAGAAGAAGTCCTAAGAAATATCATTATCATTCTTTGAATAAACCCCTATAAAAATTTAAACATTATACAAATACAATATTTTTCTTCTTTACTTTTCTTTTTCCAAAGAATTGGTTTCTTGTAGTTCTTTTAAACTTGATTCCATTTTTTGTACTTGAAAGTTCTAATATAATTGCTTCCTTAAGTTGTACATAGTCTTGGACTATGAAGGAGCACAGAGTCCTAATAAAGGTTCTACTACTTGCTAATGTCTTTGGGTAAGTCGCTGAGCATTTCTGGGCTTCTATTGCCCCATATGTAATATCTGCCCTGCCTTAAAAGGATATTATTAGGATTCAATACATTACTATATGAAAAAACTTCATACATTTTAAAGCTCTGTGCAAATATAAGATACTACTTTCCTATTGCTACAAGAACACTAAAAGCATTTTCTTTAAGGTTAAAATGTAAGAGATTCACTGAATAAACACTGAAAAATAAATATGTGTATGAAAGTTGAAAGGAACTATGCTATACAGTGCTAATGTTGATTATTTATGAGTGATGAAATTATGAGTGATTATTTTTTGCTTTACAATTTCTACCTCCTTTTCAATAGTAGCTATTGAAAAATTAGAATTTAAAATTTTACTTTAAATAAAATAAAATTGTATTAAAAAATAACAGCTATCAAATCTGGAGGATTTTCTAAAAGAAAATATCAAGCAAATCTTTTATAGTTGATAAAATTAAATTTCTGAGTAGATTATTAAGTGGCAGAGATTTTAACTAAACTTTTTTCAAAGAGTAAAGTTATCAAGAAAAATTTTAAGTGTTTCCATTTTTCTAAGGAACTATTATCTTCCATCTCTTTTTCTCTCTGAAGTGTTTCTACTAGATATCAGGATCACTAGTCCTTAAAGAGTATCAAGAGGTGAAAGATTCACAGTATGGAAAACCTCAGACAGGAAGCTTAACGTTAATATTGTATAAAAGAGACCACAAACTCCTGACCTGGTTTTTGTCTTCCACCTCTCCCCACTCCCCAAGAGCAACCAGTTTTAATCTAGTGGATCTTTTGGTGTGCAGAATGTGTTCACAAATCAATTTTCAGCTCAGCTTTTATTTACTGAGAATTCAAATCAGTAACCTTTTGGTTCTGGCACTGTCTCATCCTAAATATCAGTTTTCTTTAATATGTTCTCATCACTCCCACTCCTTACCCCTCCTGATTAGTGTCCCTAAGGGATTAAATGAGATGACCATATATACTTTCCTACCCAAACTGGGACACTTTCAAGAGTAAAAGAGGGCAATACTAAAAATTACATTCAGACAACAGGCATAAACTAAGACTGTCACAGGCAACCAGGACATATAATCATTTTAAAATGAAGCAAAGTGAGGAGATTAAGAGAGAAGTTTCATGATGTCTTAGGTCCTGGCAACTAGAAAGTAGGTCAGTGCTGTCATAGATTTTTTTTCATATTGCCTTCCACTTCTAATGGTTGTTAGCTCCTAAATGTAGCTATCATATTAACATTTTATTGGAAATCTATAATTAAATGTGGTGAAGCAAATTTTCTTTGTTTGCTTTTCTTCTTTTTTTAATGTTAAAGGTTCACACAGGGTAGTTGTTTTGCAAAGGAAGGTGGGAATTGCAAAGGAAGGTGGGAATTGCAAAGGTTTTGCCCTAGGCTGTCTTGCATTAAGAGTTATTGCATCTGGCCACTTTTCAAGCAACCAGATGTGAAATAAGTAATGCCCCTTTGGATTACAAATCTCATTTTAATATCTTTCAACATAAATAAGAGTAACAATAGTCAATATATTTATTTCAAGGCTTCCAAGAGGTGAGAGACATTAGCCACACAGAAACTACACTGTAGAAAAGCTAGAGAAAACAATGATCCTATTAAAAGTACTCTTTTTAAATGTTCTAAAAAGCTTATTTCAATGAAGGCAGTTAAATAAAGCTTAGTTTGACAGCTACAATTAACCAAAGCACCAAAAGTAGCAAATATCAGAATAATTTGATTCAGTAAATTCTTAACACTTGGAGAGTCTTAATCATATGACCAAGCTATTGAAATGACTGTATTTGGGGGTTATTATTAAGTCTGGCAAAATCCTATAAACACAACATAGGTAATAAGGTAACATATTCTTTGGAGAGAATACAGAGCTCTAATATTGACTTAAAAATCTCAATATAAAATTCCTAACAAATGCTGTAGGCATAAAAAATAAAAAAATAAGGGATTGTAAGCTGACAAGATCTTTGCAATCTGTGAGGTCAACCAAGGGTTGCCTTGCATAAAAAAAAAAAATCCTAACAAACCCTTCATATCAATCTGAAACTAAAAGTGAATGGAGTAAGCTACCTTGAAAGAAAATAAACGGTAATTCTATTATTCCCAATTTTGTAGTACGATGGGATATTAATCTGTTGGACCTTGTTATCCATCAGATTAGGCTAGTCTGATGACAGTGCATACCATTTATGTGCGCAGTCATAAATAAGACCAAGATTTGGGAATACAAAAAATGAAGGAGAAAAAAAATTAGAAATAAACTTACAGCAAATAAACACATTAAACTAGAAAGAGCTATATAGTAGGAAAATAGAGATGAAAGTAGACCAAGTGAACAGCTGAAGTAAATGTGGAAGAATTCAGGATAGTGTGACTTACACCACAAAGCATAAAATAAACAGTAACACTATATTAGGTGTACAAGGCATTTTTACATATATTATTTATTTAATCTTGAGAGATATAAATTATTTCCATCTATTGAAAACTGAGGCTCAGGGAAACTTATCTGACATGGCCAAGATCATTTGAACAGGAAGTAAAATCTAAACTTAAAAATTTAACACAAATCAACAAACATGCTGAAAGAACCCAGTCAAAAAACTTTGCTGTTTACAAGATACTGTGGGAAATAACAGAGAAGTGTAAGCTCGCCCTTAAGGAATTTATATCTGGTTGGAAAACAAGCTGCAAAGAGGTGAAAAGCACTGATTCATGATTTGAATAAGAATTCCAGCCAATGACAGAAGAGATGTCACAAGGTAGCACCTGGTTGATTGCCAAATAAATGAAAAATGACTGAGTTTCACAGAGACTCTGAAGAGCATGTCAAAATGGGATGATTCATGGAAACAGCTCCATGGAAGAAATGGGATTTCGGCTAGGGTTATATAGTGAGCAAGATGCAGAGTCTATAACAGCATGGTCTTCTGAAAGACAGTGGCCATATATCTGTGTCACTTTCATATCTGTCACAGAACCTCAATAACTATTATTGCATGAATAAAGATCATTGTCCAGTTAACTGATGAACTGATTAACAATTGAATGAATGTATGAACACAGAGAGAGGAAGTATGGAGCATTTGAGGCAAAGGGAAAGAGCAAAAGTATGTCTTGGGGATGGTGAGTTCGAACTAATTACTGTGCTCTACAGTAGTCTAGGAAATGACTTATTCAAGGTTATATAGGTAGAGGGTGTGGCAGGAGCTAGAATATAGGTCTCCTGACTCCCAGTGAGGAATAGACGTGTAAATAGAAAAAATATTGGTTTTAACCCATTTCCCATTTAGAAAAAAAAAGTGCAGCTTGCTGCCAGCATTAATTTAATTTTACATAAACCCACTCTTTGAGGCTGAAGCATATCTGATTGGTTTCCAATATGAAAATAAAATATAAAAACTGTTCTTGGAGTTATTTCTAAACAGAACTTGTCTCTAATCCTAATGTAACAGAAATGTATGTGATCAGTATTTTTTGTGTGTGTGGTAAATTTCAAAGCACAGAATGATACAAAACAGAAAATCTAGGATTTGATATTTTCAGGGATCGAGAATTAGTATATATTATAAATGGAAATACCACTAAAAACATAATGCTACCAATAGAATGATGTCATTTATTTCCAAAGGCTATTGATAATAATAATAAAAGAGAAATATTGGCAGACTTTGGGGGTAAGGTTAGGACTGTAATCCACGAGTTCTCTCGGGGTAAACTACTGCAGCCCCAAGCACCGCTAGTGAGTATTCTTGGTGTAAATGGAAATGGGTTAAATCTAGATAAATTTAAGCAAGAATTCAGGCATCATCACATATCAGAACCATAATGAATTCTAATTATTTTAAATCCAAACTGAAGTAATCTGGAGCCTCTTCCCATTACTTTTTCCATTTAAATCAGCAAATAAACAATACTTTTTCCTACCTCAGTGCCTCCACATGGTATTTCCTCTGTAACATCATTCTTCTTACAGCTCTCTTAAGCTAAGCCTTATTCTCTTTTTGATTATCAGCATAAAAATCACTTCCCCAAACCCTCAGACTAGGTTAAATAACCCTATCACTGCTTATCATTCTATATAACTTACATTACCCTTTTCCTCCCTCACAGCACTTATTTTAGTTATTACCTGTTCATTTTCTGCCTACATTATAAACTCCCCACTACATTATAAACTCAATGAAGATGTGATCCCTGCAGTATGTCCACACTAGCACAAAGAACTCTGACTAAAACTTTAGAAGACTTGTGTTTTAGTGCTGGTTGGTTCTATTAACTTGCTGTGTTATTCTGGCAAGTTACTTAACTTCTCTAGGCCTCCATTGTGAAAAGAGAGGAATTGGATTTGACCAGAGTTTCTTAAACTTCCCTAATGTATGGGTCCCTTTTAAAGGAAGAAAAAAGTCTTACAGACCTGCCAAGGTTGTGTCCTTAGACTCCCCAGTGGTCCTATAATCTTAGGTTGAGAAAATTGATATGAGAAACCATTAAAATGACCTCAAACTGTGAAATTTTAGCTTTATAATAACATTTTAGATTATTACTGATATAAAAACATTATTTTTAAATTCTAAAACTCTCAGAGCCTAAAATATATTCATGGCTCTCCAAGAATCTGTGGATCCCTGTTTGAGAAAGAGATGGTCTCTTCCAGGTCTTCAATTTCATCATTCTAAGAAAATGAATGTTTATTTTCCAGAATACTTTTTAATGAACCATACCCTACACACAGGCTCATTAAACTGAGATTTGAGAGAGAATATAAAGAATTCCACAGCATCAAGGCATCCAGAAAAAATCTTTCATTTGTAGAGAGACAGAGTTTCAGGTACTGATTTTGGTAACAGGATGAAAAGCATTTGACCTTATGTCATTGTATGTAGCAATGAAAGGCTGATAGAAAGCATTTCTTTGGGCTCAAATGAAGTGATCTTTTTGATTATATGAAGAAGTTTGTGAGAACATGAATTTAAAAGTGAGCAAAGAACAATAAAAAGGCAAAAGGCAAACAGCTAAATTAAAAAATTGGCAAAGGAACTGAATACACATTTTACCAAGGACACACAGATGTCCAATTGCACATGAAAAGATGTTTAACATCATTAGTCATTAGGGAATTGCAAATCAAAACCACAATGAGATACCACTTAATACCTACAAGGATGACTATCCTGTGACCTGAATTATATGAAGTAACTGAAATAGGCAAATTCACAGAGACAGAGAATAGAATAGCTATAACCGTGGGCTGAGAGGAGGTGATGGGGAGTTGTTGTTTAATGGGCAGAGTTTCAGTGTGGGGTGATAAAAAGTTTTGTAATATAGATGGTTGTACAACATTGCAAATGTAATTAATGTCACTGAATTATATGTCTAAAAATGATTAAAATGGCAAATTTTATGTTACATATATTTTACCACAATAAAAAAATAGTAAGAGAAGATAGGCAGCTTGTTATTTACCAGTTGGATACCTAAATTGTAAACCTAATGACCTAATAGAGATATAAAATATACAACACATTGTTTTAATAGGCAAACTTGTTCTACAATTAAGGGCCTCAAGAATTAGCAGTAATAGGTGTATGACTAATCACCTAGTCTACCCGTTTATTTTGGAATTATGAATGTCCCCGTTGCTGGTTTATACCTATCAAGCAGGACAAACTCTAATTCTTTGGCTCAAGTTAATTATTAATTATCCTCAGTGATGAATGTTAAAGGCATCAAGGATAATTGAAAAACAGCTGAACTACAAATCTAAATATTCTGATTTCTTATTATTCTTTTTATCTTCTAGTGGAAGTAAAAATAAATGATTAAATAATTATCAGAACCATGGAAAGAAATGTTGAGAGCAGGATTGTTCTATACAGTTAAGTCCTAAGAGCAGAACTTAATACTATTTCTTTCAATTTTTACTTTACAGTGAAAACAGAGCTTGGCCAGAGCCATTTAGATACTAAAGAATTATTTTTATTTGTAATTTGTTTGCTTTGTTTTTCAATTAGAGAAGCAAGTGGCATTTGAGGCTGGAAAACTTTGGGATTTTAACACTTCTTTTGTGACATGAATATATGTTTCAGAGGACTTTCCCAAATGTAACTCGACTAGACTGTGGAACAATTATTACTCTTTCTACCTCTTCAGATTTGGGTCTGAGCCTTTTCAGCAGAGCCAAAAAAGCATTCATACCAGCTGTCACCTTACATTCTTTGCTATGGTCTTCACTCGCTTTTGATTTGGGCTCCTGACTCTCTTTAAAAACCTTTCCAAGTAAGTAGAAAGAGACAATGTTAGTTTATTTCAGGCTGCTTGGAATTAAACCTCTGACTGGAGAAAGGTGATATCTATTCATAATAAATATTCTGTTCTTCAGGCTTGTCTTTACTGGACTTCTTACCAAATGCCCAGAGGCCAGGCTCTCAAATTATCTTAATATAAACAAAATGCTTCTTTCCCAACTAAGACCTAATATGCCAAGATTCTACTCAAACTGCTGATTTATAGGTGGTTCTAACTTTCTAAGTGCAGACGATTGTAAGAGTGGTGACACAGCCTATGGTCAGGCAAACAGAACAACTAAAATAAAATCAACAGCAGCCCAAAGAGGAAGAAGCAGACTGGATTAAAACACCAGTTTCCTTCTCTTTTACCACTTGATTTCATTCACCCTACCTCTCATATTTTAAATTACAAGATAATCTCTTTCAACATAACTTGTATGCATATCATAGTAAACTGGTCACTCTTATAATAATTCTGTGAGACCGAATATTTTGAAAAAAATAGACAAATACTTAAAATTGAATGAACTTTTAAGGGAGAAATAAAAAAAATCAATCACTCTCTTCCTTTAAGTTCATATTTTCTCAGGATGGCTGTGCTACTCTCTTGACACAAAACCCAGGATAATTGTGAAGCTTCCACTGAACTTTAAGCTTTGGATATTTGGTTGTCTTGCCCAAGAATCAAACAGCAACTTATTAAATTTTGCATTTCTATGTATCCCATGTAAACAAATACTCTTTCTACCTTAAGGAAAGGGCAGACCAATGACAATCTGCAAGGTGGAAGCTTGGTAATGAAAGAGAAACAAAAACATCTTCCAATGGCCAGATCACTGAAGATAAAAGTCTGCTAACAGTGAAACGTCAACTCTGGCTCTACTTCCTTATTGGAAAGATGAGAAAAATCAAGACTCCCAAAATAGCACTAAGTATAATTGATAATATTCTGGAAATTAGTATAGAGTATATAAAAACATGTATTTGGGAAAACAGTCCTGCAGTTACTTTTCTTGTTAAGAACATTAACCAGAGATGTGTCTGTTGATTTTGTTGCAGCTGTAACTTTTTCCACTGTATGAAGCATTAAAGTTACAAACTGGTTTGTTTGAGTGGTCTGGAAAAAGTATATTCTATATCACTGAACTGCTGTAAATTTAAATCAACTTCCTCTAGTTCTCAGCTTATTTTGGCAGAATACTTCTAAGTAAAAGTGTAATAAACTATATTGTCATCCTTCAGAGTTTTTATAACTCCAGCTACCATATTTGGGGTGAGGAGGAGGTGGCAAGAACCCATAAGGAAGTAAATGGTATTATGGTGACATTTTGTAACCTTTAGCTAGCCCAGGGACAACTGAAATCATGTGTTTAAGATGGGAAGTGTTACTAAATTTGAGATGACTTTTTGTGGCTTTATTTTTTCTTACACCAGCATCATTAAATGTTTTCATAAATAGATATCTGATTTTTTTCTAAATTGGTTTTCCTCCATAATATACAACACAATTCCTTTTTATACAGAAAATAGTCTTTGTAACATTTAAACTAAGAAAAGGTGAGAAACTAGAACACTAATTAATTTTAAGTTAATATAAAAGATGTTTTTGAAAAGTCCTATGATTTCCATTACACGTCAGTCAATTTCCCCAGTTAAGTTCCCTTTTTACAAAAAAATTAATGTCATAATCAAATTAAAAAAATAATTAAAACAATACAAAAAGAAGGCAGTACATGAAAAAGACTAACAACACAATGAACATGTCTCTGAATTGTCACAGAAGAAACTGAGAAGAGAGATTAAAGAGGAGAAAAAGAATGGGATTAGTACTATATTAAGCCTCTTTATTGGTGACATTTTGTAATTCACCATTCATTCACTTAATATTTATTGAGTAGTTATTATGTATCAGGTATTATGTTGGATGCTGAGGATACATCAGAGAATAGGATATAGCCCTTGCCTTCAAGAGAGTTTACAGTTAGTAATATATTCAGACATTTTAGTAATTTATAATAAGAAGGGAAAGGAATACATCCAGAAACTTTGGCTTGTGGACTTAAATTCTAAAAATTTCCTTTGCATCTCTAATTTTAGTTATTCCTACAAGTTTCTTTGATATATAAAGCTATACGACTGCCATATCTGTGACTTAGAAAATTAAGTTTTGGACTCAATTTCAATACTTACTCAAATTTCAAGATCGATTTGTCTAATCTAACCTAATTTGTCTAATATATGGGAAAACTGAGGGTGGAAGAGGGCAAGTGACTTGATTAAGGTCACTTACTTGCCATGTCTTTCTTTCAATAAACTTTCTTCCAAATAAGATATAATTAGTAGGTATCATAACTAGTGCTTTTATAAATCTATGCTTGTCTGCCACCTTTCTCATTTACCTTCCCTTGATCTCCACTGAGACAATTGTCACATTAACTTTATTACCCTTTCTTCCAAACTTAGCAGAAGCAGTGACTTTCCTTAGAGGGGCTGTCTAATCTAAGACTTAACCCCCATAATATTTCCTCCTTCTCCACTGATTTGCACTCTTTTCTGCTATACTTGCCTCAACTGCTCCAGGAGAACTGTCCTATTCACTGGCCCAAATTCTTGGTGGTCTAAAGTCACATAAATCTTCCATTAAGAAAAACGAGCAACTACCTATTACCTCCTAAGCTCCCTAAAATATCCATTCCTACAATTATACTTAAGCTATAATCTTAAACAATGATCTCCTCCTTGTAACTGTTAATGGCCTTACTCGCATTTTCATTTTTTTTCCATTGTCATTTTTCAATACTTCAGTAAAAAAAACCCACACACACAAAAAGTGGGCTTGGGAATCAGATTTCACCTCTAGCAGTATGACCTTAGGCAACTTATTTAACCATGCTAAACTTTATTTACCTGTAAAAGAGGGAAAATCGTAATTCCTACTTTACGGGGTCATTGTGAGAACCAAATAAGATTATATATGTAAAGTTATTAACACAATGCCAGGTACACAAGAAGTATTGTTTTCCTCTTCTTAAAATTCTTCTCACATTTGGCATCAGTGATACTATTTCCACTCTCTCATCCTCCTTTTTTTTACTTGAAATATATCTGACATATAACATTGTATAAATTTAAGGTGTATAAAATGTTAATTTAATATGCTTATATATTGTACTATGATTGCCACTGTAGCAATAATTAGCTTTTCTATCATGTTACACAATTATCATTTCTACCATATGATCCAGAAATTCCACTTCTAGGTATATACCCAAAAGAAATGAAAACAGCATACTGAAGAGATACATGTCTTCCCATGTTTACTGCATCATTATTCTCAACAGCCAAGGTGTAGAAAGAACCTAGTTGCTCATTAATGGATGAATGAATAAAGAAGATACGGTATACATATACACATACAATGGAATATTATTCAGCCATGAGAAAGGACACCTTGCCTTCTGGGACAACATGGATGGACCTTGAGCACATTATGCTAAGTCAAAGAAAGTCAAGTACTTTATGATCTCACTCATATGTGGAATCTTAAAAAGCCAAACTTGTAAAAAAAAAAAGTAAAATGGTGGTTTGGGGTGATAGGACAGATATAATTAAAGGGCATAAACTTGCAATGAGTAGTAAATAAGCCCTAGAGATCTAAAGCACAGTATAGTATATATAGAAAATAATATTTTATTATAACCATCAAACTTGCCAAGAGACTAGAACTTAACTATTCCCACCACTAAAAGAAATAATTAACAAAATGAAAAGGCAACCTACAGAATGGGAGAAAATTTTTACAAACCATATATTAAATAAGGAGTTAATATGCAAAATATATAAAGAATTCATATAACTCAATAACAACAAAAAAAAATCTCCAAACAATCCATTTTAAAAATGAGCAGAGGAACTAAATAAACATTTTCCCAAAGAAGACATCCAAATCGCCAACAGGTACATGAAAAGTAGTTCAACATCACTAATCATTAGGGAAATGCATATTAAAAACACAATGAGATATCACCTCACAACTGTCACAATGCCTATTATCAAGAAGACAAGAGATAACAAGTGTGGGAAAAATGGAACCCTTGTGCACTGTTGGTGGGAATGTAAATTGGTTCAACCACTATGGAATATTAAATGGAAGTTCCTCAAAATATTAAAAATAGGTCTATCTTCTTCTTTTAAACTTTACCTATGTGCTGTTTCTTAAGACCTCAGGTTTCAATATATTCTTCAGTCTATGCTAATGACAGCCAAATCAACATGTCTAGTTCTAACCTCTGAAACAAGGTCCAGTTCCAGATCTTCACATCTCTCTAGGATATTTCTACTGAGATATTCCATCTTCACTTCAAATTCAACAAGTCTAAAATCAAACTCATCTTTCTTTTCCAAAAACAGAGTCCCTTTTCCATATTTGATACCTTTTTCACTCCATACATCAACCAAAAGTTCATTTTATGGTTTTCTTTCATCTTTTTCATTTTTTATTCAGTGACCAAATCTTATAAGTTACCAAAATATCTTTCATATGTCCCTTCCAAACAGAGCTGCTTTTGTCATAGCACTTCCCTATTCCCAAATCTTTAAGTTCCCCCATTGCCTTCTAGACAAAGTCCAAGTTCCTCACTCCAGCCTTTATATCCAAATTTGGTCCCTTTCCTCTCTCTATGTGACCTTCCACTGATTCTAGAGTACAACATGATCATTGATATCTTGAAATTCTTTCCCAATGATGCACTTCCTGTTTAAAATTTCCATCTTCTTCCTTCTCATTTATCCATAGCCTTACATTCAGGGTTCATTTCAGGTGTAACTATTCATGAAACAACCAGCTCTGCAATGAACTTTTTCCTCAGTCACATGCTGCTCAGCTCTGGTATTTAATTCTTTCAAGTACTGTCTATCTCCTTGAGATAAAACTGTGAGCAAGAATATCTCAATTCTATTTTGTCTAGAACAATACTGGATATATAAAAGCAGTTCAATGATACATGTTTAATAAATAACATACATATAGGAGCCCCAAAAATCTCAGAATAACTATTCTAGCCTTTGATCTGACTTACAAGCCCAGCTTCAAATGCTATAGAAATTTGAAAAGCTATAACCAGTCTGTGAACTGAATATTTCTCATCCCCAAATTATATAAGTAAAAAGTGGGTATCTATGTGTTTTTATAGATTTGTTTATGACATGTGAAAAAAAAGCTTATGCAAAGATTAAATCTACAAATTTGTAAATACATACTGTATCATGCAAATTCTTTTCTTAAAATAATTCAATTTTGTACCATGCTTTGCAGCTCTAGTTGGTAAATTTTAAAATAATATTTAAGCAAGACTATTAATAATACCACATTTAATTAGTAGAAATAAAAGTATATCTGAATCATTTAATTTCAAAGGCATTATAATGTTATTACTTGCATAATATTTGCTAGGAATTGTGTCAAGCACTAGGAATACCCAGGAGATAGTATCTGTTCTTAAGAAGCTCACACCATAAAACTAATTAATTATAAACAATAATATGATATGATAATTGGTACATTCCAGTCATGAACCCAGTGCTGTGAGAAGGACACTGAACAGTCTGGTGGGGCTGAACCATAATATCTGTGGTAGCAAATGAAGGTGATAAGACCGAGGAGGTAGGCTGAGGTGGACCACGAAGTCTCCAATATGCTCTGAAAAAGAAGTGAATTGTTTACACAGTGTTTTGGAAAGAAAATTCTCTCAATTTGGAGGACGAAACAAAAATGGTGGATTGTTGAGTCAGAGAGATAATTTGTAATAACTCAAGTGAGGAATAAGGAAAATCTGAACTTAAAAAAATCAATGTAAATTAAAAAGTTGGAAAAACAAATTTATAGCAGCAATCAGTAAGTTCATATATGAAAAGATTTTCTCCCTCACCACTTTTGGCAGTAGGTAGCAGAAATGTACAAAGAATTTATTTTTCTGAGACTCGCTGTTACTCTTACTTTTATGCCAAAGTCCAACAGATAAAAATAGTTACTCCATATATATTGAGAACACAATATATGTTGTGTGGGCAACTTTTTTCTAACTTTTATGTTATTACTTAGGGTGAAAGTCAAGTGACTCCACCATATTCCAGCCACCATTCACTCCAGGTCAGTTACTCTCTAAAAGGATGTGAACTTAAAGTTTACTTCTGTCAGACAGAGAGGCATCATCATTTTAAAAGTGTGATTGTGTCCACTAAGCATTTTCTATAGTGAATATGTGGTATCTGTTACATCTCACCCTTTTCACGTTGGTGCATAAAATAAAATTTAAAAACTGAACTAATATATACAAAAAAGGAGCATAATGCTTTTCCTGAACAAAGATATTAAAAACATATTAAATAGTTTCAGAGATTCTTTGAATATATGTCATATCATATAGATAAGCATTTAAGCAAATTATTTTTGTATTTCTTATTGGGTGGCAATATATTATTGTGCGGTCTGAAACTAAAATAACTAAATGAAGAATTATCTAATTAATTTAAACAAATGGCTACAGTCCCAGAAGGAAGCCACTCAGGTATGTTCCTATAAATCTTTAAATTACTGAGAAAACATCATCACCATTAAGGAAATAAAGAACAGTAGGTCCAAAAGGCAAATATCACATTCAGCTTTGCTTTCATTAGTAATGTGAAAGTAGAGTCTAAGGAATAAAAATGTACATTTCTCTAAAGCAATAGACACATGATAGATGATAAATAGACAGATAGATAGACAGACAGATAGATAGATAGATAGATAGATAGATAGATAGATATTCAAGATGCATTTCCAACAACACATCTTTGAAAATAGATTAGTATGTGCTAGGAAATAATTAATCCTGATGGCAAAATATAATACCCGTGTGCTCATATCCCAATCTCTTAAAGAATGACTTGGATTGGCCACTGAATGAGTGGACCACTGTTAGGGTGTACTGGTGATTTTTAGCTTGAGTGGGAAAGAATAAGTTACTTGTCCTCTGTTTTGATGTTTTCATTTGGAAAAGATAAAAATTAAAGGCCATTCTAGGAAGATGTTAAAGATATGTAATGATATAAAATTTATCTAAGCCCTTTATGTATTTGATCTTACTTGATCCTCACAATTAGTATCTTAACAGATAAGGAAATTGAAGTCCAGAGTTTTTAAGAGATTGCCAATTAACAGAAGAGGAGAGACTACAACCCAGATGTCCTGACTCCCAAAGCAGCAACTTTCTCTAGAATTACATAGTTAGGACTCTTCCAAAGTATAACTGGGGGTCAGTGTTGGTAAAACATTAAATATTAAACATCTCTATAGGAAAATCATTTCCATGATTTGTATGCAATTATTATAATACTTCCTGAGTAATACTCCTTGTATTTCCAGTGAAAGTAACAAAGAACATTTGGTGGTTTATTAGTCATGCAAGATTTCTCGGGATTTTCAAAACAGATTGATTAAAATAAAATTAGGTCTTGTCAATTGTATTTATACTTCAGTGGTTACTTCTGTACACAAAAGTGCTCTCAATTTTACAACACTATCTGGAAGAAGTTCAACAACACATTGTTAATACTCTACTCCTACAAAATAATTTTAAAGCTCCATGGGAATTTAGATTTGCACAAGTTATTAGGATGTGACCTTTCCCTTAGATTTCTTATTTTAGGATTGACTTAACATGGTATTTCCCCAGTGGGAGCTGTTGTACTTCCTTCGCAGATAAGAAAAATAGCAATCACAAATTATAGTGAGTAAACTTAGGGAAACATATATTTCTGTGATGCTGATGAAACTGAAATAATAAAGAGACCACACTACATATTCCTTGGGTTTGAGAGGAAAGCCATGTGGCTTGCTAACAAAAGAAAAAAGTTATGCCATTATGGTATTTCCCTGAAATTTATTCCTAATTGTTTCTTGTCCCAGCTACCAAGTCTTATGACTTTTAAAGATTATTAAAGATGTTTACGTCACTAAATTTCCTATGTCCTGTCTACTGGGAGTATAAAAGGTTAAAAATATCAAACTTATAATAATTTAAATGATTTGAGATCACAGGATCTGAACTGAAGGACAAGGAGTTCATGAGAGTAAAGAAAAAAACTAGAATTTACATGAAAAAGATCACAGTTGCTTCACTTTTTGTTCCATGGAATAACAGTGGCTTCCAATTATTCATCTCTTACTATATGATACTGTAGTAGAATTTGTGAACATTACTTAAACATATTGGAAACATCCAAAGAATCAACCATGCTACAGCTCCAACGATAGAGCTAATTATTGGCAATTTTTAAAAAAGGCAAACAAAATTGTGGTAGGGAAGACAATGAAGTCATGTACATTTTTCCTAACTAGTCTAACTAGGTGCCAAAATCAATAACTTTATGTAGTGTTAGTTAATGAAACATTAAAATTTAGAAATTATGAAAAAGTAAAAAAATTTTTCTTTTATAAGAATAAAAGTATGAGATATAAGTGAAAATTAAGTAATCATCAATAGTAATTTTTTATATCCTCTCTTATCAGATATACTTGTAGATTAGGTTTTATTAAAATTACTACTTGAGGACACTGTTTTATTTAAATTATTACTCAAGAATCTCAAATAATCAAACCCCTCCCCATACCATGGATTCTGTAGTTTAACTGCTAATTCATAGTCTCAGAAGTTTTTCTTTCAGTAATTTTTAGTAATTAACCCTCTATATTTATAGTTGTGGCTGACGTTTTTAAGTATAGTGCCCACATTGTTGGACTTATCATTTTTCCAGAAAATAGTATATAGTTTAGATACAGCTGGGTTTTAAAACATTGTTTTTGTCTTGAAAGAGAATTTAGAAATCATTAACACAATCACTTAATTGTATAGACATTGAGGGTGAGGGATAGCAATGCATTTACTTCCTCAAATACTACACAGACATATAAAAATGTGTGTAGAACTGGAAGGCAACTTGTAGAAATTAAAATAGTTTCAATAAGAATGTTAAAATTATATTTTTTCTTTAAAATTATCTTTATTGTTGTTATTACACTGCTTATTTGATATTAAAAATATAACACTGTATTATAGTTAAATCTCTATATTATGCCATTAACTGAAACTTAACCCCCAAATGAAAATTTAGAATAAAAAGAAAAGACAATTAGCCATATTTTTCCTATTTATTGTAATACTTAATCCTATAATTTTGTATCTTGAAATTTTTTATTATCGTTATATCTTTATTCTAAAATTAATATTCCCCTCATATATTCGAACCACAAATTTAAAGTATTTATCTTTTTAAAAAAAAACTGGTTTGTCTCCATCTCTCTGGAAGTCCTATTTGTTAAACCTGCATTTTCAAAAGCAGTCATTCCTTTCTAACAACTAGCAACATGTGGACTTAAAGGCCATGAGGCACCCGCAGCACAGTCTTTACATTTTATTTAAATTTGGCATAGCCTTAGGAAATTATTTGCAACTTCCTTGCAATTAAGAAGGTTTTTTTCCCTAACCCCCCCCAAAAACACAAATAAACAAAAAAACTCCACATACACCCAAAACCCCATACTATTCTGATAACTAAACAATTGATAAAACTCTCACTCTCCACCTGCATTACACTATAACATGCACAAAGCCACACCTAAAAGATAATAGATTTAAATGAATAGAAATCATTTAAATGTATGCTTCGGAAATACATCTTTGTTCATTCAGCTATTAGTATATCCTCAGAGAAATTTCAAATGTCACAAATAATACAAGAGTAATACAGCTGCTCAAATCCTTTAACATAGAAACTTCTCTTTCAGTCATTTATTTAGCTGTAAAAAGTGATTTTTAACAAGTGAAATATGTGCAGGAAGATATTCAATATATGTAATGGTATAAGAATTAACAGTAATTGTATAACAATAAAAAACTAGAAAACACCTATAAAAACTGGCTTAGTAAATTATGTGGTATCACTAAGATGGACTATTATATTGCCATTACGAGAAATATGAAAGTGAGGCAGAAACAAAGAAAGATTTACATGATCTAAACAGTGAAAGAAGCAAAAACGCTATGTATACTATAACTGTTAGTAAGGAAAAAATGTGTACATGCTAACAAGAACTGGAAGAAACTATGCAGAAGAATGGTAGTTTATAAGTGATTGCGGTCTTTTTATTTGAAAAAATATGTTTACAGCTTTTCAGTAATAAAAATGTCTTAAAAGAATTTAATGTAAAATGAAACAAACCCAATGGCTAAAATTCAGAAGCAAAAGTCATTTGCCTTGTTTCTAATCTTATTTCTAAATGTACCACCTACACGCTTTTAAGGTTTTAAAAGTAAATATTATCTAGTTTCCAATCCTGAAGTCCTGAATTCATATGTAGCAGTATAATTAGGCAGAGAGTTTATTTACACAGGGCAGGACTAAACTTTGCATGTGAGCATACAGAAAATGATAAAGATCGTTGTGTCCTAATAGTAATTTACAGAATTGTGATTTGCTCCACCCAGTATACTTATAATTGAATTCATCAGCCATAAAATCGCCGGAACCAAACAAGTGCAGATATCTTTTATCTAAACCCTATTTTCTCCCTTACCATCAGTTAATGTATTTCTTATGGGGCTTTTCTTCTTTTTATAGATTCATTTGCCTTAGTTATAAATTAACTCCACAAACAACTCTCCCAACCATTCGAGCTCTACTGTTTCCTGTGTACCAGGTTTCTTTTTACTTGCACGATTTATGATACAGGGGCCATTTAAACTGCCAGTTGGTAAATGATGTCCGGGGAATTATCTCTAGATTAAAAAAAAAAAAAAAGATTCTGAAGGATAAATGCCCGCAGGCAGAGATTTCTCCTTAAAGCTGGACATCCTAGCAAAGAAGTAAAATGTAATCGCTGAAGACTTCAGTCATTTCTTTTTTACTTTAAAAAAATATGGTAAAGTATACATAACATAAAAATTTACCATTTCAACCATTTTTAAATGCACAGTTCTGTGGCATTAAGTATATTCACAGTGTAACCATCACCACCATCCACCTCCCGAACTTTTTCATCTTCCCAAACTGAAGCTACACCCACTAAACACTAATTCTTCATTCCCCCTCCCTCAGCCCCTGGTAACCACCATTTTACTTTCTGTCTCTATGAAATTTGACTATTCTAGTTACAACTTCTGTTATTTCTTATTTCACTTAAAGTCTGTGAACTAGTGTAATTTACTAAATTGGTTGAATACACAAAAGAGTTGCTGGTAAAAAAAAAAAAATCGGGAAAGAATTCCTAAATAGCATTTTTTTCATGCCCAAACACTTGAATTCAGACCAAACATTCATTTTCAGATGTCAAAGTACATAACTGCCCCTTACGTCATCTTTCATGAGCTTGGTCTTTTGATTTTAAGTGGCTTTAGGTTTTGCTAAACTTAAACTGAATTTCTAAGCAAACTTAATGCTGCTACTGATTTCTTTTAAGAATCAAAATTCCATTAATACTACTTGTATTCACTGAATTCCCACACATTTTATCTAAAAATGATACAATGTCGGGCAATGAAGACTGGTGGACCAAGAGATTATTAGCGAGATCAAAATACTTTCACAGTTTTGATCTGAACATTCAAGTCATACACTGATTATCACCAATTGGAAACTTTGCTAAGAGATGGTTCCAGAGGAGGTGGAGCCTTGTGGAATTTTCCCGTACACAGGTCTTCTAGGGGACTGAAAGTAACTGGCTTAAGTATTAAGTGGCAACCAAACTTCTGGCGCTAAGGATGGCAGTGTGTATGGATAGGATTAAGAAACACAGCTCAAAGAGTATCCTTGATGAAAACGATGATTTGCAAACCAAGAGAAACTTACTCTATAAATCAGTGACAATCTGATAAGAATGATTATTTAGTGACTCCAATGTTACTTTTAAAGAACTTTTAAATTATTTTCAAATAATTAGAGACTTACAGAAAAGTTGCAAAGATAGTAGAGAGGGTTCCCATGTACCCTGAACCTAGCTTCCCCTACTGTTACATTACATATTACAACTATAGTACAGTGATCAAAACTTATAAATTAACACTGGCACAATACTATAAACTACTTCACTTGGATTTCATCAGTTTTTCCATTAATGTACTTTCTCAGTTCCAGAATCCAATCCAAGATCCCACATTGCATTTAGTTGTCATGTCTCTTTATTCTTCTCCAAACATTTGGTAGTTTCTTAGTCTTTTTTTTTTTTAAACAGCTTTATTGAAGTATATATGATATACAAAACACTGCATATATTTAATTTATAGTTCCTCAAACTTTACTTGTCTTTTATGCCCCCGACACTGTTGAAGAATGCTGATCAGATATTTTGTAGAATGTCTCTCTATTTAGGTTTGTCTAAGGTTTTCTCGTGATTCAATTGATATTATGGATTTTTTTGGAAGAATACCAAAGGCATGATGTGATCTTTTCAGGATAATTTATCAGGAGGTATATGAGTCAATATGTCTTATTACTGTTGATATTAACCTTGATCACTTGGTTAAGGTGGTGTCTGCCAGGATTCTCCACTGCAAAGATACAAATTATCCCTTACTAATTAATAAATATTTGGGGGGAGATACTTTGAGGTTATGTACATATTCTGCTTCTCCTTATACTTTAACCAATTTTACTATTCATCTTGCCTGTAGCAATTATTACTGTGGTTCTTTAATGGCAATTTTCTATTTCCCTCATCCCTTTTATGTTTATTAATTTAAAGTCATCTGTAAGGAAAAGTTCTCTTTCCATTTATTTATTCAGCATTTATTTATATCAGTATGAAATCACATATATATATTTTTTTTATTTGGAGGGCTATACTGATTTTATACTAATGTTTTATTTGGAGGTCTATATAAGTAGCTATTTATTTTATTACTCAAATTGTTCCAGGTTTGGCCATTGGAAGCTGGAACAATTTGAGTAATAAAATAAGTAAGTATAGTATTGCATTATAACTTCCCAAATGAAACACATATCATGAGTATTGGATAGTGAAGCTACTTGCTCCTTTGTAACCAGGAATCATGGTTGCATGGCTTATGTGGAACCAAGGAAGACATTTTAATTTTTATCTCAATTTAATTGTAAGTATCATAGGAACCTAAAATAATATACTTGTATTTGAGACATTTCTAAGGATATGAGTTATTTTTCAACTTCTAGGTCACTTTCCTATCTTTGTTTTGTCTTAGAAAAATATATTACTGTGTTCTCCCTCAAATGACTGGTAAATTATGCCATAGAAAGTATTCTGATAGTCAAAATAAAAGCTCTCAAAGAAATTTTACAATAAATACTATGAAGAATTTGAATATTCTTTTTAAAAAGGTACTTTTAAATACAAATTTAGTATAATAAATTCTGAGTTTACCTACCGTTAAAGGGCAACTCTTGTTTGAGAAAATGGAAGTCTTGTTTATCTGTGGTTTAGAATAGGCTTCTTCAAATCTGAACAATTAAAAAGAAAGAAAAAATTTAATATGCACACATATTCAAAATTTCTAGACAACCTAGGCTGCCAAAGTGTACAAGAACAAATAAATTTATTTTTTCTGTTGGATTTCATTCTGAATGTTTGCTTTCCCTGAGCTTATTTTTGGATTCTCTAGAAGTAAACCAAAAGGCTACCAACTGACTCATAAATCATGCAGGGCTGTAGAATCTTCCTATAGAGATATGTATTAGATTCATTTCACCTACTTTCCTAGTTCTGTCACTGATCATGAGTTATGGTCCTCTATCTCATTCATCTTTTACATCAAATTAATAATGACACCTATATTACCATACAGACTTAAGAAAAACTTGGGTTAAAAGGATTAATAAACTCAAAAGATAGATGTTTGATCAAAGTTATACATAGCAAAGATGATATTAAAACATAACCTCCTTCTACATGGCACATGGCTGTTAAACCTAAGTTAAATTATAGTGATGTGTTATAACTATTTAGAGACAGTAGATGCTGCACATTCCATTATCATAGAGAGCACATTATCTATGTAAATGTGCTGAAGGTCGTGGGCTACACATCCTTGGCTCTTATGAAGGGATCCTAGAATAGCTGTGCATTCCCTAAAGACAAAACAATATCTACTGCCAAAAGCTTTATCATCAGGGCCTTAACAGTCCCAATATCCAGACTCAATGTTCTGCAGTCTAACCTACAAAAAATTCTAAATTTTTTTTCCTTTTTAATTCTGCACCTTTCAATTTGGAATTTGCAAAAACTATTCTGTTATCCATGCATAACATAAAAGTAGTGGACCATGAATATAAAAATTTTCCCCATTTTGTTGTTTCTAATATGAAAGAATATAAACTACAGCCAATGTATTTCTTTTGATTATTTGTTTCTCTAACATTATCTAGTACTTTTGTTTGGAGGTGGAAAACCTCTTAATGTAGACTCAATATCAATAATAAAGTAACAATTTATTTTCAGAATAAGACATTCTATAGAAAAAGCTAATTTGTCAGTATTTTAGAACTGGATGTTTTGTTTTCTGACTGACTGCTCACCTGTGTCATAGCAATTTATGTAAACAGTCTCTAATTTGTCATCAACACAAAAGCAGTATCCACACCAAAACTGTTCATTATATATAACATGCATAACACATGAGAAACAATTTTATCTATAATGAATTATCACTTTGATTTTTTTATTAAGTCAACCAAAAAAGGCTTAAATATGTGAAAATAATAAGAAAGAATATTAATAAAACAAAACCTCTATCTGAAAAACAAAAGAATGTGGACTTCAGGTTAAGATTGTTATACTAGCTTTCCTTGACACTCATCTCAATTTCCCTTTGAAATACATATGAATTCCTTAAGAAATAATGAAAATAAAGAAGGAAAAAAGTAAAGATTTCTGGAAACTGCTATCTATTCCTAGCTTATAGCCCCAGGGATTATAGTTTTTTTCATGTTATCCATCTGGTCAAGTTAAATTCAATTGGTTTATATTCGTTAGATTATAAATCCTTCTACTTATCCCCATAAGTCAGAGAACTAGGCTGTGAAGATAGCAAACAAGGTCTTCAACATTTCAACAGAACTTACATTAGATAGGGGCTGTTCATATCTAGTTATCCAACTTTTTTATTTCTGAAATAGGATTTTCACCAGAATCTAAGCAGATAATAATGCAGCCAAAGGGCAACTTAGACTAATTTGTCTGAAATGGCATAAATGATAAAGGGTGACATAAGCAATAAAAAAATAATTAACAATGGAAATGAATGAAAGCTTATCAAAGAATTACTTCCCCAAAAAGCTCTGGGCCTAGATAATTTTATAGATGAATTTTTTTCACATTTTCGAGGAAGAGATAATTTTCTTGCTATATAAACTGTTTCTGAGTAGAAAAAGTTCAGTAACCAAAGTAGTTTTTTAAAAGTAGCATAATATTGATATTAAAACTAAGAACAATGAGAAAAATAGCAATCCTACTTATTAATATGAACTTAAAATTATAAATAAAATAATAAAAAAATCAATAGTCTATTGAAAGAATAAACCATCATAATCAAGTTGGATTTATCACAGAAAGGCAAAGATGATTTAATATTAGAAAACCTAATAATGTGTCACAGCACTAGGTCAAATTTTAAAAGAAACTATATGATTATTTCAAAAATGCAAAAAAAAAAATATTCAAAATTCAACATCCACTCTTGACAATATTTCTTTAAAAAAACTAAGTAACTTTAACAGGAATATTTATCTCAAACTTACAACCAGTATCATCTTAACTGTGAAATAGCAGCATTTCCTCAAATCTGTTCTATACTAGTTCCATAAGATTTTTCCAACAGAAGAGTTTCCACCATAAAATACATTTGCATATGTTGTTCATTTTTGGAGATTAATAAAGTATATTAACATTATTTATAGTCTGTAGGCCCTAAATTTTAAAAAAAAGGTATCAACAATAATAATCTGCTTAACTGTTTAACTTACTAGTTCTCAAATTTATTCGAACAGTCATTTCTTCACTTTCCATTATTTCACTCCTCAACCCACTTCACTGTGGTTTGTCACCTTTCTATAGAAACTCAAGCAATAGTAACAAGTTGTCTCCTTGCCAAAGCCATTAGACTTTTCTTGATTTTTATTCTATTTATCTAATAGTACGCTGGTAAATGTTTAACAACAGCTCCCCTTGTAGGGAAAAATACTCTGATTTGTAGTAGTTGCCAATTTCTGTGGTGTAAATACTCCCACTATGGTTGCTTTCAGGTTATCAATGTGTTGTCATGGAGAGCAGACTGGGGAAGAGCTAGTACAGTAGCATACAACAGTATACAGTATTTTCACTATACAGTTACAATTAATATAAACACCTCAAAAGTGTGTTTAATGCCTTTATTTTTAACATAACTTGTTTAACATAACTGCATTATTAACTGATTTGTGCTTCTTTAATTCTTCTGTGGATAACAATCAGCTCACAAAAATCCTGAAAATTTCACAATTGACTTTCACAAGTTGGTATGAGCTGGCTTGAGCACACCTCTGTCTCTTCCTCTTTAGCATGTGACATTATGTCCATCATCTATTATTAAAAGTCTCCTCCCCTAGCTATTCAGAGACTAATTTCTCTGAATTCTTATTCTACCATAGAACTACTTTTTTTGTCCCTTTTCTTGGTACCTCTTCTTTCTGAGCCCTTCTGTTTTGTGTGCTCTGCAAGTTCCTTCTTGGCCTCTTTTACCCATAAACACACCTACTTACTTGTAGCTCCCAAATCTTTATGTCTAACCACAACTCTCCTCTCAAAAGTTCTAAATCTGTATTTCTAACCTTCTTTTGAACACCTCTACCTGAGGTTCTTCAGGAACCTCAAATTCAACATCATCCAAACTACTTCTCCCTCTGAAGAATTAAAGAAGCACAGTTCAATACATAATTGGATACTCTTCGTTCCCTGCAAGATTAAATGGAATTCTATCCTCTACTCACTCGTCTTTCAAAATACGTTAAAGATTCAATTCATAACCACAAGTAAACCTTTCTTTTTTAAACTTTTCCTCCCATATTCCTTTCCCCCTTCCTTCCAATTTTTTTCACACTCTACTCTCCAAAAGCGCTCCCAACTTAACACTTTCTCCATTCCTAGCCTAGTAATTTCATAATCTCTCCCTCTTCCGCTCTTTTCCCAGCATTTTATTATGAATATCAATTTAAATCTCCTCCAGTTTTTCATGACCAGTCCCTTTCCACTCATTCTTTAATACTTCACAAAAATCTTTGGTGGACAGAGGAAAGTGAAAGTATATGAATATTCCCAAATGACTAATTTTTACCGCATCTAACTAAATACATGGATCTGTCACTGCCCTCCCCTTCTCGAAATTGCTAATTGGTTCCATTAGAGGCCAGACTCAAGATAGCCTTCCTTTGATTTTTACAATGGTCATACGAAATTTGCTATTAAATTGACCACTATATCCTGGGATGAAAAAATAAAATGACTTGAGATTGAGAGGAATTTAAGAGAGAAAAATGGACATAAAGAATCTCCTAACAGAAGTTGGTATTAAGTGATGGTAAAGTTACTGAATATGAGTTGAAGATTTGGTGCTCTAATTTACCTTGTCACAAGTAACAAAAATAAGTACTTTCAAGTTGCTCACCACTTACAAGACACATAAACTGATTTGCAGTGAACCAGAACAACTGAAAGTTCAGATCTAATCCATGGTTATACCTAAATACGGTTATACTTCTGTAGATCTAATTGTTAAGTGTAGAAAGATGGTAGAGTATAGACATTTCATTCCTTGGCAAGTTAAATATTGGAAAATTAGGCTCTTATTAAAGAGTGTTAGACAGGGTACTGGGTTCAGGTTGCTTGGGTTAAATCCTAGTTATCACTTGGCAGCTTATTTTTATCTCTGTGCTTGTTTCTTCATCTGCAAAAGAGATAATAGTATACTCCTTATACGATTGTTGGGAGAATAAAATGAGATAACATATGTAATGTGCTTAAAATAGAGCCTGATACAGAATAAGTGCTCAATAAATGTTAACTATTACTATCAATAGCTAAATCACTTTTTTGGTGCTTGAGAAAATTAAGGAAGAGTCCTTTGGAAGGGTGGTTAAATGACATTTTGGCTAAGAATTTAAACCGTGTAGTAAACTAAAGGAAAGAAAGTATTCTCTGAACATGAAATTGTATGGTTATATTTATAAATCCATCATCAACTAAGTTATCCTAATAATTAATGTTACTCTAAAAAGTTAGGATAGATATTTAGAATTAGGAAGTAGAATGAGATTGTAGATTTGCAATGAAAGCAACAATTATTTACTGAGCATCTGATATTTGTTAGCAGTGTTCTAGGCACTGGGGATAAAGAATTAACAAAACGGACAAATATTCCAGCTCTTCTGTAACTGCATATAAACAGATGTAATTAGATGCTAAAGGATCATATGATATATCTGTTGTTTGGGGAAAAAAGGATAGAAATTAAGGTCATTAAAGATAAATAGGAGTGATTTCAACAAGCCACTATGCTTTACCAGGATTCATGAGTTAAGGTCTATTTGTCCCCTTTTCTCAATTTGAGAATTAGTGATTCAACAATTTTTTTAAAAATCAATCAAAATCCATTTATAAATTATAATCAATTTTATTTAGTCTCAGTAAGAGGAACATAAACATTTTGTTCATGTTAAATTCAGAATAAAAACATCCCTAGTGTAAAGTATGGTAACACTGTATTGTATAACTTAAATTTGCTTAGAGAGTAGAAATTAAATGTTCTTACCAAAAAAACCCAAAAAACAAAAAAAGAAAGAAAAAAGAAATATGTGAGGTGATAGATGTGCTATGTGTTAATTACCTAAATGTAGAGAATCCTTTCACAATGTATATGTATATCAAATATCCACGATATACACTTCAAATATCTTATAATTTTGTGTCAATTATACCGCGACAAAAAAAAATCACTACTTTCTCATCTGATTAGCAGATAAAAATATATTTCATTTCCATATTATAGTTAGAGACCTAGCCAAAGAGAGAGAAGCTGGAAATTGGGAAACAGAAAAAAAAGAGTCATCACAGGAAGAGAAAGAGAAACAGAAAAAGAAGGAAAAAAAGAGAATACGAGAAACACCATGAATGATAAAAAGGTGGTAAAGGGAGGGAATTAAGTATTACAGCTAGAGCAAAATCAAAGGGTATAGGGAAGGAAGGAAGGAGGAAGAAAGGAAGGCCTAGAAATTCAGATTAGTCAGAGGTAATAACTTTTGATATTCAAGTTCATGCATTCACTTTGCATATAAGCATCAGAATTATCTTGGTATTTTAAATACTGTGTAGAAATTAATAAGCCACCAAAATTATTTAGCCAAAAAATTTCACATTTGTAATTATACGTACATGATACCTTCAGGAAACTATCTATGCTTTTCTTTAAACTCACATTTTCCTACTCCTGTTTATACTATTTTTCCATTTGAAGGGCTTTGTCCACCATTACCCCACATTCAATGAAGAATATTCAATATCTACTGTGAATCTTATATACCAGGCACTAATCTAGGCACAATTCAAAATTTTACACATATTCTAATGAAAAATATAAGCTGTTTTAATAATACACAATGAAAATGAGCTACTTAATAAAATATTCTACTAGAAGTGAAATGAATTTTTCTTCTTCAGCTAATCTTTTTCTTCACCTGATACCATAAGCACTAAAATAATCCTTATGAAAATAAGGCCCCTTATTTAATTCCTCCAAATATAAGTGAGGGTTTCAATCCTACTGGAGTTTAAGTCTTTCAGGTCCTCCAAATGCAATTAATCTGTAACAATTCTGGTTGCTAAATGTTGACAATAACAGTTTTAAGCTTAGAATAACTAAGTCAAACATGGTGAACAATTAAAGCTATGCGAACTTTCACCGACATCAAAATAAAATCACAAAGACATTCCCAAAAAGGCTAGTCATGCCTGGTCTTGATCAACCACAACATTACATCACAGGAACAAGAACAAATGACTTAAAGATCAGCAGCGTGACTGTGATTTACGTAACTCGCTTCTGCAGAAATTCGCATTACTTGCGAAAAATATCACGTGGAAGAGGAACTTACTACAAATATTAAGATTGGAAATAAATGTTGGCTGAGAAGGCATTAAATAGTACTTCCTTTAAAAAGAACTATGGAACTAACTGTATATGTGTGTGTGTGTGTGTGTGTGTGTGTGCGCGCGCGCGTGTTTAAAATAGAATTTGCATTCAAATTTAATGTAATTACAAGTACGGATGAAAATGGCCAGACACCTAGTATGTACTGGTGTTCCAATACCGTCAAGTGTGAAAGAAATATGTTAGCTACTAAGTTAACATTATAGAATGGAGAATCACAGCACCTTTAAGTTGGAAGGGAACTTATAATATCACCTAGTCGGTTCCTCCTACCAAAGCAAAACTTCTTGACAGATGGTCAGACTCTGCATAAATATGTCTACTGACATAAAAATGAGTAAAGAAACGGCTGACAACTACCTACCCTACGTGACTCAGTCACTAAGTCCAGTTACGGAAATGGTGCTCTAACTCTGAGGCAAAGGAATTTTTCTTTTCTTTTTCAATCCACTGTGGATCCTTTTATAATAAAAAAATGCAAAACCATGCATTTGAACATCCTGACAGTATAAAAGTTTTTAAATGCTTATCCTTAAATCTGTATGTACCTTGTGCTAAGTCAGTAACTAAGAGTTTGTGAGGAGCATCAGTCCACTGACCATACTTGGAGTATCACTCACTGCTTTAGAACGTGTCTCACATTTTTCCTTCCTCTTGGTTTCTACAGGCCCTCCTCATGTTATGTCCAGATTTTGAGATAGCCTCCTAACTGCTTTCCCTGCACAGATTAATCTTCTGACTAAATCATCTCACTCCTCAAGACCTGGAATCTCACCACTCCTTATAAGATAAAATCCACACTGCTTTGCCTGCATTCCAGACCCTTTCTCATCTTACCTAAAATCTACCTTTCTAAACATATTTCTCACTAACTCACATACGTGTACTATTCACATCAAATAGGTTGATCTCTGCAAAGGTCTCCCCAAATCTGTGCTTATTCTCTAGGCCAGGCTTTGTTTACTTACACTGGAAATTTTCCTCTTCTCTTCTGCTATTTCAATTCCTGAACTTTTTTTTTTTAAGTAAAATTCACAGAACATAAAATTAACTATTTTAAGTGCACAAGTCAGTGGCATTTAGTACATTTTTAAAGCTGTGCAACCATCATCTCTATCTAATTCCAAAACATTTTAATCAATCACCTCAAAAGGAAATCCTGTACCCATTAAGCAGTCACTCCTCTTCCCTCTTCCCCAGGCCCTGGCAACCACTAATTTGATATCTTTATGGATTTGCCTATTCTGGATATTTCATATTAATGGAATGGTATTTTGATTCCCTTCTTTGTTTCTTTTTCTGTATATTTTTAGTTTTTTTTTTTTTTTTTCCATAAGGTTACTCTGGTAATTCCTGAACTTCAAAGTCGAGTTCAATTCCCACCTTCCCTACAAGGTTTGTCCTGGCTACAGCTCCGTGCCACACTTATCTTGCCATTCTCTGAATTTTTATAGCATTTGTTTTCTGCTTTACTTAGTTTAGTCCTTTATTATATACTGCTTTGAAATGTTGGTTACAACAATTAACTTTACCCCTTTTTGATTCATGTAGATTATAAACTCCTAGTTCTTGGAGCTTTGGTGTCTCTCTTTGTTCCTAGAATCCACTTGAACATGTGTGCAATTCATTGTGTGTGACCATATACGGCAATTCATTGTGTGTGACCATATATTAATGAACTTTAAGTTAATGGAACTGAAGTATGGATTGTCAATGAAAGCTTCACACCTGATTCAGTTTTTCATCTTTCCTTCTATCATGCTCTGTCCTCCCTGCCCCTCTACTATAGTGTCTAGTAGGGTACCTCTTTGCCCTGCCTAGTAGAAGATGAACAGATGTGGCTGCAGGAGGCTAATGGCAGAGTGCTCAAGGGTGGAGAGAGTACAAATTTCCTGCATTGATCTTTCATTGATAGACTCCTACATCCACAGAATAAGGTCTACTAAGAAGAGTGGGTGTGCAGAGATATCGCAATGCCACATTAAAAAAAAAAGTTTGTCTACTTGCTTTGCTTTTGTATGTAAATCAATTTCTTTGGTATTTTGATTCAAAGTTGCTCATAAACCCACATCTACTTTGTAAAAAGAGATTAACTGCTAAGTAATTATGATGATAATACTTGTGATTCATATATGAAATAGCCGAGCAATTATTTTATATATTAGAAGCAAATAGGCCCAAACTTGATAGTATTTTATCTAACACTTAACAAAAAGTTTGAAAGGTAACTAGTTTTATTCTATGTATGGGCAATAAATCTAACATTTGGTATTGTACACTACTGTGAACTTTTCTCTAGCAGTAGTACTAAACAGAGTTTGTTACAGTTGTCATTGGAAGCCTCCAAACAAGAATGTAGAACAGTGCTCTGGCCCTTAGGCCATTTAAAACCTGTTCTTCTGACCAGAACAACTAAAAGATCCAACATAGAATGCTGAAGTCTATAATTAACTTTTTTTCCCCCTTTTCATATCCCATTTTGCTGCTTTAGAATAGCAAAATGTCTTCTGGCATTAATTTCATATCATTACATATCATAAAAATGTTACATAAAATAGAAATTAACATTTTAAAGAGTAATTTAGAGAATTCCCTAAAAATGCTGGCAACTGTAGCACTGAGAATTTCAAACAAGTGACACTGATAAAGCAAAACTTGTCCTCCAAATCAAATCAAGTTTTAAAAGTATTTATAAAGTACTTATAATACACTCAGTCCCCCATGTTATAGGCTGTGAATTAGGGAAGGTATGCAATGCATATATATGTAAGAGGAATAAGAAATACAATACTTATTAATATTTTGTCTGGTACATAGAACTTGTAAATAAAACTAGAAGACATGATGGCAAATGTCATGTATAATATCCACATTAGATTACATTTCAGAATAGAGCTACCTTCTGTTTTACTTTGGCTAAGATTAAAATTAGTGTTTTCTGAATTCAAAAGCTGGTGGCCAGGGTAAATATTTCACACACATGTTGTATGACAAAGAAAATCACCCTGACATTTAAAAACTGAATTTGAATAAAAAATAATCGTGTGTATGTATTGCGCTTTGTTAGGATCAAAGATGGTTCCAGCAGGCATGGTGGAATACACAGCATGAATCATGTGGCTGGCCTAACGACCCAACCATGCCAACATGCTGTGTTCAATCACTTAGTCATTTTCTCAACTTTTACTGAGCTGTGGTTATTTGCCTGTCTAGTGCTAGATGCTGGTTCATCTGTCCAGCATGGTGTAGTCTCAAAACTGAAAAGCACCTGTCTTACCATCTATAAGGCCATGTTTCCAGGTGGGCAGATGTTGTTTCCCATATAAAGATATCTAGTGCTGAAAAGCAAGTGATCATTCAATAAATGTTTATGGAGTTTATGGAATGGAATAAACTGTGATGAAATTTGTAAAATTTGAAAGTTTTGGTTACATCTGTATTGAGTTGCACTCCAATATTCCATGTCACCCTATATATGAAAATAAATTCCATTTAACTTCATATTAATTCCTTTAAAATTTATTTTCCTTTCATGTTCAGAATTTATTGTACACTTAGATATCAATAAGATATTTTCTATCAATTTAAAAACAGAAATGAAATTATAGTTGGACCATTTGATTGTGAATATAGAAGTTGGAAATAGCTATAAAATTAATTTGACCAAAGAAGTGTCATTTGAAATAGGATCCGAGTTTCCTTTTACTCAAATATTATATTCTAAATACGGAGATGTTCTTCATAGGCTTTTAAAGGAAAGTAGCTAACTTTATTTCCCAGGGAAAAAGGTTGTTTTTGTTCTTTTTAAAAAATTTTAATGGGATAGTCCCAGTGAACTTTTACATTTTTGTTAGGTGTAAATAATGTTTTATAAAAAAGTTATGAACTAAATTGACTTGGACAGTTCATCACTTAAATATATCTATTATGAGAGCATTATAACATAATCTTTCTGCAAAGTGAATAATCACCTTGTCATTTGGATTTTCCAGAACAGTAATACCTTATTAAAAAGGATGCATGCTACCTCCTTTGTTAATAATTTTATTACCGAAAAATAATGTAATAAATACGTTATATATAGTATACAATACATAATGTGTATATGTGTGTGTGTTTGTGTGTGTGTGTGTGTGTGTGTGTGTGTGTGTGTATAACCTAAAGTAATATAAGAGATCTAGGAAAAATATTCAAGGACACAGGTTTTCCTCTAAGGCATACCTAACTCAAAGGTAGCCACCCAACTTCATGTTGGCCTAGCACTGCTGTCTAGAAACAAGGCATGGGCCAAGACTGTGGCCTCCCCTTAGTCACCATCTCTCCTACTAACGTTCTTGTTAATATAGGTAACAATGACCGTAAACTGCAGGAGGGATGAAATTTGTCTGTCTTATTCATTGCTTTATGCTCCTTCTTTAAAACAGCTCTAGGCATAAGGTAGGAGCTCAATAAATATTTGTTGAATAAGCAAATCTTCATTAAAAAGGCACTTCTCAGATTTGTTCCTTGAGGTATATATTAGGATTGTATAATCCACAAACTCTAAGATCTATAAACTGAATTTTGATAGCTGAGGTTTGACCTGAGCTGTATCAACCAATAAATCATCAGAAATGGGGGAAGCAGAAAGAAGAAATATTTAGTATCCCTGATATGAAATTTCTAAAGAGTTTTCGAACTTTGTTTTCATTTAGATAAAATTATTCTAAAGTCAACAGGCTGATACAGGTTTCTTAAAGAAAGTGACAGGAAAAATGTAACCTATAATCTGGGTAAAAGGTAAACCACTTAAATTTCCCTCTGGAATTTCTAAAACAATGAAACAAAAGAAAATTAATTAATTTTTCTGTGTGTGTTATACACATGTGTGTATGTGTGTATATATATTATACATAGATATATAGATATATAGATATATATCTTGTACAGTGTTCACTCAGAGGTGTGAATAGATTTTGGAAAACCTCTACTCACATGCTATTTTAATTTTTTTTATTTTTTAAATTATTATCACAGGTTATATCAACGTCTCACAATGACCACCTGTAGTAGTTTACCTTTACATGCTTCTGCATCAGCTCTTTATGATTACAAAATTTTAGAATTAAAAAAACTATTGACAATCACTAGGAAGAGTATGTTTTCTAACATTATTAAACTGAAATTAAGGTTTACAAAACCATATCTTGTAAGTCTAATGTGAATCCTCTAGGGGTGGAGCATCCTCAGTGATCTTATAAAATCCAGCCTTTGAAGTTGTACTCTTTGAACTTGGAGACTCAGAATCCTAGCAACCATTCTAAGGCGAGAAGAACCAGTGACACTTGGACTAAGAAGTGAGCAAACTAGCTTCTCTTTACACAAGCGTATTGACAGGAACACTGAGTTTCTTTAAGTATAAAATGTCAAACCAACAGGGGTAATTTTACAGGATGATCCCTAGAGATTCTACTAATGGGGAGAATATGGTAACTTAAGGAGGGATAAGCCTACTAAAATAATACAAACTAAGTGCACCAATGGGCTCCATGCTAACATCTTGGGTGCAGTAATCACGTTGGGCAAGGGGTTCTAAAACAGTATACATCAGAATTCCCTCATCATTTCTGATTTAGCAGGTCTGGGGTGGAGCCTGAGAATTTGCATTTCTACAGAGTTCCTGGATAATCCTGATGCTGCTGGTCCAAGGACCACACTTTGAGAACCACTGCCTTAGACTATTTCCATATTCTTGTTAAAATATTTATTGAGTGCCTATATGTGCTATATGCTGTGCTACATGCTGGAGATAGAAAGGAATAAAATGCAGTCAGTACTTGTTTCAAGAAACTGTACTACACTAGTTCTAAAAGCCAACAATTTGGACCTTCTTGTAAACAAAGTTTAAAAATATATTATATTGCCTTTAAATAAAGCCAGGATGTTTCTAATTAGTTCCAAATGCTTTAGGAAAACATGTAGTAATCCTACATTGGCAAATGCCTGGGTATATTCTTCGTTCTTCTGGATTTCATTGGCATATGCAAATAATTTGTTAAAGTAACTTCTTCATTTATATATACACTATTCATGTATTTTCTCTTTCATAAACTCTACTATATAAAACAAGAAAGAATTTATATAAGTACTTTTCTATATGCAATCAAAAACGTGTTTATACAGGTAATTATGAACTGACAGAAAAGAACAACATTTAGTCAGGTAACACTTTGAAATTCTGTGCTTTACATTCAGATTTCTGAAATACTGTGGAAAAAGTGAATGACAAGTAAGATATATGCTTAGTCATAGGCATGTGGGTGGCCCATACCTGTTTAACACTACCTATCAGCCGAATCACAGAATTAGTGAACCTACTTTTGAGGTGGCTACTCAAGCTTCTGTTTCTAACAGAGATGTGTTGGCTTGCCATACTATTTTTGGCAAAAAATAAAAGAAAAAATAAAGCATGTATGAAATTTTATGATCCGTAGATCTGCTAAAGTATTAAGAATTATTTATACTTCTTTGGTGTATTTTCTCTGATAAGATTAAAAGGGTCCTCTCATTTCAAATTGTTATTAAGCTACTTTAAAAGTCTGGAAGAACTAAGTAACTCATAAAGAGAATAGATAATCTGCTTAACATCGCAGAGAAAATAAACTACAGTGAGAGGAATTATTCAGATATTTGATTACATTAATCAACAACTAATTTGTAACCTTAATTTTGATAATATGTCTTAGGTAAATTGATGTTTGAGAATAACAACTTGTTTTCTTTGAAAGAAAAAATGGTTCAGGGAAGAATTACAACGTGCTAATTTTCAAGAGAAAAATAAAGGTAGGTATGGGAAACTATATCCTTTCCTATCACTACTACTTCAAGTGGCTATTTTCATATTTTCTTTCATGAAGGCTGGTTTATGGAGAAATTGGGGTACGAATCACTTTAATTTTTTCCTTCTCCTTGTCCCTTCTTTCAAATTCCAAGTGTGTTTTTTTATTCTTTGAAGGCCTCGTTTTCAGGCAGCAAGGGAATTAGGAACTGATCTCTGAAATATTTGCTGATGGTGATTTAAACAATTAACCTTGCTAGAAATATTGGCATTATGAAAGTGAACACCAAATTTGCAAATGAAAAAGACAGTTTTAGAGGTGGAATGACAGCCAGTGGGGCAGGGTCAAGGTTAAGGGGTTCTTTCCAGGATTTCATCATTGCACTCTGGCAGTCTGACAGGTATGTTTCCTCACTGACTTGTCTATAAAGAAAAATTTATTCCTTAAACATACAGAATAAGAATAACCTTTTCCCATTCACTTTCCCAGAGGCAACTTACAGAGCTAGAGATAATAACAGTGCTAAGTGGCAACTTTAGAATCTAAAGCTTTTCTAAAATTCTATGATGTCACCAAAGAGCAGGGTACATTCCTAGAAACCAACCTTATATTTTAGGTCTATGCACAGAAACTATGAAACCTGCTGATTGTAGGAGCTGAGTGTACAGAAATCTCTTACACTCCTACTCAGGGTATTCCCCCATTTTTCTACCTCCCTCATTATCTACCTGTGAAAGACTTCTCACCCCAGGTTTGTACTAATCTGAACTCTTCCCAGAAGGTTAGAAAATTTGTCTCAATAAGTCTTTTAACTATATAGTACAATTCTCCTACAGGAATCCACAAATTAGTTATTAAAAAATAAAAAACTCAGTTAAAACCAGCAATGAATTTATTTGCTAAAATCAATGCAGTGGAATAAAAATGTTTCCTAAACAGATACTGAATTCAATTGAATTAAACCATTATATGATCTCATTTAAATCCTGAGCACAAGGTTTTAAATCTTTATTTTAATTGATTTGTGTTGCATGAATTGATGACTTCACCTCTTTCCTTTATATCTGAGAAATTACAGTAGGAGAAGGAAATTTATTGCACCCTTTCCTCCGAAAAAATTTTAAGTTGAGAATGGCCTGGTCACTGGCAGAACTGAAGGTATAGCAACGACTTTGAGAAAGTCCAAATGATACCATTAAGGGAGTGGAAGTTAATGCCACTACCCCCCACCCCCTCCAAAAGGCGAGGCTACAGGAAAATGGAACATTCACCTACAGGCACTGGCCTAAATCTTTCTTTGGCCTCTGCTTCCTCTTCCATTTAGTTATATCCCTACTTGGGTTTTGAAGCTCTATATTCCAGGAAAATAGTGGGGTTCAGGCCTGGAACCAAGTCCCTTACTTTCTTGTACACGGGTCAATTCATAATAAAATGTATTATTTAACAACTCATAAGGAGAATTTAAAATGTATTATTTGGACGATGCATGGTTAATTACATGCTTTTCCAATTACTCCCTACTAGTAAATTGGTGGGTTATTAGGAGATATATTCACTTTTCAAGTCACTAAAAGCCTACCTTTTGGTTACAGCTTGTTAGAAAGAAACCCAGTTTTTATAAGCACAAGTCACTATTTAGTTTTTAGGCTGTGATACTAAACTGTCTTTTGATCTGAAGGATCATAGCCTTTATTATACAACAAACTTGCTCCTGGGTAACATACAATAAACACTCACAGGTACACCATAAATATATATAAAGTACAGAACTTTATCAAAAAACAAAAAAGTACAATCTGTGCCTTCTAGACGCATTAGACATACAATACTGACAAAAGAGGATCTGCACTATATCTAGTCACAAACATATAATCAATAAAAGAAACATAATTATTAGGCTGATTTCTATCCGAAGTCATCAGGGAATGATGACAATTTAAAATTAAATAACGAAATATTTCCAGAAATAATTTATAAATTGATCATCACACAGTGAGCATTATCTTCAGTTCATTCTTAACAATAATCTCAAAATTAGTACTAGGGTGAACTATTAACATCTGTAAAAGAGTTACTTAGCTATAATGCAGATAACTATGAAGGTTCTCTTTAAAATATCTGCTCAATTAAATTCAGGGCCAAGGTGATATCATTTAAGATACTCTGGTTTGATGATAAAAGTCTTAAAATCATGCCAAAAAAAAACAAAACACAAAACAATAACTGTAATATTTTTCCCATTTCACAGATACGGAAATGGAGAGTTAGAAAGAATAAATCACTTGCCCGCTATAATAATTTAAACTGTTAAAATGTAAACACTCACATTCTCAATTAACTATCCAGTATTAAAATACTGGTGCACATTGACTGTTGAAGAAAAATTTCAAGATTACATAAAGCCATTTTTAAATAAAAAAATAATTTAAGTATATAATATTATCGGTGATAGTCATCTTAATATCTACAAAAGTTTTCCCAAGATATAGTGTATTGTATTTGAGTTGATTTCCTTCCAAGAACCTACTAAAGTACATTAGGTAAATAAAAAATAAAACAATATTTTTATTAATCTTAAACCATATGCCATGTAACTCTCCCAAATCTACTTCTGTATTGTGATAGAACACAAACATTAAATAAGAAACCCCCAGGAAGATTACAAATAATCTTCCATTAAAATTTATCTAGAATGCTATGAAACTAACTGAAGTATGATAAGTCAGGGCTATCTATGCTTGCAAGATGGTTATTCACAGGTCTTATTGTACTTTTGTGGAGTCATATTCATCGGTTTTAAAGGACTTTTGTACGTATTTTAAATCGCTGCTCTTTTTGTTGTTTTTCAACCTTAAGAGGGAGAAATGAACAGCTCAAAAGGTCAACTAGAAAAGCAAGTTAGAAATTCAGTTTTAAAATTTTTAAGGCGGGGGGTATATATTTACGCTTATAGACTGGTGACTTAAATCAAGTTTTCCTGATTAGTGATTTTAAAAAATCCTCTACAACTAATATTTATTTAGTAGAATCCTGAGACCAAAAATTTGTTCCAGTACATTTGCCATACCTTATGACATATATTTCCAAGTTGAAGCGACAATGAATTCAGCAGAACACTCATAAATTAGAATGACTAACATTTTCTGTTCTATCTATTGGGCATATGCAGATCCTATCAAAGAAACGAAAGTATGTGCAAGCATATACAAAACATTTGTGAAGTATTATTTTAACATTTTTTCCCCTACCTCATGAAAGTCTCCTGTTATTAACAACAATTTCACAATTTGAAAACTAAATGAAATGTATCCTTAATACTTATATGGGTTTTCAGAGCACTGCCTTTCACACCACTTTCACATGCATAATTATCTTGATAATTAAGTTAGTGACAAACATCCTTATTTTCAGAGAATTACAGAAGAGAGAAAAATAAGTATTTGCTTTTAGTCATATTACTTATTAATTAAAAGCAATTAGCTGTGATCAGTAATGCATTTCTAATGCATATTTCTAAAGTTACACTTTTTATTCTGTATAAATTTTAATATATATGGATAATATAATTTTAACATCACAGAAATTTTGAAATTAATATTGATTTTTAAAAATTATCATTTACCATTTCAATGTAATTCTGAAATATACAAAGAAATGAACATTAACTAGTCTCTTCGAAGAAAAGTGTATTTAATTATTAAAAATACCAACTGCAGTTTTAACTTAGAAAAGAAATTATATTCTTTTAAATTTAAAAGAACGAAAAAACTGACCAAAAAACTTAGCCGGGAATTCTCCAAATCTTTGTACTTTACTAATGCCACGCTTTTACAGTAGTTATCGTAAAAGCTAGAAACAAACTTAAATATGAAAGTCTCGATTTAAAAATTAAATCAACAGTTTTTTTCCTTCTAGTGAGTTGCAAAGGATTGAGTAGTCAATCACTAAATTGACTCTCAGATCTATAAAGATATAATTATCAAAAATGGAATATCAGATATTTTCTAATTTAAATAGAGGAGAAAAATTATGTGAAGTACACAGTAAGACAAAAATGGATGGTTTTGTAACAAACTTCACTTTTTGGCTAACAAGATTAGTTTTAAAATTTTGTATATTAAAGAACACTACGGAATGGATAACCTTTAGAGTGAATCTGACTGAAACATACAACACAAAAATAGTTCTAAAACTTGAACAGGATCTTTTGAAATATCACTTCACATGCTAACTGGGAGTATCTATGAGTATTTTTTATAAAACTTTCATAAGAGAGGAAGGTATTTCTTTAAGAGAGAAGACACAGTGAGTGTCTATATCAGTCTCTGTACAAGAGAGTTTTCTAGATAATTTAGCACCATCAGGTTGGTTCTGCTTTCAGTTAGCAATTGATCACTTCAATATAGACAGGAACACTGCCACAGCATACATGAGATCTGTCGAATATCTGCCCAGGTCCTTGTAAAGGTAAGCTAGTCATTGTTTTCTCAATAACTCCAGTTACAATTTGTTTCATGAATGATAAAAACACATGACATTAAAATAATGTACTCCAAAACTGGGTTTCTCCAGCAATAGGTTTCACACAACTCAGTTGATGATCTTGCCTGGTTTTGTCTCCAGATGATAATTTACACAAATTAATTGTACATTTTGTCCCCCAGCTTGAAAGGAAAAGAAGAAAAACTCCAGCTTCTTAACACACTACTATTTTTTGACTTTATTCACCTAAAATAACTGACGCTATTTTTCCAACCATTGAACTCAAGTGAATTAGATTCTCACCATAAAGCAAGAGCACATCAAAATAGCGATATAATACGGTCACCATCATCGTCATCTTGCAAATTTTGGACACATCACCAACACATTCCAACAGAATGCAATCACAGTGAGCCGACTCACCTAAGCACTGGGAGTTAAGAATTTAGAAATGCAGCCTTCTGATTCACCAGCAGAGGTAAAGGCCCCTTCTTTACCTAACTGACCTTATATAAAAGCAGCAGATAGGTTACTCCCAGTTTCTGCCTCCTTAACCTTAGGCTCCTCCCCCAAATACCAAGGCATAAAGTACCAAGACTACACACCCACCTTGCACTCCCTGCACTGAGGGACCATGATTTCTCTACACACTTCGGTTGGGCTACAAAGAGCAGTAGTAAAGCTTGTGGGCAAGAATGGGGGCCCGCAACACGCTAACGCTCTCTTTACAAACACCGAGTGAGAGAGGGCCACACTCTCCGTTCCCGACGACTCTCGCCCCCAGCCCCCACTCGGCTCAGGGCCAGCAGAATGCTTAAGCGCACCGTGGCTGGATGACCCCAAGGGCGCCCCTAGCTTAAACTGTCACCACGATTCCACCAAGATTGCCGCCTAGGTTCTGCAGACCGAGCAGATCTCCACCGCCGCCAGACGGCCACGCACTGGGTCCCGCGTGTCTGCCCCCACAGTTCCCCGCGAGTCGCTCCCGGACGCCTGCGCACCTCTCTGGGGTGCTCGGAGGTCCCGGATTCTCTCGGACCCGCCACTCAGGGCAGCGCTGGACGCACGGGCGCCCGGGGCGGGACCGCCGCGCTCCGGCGCGCCTCGCGTGCAGCCCTTGCCCTCGGCCGCCGGGTTTGCTCGCGCTCCGCGGGACTTCTCCGGGCGCGACCCTCAGCCCCGGACCTGTCAGCGCCCGTCCCCGCAGACAGTGCCCTCTGTCCACCACCCTTCAGCCAGAGACCCCTTTACCAGCGACCCCTCAATCAGTCCCAATCCCCTCTGACCAAGCCCTCAGCCCGGGTCCCCTCAGCCCTGACCGTCGTCGGTCCTGGGCGCCTTAGCGCACCCCCTCCCTCCACGTCCCTCGCCCCGCATACCCCACCCCGCGGCCCCGTGGTCCGGAGCGCTGCCGGGCACCCCGGCTCTGACCTGCGGCGGCGGCGGCGGCGGCGGCGGCGGCGGCGGCGATGTGGCGCCCCTCTCCGGTGTTCCGGCGGCGGACCGAGAGCCCCAGGCGGCAGCTCCGCGCGGGCTCCGGCTGGGGATCTGAGCGCGGTCGGCCCCGCCTGCCCGCGGCCGAGCTGGGCCCGGGGCGGGGGCGGGGAGGGAGCGGCCGGGGGCGCCCGCGCCCTGGCGCAGAGTAGGGCCCCTCGCCGCCGGGGCTGCCTCTTCTGAGCGCCTACTCTGTGCCCAGCTGCGTTTGTTCCTCACAACCACCGCTGGGAGGCAGCCCCGAATGGTCCCATTTTACAGAGAAGGGCCCCGAGCGAAGCTCAGAAAGATATCCCGGTCACGTCAGGGTACAGCCAGGGTGTGGGGTTCCGGAGCCCGCCCTCTCCCTCCAGGCCAGTGTCTCGCATTTCGCACAGTGGTCTGCGAGATTTTACGCCCCCTGCAAATTGTTCTTTTTCAATGACATCTTTACAAAAAGTACTTAAAACATACTTAGGATCACCTTATTTTTATCTGATATACCAATGGTGCTGCACACTTTAAGGGCACCGCCCCCCCTTTTCCATTTGTAATTCACACTGGTATTCATTAGTCACTTACAGTGACAGAGTTTTAGTTTTAATCATTAAAAGCATTTCTTAAACTCATTAACAGAATTTCTTGAATTCTTTAACAGAGTTTCTTACACAGACGGACCCGGACACATGGGGTGGGGGTGGGACATGGGGTGTGAGAATCTCAAGTTTTCAAGTTTGAGAAGCAGCAGTTTTGGGCCATGCTGCCTCATAAATGTACAGAGTAGACTGCGGGCAGCTACTTTTCCTGCCGCTCTCTCCATCAAGACCATCCAAAGGAGGTTAACAGATGCCCACTCAGAAAGCTTCTGGTCCCTCGGATGTGAGGCCTTAACTTTCTTTGCCTTCTTCGAAACTAATTTGCCAAACATCCTGTTGTAGGCCTGGCTCTTTCAAAGATGAGTAAAGTCCCTGATTTCCAGAACCTTATCAATTGCTTGCCCAAGATGCTCTCCAGTGCTTTAGCATCTTAATTTGTTGGGAAGGCCTAGTTCTTCTCCCTCTAGTGCAGAAGGCCCTCATTTGTAGTTTGAGGTAACTTCTTGTGAGGGTGAGTATCACGTCAGGGAAGGTTCAGAGCTTCAATCACTAGATTCATGTCTTTCCACTCATCCCCTAAAATAAGAGGTTGAGAGCCACAGCTCTATCGGGACTTCAAAAAGACCATTTTATTGACCACTGAAAAACCCCATTTCCTTGCCTGCCATTTAGGTAGTCAGGGTGACATGGCTAAACATTCTACATTCAGGCATAGAAGTACTGCATGCATGCATTCTACTTCTTGATCATTCCAGAGTTTCCATGTGATTTTTTTTTTAAACCACTTTATTGATTTTGTAATTTATAAAATCTGAAATTTAAATACTATACATTTTAAATATACAAGTCAATGATTTTTAGTTTATTGACAGAGTTGTGCCGCTATCACTATTATCCATTTTTAGAACTTTTTCATCACCCCAAAAGAAATCTCTTAACCCATTAGCAGTCACTCCCCCTAACCCTCTATAGACTTACCTATTTTGGAGATTTCATATAAATGTAATCACACAAGGTCTTTTGTGACTAACTTCTTTCACTCTTTTCACTTTCATAATGTTTTTTGAGGCTCATACATGTAGTAGCATGTATCAGTATTTCATTTCTTTTTATGGCCAGATAATATTCCACTGCATGAATATATCGCATTTCGTTTATTCATACATCAGTGGATGAATATTTGGGTTGTTTTTACTACTATGAATAATGCTGCTATGAACAGTCACATATAAGGTTTTGTGTGGCCATATTTTTCATTTCTTTTGGGTATATACTTCAGAGCAGAATTTCTGAGTCATATGATAACTCTGTTTAATTTTTTAAAAAATTGGCAATATGTTTTCCAAAGCTCTTGCACAATTTTACATTTCCATCAGCAATTTATAGAGGTTCTAATTTCTCCACATCCTTGTCAACACTTATTGTTGTCTGACTTTTTTATTTTATCAAACCTAATGGGTGTGAAGCGGTATATCATTGTGGTTTTGATTTGCATTTTTCTAACAATTAATTATACAAGCATCTTTTCATGTACTTATTGGCCATTTGCGTATCCTCTGAAGAAACATCTATTCAAATCCTTTGCCCATTTTTAATTTGGGTTATTTGTCTTTTTATTGGTAATCTGTAAGAGTTATTTATATATCTTACAAACAAGTCCCTTATCAGGTGTATAACTTGCAAATATTTTCTTCCACTTTGTAATTTGTGTTTTGACTTTCTTCATGGAGTCATTCGAAGCCAAAGAGTTTTTAATTTTTGTGAAATCCAATTTATCTATTTTTTCTCTTGGTGTTATATCAATACCTAATTTAAAGCCATGGAAATTTACTAAATTTCCTTCTAAGAATTTTATAGGTTTAGCTCTTAAATATTTAGGTCTGTGATCCATGTCGAGTTAAATTTTGTGTATGGTGTGAGGTAGGGCCAATCTACTTTGGTGGGAAAATTCCAATTCAACGGCATTGGCTAAAGGGAATCCCACTACAGTGAACTCATAACTGGTGCAATATTTTTAAATAGATTTAAACATTTTCTAAATTCCCTTACAGATATAAAAATTTTGTGATTTTTTAAAAAAATGCTCTGTAGTTAATGAAGCCTATAAATGAAAGAAGTTAAGCAATGTAAATAAAAATAGTATAAATCTGTGTTTTAAACTACTGCTCTTGACCCATTGGTGGCTTATTAAATCAATTTAGTGGGTCATAACTAGTATTTTTTTTTATGTCAAATAAGACTACAGAACAGAACAAAAACTATCAGAATGCACATCTCGAATTAAAGAATGTGTGTGTATTTGTGTGTACCAGGAATTGGTGTAAAATGTGTTTCTTACTGTGGGCTACATTTTTAAAAGTTGAAGAAACACTATAAACTAAACTTGCAGAATTCTTTCATTCTACAAACACTGAATGGTTTTTTTTTTTTTTTTTTTTTTTTTTTTTTTTTTTTTTGTGCCAGGCATTCTGCTAACTGCTGGGGATAAAATGATAAACAGTGTATGGTCTCTGCCCTGCAATAGTACACATGTGCAGTCTGATCCACATTAGTTTCTGGAGACAAAAGATTGTGCCTTGGTTCAGTTTTCCCCAACCACAAGGACTCCTTCTGAATATTGATGTTTGGTCCCGTGGCACTTATTTTTTGGAATTAATGCTCACTTGGTTATCTCACTTGAAATTTGCCAACATATTTGCTTTTCTTCCAACTAGGGGAACTTTGTTCCCAAGTTCATAATTGCATACTATGTTTATTATATTGGGAAGGAAGAACAGGCCTAGTATTGGAGTTGGTCATAACTGAATTGATCTCACTATACTCCAACTATGTTTAAACTAGTTCAACGAACAGACCTCAGGTATTTTTAAATTCTGCTACATCACTTTTTAAGGGAAAAATTGTAAATCATGACAAAAACAGTGTCAGCATTAATAGTGACATTTAACCATTTTGGAGATGAGTTCAGCAAAGTCACTGTGCTATATTTCCAGTCATCCAATCGAGTCACATATTTACAGCAGCTATGTACAATCATGGCTCTGACATTTGCTCCTCCTCTTTATCTGAGATACCATTTATCAGTTTGTAGACACCATAAATTCTCAGGAGATTTATAAGCCTGAATTTAAAATTTTTAAAAGTATAACCAGTTCAACACGCTGGGCAGGTTAAACACATACACTGACCTCCACAGATACATCTACTTTTTGAATGACTCTATTATGTTTCCACACATGATTTTTAAATCTGGTTATGAAATTTTACCTGCAACTTTAAATATTTTTAAGGTCCTTTTTCTCTCCTCTCCCTATTCTGTCCCCTCTTAACTTACCCCTCACCAAATGACTTGCCTATTTGTTATAAGGTCATAGGTACCAAAGCCAGGCTTATAACCATTTCTTATGACTTCAGATTTCTTGATCTTTTCACTCTGCCTTTCTGCTTAGTTCAGCATTCTATTTCAGTTTTGGGTGGTTGCCTATAAATAAAAATTTTTTTCCAGAATATTTTAATAAAAGTTAATAATTGATTACATACGAATCATTAGGTTACAATATAACACAGCCATGTATTGGTTCAAAACAAAAAACATGGAGAATATATCCCAATTAGTTTTTTTTTTCTTAATACCCTAACTTAGGGCTTTCTTTTCGATGATTTGGAAAAATTGAAAGAGACATAATTTTAAGGTAATTTCTTCAATAATACACTTTTCTGAATGAAATATTCCCTATTTTTGAAAATATTTTGTTTTTATAATTTGTGAACGCCTATTGTATTAATAATGCTAGTTAACTCCAAGGAAATTTCATTTGGTAGTTTTAATAGTTTTGAGTTAGACTAGTTAAGTTTTAAGGTTTTAATGATTTAAAAACATCATTCAAAAGTTCAAAAATACTTCTAATTTTCAGGGAATAAAAAAGAAATTTTAGCTTTGCTTTATCAATTTTTCTCCACTTTTTCTCCAAAAATTGACCAATTTTGCATTTCTGATTGACCTCTAAGTCTCAAGAGGTAGAAAGTAGAGAATTCCTGGTCACCTTTGGGTGGCAGAGTTTTCAGAACGGGAAAGTTGTCCTACTTTTGATTTGTTTTTTCTTTCAAGAGTTTTGTTTTTAATTAAGTACTGGTAGAATGTAAAGAGCCTTGACCTTTACATCTGCTCATTATAACCCTGAGCAGGAGACTCACCCTCTCTGAGGCTTAGTTTTCTCATCTATAAAATGCACAGATAATATATTTTCAGAATTTCATCAATGAGATAACATGAAAAAATTCCAACTCAGTCTCCTAGTATAAAATCGATAAATGCTGTTTATCAAATGGGTGAAAGCATTGAGAATGCTTTTTTCTGACAGTCATTCATTAATATATTAAAGCCCTGTTTGGGTGCTAAATTGAAGGGTTTTTTTTTTTTCATATATGCATCATAGTTAGTCATCAACTAGATGGACACTGTACTATCTTTCTTGCATGTAAAAAAAATTACTACTCTAATAAATAGATTTTGAAATAGTCATGAACCCCACATTCCTGTATGAGAATGGTTTTCTCAGGATGCCCATGTGAATTTAGAGGTCTTAGGCTTTGCCATATAAAACTAAAAAACAAAAACTTTTTATGATGGAAAAAGTTAGATAAATATAGAAGTAGACAGAATAGTATAATAAACCCACATCCACAGACCCACCCACCCCATACCTATAACCTAGTTTCAGTTTATGGCCAATCTTGTTTTATTTATACCCTCACCCACCTCCCTCTCTTCTACATAATTGTAAAGCAAATTTCCAAAACAGATTTGATTATAAGACTTTCAAACTGTTTAAAATGTTGTTCTTAAGTGTTCTATTTAAAAGTTGGTTTGAATGATTTGCTCTGAAAGATCTGGGATTTATCAGAAAAGTTTTTGTACTGAAATTTTGTCAAGCCGGTGTTTCTCACAGGCAAGTTATAAAATGTGCTCATTGCTGAGAGGACCACTGTCTGCAGCTACAGAGTTCCAGAGGACCTAAGGACGTAAATATGTTCAGACTGAGAAATGGGCAAAGAACTTGGACCTGGGAAAGGTAGTTGTGGTAGTTTCAGTTGTGAACAACAACAACAACTCTTTGCAAAACAAAACAACCATTGTGTACCCATGCCAAGAACAGATTTCAGCAGATAAGCTTTGAGATAGCTGATTGGGCCCGGGTTGTCAGAGCCCTGGGGAGTGGTCACCTTTAGCCACTGACAGCACTCTTCTTTTACTGTCATTTATCCCTTATTTGGGTTATACAAATGAGTATTTGAGTTATACAAATGAGTATTTGAGTTATACAAATGCGTATTTGAGTTGTACAAATGGGAGCACTGCAAGACCTTAATCTTCCCTTCTGGATGACCTCACAGGGAATAACGATGTTCCTCTGTGCTTCTGCTTGTTCCTCTGCGCTTAGTGCAGTCTTCTGGCTTAATAATTGTCATCATTAGGTATAGGTTATTGATGAATTATCTCTTCTCCTTTACTAAGACTAAGTGCCTTGACAGCAGAAGCCATGGTTTACTGATATTTTTTACCCCAGGACCTACTGCACTACAATACCTGAAACCAAATAAGTGAGCAATCAATGTTTGGTGAATGATTGATTTCTGAGTGTTTAATGTGCAAACTCAAGCCTACTATTAAGTAAATAATTCAAGTGTCACCTCATCAAGAGGTCTTCCATCACAATCATTCTTCATTTTCTTAACGCTTTCATTTTTCTTTATACAACAAATCACTACCCGAAATTACATTTTTAAACTTTTACTTGTTTATTGTTTGTATCCCTACACTAGAATATAAACTCTGTGATGGCAGCGATTTTAAAAAAGACTTTATTATCATTTTAGAGCAGCTTTAAATTTGCAGAAAAATTACGAGGAAGGAACAGATATTTCCCATATTTTTGTAATTCACTTTGTTGCTCTAGCTTATGTTATGCCTAAGATATGGCAAGTGGCAGGCTCTCAACAAATTTTTATTATTGAAACAATAGGAATGTCATAAATTCAATCAACTCTAGAAGTTGCATTTTTAACATTTATGTCTATAAAATTGATTAATATTTATTTATGTAAACTCCAAGAATGGCTACTGAGTTGAGCCTTACTTAGGTAACTACAGACCTTTCTGTTTTTATGAACATAATTTTATTTTGAACATTGGGACCCATGTGCCAAATTTGCTCTTAATACATGGAACAACTACTATTGATACACAATTTCTGTTTTGAGCAGAGTTTGAGGACTGGGAAGTTTGAGCCTACGGCTCAAGAGCTGTGCTTCCTAATAGAGAGATTTCATATGTTTTGTTCCCACTATGATTTTTCAATAATATAATTTAAACTCTTTTACGGAAGAGGTTTCCAGACATCTAAGTGCCTATTTCCGAAATGCCTAAAAAATATAAACTAAGCTACCAACAGACTTCTTGCTGCTGTGGACATCACCACAGCTTTCTTCAGCTTGCTAGCCCTGGCATTAACACCTAAAGGAGCATTTTTCAGACATCTAGAACATGGAAATTGGAGCCTCTTTCTGGAGGTGACACTTTGGAACAGGGTGACTTTTCTTTCTGTTTTGCATCTCTACTGCATTTTAAATGTTTGCGTAACTGGTAGGTTGGTTATGAATTGCATTTATATGTGTAAACTTTTGTACTACAGTGGGGGGAAGTGTGGTGGGGGAGTTAGGGAGATGTATGTACTTTACTGAAGAGTAGTAATACTTTGTTTATTGACATTATATCTTGGCAGCATCTCTTCTTACCACCATAGCATGAATATTTTTTCTTCCCCAAAGTATTTTTATGATTTTAATCTTTTATAATTATCCATTTTTTTTCTCAGTAAAATTTCAGTTGGTCAATTTCTACATACTTTGACCTAGTATGCAGATTTTTAAAAATTATTTTATTCCTCAAATTACTCAGTATGACACATCGTATCAACAAACCCAGGGTAAAAATCATATGACCATTTCAATAGATGCATAAAAAACATTTGACAAAATTTAACATCCTTTTATGATAAAAACTCTCAACAAAGTGGATATAGAGGGAACAAACCTCAACATAATGAAGACTATATATGACAAACCCACCGCTAATATCTTATTCAATGGTGAAAAACTGAAAATTTTCCTCTAAGATCAGGAACAAGACAATGATCCTCACTCTCACCACTTTTATTCAAAATAGTATTGGAAGTCCTAGTCACAGCAATCCGATAAGAAAAAGAAATAAAAGGCATTCATATTGGCAAGGAAGAACTAAAACTATCTCTACTTGCAGATGACATGATGCTATATATAGAAAAGCCTAAAGACTCCATCAAAAACTGATTAGAACTAATAAATGATGTCAGTAAAGTTGAAAGATACCAAACGAATATACAGAAATCTGTTGTATTTCTATATACTAATAAAAAATGGTCAGAAGGAGAAATTAAGAAAACAGTCTCATTTACAACTGCATTAAAAAAAGAATAAAATACCTAGGACTAAATTTAATCAAAGAAGTAAAAGACCTGTACTCTGAAAACTATAAGATATTGAAGGAAGAAATTGAAGAGGACAGAAATAAGGGGAGGGGAGGGACATAGTGTGTTCATGGATTGAAAGGATTAATATTGTTAAAATGTCCATACTACCCAAAGCATTATACAGACTTACTACAATTCTATCAAAATACCAATGGCATTCTTTTCAGAACTAGATAATTCTAAAATTTATATGGAACCACAAAAGACCTTGAATAGTCAAAGCAATCTTGAGAAAAAAGAACAAAGTGGGAGGTATTACACTCCTTGATTTCAAACTATACTGCAAGCTATAATAATAAAAACAGTATGTACTGGAACAAAAATAGACACATAGATCAATGAAACAGAGTCTAGAGCCCAGAAATAAATCTTCATTTATACTGTCAACTAATATATGACAAAGGAGGCAAGGTTATAAAATGGGAAAGTGACAGTCCTTTCAATAATTGGTGCTGGGAAAACTACACACACACACACACACACACACACACACACACACACAAACAACCACTTTCTTATATCATATACAAAAGTAAACTTGAAATAGATTAAAGACTTAAATGTAAGACTTGACACTATAAAATTCCTGGAAGAAAATATAGGCACTAAACTTTTCGACACTGGTTTTAGCAATATCTCCTTGGAAATGTCTCCTCAGGCAAAGGCAACAAAAGCAAGCAAGCAAACAAGCAAACAAATGAAGCCACATCAAATTAAAAAGTTTCTTCACAACTCCAAAGAATTACAAGGAGTCATAAGAAAATACTACAAGCAATTGTACACCAACAGATTGGACAATCTGGAAGAAATGGTTACATTTCTAGAAACACACAATCTCTTAAGACTAAGTCAAGAAGAAACAGAAAATCTGAACCAAGCAATTACCACCAATGAAATCGAATCAGCAATTGAAAATCTCACAAAAAACAAAAGTCCTGGACAAAATGGCTTCAAAAGTGAATTTTACCAAACATTCAAAGAAGAATTAACAGCTATTCTCAAACTATTCCAAAACAAGAAGAGGGAAGTCTCCCTAACTCCTTTTATGAGGCCACCATTACCTTGATTCCAAAACTAGATGAAGACATTACAAGAAAAGAAATCTATAGGCCGATATCTCTTATGAATATTGATGCAAAAATCCTCAACAAAATATTAGGAAATGAAATTCAGCAATACATTAAAAATATCTACATTATGATCAAGTTGAATTTATTCCTGGGATACAAGTTGGTTCAATATCCACAAGTCAATTAATGTGATACACCACTTTAACAAATCAAAAGATAAAAACTATATGATCATATCAATAGATGCAGAAAAAGTGTTTGACAAAATCCAGCATTTATTTTATGATATAACGCTCAGCAAAGTGGGAATAGAGGGAACATACTTCAACATAATAAAGGCCTCACGTAACAAACCTACAGTAACATCGCACTCAATGCGGAAAGGCCAAAAGTGTTTTCCTTAGGATCAGGAACAAGAGAAAGATGCCCATTTTCACCTCTCCTCTTCTACATTGTATTATAAGTCTTAGCCATAGCAATAAGACAAGAAAGAGAAATAAAAGGTATCTGAATTGGAAAAAAAGAAGTTAAATAAAACTCTCATTATTTGCCAATGACATGATACTAGAGAAACCCTAAAGATTCCACCAAAAAACTGTTAGAACTGATCAATGAATTAAGTAAAGTAGTAGGATACAAAATTAATATTCAGAAGTCAGTGGTATTTTTATACACCAATGATGAACTTTCGGAAAGAGAAATTAAGAAAACAATCCCATTTACAATTGCATTGCAAACAATTAAATACCTGGGAATCAAATTAACCAAGGAGATAAAAGACTTGTTCTCAGAAAATTATAAGTTATTGAAAAAAGAAATTGAATACAGATAAATGGAAGCATATACCGAGCTCATAGGTAAGAAGAATCAACATCATTAAAATGGTCATACTACCCAAAGCAATTTACAGATTCAATGCAATCAATTCAAAATACCATTGGCATTTTTCAAAGAGCTTGAACAAATAATCCTAAAATTTACAGGGAATCATAAAAGACCCCGAATATCTACAGCAATCCTGAGAAAGAAGAACAAAATTGGAGGTATCCCACTACCTGATATCAAATTATACTACCAGACTACAGTAATCAAAACAGCATGTTACTGGCATGAAAACAGATACATTGATCAATGGAACAGAACAGAGAGCCCAGAAATAAATCCATGCCTATACATTCACATAATATATGACAAAGGAGGTAAGAATATACAATGGGGTAAAGACAGACTCTTTAATAAATGGTGTTGGAAAAATTGGACAGATACATGCAAAAAAAAAAGAAACTGGACCACCTTCTTACATCATATACAAGAATAGACTGAAAATAGATTAAAGACTTAAATATAAGACCCCAAACCATAAAACTTCTAGAAGAAAACATAGGCAATAAACTCTCCGATATTGCTAACAATAATTTCTTTTCAGATATATCGACTTGAGCAAGGGAAACAAAAGAAAAAATAAACAAGTGGCACCACATCAAACTAAAATTTTTTTGTACAGCAAAGGAAACCATCAACAAAATGAAAAGACAACTGACTGAATGGGAGAAAATATTCATTTAGAATACATTTGAAAAGAGGTTAATATCCAAAAATATATAAAGCACTCATATAAATCAACAACAAAAAACAAACAATCCAATTAAAAAATGGGTAGAAGACCTGAACAGATATTTCTCTAAAAATGAAATACAGATGGCCAATAGAAATATGAAAAGACACTCAAGGTCACTAATCATTAGAAAATGCAAATTGAAACTACAATGAGATATCACCTCATACTTGTCAGAATGGCTATTATCAATAAATCAAGGAATAACAAGTGTTGGTGAGGATGTGGAGAAAAGGGAACTCTCATACACTGTTGGTGGGACTGCAAATTGGTACAGCTGCTATGGAAAACAGTCTGAAGGTTTCTCAGAAAATTAAAAATGGATATACCTGTGATCCAGTAATTGCACTTCTGGGCATTTATCCAAAGAAAACCAAAATAATAATTTGTAAAGATATTTGCACCTCTATGTTTATGGCAGCATAATTTACAATAGCCAATTTATGAAAGCAACCTAAATGCCTATCAACAGATGATTGGATAAAGAAGTTATGGTTCATATATACAATGGAATATTACTCAGCCATTAAAAAAATAAAATCTTACCATCTGCAATGAAATGAATGGACCTAGAGGTTATTATGCTGAGTGAAATAAGTCAGACAGAGAAAGATAAATACCATATGATTTCACTTATATGAGGAATCTAAGGAACAAAAAGAACAAACTAATCAAAAACAGACTTGCAAATACAGAGGACAATCTGGTGATAGCCAGAGGGGAGGGGGTTGAGGGGCTGGGAGAAAGGGGTGAAGGCTTAAAGAAGCACAAATTGATAGTTGATAGATGGTTATGGGGATGGGGAATATGGCATAGGGAATGCAGTTAGCATTAATGTAATGGCTAAGTGGAGAGCCAGATGAGAGGAAGAGCAATTAGAGAGATTGTTTTATAAACTATATAAATGTCTAACCCATGTACTGTATACTTGAAACTAATAATAAAATAAAATAAAATAAAATGAAAAAGAAAAGTTTCTTCACAGTGAAGGAAACCATTGACAAAATGAAAAGACAACCTACTAAATGAGAGAAGATATTTGTAGATGATACATCCAATAAGGGGCTAATATCCAAAATATATAAAGAACTCATACAACTCAATAACAAAAACTCAAACAATCTGTTTAAAAATAGACTAAAGATCTGAATAGACATTTTCCTAAAGAAGACATCTAAATGGCCAACAGGTATATGAAAAATTGCTTGACATCACTAATCATCAGGGAAATGCAAATCAAAACCACGTGAGATATCACCTCACATCTGTCAGAATGGCTATCATAAAAAAAGTCAACAAATAGAAAGTGTTGGTGAGAATGAGGAGAAAAGGAAACCATTGTGCACTGTTTGTGGGATTGTACATTGGTGCAGCCACTATGGAAAACAATATGATGATACTTCAAAAAATTAAAAATAGAACTGCCACATGACCCAGAGATTCCACTTCTGGGTATTTAGCTGAAGAAAACAAAAAGATTCATTCAAAAAAATATATGTACCCCTATGTTGATTGTAGCATTATTTACAACAGCCAAGATATGGAAGAAACTTAGGTGCCCATCAATAGATGAATGGATAAAGATGTAATATATGTGTATATATATATCAAAGAAAGATATGCATGTATGAATATACATATGTATGCAATGGAATATTACTTAGCAATAAAAAAGAATGAAATCTTGCCATTCACGACAACATGGATGGACCCTTAAGTTATTCGGCCAAGTGAAATAAGTCAGACAGAGAAAAAAAATACCATATGATAACACTTATTTGTGGAATCTAAAAAACAAACAAACAAAGAAAACAAAACAGAAACAGACTTATAGACACAGAAAACAAACTGAAGGTTGCCAGGAGGGAGGGGGTGTTAGTGGGGTGAAAAATAAATAAATTAATTTTTAAAAATTTTTTTAAAAAGAAAGAGAGAAGCTGCTAAAAGATAGGTAAAGCAAAACCAATCAAGAGCTTGGCAGTCCAGAACCATTTATCGTAATCCTTATAACCCTCTGAATCTACTGGGTAACAGGATCGTTGGTATCTATTTTCTAAATTTTAGAGTCACCAAAAAGATATTACCCATTCATTCATTCAGTAAATACATAATGAACACCCACCCTGTGGAAAAGAAATTGTTTTATTCAGTAGTAGGAAATTGATTCTTCCAAGTATAAGACTTTGAAAAGATAAATTTATTTGACCCCTTTAACTGTTTTACCAAATGGAATAGCAGTGGCCTAGACAACTTGTATAATTTATTAATAATATGAAGCAAATTAGGGCATTAGCATTAGGGCATTATTTAGTCTGGTTCTATGAAGCATAATTGTCACTGTGATATTTTAAGTAATATCACCAGACATCCCCCCCCAATTTTTTAAAAAATCTACCTATTGTAGAGCATGCTTAAAGAAGATAATATTGTATAAAACAAATATAATGAACATTTACAAACCAAATTTCAAGAACAATTGTAATATATAGGCAACTGAAGTCAATACAATCAAACGATAACAGGATACTTAAATCTAAAAGTAAAAACAAAAACAAAATAGAAGAGAAAAAGAAATTACGGCCTTGACCTTTAATGTAAATAATGACTTTTTTCCTTTTCTTTTTAATGATTTTAAAAAATCACAGAATATAAGCTTTTTGTAAAAAGTCAAGTCACTTGTATACCAGTGTTCATAGCAGCATTATTAATAGTAGCCAAAAAGTGGAAACCATAAAAATGTCCATCAATGGATGAACTGATAAACAGAATGCAATATATCTATACAATGGAGTATTATTCAGCAATAAAAAGGAATGAAGTGCTGATACACGAGACAACACGTAGGAGCCTCAAAAACATCGTGCCAAGTGAAAGAAGTTAATCACGAAAGACTTCATATAGTATGGTTCTATTTATATGAAATGTAATAGAATAGGCAAATCCATAGTGACAGAAATAGAGTAGTGGTTACCAAGGCATGGGGGGAGGAGAAAATAGAGAAGTTTCTTTCTGAAGTGATGAAATGTTCTGGAACTAGAGAGTGGCGATGGTTACACAACTTTGTTAAATATACTAAAACCCACTGAACTGTATATTTGAACAGGTGAATTTTACGGTATATGAGTTATATCTCAATTTTTAAAATGATGTTGAGAAATAAGGATCATTTATATCCTCTCCTTACTGAATAAGAACTATCATGGTTTTACATTTCCTTTCTCCACCCCCTACCTTGCTTCATCATTCTGTTATTCCAGGGCTGCAGCAGACTGGTGTGCAGGTTATAATTCTGTCCCCAGGGGCCAAAGAGAATCTGAAATCCTAGCTACATACTCCTCTACCTGAACTAAGGGTGCCTTCTTCTAGTTCACATGAAAACACCTTATGGATTATCAGTGGTCTTAATCATTTCAATGGTCTTTTGGGGTAGGGAGTCCACTGTCTTGGATTAAAAGTTGAGCATTTCATTCTACTATAGTAATATAATGGATTTACTATAATGGTTAATTTTCTAGATCCTTTGGTCTTCTCTTTATAAGTGGAATTGAAAATCATTTAATTAATCTTAAAAAGGACATTTCTCTTTTAAATGAGTATTATACAACTCCTTTAAACTTGCCTTTTTTGTTTAAAAAGTATTCAGTGTATTGTTCAATTTTACATTATAATCCTCCAATGCAGTTTTTATATTTGATATCACTAAAGTGCCACCACTATCAAGGGGATTTCCTGATACTTACTTGTTCTTACAATGCAACTTTTCAGACAACATTCTTGTATAGATTTCAAAAGAGCTCAAATAATAGTATTTTCTACACTAAATTTAATCAGTGAGTCAAAACATATTTATTGAATTACTATTATGTTCAAAATAACACTCTATTCCAAACAGGAACCCCTAAATCCTGATATTTTACATTCAAAGTTCATGTGTGCCTGGTATATAGTAGGTACTCAATAAGTGAATTAAGAGTAATTTAGGTTTATTTGTGATACCTGAAGATTAGACACTGGGGAACAACCATAGAATTTAATAGGTCCTAAATTCACCTGCAGATAAAGAAGGGAAACTACTTGATATAAAAAATACGATATGATTAGTGACTATTTTTAAGATAAATACCAAAATTCTGGCAAACTAACAATTGTATGTTTTAGTGTGAAGTATTTGTGGTGTTTTATTAATAATGACAAACTCTCATTATTATTCCCAGTTTTGGTTCCTTCTTTCCTTCCCTGACTCAGGTACACTCTTTATGCACATTAAAATTTGAGAATAATTCCTATAACAAAAAGCCAGAAGTAGTAAACTGAAAAATTTTGTTAGAACTCAAAATAGGCGGCCAGATTTTTAATGTTGTCTCTATCATGTGATTACGGAGTCCAAATCCCAATCAAGACAGAGAGAATTGCCTTTTTAAGTATTTCAGGGCCATCATTTAAAATGCTATCTTACTAAAAGAATCTCTTCCTTCTCACAAAAAAAAAAAAATGTTTAATTCTAGTTACTCTCAGTAAGAAATGTGAGCAATGGAAATAGTAAATATATTCAGTATTGGGGGAAAACAGTTGGTATTCGGTAAACACCAAGTAATTTATTGACTTGGCAAGGCTCCCTTGAACTCTAGTGTATAGTTAACTCTTACTTATCGAGGAGCAGATTTGCTATTTTGTAAATTGTAATGTCATTGGGCTTCTTTTCATCATTGTGCTAAATTCTAGAATACTGGAATTTAGAAGTGGAATCACTTATGAAGCACATTCTCTTTGCCATACAATGTGTTAGGTTGAAGGGCAAAAACCCTACTTTTAGGGAGCTCACAGTCCTATAGAGGAGACAGACAAGTTGTTTTTTTTTTAAGTGGAATACATTGCAATAAATGCTATGAAAGTGGCATCACATGGTGCTATGAGGGTACATAGAACAAGAAGAAATCTAACTCAGGTTGAGGAAGAGGGTGATTAATGAGGATTTCCAAACCTTAAAAGATGAGTAGAATACAGCCATACAAAAATACTTAGGAAGTAGGATCCAAGGCCTTTAAAACCAACCAACCAACCAACTAGCAAACAAATCCATCTGCACTACAGAGCATGAGTCTAAGCTGATGCTCAGGTTTCTGACTCAAGTAGTTGATAGGCTCAGTTTGAGACATGTTGCATTTTAGGCATTTGTGGGGGGTAACTTAGATCTGTTGCAAACTAGTTGTACAACTATGGTCAAGACCTTTCTGAGTCTCAATTCACTCATCTGTAATATGAGGATGAAGATGTCCATAGACAGTTGGCTATCTCTTCCTGTAGACAGAGGTCTTGAAAAGGGATCTGTGATGGAAATACATGGAGTTGTCATTGTTTATCTAGCAACTGTACTCATAAATGAGATTGCCAGGGAAGGCAACAAGGCAAGGAGGCTAGGGAGAAATCTCTGGGGAAGGTGAGATTTTAAGGGGTAGGTGGAATCTGACAAAGAGCAGCTAGAGAAGTAGAAAAAATAAAAATGAGAACAGCCTGTTATAATGAAGGTCAAAGGAAGAGAGCAGATGATACTCTCAGATGACACAAAGTAGTCAACTAAGACTGGCCTGATAACTCTGGTGAAAGACCAGGTGGAGGCAGAAGCCATGTCAGTTAGAAACATTTATTGAGCATCTACTATGAGCCAAACATTGTTATTTAATTTTCACTACAGCCCTCTGAGGTAAGTCAGTATTGTTATTAATATTGTCGTCCTCATATTACAGATGAGTAAATTGAGACTCAGAAAGGTCTTGACTATAGTCGTACAACTAGTTTGCAACAGATCTAAGATAACTCAACTCTACTCAACTCTTGAGTCCAGTCTCTTAGCCATTTATGGATACCTATTGTGGTGAAAAAGTGGAAATAATGAATGCAGATGGCTCTTAGAGGCATTTGTCAGTAAGGAAAGATGGTAGATTTTTATATTGTCTTTAAATAAGGTGGTTTTTTCTTTGTTTTATTTTTGTTTTTAAAATGAGAGAAGTTTGAATATGGTTTTAAACTAAAGAGAAAGAGCCAATGAAAAGTAAGAGAAGTCTCAAGAATGAGGGGGTTGATGCATTTCTAGCCATACTTCTATTACTGTGGCTGGATCAGAATATATCTGGAAAGAAGCTGTCAGTTTGAACAACTGAAGCTATTTGGTACTGTATAAACCTGTTTTATGAATGAAATCACCTGCAACAAAAATCCATTCAGTCTTTTCTCACTTTGGAATCCATTAATATAATAAATATAATTCATAATGAAGTAGACTGAATTTCTTGTTTACCTACAATTCACAACCGTACTTGCCATGTCAAAGTAGGCCATATCTTTCTAGATTGAAGGTGAATATTAACAGTCAGGGATAGGCTCCCTTGACACTTTTTCTTCCTCTGTTCACATTATAAAATCAAATACCTTCTTTCCCTCCATCAGTAGCTGTGCTCCAATGGAGTGCCCAGAGTTCCCTCTTTTGCAACAGAAAACATGGTGCCCCTTGCAGAGCTCTTAGATGGTCCTGCAGTGGTACTAGAAATGACTACTTTCATTTCTCCCGGATCTTATTTTCAAAAAATATATGCCAAGTATGGTTCAAGTTTATTAAGCTGAGCTCCTAGTAATTCTACTAGAAAGGGCAATAAAAATTATACTAGAAAGGGCAATAAAATCCGATGTTTTTTGTTTTAAAGGACTTGTAATGATATCCATAATCAGGGCTCTTTGTAGATATCTCTTCAAAAGATAATAGTTTTGCTGCTCTCATGGAATAGTGGCTTCTAAATCATATTCTACATCATTATTTTTTATATTTAAGACAGTCATAGTAAGGACCTACTGTGTCAAGGCACTAATGCCAGGGCTGTGGGGAAATACAAAGTATAATGCATGTATCTTATCTATGAGCTTTCTTAGAAGAGATTATATGGTTACAGAAATGACTAGATTCAGAGTAGTAAAAAGGGCCAGTAAAAATGGGGATATGATGTTAGGTCACCTTAATTTATTCCACTTAAAAACAATTATACCAGTGATGTATAAATTTACTTTTGTTGAAAGGAATACAGACATAGCTAGAATAAATTATAAAAGTTCCCCCTTACTGTCTCCCCGCTTCCACTTCCCATCCTAGAGTAAGGTGTTTCTTGTTAGTCTCTTTTCTGTGTATTTTCATACATATAGAAGTACATATGTACTTTAGCATACACACTTTTATAGTTGTTCAGTATAAATTATTTAAAATACATTGTTCTATGAATTTTTCACTTAATAAGGTCTTTTCATGTCTGAACATACAGATATATCCTTTTAAAGTTGATGTTTAAAAATTTTTTAAATAAAAATTTAAATGTATTCTACAAAAGAAAGTGAAACAAAATGACTGAGTTCTAAAACTTTTGGATGGCAAAATACTCATGATTATATTAAATTACTTCCATTTTTAATTACTTATTTGAGAAGACTAAGCCTCATAGAAATTTTTTCTTACCTTTTAATCTTTATCTAAAAACATAGATTTAATGCACTATTTTGATCTATGAAAGGCCTTAATAAATCTTTTGCTTAAAACTAAGTGTTCTTAAAAGGAATACTTAAGTAGAAAATATTGGAATACCACCTAACATGCACATGTAATTGAATGCTGTGGATCTCACAAGAAAGAAGTAGAACTAAATAAAAGACAAAAAATCTTAAAGATCTAAGGAATGGGAATTGTTAATGAGAGTTCTTTTTAAAATTTTCAGTTCTTTTCTCAACATAGTTTAAATGATAACTAAAATTTTTTAAAAACACAAAATGCTGTCTACATCTTGTTTAAAAATATATTTGTACATACACATGTACGGAAAAAAATAAGTTTATCTTTTAACAGTGGTTATTTCTGGGTGGTGAAATGAATTCAAGGTGATTCTTATTCTTTACTTTTTTCTGAACTTTCCAATTTTAAAAATAATGAATACATATTAGTTTTCTTAGTTAGAAAAAAAATTAAAGCAATAAAATGAATTAATAAATGAACTGAATGACTGTGTCGCTAGATTTAAGAATAGAAACTTTACTTTATCTTTATATTTCTTCACATTACTTTTACTCAAGTAGTGGTCAATACAAATTTTTAAAATTCATAAGAACAAAAGGTAACATTGAATCACTATGCATAATATATAAAATGATAGCCTTGGGTCAAAAAAATGTAAAAATAAACTTGTAATGCATAAATAAACACAAATCCTGAGTAGCTTATTCTAGTACTATTTGACCAGAACACAAAATACATTTTTATTAACTAATAAGTTAAATCTCTTTTGTTAAATAATTATGCATTTTATTTATAATTTAGCAAAATGTAGTTTTTAAAAAAGTTTATTCTTGTCATTTCCATAAAAAGAGAGGGGAAAAGAGAGAGGAAGCTGTGCTTACTGGGAAAGTTGCAACATTCAGTTCATAAGTATTTTTTGCTTTAGACTTTTTTTTCGACTACTTCTCTTACATAAGAGTCTTGTAATATCTCCATAGGGAGAAATAACACTGGGCTACATTATGTCTTTTAATTTTTCCTCCAGATAGTGTTTACAAATCAACATGTAAGAATGACTCTATATTCAAAGTTATTAGCCAACTTTGGTGTCCATTTGCCATTAAGGACAATTGGTAATTTTAACAATCAATGAGAGTTTATTTTAGGAGAAAACTTACTGAAATTTGCAGGAAATAACCTTTTTGTTCCATAACAGCTGTCATTGAACACTATTATATCTACAACAATTAAAATTATCTTTGGTGACTTTTAGCATTTGGCATTGCTCCATTATTGTTCAGTTAAATATTTTTCAAGTTTGCTAGGACTTTTGCCCACTGTGTGCTTACGGCCCTTTATTGTCAATATGTCTCTTAGAATTCACCTTTGTGACATTACTTTTTTGTATTGTGGGAGAGAGTATAATTTCTGAAGCAAATTGTCTGAGAAATCAAGTAATAATTATTAGGAAATTGCAGTATATATTTATAAATTACTTACAAAAGCAGGATTAAAACTTACTTCATTATATTTGGCAATAGAAAGAAAGCCTTTTCAATCTTTTTCTAGATCCTTGCAAAAAATTCCAAGTTTAAAGAGTTAGCTAAGGTTTGATGGACAAAAGGAATGAACACTAACATGTGCTGTCATTTTGATAAATATAATTGAAAACCAAGTAGAAGTAGCCCAGGCTATTAGTGAAAGGGATCAATTGTCATAAACAAACCCAGACAACAATAAAAACTACTGTTTTGCATGCCAGTGGAAGTCATAAATGTTTGTTCACCACCTATCCAAAATGACTGGTCTTAGAAAAACATTAAAAACCTGAGATCCTGCAATAAATCATCCAATTTAAATCTTAAGTAAGACTTCATATATGTTTGTTTAATTTTAAAGGGAAGTAAACGTTTGTCTTCAGAAACGATTAATTAATATTGAAATATAGTAGTTTAAGGACCCTAAATACACATATGATAAAAGGGTAAAATTTAAAAAATTTCTCAGGCTTTGATCACTATTATTTCATTATTATATTTTGAGGGAAATAATTTATTTATGATTTCTTCGAACCAAAAAGGTATTTAGAAAATATTTAAGAATTATTACCGTTATTGAATCCTAGAATACTGATACCAATGAACATTTCTTATACTCTAATATTTTTCTGAATACTTGCAAGCCCACAGATAACCTTTCAGACAAAAAAAAAAAAAAATACTGGAAAGGATTTAAAAGAGCTAGTAGGATGAAATTTATTTAAGTAACTTCAAAAAATCTGAAGAAATTTAAAGCAATTTAAGCATAGTGCTATGTGTTTAGGGCATTGTCAATTCGCACAAATTGTCTTTAGGCTGACTCCCTTTGAGGCATTTCTCTCTATTATTGCAACAGATATTTTTATTTCTGAATCTCACACCCCTTCAATCCAACATAATCGAATGCTGGACTATTTCTGAGGAGAAATAGTAGCAAACAAAATTGTTTTCCCATTTCAGGAAGTTGAAAACGAAGGGTTTGCAATATATTATTTTAAAAGCATATTTGAAACTTTCATAAAATTTAAAATTGACTAACAACTTGAAGACAATACTCCAAATTATTAAATTGTCTTCTCTGTGGGGTATGGGAAACTGGTGATGTTTCTTTTCTTGATATTTTCTGAATTTTACTTTTATAGTTAGCAAAATAGTAAAACATAGGGAGGAGTATCCTATGGATCATGAAAATGTGAATAAAATATGTAAAACACTGAATTTTTTCAAAGAATCAAAAAAGTTATTTTTGTAAAATAATCCAGGCCTCCAAGCTCTTTCTCTCATTTGTGGAACATAAAGTATATTTTGGATCAAAACATGGAACATTCCAGACAATGTGAAATCTAGAAAGGAACTGCACCTGTATCCCAATATAACGCCAAAAAAATAGTTACTGAATAAATAGTCTTCCTAAATTGGGAAAAAGAATTAAGGTCTACTTTTCCACTTACTACTACTATGCATAAAAATGAAAGTTTTACTCTTGGCACGAATATGATAGAATTCATGGGATAGTAATTATTAACATTAAGGTATTTTTCAGAGTTTTATTACACTGAGTAGTTTTAGGTAGAAACGTAGATATTGTAGAATATAACTCAGTGCTTTAACTGAAAACTTGATTTTGAATTTAACTATAGCTACTTACATTCTAAGTTTTGAGTTACTTGATTATTTTCCTCAAAACTATTACTTGCACCAAACAGAGAACATTGTGTATTTGAGGATTTGTTTACCTAAACAGACTCTGTATAGAGATGAATTTAGCTTTAGCAGTACTTTCTGTAAGGAGAATAACATTTACATAATGACAATTCTAAAAAAGTAAACTTTTTCATAGGAAAATGTGAAGCAATGTATGTGGAAAGCTGCAAAATCTAGAGTTACAGGCAGATTAGGCAAGGGACATTTGGTATTAAAAAAAAAAGAATTAAATCATGGCTAAGGATTTTTCTGGCAAAAGTAGTAATTAATACATGGAACAAAATATTAATATGACTTTTTGGAACAAACTGTTAGTACAACTTCTTAAAAACAATCAGAAGTTGTAAAATAATTCTGACAGAGGAGAGGCATGAAATAAAGAGGGAAGTTGAGAAAGAAGAAAAAGTATGTGGCTGGACATGTGACTTTACCATTATTTTTATTATCTTTGCAGAAAACCCCAGACTAATGAGGAGAGAGGATTGAGGAGAAAACAAGCTAAAATTTAGCTCTCTAGACTGTATCTTTTGCTCGCATCTTATTCTTTTTTATAAAATTTTTTGTATTTGTTTTTTGGGTGTACTTCATGGTAGGAAAAAATCTCTCAAATATTCTATTGTTGACAACAAAGATTAAAAAGCAAAGAAAACATGTGAAACTATTCTCAGACATAGAAAATAGACCAAAAATAAATCTTCACCTTTGCATTTTAAATTTCAACAGAAATGTTGTAGGTCTATTTAAAATCTGATGCTTCAGCTACACTCATTTTTCCAGTCCTTTTTGCAGTAATCTTAGCAAACGCTCAAAGAATCTAAATTGCTAAAATCAGATCCAGCCTAGTAAAATGACATATATTTCTTTCTTTATTGTACCTTTTTATTAATCTTCCAGTTTCTCAATTTATCACAACTTAGAGCTGCTCTTGAATTTGCTGTTTTCCATTTATTTGATAACACAATCTATTATTTTGTGCTAGGTTCTAGAAATGCAACACTGAGCAATTTGGAAAAGTTTCTCGGACTCACTGTACACCAAGTTTATTCCCAAAAAAGTTTGTAAAGGTTCTAACAATCTCTACAGTGGTATCAGAAATAATTTCTCCTTTCTAATTGGGAAAACAAGAACATTAGTCATTATTTGTTTCTTAGTAATTTTCCACATGCCAGTCATCCTGTCTTGGAACTCCCCTATCTTAGACCAATCCCTTCTACTGGTATATGATTTTTCCCATGTGATCCTTTAAATAAATTCTAAGATTTTTCCCATAATTAATTAATCTCAGAAATCAAAATGAAATATGTCACCAGGGTCTTATTTAAAGCCAAGAAATTTACTGGCTACTATCCAGCCTTCTTTCTAAATTAAACAACCTCAAATGCTACTCTCACCATCCTTGTCTCTTGATATTAGGCATTTTCTCTCCAGAGAGATAACTGGGGCACATATAAGAAAGAGTTTTGATATGTCCAAATTGTAACCAGGACCACATTTATATTTTATTTCAATGATATACAAGGATATTTTTCTCTAAAATTTCTATATCCATGTGCTTTTAAAAAGATACGTGCATTAGAAATTTATTACCCATCCTTAGCAGTAAAATGTTATTATATTATTTCTTATTTTTTGAATGATTCAAAATACGGCAACTCGAATTTTTTTTCCTCAAAGTCCGACTCTAGGCCTGTTAACAATTTAATGTACAACTAAATCTTTATGATTTACAGGTGATTTACTTGAATTATACTTTATCTTTGGTGACTCAGCTCTTCTTCACCTTTGCCACTTTGCCAGGTTCAAGGATGCTAAAAAGGAAGCTCAACTGAGTCAAGGTCAAACATGTAGAGTATAATCATGGTGTGTGTGTGTGTGTGTGTGTGTGAGAGAGAGAGAGAGAGACTAATTTAATTCCCAAGCCAAACTCTAGATTGTCCATTTTGGTGGGGGCGGGGGGTGGAGGGGGAGGAGGAGAAAGTCTCTTTTGTTGAGGTAGATAAAAAAATTACATATAACTAAAAAGAAAGCTGATAACCTTCCTCCCTCCTTCCCTCCCAGGAAGATGTCTTCCTTACTGCTGCCCTTTCTTCCTCCCTCCTTTAATCTCTCTTCCTTCCTTCCTTTCTTCATTTTCAATCGTCTCATCTGAAACCGAAAGCAAATGATTCTTTTGCAGCAGGGTAAGTAGAATACCTTCATATTCAACCCTCAGTTTAATTGTACCTGGTCTTTTGGGAGACATTGATAAGGCTGTTATGACTCCAGCTGAGCTGCTGGGCTAGCCCAGGAAGATGGTAGCCTCTGTGAGGTACTGTGGCATCTCTGAGACATGCCTCAGAGCCTATGATGCTGAGTGCCTATGTTTCCTTTTCCCTCTCCCTTTTACTCCCTCCTCTTTCGCATTTGTCTTTTTCTCTACGTCTGTCTGCATGCTCCCTGTCTCTGCTGTTCTCCCTATTTTTCTTTCATTTATTCACATTTTCTCTTTTCTTGTCAAAACCTCTAAATTATTATTTAAGACATTTTCTTTCTTGAATTTAGATAAGGAAGCTGGGGCTTTGATGAATTTCTATTTCTTTAATGATATAATTGTTGTAACTTTTAATTTTTTTTTAATCAGTGATCTTTGATAGAAAGAAAGCATTCTCATAGCCTACAGAATTACTGCTTAGAAAATGTATGAGATATCACAAAGGGTTTAATTTTTTCCTTTTTCTTATGATAAAAAAAGATTATCTTATGATAATCTTAGAAAATAAATATAAACCTTAAAAAGCATAATTATCCTTGGCCATCCTACAGTTGCCATATTTAGCAAATAAAAATACAGAACACTCAGTTAAATATAAATTTCAGATAAATAATGAATAGTTATTTAGTCGAAGGATGCTCCATGCAATATTTGAAACAAATAAATAGTGAAAATGTATGTTATTTATCTGAAATTCAAATTTATCTGGGCATTCAGTATTTTGGGCAAAAGTATGATTGACCTTTTATATGTATGCAATATTTGTAAGCTGAGTTTTTTTAATTTGTGGAGTAATTGTATTTAGAGTTCCGTGCTGCTTTTGTATTTAGAGTTCCCTGTGCAGTTTCCCACTGCTCCTGAGGATGGCTATCGGATAAGGGTGAGTGAACAGGGGAGGGAACAGTACATTTCTTATTTATTTGTCCTTCACTAATTCTGAATTTGAAATAATGTATGGATTTTATATTTCCCCCCCTTAGGTATATATTTTATTTCACTTCCAATTCCATTGAAAATGTAGATAATTTATGGAGAAAAAATGTACCTGCATATTTAATTCTTATAACCTCCCTCTGAAACAGGCACTTATTTACTTAATAGATTTTGTAAAGGGCAGCATTTCTGAACCTCTTATAAAGCATCAGCCTTATAGTTGCACTAGGTAGATTGTTTACTTAGTCTCTCTCATTTTAAAATAAAATATGTAAAAGAAAGTATAACTATTGTAGTAATAATAGCTAACATTTATTGAGCACATATCATTTGTCAGGTACTATTCAAGCATTATATATAAAATAGCTTAAATCATTTAAATCCCAAAACCAATGAGGTAGATACTATTATTATCCCTACTTTAGAGATCAGAAAACTGAGGTTCAGAGAAATTTGGTAACACTAATTTTCTTCTGTTATTAACAGTTTACATGAAAGTAACTTTGTTATAATTAATGAACCAATCATATTTGTTATTATTATTATTATTATTATTAAAGTCTATACTTTATTTATGTTTCCTTAGATTTTACCTAATGTCCTTTTTCTGTTCCAGGATCCCATCCAATATACATTACATTTTATTGCCACATCTCCCTGGGCTCCTCTTGGCTGTAAGTTTCTCATATATTCCCTTTGTTTTTGATGACCTTGATCGTTTTTGAAGAGTACTAGTCAGGTATTTTGTAGAATGTCTCTCAGCTGGAATTTTTCTGATATGTTTCTTATATTTAGACTAAGGTTATCAGTTGGGGGAGGAAGACCATAGAAGTAAAGTGCCATTCTCATCATATCATGTCATCCTTAATCACCTGGCTGAGGTAGTGTTTGTAAGTTTTCACCACTGTGAAATGACTCTTTTCCCCACTCTGTTTATACGGTACTCTTTGGAAGAAAGTCACTATTCCCAGACCACAATTATGGGGTGGAGAATTATAATTGAGCTATTATTTTAATAACAGCTTTATTGAGATATAATTCATTACCATACAATTCATCTGTCTAAAGCATATAATTCAGTGGTTCTCAGTATATTCAGAATTTTACAAACATCACCACAGTCAATTTAAAAACATTTTCATCTCCCTAAAAAGAAACCCCATACCCATTAAGAGTCATTTTTTTCTCCTAATTCACCTCCCCACCAACCCAGCCATGGCAATCTATACACTTTTTGTCCTTACAGATTTGCCTATTCTGAATATTTCATATAAATGAAATCATGGTATTTTGTAACTGGTTTCTTTCACTTAGCAATGTTTTTGAGGCACATCCATGTTGTAGTATGTACAAGTACTTCATTGCTCTTATTGCTGAATAATATTCTATTGTATGGATATACCACATTTTGTTTACTCATCTATCAGTTGATGAATATTTGGATTGCTTTCCTATTTTGGCTACTATGAAGAATCTGGAATGAACATTTCTACACAAGTTTTTATGTGGATATATGTTTTCATTTCTTTGGCTAAACACCTAGGAGTAGAGTTGCTGAGTATAATTGAGCTATTTTTAAAATAAGAAAACTAGGCCAACTAGGCTGCAGGCTGTCCTGCTTTTAGTTATCCATACAGTCTAGGAAAACCTAGCCAAATGCCCTATAAAGCCATAACAAAACATAAAGCCCCACCTCAAATATGTTGGCGGGTACCCAAATTGCAAGCATGTTGACTAAGATGAAAGACAACAGCTTCATAAAACCATGCCTACATGTTCCATTCTATAAATCTATAGCAAATAACATAGATTATATGCACTGAAAAAAATAGAGATCCCACATATCACTAAGTTCTGTTAAAAAGTTAGCATAAGAAAGCTCTGCCTGTTCTATGTCTAGATGGTCTTCAAGGTGCATAGAGTAAATTGCTTGCCTAAATCTTTCTGAAACTCTTCAAAGTCTACAACTATCACTACTAAGACTAAGTATTATTTATCAAGAAACAGGAACTAAGAAGGGAGCAGTAGCTACTACTTTCTGGAGCAAGTGATGTATGTATCATTTTAAAGAAGCATTTGGTAGAAGAAGAAAAGCATGATTATACAGCTTTAAGCACAGACACTTCTATACTGGAGAAGGGAAGAAGAGGGGAGGGACGGAAACAACAATGAATCTAACATCTAGACTACCACGCCTTCCCAGTCACCACTCATAGTAGGAACTAGTTGAGGTAATCAGCAAATTTAAAAAGTCAAAAAATATTTGATCATTTTCATATTCTTGGTGGAAAGAAATTAACTTTGTGGTTTGTAATAGATATCATTTAAGTTATTCCTTTAAAAATAAGCATTCAATCAGTGCTTCCGTATAAAAGCCTTTGACCATATCCATCATTCCTTTCAAATATGAACACCAAAATTAAGCAGGGTACTTTTACGCATAGTCCTTTTGCTGAGAATAAGAAAGGTGGAAATAAGTCTGGTTTCAATGAGTAATAAAACATCAGGAGATAGTGGTCCACACAAACTCATCATGTCTTCTCTTTCTTTTGTTCCTGTTTCCTCTCCACAGATCTAATATAGTGTCCCACACACAACTGGAGTAAAATAACTTTTGAATGGTTTTAACTGATTTACTTCTGTATCTACTTGTAGAATTTTGCTGACTCCTGATAGAAAAGATGCTTATTAAGCAATCTATGAAAATGCAAGTCATAGTCTGGTCTTTGGATGTAAGGTATGCATTAGATAAGGGTATTATACAAAAGAAAGTGTGACAGAAAATTACTTCTTTAAAGAATGAAATCATGGCTGTATACCTAAACTAAAGTCCTTAAAAATGCTAGTGTTGGCTTAGACTAGGACACAGTTTGAAATAAGGGATCTCTGGCTGCTATTCAAGAAGTAAAATCTGAGAAATACCCAGAGGAAAAATTTAACTCAGGAAGAGGGGTAGAATCTTCTTTCCTGGGGACATTTCCAAACAGACTGATGTATCTCTGCCTGGAATGATGTAGATCAGAGGTAGTGTGAGGGGAATGTGTTTCAGATGAGCTAAGATAGTGATCATTTCAACCCTAGGGAAGGTGGGCAGGGCCTGAGGCCCACAGAGACCCAAGGCTGATCATCTTTGTGCACAAGTGTCCTCTTATATTTACTCTTGTGTGCCACTGAAATGCCATTTTCTATGTGTTCCATGATGTGAAAAAGGTTGAGAAGCTCATATTTAGATGAAATTTGCCAGAAGTTGATATAGATGATTATTCAGTAAGGATTAATGATACAGTAGATTCTCCATCATTCTCTCTCATGAAGATAAAGAATGATACAATAATTACAAGTTATTTTTTATTTAACTTTAGGATTTGATTTTGTTTTTAGATTAAAATATGGCCATTTCTAATATCTTTAAGTAATGGAAATTGAAGTACAATAGCCCAGCATTAGAGGACTCAGCACCTAATTTGATGTGTTTCTTGGTATCTTGATTCTAATAACCAGAGTTCTACCCTATTCCCCTCTGCCTGAGTTCTTATCTTGGGATTTTGCCTGAGACCCCAAACCCCCTAGAACTTAGGCCTTGTCTTGTTCTTACAAGTCTTTCCGTCAAAGGAATGAAAGTCTCTGCTCCTGAAATCAAGCCCAGGACATTCCAAGAAGGAAAAAACAGCATCTGTAGATAAACATGGCACGCTCAGGAAGATTACAAGTAGTTCAGCATGACTAAAATGAAGTGGAAAAATCTGAGAAGAGTGAATGATAAAATGAGAAAGATAAGCAGAGAACATCATGAAAGACCTTACGAATCGTGTTAATGTCAGGATGCACAATATGTCCCAAACCTGCTGAGGACATATTGTAGATATATAAATATTATCTATGGCATATGTAAATATAATACACGTTTTTACATCTACTTTTTAAAAATAAAATAATGCAAGCTCATATTCAAACATTTAGAAAATATAATGAAATTTAAAGAAAAAGATAACTACCACCTATCAATTAGTCAGTACCATCAATAATGTTTTGGTGACTTTCCAGATTTATTTTATGTGTATAATATAGTATTATTTAACATAAGTAGAATTGTCTGCTTCTTACACTTAATGTTACATCTTCTAATTTTCTTATGCTGTTAAAATTCTTCCAAAAGACAATTATAATGATTGTGTAATACTTCATCTCAAATAGTACAATTTATTTAGGTGTTTTCCTAGTACTTACACTAGATAGGTTGTTTTCAATTTTTCTCCTTATAAGTAACAGTACAGTAAATATTCTTGTACATAAATACTTATATTTTTCTCTGATCATATCCTTCCAATAGAATGTCTAGGATAAAACCCTTAAATTTTCTTTTCAAATTACATTCCACCAAGGTTGCTTTAAATATGCACACATTCACACACGCGTGCACACACACACACACACACACACGTATCAGGTGTCTCATTACACTCTGCTCAGTGCTTAGAATAAAATTATTTTTTCATCTTTGTGAATTTGATAATAATGTTATCTTTTATTTTAAATATATTTGATTACTAATGAGGTGAACTTTTAAAAAAATTTTGTTTTTCAATTAGAGTTGACATTCGATATTATTTTATTTTAGTTTCAGCTGTATAGCGTAGTGGTTAGACATTTAAATAATTTATGAAGTGATCCTCCTGATTAGTCTAGTATCCATCTGGCACTATACATAGTTATTACAATATTATTGACTATATTCTCTATGCTGTACTTGACTATTTTGTAACTATCAATTTGTACTTCTTAATCCCTTTACCTTTTTTACCTAACCTCCCAACACCCATCTGGCAATCACCAGTTTGTTCTCTGTGTCTATGAGTCTGTTTCCATTTTGTTTGTTCATTTATTTTGTTCTTTAGATTCCACATATAAGTGAGATCATATGGTATTTGTCTTTCTCTGTCTGATTTATGTCACTTAGCATAATACCCTCCAGGTCCATCTATGTTGTTGCATATGGTAAGATTTCATTTTTTTATGGCTGAGTAATATTCCATTGTTTATAGGTACCAAGTCTTCTTTATCCAAACATTATTTTTAATAGCCATTTTTTCCTCAAATGGCTTGTTAGTGCCATTTTCTGATTCCATATTAAAATTTTAGTGTTAGACTATTAATATAAATGCCCAAGTAAACTTTTTATGTATGGGCATAAGTTGGGTATATGTAAATAAAATATACTATATCTGTTTAAAAAACTGATAAAAATTACATATAAAACTTAATTTAAAGATTTCTTGAAAGTTATTAAATTTCTTCATTTTTCTTTACACTTTACTTATTGATTTAAAGGTAAGCTAAAAATGTACAGATAACCTTTAAGTTAATGCTACTCATTAATCTAAATAGATTTGTCTGCTTTAATATGTTATTGTAGCCACTGCTTTCTTCAAGAATTAAAAACAATCAAGTGTATTTTGTTTAAAAGCTCTCATTTTTCATCTTCTTCTGGGATGTAGACTACTTATTGAAATAAGTATATAAAAATAGCAATGATGACCACAAAAGAATTTTTAAAGAAGACTAAATGAAAACATGCAAATTAGAATTTGAAGGCTCAATTTGCCATAGAAAACTTTAATGTAAATAATCTTCAATACTTAACCCAACCATATTCACAACAGAGAATATATACACTATGAACATGGAAAGACTTTGAGCTGGCAGTTAAAATGTAAGATCGCAAAAGAATTCCCCCACCCTCCAATTAAGCCATATACACAAAATAAAGTAAAAAGAGCAAAGAATATACAACTTATGCTAAAACCATGCTAGGGTCTCCATCTCATTCTACATACTTCAAGAAATATCATCAGATATAACAAAAATGTTAGGAAATTAAAAGGGGATGCAGGGAACAGACTCTTGACTTTCTCAAGAGAGAAAAGTAGTGGGGGCAATCAGTAGTCAGAAAAAATTCTGGAAAACCTCACTGAGGTTTGGGGGTAAGAAGACTGGGGATGTAGATGACAAAAGGTAGAGCCCTTAAAACTTGAAATCCCTTTCTCCAATCTCAGGTAAATAGTTTGTGAGCCTAATTTAGGAAAACTTGCAAAATTTGTCTGTATTTCACTTTGGCCAGGTGAAAAGTGAAAGAGAATTGTGTTTTGGTTTGTTTCTTTTTAAGCAGCTAATAAAGTCTTTGGATTCTGGGTGAAAGGGAGGAACAACAGGACACAGCAAACTAAAAGTTGAGGCACACAATGCTTTCATGCTAAATACACTAACCTGACGACCCTAAAACAAGGAAACATTGAAACTCAAGAGAACCTCATTGCCCCAGCTACAGTTGACCCTGAACTGATACCTGCACAGTCGAAAATCTGTGCATAATTTTTGACTCCCTCCAAACTTAACTACTAATAGTCTACTGTTGACCAGAAGCTTTATTGATAACGTGAACAGACAATTAACATATATTTATATGTTATATGTATTATATACTGTATTCTTACAATAAAATAAGGTAGAGAAAAGAATATTATTAAGAAAATCATAAGGAAGAGAAAATACTTATATATATTTTATGCATTCATGACATAACTTTTTCTTTTTTTTTTCAGTATTTCTAGGCTACATGGTTTGTCTGAGAGTTTTTTCAAATCATTGCAAATCTCCAAAAAATTTCCAATATAGTTATTAAAAAGAATCCATGTATCAGTGGACCAGTACAGTTCAAACTTGTGCTATCAAGGGTCAGCTGTATTTGTCTACTAGGACAGACTCTCTCCCCCCAACCCAACAGAATGACCTCTTTAAACAGGGCTTCTTAAAGAGAGTGGTAATAAAGCTCCATGACCTAATCTGCTCTAAGTCCCAACCCTCTCAAGCTCTTTCCTGTTCCCACAGGCATGTGACGGGTAGAACAAAAGCACAACCCATTAATATGAGCCCTTAAACTCATGTTCTGAGGGGAGGGTACAAATATTACCCAGATAAACAAGGCTGGAGTCAAAGAGAATTTGCCCACATTATTTTCGGGCAAAAGGACTGCTGTAACAAAGATGAGTAGGCAAAACAATCTGAAATGGAACCTGTGCAAAAACTTGTTAGTCTCTTCTCCAAAGGCTTCCCAAAATAAATGCAGTGAAGAATCCAAACCAGAAGATAACTTACCCTAGAAAGAGAAGGAATGTTTAGGTACTCTATTCTTCACACTCTTGAGATTAAGGAGAGTATGAAATAACAAAATCACTGAATAACGTCCAAAGGGAGCTGGAAATGTCAAGGAAAGGAACTGAAGGAAAAACAATACAGTCCCAGAACAAAGAAATGTGTTAGAAATAAAAAGGCACAGAATGAACACGTGGAAAACCAAATCAGAGACACAGAAAAATGTCTCTGAAATGATTAGTTCACTTTGCATACCAAAGGATTTCAGGGGCAAAAATTGTAGGAGAGAATTAACACCAAGAATACTGGTGAAAAAAATAATAAGAAAAATCCATACAGGCCTCTTGGAGAAGTGGTTAAACCACCTATACAGAGAAAAAGAATTAGGTTGGCTTCAAACTTCCTAGCTGGAACTTTTATCAGAAAACAGTGAAGCAACATCTAAATGTTTTGAATGATAAGAGATTTGACTGAAAAACTCTATACTAAGTGTCATCCAAGCAACAGATATGTACAGGCAACACACAAGCAATAGATAGCCTCAGAAGGGCATGAATTCTGGAGATAGACCATTTCTGAAAAGTCTACTTGATGATATAATTCAATCAACCAAGAGTTGAAATGAAATAAAAACATGCAATGTCTGAGTCACAAAGTATGCCTATTTTCAACTTTACAAGAGATTTCCAAAATGTTGTGCAAAGTGGCCCTCTGGATTTACGCTGTATCAAGCATATACAACATATGCAGTATCAACTTTCCCATCTGCTTGCCAACACTTACTATTATAAAATTGTTTCCAATCTGATGTGCACAAAATGGTACCTCATTACTGTATTGTTTTGCATTTTTCTGATCTGTCACTCCAGGTTGATCTCCAAAGAAAGTTGTACCAACTTTCACTCACATTAGCAGTATGTTAGCATTTATTTGCCCCACATCATTGCCCACACTTGACATGTGGAAAACAAAGATGTTTGGTCATCAGTTGGTCTAATGTAGCCTGAAAATTTGATATAATCTCTTTTAACAATTTGTGTAAATACTTTAAATGCTCTTTATAAATATATGAACATTTCCCCCATTTTAAACAGAGACTGGATATTATGATACATGTCATGACCTCCTTTTTTCATTCACCAATATATTGTGGAGGGTTTCACAATCCCCTTTCCCTCCACCCCTCACCAACAACAAATTCTGTGAAAAAATTGTGTGTAAAGAAAGAAAAATATTCCTTTTTTCCTTTATCACACGATTTAACTAAAACTCAGTAAAATTTTAATGAAATATCAAGTTGAAAATCCTGAATAATAAATGGATTTTTCCCCTTTATCTAGTGAACCATTTAACAGATATTCCTTTTGCTACACTATGTCACTGAGAAGATAAACTTTACCTGAAGACTGGCTGTGGTTTCACGCACAAAAAGTGAATATTTATAAATAAACAATTGATTCAGCCAAATTGCTTAATTTCATTAGTTAGGAATCATTAAACATTGTTTTTTGGATACCTAAGTAATATTTTATTAGAAAAATCACTCTGAGATAAACTACACCCTAGGAAGATTATATTTTACACTCTTCAGTTTTATGACTATACAGAGCCAACCAGTTTCCTTATTTCATCATTGTAACTTGGATTTGTATGCATGTGTCAAAAACACATTTCTCCTAATGAAGCTATTAATGATAACCTAGCAAAAAAATCTAGGACATAAGCACCTAGTGTGGTACCTGCACATGATAGATGTTGAACATTATCTGTTGAACACGTGACAATTAAATTCTATTTTCTAGTTGAATTTCCTATTAAATCTATCTCTGTATCTTATGTTGTATTTGAATTACTATTTTAAATGGTGAAATGTAGATCATTTGTATCATCATATGCATATGATGATCTCCATGACTGGGTCTTAATGTTGTTCCATTTTTCTAGATCCATCTGGCAAAGGTATGTGGGTCAGTGCAGATGAGATACAATTTTACATATTATATAAAAATATGATGTACATAGTTTCTCTTGATACCTTCCAAGCAGCTTATATTACATTTCCCCCTTACACTAATACTTTAGGATCTTGTTTTTCCCCTCGATCACAAAACACTTATGTGCACAAAACTCACACCCAGGAGCCATTCCACTTGAATTGAAAAGGATTAAGTGCCGGTGGCCAGAATGCTAATTCTAATCTTGGGTTTTGCTTCTCTCATCCTGATTCAACTTTTTGTTTATGTTCTAGTTAACAAGGTGGATTAAATCCATAACTTTACTTCTGTTCCCCTTTGAAACATCATCAACATGACAGCATAGGACTTTAAAATGGCATAAATTCACTAGTACAAAGGGAATGGGAGAGGAGATAACAATGGATAGACGATTCCACAAATTTTTAAAAATATAAAGTAGAAGGACCAGTGGTAATTGATTTACTAGAGTGGAGAAGGCTAAAATCTAAGTCTACAGATGACAGAAGGCAACGAAAAAAGATTTATTCTACAGAATGCTAGAAAGTTCAGGTATTGAGGCATCAGGCGAAACTTGGGATGGGAAGGATGGATAATTGGTTGGAAGTCTGTATCAAGAACATTTAGCTGCCCACATCTACTCCATTACTCCACCCAGCTAAGTGACTCCTCCTCTCTTAAACATATACAAAAATGGAGATTTATTCTTTGAGAAAACTGAAGGAGAGAAACTCTAGGCACAGGGACTATAGGCATTATGGAGGGTGTGGGTGAGCACTGTACGAAAGCCCCTCCTTTGTCCTCCAGCATCCAAGCTTATATCTTCCTCTTCTTCCCCAACCAGCCTTCCCCCTCCCTTCTTCCCCAACGCCCCTGAAAATTTCCTTCAAGCAGAAGATTGGATGATCTCTCCTGGAGAAACTACTTTGAGAGAAAAAATATCCACAGATACTGACATTTAGGGGCATCTCAATGAAACCAATTAGCCCTACTGAATCATATCACGACGAAGGCCTCCAGTCAACAAACCCTACCCACGCCTCATTTTTAAATATAATGTGTCAAATATCACTAAACATTTGAGGAGCACCTCTAACATGAAAGGCACACAAATAATAAAAAACAAAGAAACAAAAATAACCTGGAAAGAAAAAGAATTCAGAGAAAAGAAACTGAAACAACATAGAGAGTAGGAAATAGGTTTAATAATATTCTGAGAGACAAGAGTATACACCATATCCGTGAAATAAAAATAATCAGAAACAAGAAAGAGCTTTTGAAAATTAAAAATGTAATAGCTAAAATTAAAAACATCCAACACAAAGATTGGAAGATAGTTGAGAAATGGTTCCAGAAAGTAGAATTAAAAGACCAAGAGGTGAAAAAAAGGAGAGAAAAGAAAATTAGAGGATCGTGCCAGGATTTGAAAAATAGGAATTCTAGAAAGAGAGAATAGGGACAGTAATGAATTATAAACCACTGGAAAAAACCCATGAGTAGTATATACCAAGGATAGAGAGATGATAAATGGGAGATGATAGATAGATTAGATAGATAGATAGATAGATAGTTAGATAATAGATAGAAAAATGGATGGATGGATGGATGGATGGATGAATAAAAAGAGAAGGGAGGGCTCCTGCTTTCAGTAGAATGCTGAGTTCTTACTGGTAAATGTTAAGAGAGTATAAGAGTTAAGTCATCATTTACAACCATTAAAGTGAAGACTGGTTCAGGCAAGAATCATCAATGGATGCAAAATCTAGGGGAAAATTTCAATGATGAAGAGGATATTAGTATAGTCTTAAAGTATCTTCCCACAGATTACTTATTGCAAGAAAAAAAAAACTATCCAATGGAGAAAAAGTCGAATAGCACTTTGATGGGGTGACCAAAATTAACATCAAAAGACGGGTAGATGGACTGGGTGTCTCCAGATGTGATGTCCTAAAAAGCACACAAAAACACTTATGTTATATTCTGACCAGGAATGTATAACTTGAATCTAACCATGAAGCAACATCAGGAAACCAAAATGAAGCGCATTCTATTTACCATAAAAGGAAGAGGGGCTTTATTCTTTTTTAAAAAGTAAAAAACATTCTTGGATCAACTGACAAAACTGACCCACTGGAAAATGGATGGTAGATTAAGGTATTACATCAATGTTAAATTTATCAAAGTTGATAATGGAACTATAAATATATAAGATAACATCTTTATTCTTATGAAATATATATTGAACTATTTAGGGATAAAGGGCCATTATGTTTAGAACTTAGTTTAAAATGGTTCAGAAAAAATGTTTTTAGTGTACATATATATACACATTCTAGTGTGTGCATGTGTGTATGTGTGTGTGAGTGCAAATGGGGGAAAACATTAATAGGAGAATCTGGGGAAAATTATATGATTACACTCCTGTAATCTTGAAGTTATTTACAAATAAAAAGTTGTTAAAAATTGCTTCCTACTTACTTTTACATAAGTAAACCAAAAAAAAATACTCTAACAAAGGAGTGGAGTAAACCCATTACGAAGAAGACAAAAATACAGGAAACTGGGGAAATAACACTGAAGAAGGAAGGGTGAATCTCAAGATAATGGTAAAGGCAAGATTGGCAACTTGCAGGAGGCCAAAAACAACAACTAGTCCTACTTGGAGCAGGAGGATGGAGGGATTCTAGAAAGATGTCTGTCTCCCCAATTCCCCAAAATGATAACAATAGATGACCTGATGTATCTGACTGTATTGAAAGGAGTTGCACAGTTCTTTTAGAGGGTTTGGGAAGAATTAGTGGTAGTAAAAAAAAAAAAAAAGAAAAAGAAAGAAAGCAATTATTAACTCTAGGGGAAAATAAGCTTGAACAAGAAAAGAAATGTAATATACTACTTGGCTCACTTATGAATAATATTTACATGGTAATAACAATGTAAACACAGACTGTTCATTTATCTGAAAATTGTGACAGAACTATATTGAGAGAACGAAAGAAAGGAGGGAAGGGAAGACATGCAAGGGGCTGGCAGTGGGATGAGAGTGTTAAATTCACAGCTTTCATAATTGCAAGTTAGATAATGCCTAAGTTGACTAATAAAGAAAAAGCCACATAAGCAAATCAACTAGAAATATGGAGGAAAATATCAGATGAAACAGAAATAGCAGAAGAAAGGGGTAAAAGATTGAGAAGTGACTGAGAATTCAGAGATAGAGGTGTGGGTAAGTGAATTGTAGTTTGTGGGGGATTCATTTGTTTGTAATAGTATTTGACTTACATACATGTATGGTTTGCATAAAGAAAAATATTTAAAACTACAAATTTCTGCTTACTATAACGATTAACAATGTATTTATTTGTATTTCCTTTTTTGATCATACTGGATCTATGTAAAGCAAAGAGGAACTATTAATTAGATATGTTTGATCATTACATTAATGATAAAATTTAGTTTCTTATGTTAATTTTTTAAAGTTGTGAGTGGGGTGTGTGTGTGTGTGTGTGTGTGTGTGTGTGTGTGGGTTTTGAAAGGGAGAGGAAAAGGAAGAGTGTGCTTTGAATAATTCAGATATTTGCAAAACTAAAGAAGAAAACTGTGTTCAGTACATCCTTTATAATATGCTCATGATCAAGAAAGTAATTATGACCCAAGTGGAGTCTGAAGTCTAAAAATAAGAAAAGGAAGCTCGAAAAAAGGCATCCTCAATAGAACGTTGTCGTCTATCATTTTGGATAAAGAACAAGATAGATAGGAGAAACATAGAAAAGATGCTTATTTGATTTTTACTAATTTAAGTGCCAAGCCTTATAATGTGGTACAGCTAGGGAATGATTTCACCTGCAGGACAGGTGTAAAAGAGCAATGCATAAGAGGAGTTTAGACATGTTATGTGGGTTTCATGCAGATTTCCCCAGGGAGGTGGGGATAAGAGTGTGGGTGGTACACAATCACTCAGTCTGGTTGGTGGAAATTTCAAGGCTAAGCAGAAATATGCTAACTTTTCTTTGGCAAAAAAACATGTGTAAGAATACCAGTGATTTCTTAACCCAATTTTGCAAGCACAAACAATAACTGTGTATTATAAAAAGGGCTATTCAGTTTTAGATTTCTTCATAGTTCCAATAAGGCAAAGATCAAATCTGTAATGTAAGAAAGAAAAGACAGACCTGTAGATAATAGAGAATGTTCTAAGAACTTTAGAGACATTTTAATTGCTTTATAGTTTATGGCATTCCAAACTATAATTATTGCAAATGGAAGTCAATACGCAAAATGGAGTTAAAATGTTACGGTTATGGAGTTTTTCACTCTCTCATGTCAATCTAAGATAAAACGAAGCATATACTTGTTTAAAGGCTGATGGTATCAATGTTGTTGAGTGAAAATGCTTCTTGTTTATAATGCCAAATATCCTATAAAAATAAAAAATTTTAAGTCCATTATCTGGATGTTTCCAAACATCTAGATGTTAAGTGCCATGTAGACAAAACATACAAATCACATAATCCAAAACACACAGAAATTTCACAGACTTTGCAGGTTGTGTCCAAGTTTTGGGGATGGTATTGCTAGATGCTCATTTGTCTTATCTCAGGCCTCAGGAAATGGGCTGTGCAAAGTGACTTTGTTTAAATCTTCCTTAAGCTAGCTTGACTTTTTTGCTGAAATGAGTTGTGATTGCAACTTTACTTTAAGAATCATACCCATAAATTTGGCAATTCTGTTGAGCACATCAAGAAAAAAACAGTTTGCACCCCATTCCAAACCTGGATCAGGAGTATGTTAAATTTATTTTAGTGGTCAGATTGGTCTCAAGAGGACAACCTGGTAGCAGTATTTTAAAACATAACAGAAACCAGCGAAGTAAGTGTGACCTGGTTTGTCTTTTTTCTTGAACTGAGAACAACTCAAGAATGAGTATCTTCTCTAACTACAGCATTCTCTCGGAGAGTCAAGAGTGAGGAGCAGCCATTCTGCCACAAGAACATTATCCTTTACTTACCTAATACCCCACATTTGGAGCTAGGAGAAGGAGGAGAGTTTACCCAAATGATTTAAAGAAAAGAAATGCTTCCCTTATCAATAACTTAAAGTTATCAGAGCCAACAAAAAATCAGGCTCCCGTTCGTTTAACACATAAGTGGAAAAGACCAAATCCTCCTATATGATAAAGAAACTCAGAAAGTCAGGGAGTATTTTTGTTTGTTTCCATCTCAGTTGAGTCTTTAGAAAGAGATCATTCTTGGCTCAGGACTACTATCTATTCACATGTGACCATGTGGGAAGCTTACACATTCTTCTACAACAATATAGTATTCTCTTTCCAGAACTAGCTATGTTTTGGTGCCCAGCAAGTAATAAAATTGCAACATGTGAGAGCAGGAAAGGACATCTCAGAGGGAATTCATTTCAGTCCTTTTGTTTTATCCATAAAGGAAGATGCAAAGAGATCTTAAGTAACTGATGCACGGTCCTGGAGCTATTGAGAGGCACAGCCCAGGAATCCTGCCACTCAGTACTGTCTTCTCTGCTATATTCCACACATCACACTGCTTCTCATTTGTGAACAGGACTAAGTGTTAACCTGCAGCTCCCCTTATTTCCACTTGCCTCTTAAACTTTTCATTCTTCCAGACATGCTCTTGTCTTGCCTCTAATTGTTTCCTTATTCTTCTCTTAAAACTAATCCTGTAACTTCTAACCTTAAAATTTTGGAGTCTTTGCTAAGATAGCATCTATAAGAACTTTGAATATGTTGTGGCTTTCAGTGCAATGAAAAAATATTAAATATGGGTTTCAGATACCTATATTGCAATCCCGAGTACGTCTTTAATTTCTGTAACTTTGGGCAAGTCACTGCCTCTCTCATACACAGTTTTCTTATCTATAAGATAAAAAGATGGTCTGGATGATCCTTAAGGTTTCTTCTACTTTTATAGTTGTAAGATTATTTTGCTTTTTAACAAATTTAACTTTGAAAACAAAACAAAAAAAAAACCCTATTTTTCTTAATCTTCATAATTCCTCACCTACTGAAACAAATCTATATTCTTCATGTTGTGCCTCTGTCTTAGCTTCCCTTTTCTACCCAGCAACATGGAAATTGTCTCCATTTAATTCCCTTTATACACTGCTTACCACATCACCACATAAAGTCAGTAGCTTAATAAGTATTTTTCAATGTGATGATGACAACAATTATAAAATATAGTGCAAATGTAGAAATTCTAATGCCTGACATTTAAAGTCTTCATAGAAACCTCTGTTATTTCTGTTTTACTCTTACTCTCAAAGATCAAGAATAAAATATTGATTTTGGTAGAAGAAAATTAATTAAATCCCTTCAGGTTCATCTCTAGCCAAATGTTGTGGCAAAATAGTGCAATAAAGGAATATTAAATTTGGATGTAGGATATTTAGGTTGTAATCCCGAGTATGTCCTTAATTTTTTATAACTTGGGGCAAGTTAATTAAGTTTAGAGGGATCCTAAGAAAGGCATCTTTCATTCCTGGCCCCTAACAGCTAGGCTTTACTTAGTCTATTCCAAAAATACTGGAATTCAAGTACATTAAAAAATACTTGAAATACAGGCTAAATAAAATTTACCCCTCCTTAGGAAGACTATGGCATTTCTTGTTAAAGTGTATTTAAAATGTAACACACACACACACACACACACACACACTCACGCATACACACACACACAGACACAGACACACACACACCAAACAAAAAAAACTTTTTAAGAAATGAAAGGAGGTAACATTCATAAATAAGACTTACTTATGTTTACGGATTTACCATAACATGTTTCCTAGAAAAGGAATTCTATGCTCTTGGAAAGGGTGCAATGTACCTTGAGTCTAAAATGAAAGTTGAATAGCCACAGGTAACTGCCCATAGCAAATATGAGTCATCCTTTCAAATGATAAGCAAAAAACAAAAATAAAATGACCGAGAATAGAAAAAAGCAGAATTACTGGGAGCGTTATTGGATCACCCAATGTGTTAGCTCAATTTTTCTTGTAGAATTGGATTTGCCTTTTGAAGACCTAGCGATCGAGCACTATGAGAGCTAGCATGGCTGTGTAGCTTCACTAGTTAATTGGCAATTACATCTTTTTTGCTTGTTCGATTGCCATCTGTGTTAGAAAGATGATTTATTTGTACTGTTCTTCCTTAGAAAACAAATGCTCATTTTGAACTTTCTCCCACTTTATACTGCTGCTAGGAACGTGGGGGAGGCTTTAAATATGCTATAGAAGAGATTCGTGCTTTATTTGGCATGGCACTTCGAGGAAAGAGCAGTAAAAGGAAAAATGAAGAGAAGGATCTCTTAAGCTAAGTGCAGTTAAAAACAGTGAACATTATCTGATCTTTTATTCTCACAACTCAAGGTGAGTGAGAACAGAAAGTCTATTCATTAGGATGAAGGCTGACACTCAGATATTTGGGTGACTTACTAGAGAATAATAGATAAGCTGTCATTTAAAAGGCATATAGGGAGCTGCACATCTTTATATTACTGCATTCAGAATGACTAGCAAATCTCCTTATCAATCATGAGGCCAACTACGCTTGACCTCAGTGCTTGAACTTCTGGTAACTTAAAAGGATATATATAGTATTTATTGAAATGTTTTTCATTAAAGAATTTATTTTAGGGGTTCACCTATATAATCCATGTATACCTCGTATTAGAAGCAAATCATTTAAAAAATCACATGAGTCAAGATGATGCCCAGGAAAATAAAGAGCTAATCATTCCTAATTACTCAATACCCTCAATTCCTTTTCCACTTTCTCTAGCAATTTTTGACCATATATCATTGCTCATTAGCTTCTCCAACAAAATATAGAGGACATTTTTAGTTACGGAGCTCAAAAAAGAATTTGCATCCTATACAAAAGCAAGAGGTTGGGAAAATTTTCCGTGAGGAAGAAGCTGAAACTTTATTTACAAGGAATTTAAGAATTATGTTTCATCTGGCCATTCTTTTGAGGTCTCCTATGATAATTTTTCAGAATTGACTCCCTGAATAAATAGCAATTTTGACCCAGGCAAGTCTACTCTAAAGTAGGGACTTTGTCATTTTAACTCTCTGACTATGGAGCTAAGCACCAAAACATTACAAGTGTTTCCCTCTAAGGTGATACTATTACGGGACAGGGGTGGCTTTCTCAGGAGTGGGAAAGCAGGAAAGAAGGAAGACGAGGCAGAGCTCAGTGTCCTTTGGATGTATACCTCAAAGGCCTCACTGTAAGCAAAGGCCTGTCTTTGATAAATAAAAGTTCTCTATTAAAGAGATGGCCATTTGAATTGTCACCTATTACAATGTAAATATTTCCTCAGAGATTAACACATATTAATAAACTGTTATCTTTCCGTACTGCCACAGTGTGATTTCTGTAGTCTGATTCTATTTTTAGCATGATAGTTGCCTGAGAGCAAATCTGGAGAGCGTGTAGGAGTGATGGTGACACTAGTGGGGAGTGGAAAGGAGATGGTGCATTAACTAAGTAGAGAACGTTGTTTAAAGCAAGGGCACTGACCCAGGAATCTCTGGGTCAAGCACAGTGAGCGCCTTGTCTTCCTGGGAGCTGCAGGAGAGTTCTGGGCAGCCAAAGCAAGGGGAAGGAGAGCTAAGAGACTTCTAAATAAATTTTGTCTTCACCATTTAGCTTAGTTCTGGCGCTTGGCCACCTAGAGAATAGAAGGGATGACAAGAGTTTTGGCTTTGGTGACAGGTCAACCCTGGGGAGGAGAAGATTGCAGAATGGAAGGAGGGTTTTGGCCTACCATGGTGTGTGTGTGTGTGTGTGTGTGTGTGTGTGTGTGTGTGTGTGTGTGTGTTTAGAAACTGGGATCAGGAATTTGATACTAGAGCATAGACTTGTGGTGTAAACAGCAAAATGATTTTGGTAAGTAGATGGATAAGTATAGTAAGTGGAACTAAGAATCAGAACAGAAGGCTGGATTTGGGAGTGGGGTGCGTGTTGGCAAGGAGCTCTGTGACTGGGAAAAAACTACTCGTGGCATGTGCCCTCTTTGTCTTTTTCTTTTCATTTTCTGTTTGTTTTATTTGTTTGTTCTTTTCTTTTAATTGTGGTAAAAAGAAATACATAGCATAAAATTTACCCTCTTAACCATTTCTAAGTGTTGTGTTAAGTGTATTCACATTGATGTGCAACCAATCTCCAGAATATTTTTATCTTACAAAACTGAAACTGCACCCTTTAAATAACAACCCCCATTCCTCCTTCTTCTCAGCCCCCAGAAGCCACCATTCTACTCTCTGTCTCTATGAATTTGACCACTATAAGTGCCTCGTATAAGTGAAATTTTACCATACTTGTCCTTTTGTGACTAGATTATTTCACTTAATGTCCATGTTGTAGCATGTGTCAGAATCTCAGTTCTCTTTAAGGTGAAGTAACATTCCATTGTACATGAAGACCACACTTGGTTTGCCCATTTATCCATTGATGGGCATTAGGGGTGCTTCCATGTCTTGGCTATTGTGCATGCTTCCCATTTCTAGTGGTTCCTTTCCATTTTCCTTAATTGTACACATTAAGAAACTGAAGTATATTTTAAATTATTTATTTATTAATTAAATCATTAGGAGAAAGGGAAGAAGCATAGCATATGGAAATCAATTTAACAGCTTGGTATCTAGTTAATTGTATGATCTTGGACAAGTTAGTTAATATCACTGAGATGCTGTACATCTATAAAATGAGGGATTTGGTCTAGACAAATATCTTTCTAAGGTCTATGATTTCCAGTTTTCTTTTCTTATATTTAAAGCAGTTAAGTTAAAGTATTATCTCAAATCAAGTAGATTGTTCCTCACTTGTATGAGAGTATTCTGGATTTTTTTCCCCTTTCAATAAATGATACATTAACAATAAAAGCTCTCTACTTTTGAACTCCTTTTATGAATCTGTCCAGATTTTCAGTGAGTTTTATTGACATGTAATGAGTTTCTTAAGTTTCCTATAGATAAATTCTAAGATTGTCTCTTTTAACTTTAGCTTCAATCAAATGTTTTTAATGCAGAAATATTCACTGGGCACTTATATATGTCCAGAATTATGTTTAGAAAAGAGTAATTTTATAAGACAAAGGTACTACTCTTAAAAAGCTCAATACCTAATCAACTGTGTCCCAAATTTGGGCAGATTATTGATTTTTTAAAATTCCATTCAAGTTATCCTGTTATACTTGTATTTTATCTTCACTAGTATTTCTATAATTGATTAATCCCATGATATATCTCTGGTTTTCCCTTCCCATTTAGAATATTAGATTTTTTCTTTTTGTCTGGTAGACACTAACACATATTCAGTTATTCATAAGCTAAGGCCTTTATATCTATGGCATGGTACAGAGAGTTCTGTATTTCACCCATGAAGACATGTCATGAAGAAGAATTAGAAACAAATATTTTTAATTATTCAAAAAAATGTGTTAAGTGCATTAAGCATTCTTAAAGGATTAAAACTCCTATTCTGGAAAGATAAAGGATTATGAGGACACCCTCAAAGTCTAATAAATATTGATAGATTTTATTGAAGGGACACTGGAACTAGGAAGAATCCAATAGATCTTGAAAAGGGACTCTGGGCTACTTAAATAAGTGAAACTTGACACTTAAGGAATACGTTCCTCTGAAGAAATAGTATAGGCTTTTTGAACTTATTAAGTTCTGAGGAGAAACAGAGGCTCTAAGCAGAGTTTTAAATAAGAGATTGATAGTTGAATATAACAGGCTTAAAGGAGAAACATGCAGATAAAAGAGCCCCTTTCCATGTGGTTTGGTTGCTGTTATTGCATGTGGCTACTTCAACTCTATGCAGTCCCTCTGGTGACAGAGGAACTCTGTTAAAATTATTGTTGTTGTGAGCTGAAATGTGCAACCCCCATAATTCATATATTGAAATCCTTACTCCAAGAACTTCAGAATGTGACCATATTTGAGGACAGCATCTTTACAGAAAGTGATTAAGTTAAAATGAGGTCATTAAGATGGGCCTTAATCCAATGGTACTGGTATCCTTATAAGAAGGGAAAATTTGGATACAGACAAGTACATGGGCTGTCTGACTCAAGTCCAAGCCCACTCTACACAGTCTCTCTTCCTTAGTCTCCTGGGATTTAACCAGGGGTTCCAAGATACTTGTCTCTACAGAAGTGTGCGTGTGTGTGTGCGCACGCATGCGTGAATGTATGTTTTATATTACTTTCTGGTATACAGTACAATGGTTAGACATTTTTATAATTTATGAAGTGATTTCCCCAATTACTCTAGTACCCATCTGTCATTATACATAGCCATTATAATAATATCTACTATATTCCCTTTGCCGGACTCTACGTACCCGTGTGTACGTGTGTTTTAATCTAATACCACACCATCCCTCACTGCCAAGTATATAGATAACATGTTTCATAATGTTTTTCTAGATTTTTAAGCCTCACATTAAGGCAAACAATCCAGGATTTCTACAAAAGATTTGCTGGTCCTTCATGAGGGGCAGACTACTGACTTTAGATGAATAATTCTTATTTCTCACCTAGTAGCATTCCACAGAGATATGTGAGGAGTGATGTTGTCTTTTCTGTTAGCTTGCAGATAACTTCTTTTAGTTATGCAGAACTTGAAGAATTGCATGAAAGGTAGGGCTCTGCAGTCACATTACAAAGCATGGGGGCAAAGGGATTTTCCATCTATGTCTTTGGCTGTCAATGGATTGTCAACCAACGTGTGTGTAGATGTTTGACTTCAACATGCAAAAAAAATCTTTCTATAAAATCAACTAGAAAAGCCAAATTTAATTAACAAACATTCCAGGACATGAGCAACTAGGAAAAAATATCACTGCAGGGAAAGAGAGAACTCTTTTCCTGGCCAGAAAACACAAGGGTTTTGAAGTTTAGTGTTGTCTTGGTGGCATTTTCCACGAAGAGCATCAGAAGCTGGACCACAGTTCAGTGGGGAAAGTTAATTCCTTTTTAATTATTAAATGAAAAGAAAGTACACATGTCCAACCTGCTGAACATGCACTGTGTCACACACCTTCCCACACCCTGCCCTTGAGAGTTTCAGGTTGAAAGACTTTGTTTGCCATCGTTCAGTGCTCAGAATCTTGAGTGGAGAAGCCAGAAACACACCTCTTTACTCTTTCTCATTTCAGCTGACTCACCCATAGCTTTATGGAAGTGACCGTGAGAGGCCAAGGTAGGGCATGAGAGGCCAACATGGTGTCAGCAAAAGTTTGGACTTTGATGAATCAACATACTTTGTGATTGAACAGATAGAGTGAGGGAAGGACCTCTTGTTCTATACACATTCGGTAGTCTTTTCATTTCCCTCAAGAATTAATACTGGCTCCAGGTTATACAGTGAGCATCTTGATAGGTTAGTGACAGAGCCTTTCCAATGATGACCAAGGAAACAAAGTTAAAGTACGATCAGCAAGAATGGCGCAGCGACCTGTGAACTTTTCTAAACCCTTTCCTCTCACATCCAGTTGAAAGCTTGGCTTCTTTAAAATGATCCATGTGGTTTTCTGCCTTGTTCAAATAGGAAGTGTTGACACTTTCCTCCCCGCCAAAAGTTATCTCTGGTATTTCTAAACAGGCCCCATTACCAAAATTTCCATGGCAGAGAAATCCTAAGTAAGCTTCTTGGCAAGTCTCTCCTGTTGATCTGAGAGCCAGCTCTGCCCCAGGTGTTTTAATGTTGACATGCACCACAGGGAGCCAACTTAGAACATCTGAGAACAAAAGGAGAAAAACATTATGAAACGTGATTTCTACCTGGTATATGCCAGATAGGAAGGAAATAAGCCCTTTGTGAGGAAGCAGGTCTCAACCTGAATCTCAGTGCCCCAGTAAAGAATGCCAGGAGGTTGTTGTTGTTGGGGTGGTGCAGAAAGAGGGTCGAAAATATCTAAAGAAGATGCCTGACATTAGAAAAGCAGCATAATGCTCAAATGCCCATAGTGCTGTAGGTGTCGGCACATACCAACCCCATGGTAGGGACATGGTTCATTCTAGTCTGGGCCATTCACTTCAGGCAAATACAAGAAGCAAGGTCAGATTCACCACTACCAGGCACGTGAAAAAAACCTCACAAGAAGCCAGGGAACAGGGAAACATTTCTGTAACTGAAGTCTTTGTAGATCTGTGATATCTTTGAAGAAGTTGCTAGAGAATAAATTTATAAGTAAGGGTTTGGCTTCTTCTCTAGGTAGTTTAATCAAAATGGAAAGTTTTGGACAATTCGAGTTCTTTGCGCTATGCTAAAGGCCAAAGGAAACATTGCCAACTACCCGCCCCCCCAAACTGAAGTTCTTTATCACTTAAGGAGATACCATGACAACATAGCAGGTAGCTTTATGATCCTTCAGGTCCTCCTAACTTGAATAACAACATTGCTAGTTTATCATTTCCAGCTAAGTCAGGCAATACCTGCTATGCAGGATTTCTAAGCAAAATAATTTACTGTAAGAAACTGTCAATTGCCTGCCTGTCTTAGTGACTCTAAAGAGATTGACAAAGACCAGAGATATGAAAGGAAATATTTGTGAAATAGAATCAGTCTCTGCTCCGTCCACTTGGCACCACTCTTATCTTTCTAGAGTAATTCTAAGACTGTTATTCAAGTCGAAAGCTCACCCTGATGCTTTTCCATGATGAATATTTATATAATTGGATTTTTGTTTTTACTAATTTAACCAGTTTTTTAGGTGAATCCTAAGTATATAGAAGTGAACTGATTTGTATATACTTTTTGACCAGAATAAGAGTTTCATCCTACCACATATGAGGCCAAAATTCAGACAAAGAAGCATATTACGTGAGGCACTTTATAAAGGAAACAAGCACATTATCCAATAATTATTTTAGTACATTGGGTTCAAGTAGAGCTTATAAAAAGGTCTTGTTAGGTTATTCTTTAAAAAAAAAACAAACAAACTCTGATATCAATGAAAGCACTTAAATATTTTCTCACCCAAACTAACTCGTGTTGGTTAAATTATGCTGATGGATTGCATAACCTAATTAGGAAGCAGGAATGCCAGAAACCCACTTAAGTGAGGTTAAAAGAGCAATGAAGTTAAAATAACTGTGGTCTCTAAAATATTGAGTCAAGAAAATGCTCTGGGTTCATGGAGCGATTTGAAGAGAAAATAAAAGGAATTCAGTGGTTATGTGGTAGGGTAGTAAGATTTCTGAATCAATAGTCAAGAGATCTAGCTTCAGATTCCAGCTTTTGTTGCCACACACTGTGGAATTCACTTCTCTCTGGGCTTCATGTGTAGAATGAGGTGCTCAGATTATATGATCACTAAAGTTTCTTCCATGTCTATTACTCTGTGAAACAGATGACATTAATTTAGGGTATGCTAGTTTTGATGAGGGATACTATTTTTTTGTTTATTTATACATGTTTTAATTAAATCATAGTTTGTACTACATTAGCATGCTTGGGATTTTTTTCAATGGTTTTTCTAATCCCCTGAATTCAACTTGGTTAACTAGGTTATTTAAATAGATTAAGATTAGCAACTTCCAATTAGAATTAACGGTTAGGATTGTCAACTATACTTAAAATTTTAAAAAAGAATTAATGGGATAGGAAAATTATCAGAGCAGCCTGTCAAAATAGGATGAAGACCTTAAATCAAAGTAAAGAACATAGTAATAATATTTGTCTAAATTTTAGCAGCAAGAGTGTGAAAGCTAGGGAGTTTGAAGGTCCTAGTTCAAAACTATGTGTTCAAAATTTTCTCTTCTTTTGGACCATAAACTTGGTTTAAAAGAATCAATAAAACATAGAGGATATTAGAAATGAATGTTTCTAACACTGAAGAAATAAAATAACATAAAAAATCCTTGAACTTCATAGGCTATAAGCAAAGACATAAAACTTCTTCAATAAAGGTGAAGAAGTTTTAATTTTAGCCTATAACTTACCTTTGGAAGCCTAATTTTTATGACTTCAAATAGTAAACCTCAAAATCTCCACTCAAAATAGGGATTCTATGGAAAATATGGAAATCAAGGAGTTGGAGCAGAAGAGGGGCAAGACAGAGGTATGCTACCTCATAAACTTTCATGTCATGGAATCGTGAAGGACGGCACTAGCTAGGCTGCTGTTGGTGGAGGAACTCATTACTGCCTCTCTTAGTGTGTGTTCCCTGGGAAACAGACTCTGATGGAGATTTGCCTGCAGGAGGTTTAATGAGAATTCTCTGAGGAGCAACATCTGGAAGGAGAGAGAAAAGCAGAATTGGGCAGAAGGAGAAGCAGACTATGATATAGTTACAACAAAGGCTTCAGCCAATCTGACAGAAAGTTCTGGAGCTGGGATGGTCTTTCAAAATTGTCTCAAGACAAGAAGCCTGGGCCTTTGTACACTCACATAAATTGGTCATTGGATGTGAGCTGCACCCGGGGCAGGAGCATGTCCTTGGGCAAAGTAGCTCCCTTTAGCTGAAGGCAATGCCAGAGAGAAACTCAGCAGTGGCTTTAAGCAGCCAATACTGTCAGCTGCTATTGGAAAGAGCATCCTGGTCCTGAAAAGGCAGGGCGATGCTTTGGGGGTCTTGTACCATAGCATCCACTACTCTGATAGCATGGGAATTAACTTTTCACCTTGTAAAATACTGTATAAAATAGTAGCAAAACTTCAACAAACAAGAGCTCAGCTCCCAAGTAACCTAGCCTATTTGGAACATATCTTCCAAAAAAAAAAAAAAAAAAACTGAGTAAAAAATGTCTTTCAGCAGACAAAATAGATGTCACCAAGTCTATACACTAAAGCTAATTAACTTGATTCATAGGAGAGTCTCTGCACAAGAAACCTGGTAATATATTGTCTATGCCCATATCCAATGATTAACAAGTATTAAAAAAAACCCTCTCTATACAGGAAGTTGTGACCACTAACAATATACTTTTGAGAGCAGAGTCAAAGAAAATGACATGAGAAAGAGAAAAAAATTAAAGGTAACAGGACTCTGGAAACTTTTAATGTCATAGAGAAAATGTGTGTTGACATCTCACTATGCTTAAGGGCATCACCGCATTACAGCCTATCACTGTGATTGATATTTATAATAATTAGGTCTTCAAGAAAATGGTATTCTATACATTTAGTTAAATCTCAGAATGATTTCATTTCATAATAGTTTATTGTTCGAATCTTGACTGCTTCTTCATAGCTATTCAGACTCTACCTCATTCTCTGAAGGATCTTCATAGCCAAGACTTTACTCTATGCATAGACATGGAAATTAAAGGTTAATAGGCATAGCTTCAACCAAGGCTTTAGTAGGTAGATGTTCATACCACAGATCTGTGGCAGTGGCTCTATATCTTATTTCTTTCCTTCCTTAATCAGGTCCCCTAGGGAGTACACTTGATAAGCAAATGGCTAGGTACAGATTCTTTCAGGTGAATTAGACAATTCAACTGCAAGGAGTTCAGAGCATGCTCTTTGCTTCAACAGTCATCTTATACTTGCTAACCTAGCTTAGAAAAACTTTCTACCAGCAGGTAGAATTCTGCTCTGGCTAAATCATCCATTCAGTCTCTTTCCTATTGCTCTCAAAGAGAAAAGTGGATATAAAGAAGACGTAGTAAAAGCAGATCTCTCACCAGCTTTCAGAAGCTATGACGGCTGTGAGAGTGAGCAGTTGTTGCCTTTTGACTGACTCAGCTAAGCATGAGGAGAAAGTGTTCCTGAAAATTTACCTAACTGAAAAGTCAATAGATATAATTTTTTTTTTTTTTTTGTAAAACGCTTAATCATTCTGATGCATGTAGCCAGAAGTTATGCAATTTCTCTTTTTATCACCGGAAGATCTTTAGTAATTATAGGCACTCCTCTTATTTCAATAGCTTCAGAGAGGGATTGTTGACACCTTAGATTTAGCCAGTGGATACATGCCACCTTTTCCATTCACAAAGTGAAAGAACTAGACATGTGCTGAAAACCTGAAAGTCATTAAAGAACTGGACTTCAATTTTTTTTTACCTTGAAATCTTTTTCATGTTCTTATAAGAACTTTATATCATGAAAATAATTAGAAATCCTCTAATCTTTTTTTTAATGTAGTAAGAACACAATATAAGATCTACCCTCCTGACAAATTTTAAAGTGTATAATACAGTATTGTAGACTCTAGGTACAATGTTGATAGCAGATCTCTAGAACTTATTTATCTGAAGTTTTATACTCATTGACTAGTAACTCCCCTTTTCCTCTTCCCCTAGACCCTGGCAACCACTATTGCTTTGATTCTATGAATTTGACTATTTTAGATATGTCATGTAAGTGGAATCACACAGTATTTGTCTTTCTGTGACTGGCTTATTTCACTTAGCATAATGTCCTCAAGTTTCATTCATGTTGTCACATACCGCAGAATTTCCTTCCTTTTTAAGGCTAAACTCAATATTCCATTGTATGTATATGTCACATTTTCTTTATCCATTCATCTGTTGAAGGATGTTTAAGTTGTTTCAATATCTTGGCTTTTGTGAAGAGTCTTCCAGTGAACATGCAAGTGCTAACATCTCTTTAAGATCCTGGGAATCTTCTAATCTTACGTGCATAAAAATCATATATATTCTCCGCCTCTCTCCTTCCCTCATCATACTTTGTTCTCAGTCAAGTCCCCTGGCTTATATGGCATTTCTGATATACACATAGCTTGCTTTGTTTTCAGAGTGTTAAAAGCATGACAAATTACTCTGTACCATGCAATCTCTCTGCTAACTAAACCCCTACCACCACGCTCCACAAGTAATAGTTTTGCTCATATTCTATCTTCAATGTAGCACCAGGAGTGCTGTGAGCACTTGAATAAACATTAATTGGGGAAAATAATGATCTCCTTTACTCACCTTTTTCCATTAAATTGCTTAACATCTCATGTAGTGCTCCTCAGGTGTAACATAAGCTATTTAAATCATAAGTTTCTATACTTGAGAAAGAGATTGTTTTGCATTTATCCTAATTATTAATATTACACTCAGATAAAATATCTAGTCTGTTACAAGCCTTGAAGCATAGGTCATTTATCAGAAAGTATACATGAAAATATGTAAGACTCAAGCTATTAATCATATCCCCACAGCTAACAAAGTCCAAACACTCAACACAAATTGAATAAGGAAATTGGCCTTAATAGCAAAAGCAGAATCTTACACTTTTATATCTTACAAAGAAAGACATTATTTTCTCTATGAATTTATAAAAAATACCTGACCTTGAAATCATGGTTGAATGACTTAATTCCAACATTACTGGAGCAAGCTAGAGCTTATCATTTGCACTTCAGTAAAATAAAGCACATTTGGAATATACTTAGTGTCCCCAACTTTATGCTGAAGGGAATCACAGAAGACAGCTAATTGAAATAGCATTCTATTGGTGTTAATGACCAATTAAAGGCCCATTGTGAAGGGAATATGCATGGCCTAGAAGGAAGAATGGACCTTAAATTAAATTAGCAATATGTCTTAAAGTATTTCTGTTTAAAGTGAGAAAGAAGTTAAAGTTTCTCCAAGCTGTAGGAAATCTAATTACACCATTGGCAATTGACTCAATATATTTCGTGCATTCATTCATTCAATTCTACTTTAACTTGAGTGGGAACACAGCTATAAACTGTTATTGTTCCATGAGACTAAAAAGCAGATTATAGTTCTGTTTCCAGCCATGATAGAACAACTGGTGCAAGACTTTCCTTCCCACTGAAAACTACTAGAAAATTGAAAAAAATTTATGAAACTGTTTTAAAACATTAGACGTCAGAGAGCACAGGATCCCTCAGAGAAGAGAAACAAAAGAGGTAAGTCCTAAGATCACCCCAGCTTACTGCCATGACACTTTCTGGACTACGGTGTGGGAATGGGGAACTCAAGCAGTACACATGGGTCTTGTTAAGTGAGGAGCCAGATATTAGAGTTCTGGCAGTGTGAGAAGACTGGAGTTTACGGGGTAAAATAATAGTGAGGAGGGGACTGCATAGAGAAAAATTTCAGAAGTTTGTATGAGACTAGAAAAGGCAGCACTAATAGCAACTATAACAATTACTGGGGAAAACATAACAATGAGGGAACTATAAGCTACACAATTCGTAGAGCTCACATAATGCTAGGAGACATTCAAGTATAAATCTCTTTAAACGCCTGGGGAATTCAGTAGAGAACCCAGAAACACCATGCCTTAGAAGTAGGGCTAAACTAACCATAGATTAAGGTGATTCTACATCTACATAACAGAACTCAAAAACCAAGCCTTAAAAGGACCAAACTGATCTCCAAGTATTTTAATGTCCTGCCAAAAGATCACAATACACTTTGAGAGAACAAAATTTGATCAACACAAAACATCATAATGTCTGGTGTCTAATTAAAAATTGTTAGATTTGTGAAGAGCATGAAATGTGATCAATAGTCATAATAAAAATCAGTCAATAAAGACAGTCCTAAATGACAGAGATGGTGAAATTATCAGAGAAGAAATTTAAAAACTATTGTAAATGTATTTAAGGGTTTGAATAAAAATATGAACTCAATGTGGAATAAAATTAAAGATACGTAAAAGAACCAAATGGACATTCCAGAACTGAAAAATACAATATCTGGAATAAAAAATTCACTGGATGAGATTAACAGTGCTTTAGGAAACGAAAAAGAAAATCAGGGAACTTGAAGCCATACCTACAGAAACTATATAGACTAAGAAAAAGATTGAGAGAAAATAGAAACTTTGTGAATTGTGCAATAATATGTGGTCTAATATCAATGTAATTAAAGTCCAAGAAGGAGAGACAGAAGAAATGAATAAATAAAAGAAATGAATAAATAAGGCCAATTTTTCTCCCCAATTAAAAAAAAGAAAAGAAATCTATAGACCCAGAAATTTAAGAATCTCAATAAATCCTAAGCAGAATCAGTACAAAGGAAATTATATCAAGGCACATTATAATCAAATTGCTGAAAACGAGTTTCAAAGAGAATATCTTAAAAGCAGCCAGAGAAAAAGAACACGTTATGATACAGAGGAAACAAAGCTAAGAACAACTTTTGATTTCTCTTCAGAAACCATGCAAACCAGATTGTATTTAAATGTTAAAAAAAAGAACACATAAAATATCCCTAAAAAATAAAGGTGAAATAAAGACATTATCAGACAAATACTGGGAGAATTTATCAGCAGCAGATCAGTACTTCAAGAAATACTAAAGAAAGTAATTCAAGATGAAGGACAATGATTATCAAAGGGAAATTAGATCTACACGAAGGAATGATGAGTCACAGATATAATTGTAGGGGTAAATATAAAATATTTTTTCTTTTTTTGTTTCTTTAAAAGGTAATCTGTTTGGAGCAAAAATAAGAATATTGTATTGAGTATTTATAATATGTATAGAACTTTTAAAGTATACAATAACATAAAAGTTGAGTAAGAAATGAAATGCCTGTTTTTGCATTTTTTGTGGTAAAATATATATAACATAAAAAGTACCTTTTTCACCATTTTAAGTGTAAAATTACATTCACAATGTTGTGCAACCATCACCAAAATTTTTTCAGCATTTCAAATAGAAATGCCATGATAATTAAACAATAGCTCATCACCCGCCCCAGACATTTTGAATATTATAATGTGGTAACTCTGAAAATCAGATTCTCTCCTTCTCAGGGATTTCTACTGAGGGCTGCAATTGTTCATTTGTGTACTGGCTTTTCCAGTACACATTTTTGCAAAGTCTTCATTCATGGTTGTGTGTGGTCACTGAAGTTTCTGTTGTGTTATTTCTGAGGTTAGTAGAACTCTGCCATTTTCTATGACCAGAAGTATCTTGTTTTAAGATTCTTACATGGTATATGATAAGATCTAATATTACTGAGCTGTATATAAAGCTAAAAAAAGATATAAAGATGCATATTGTAAACTCAGAGCGAGTGCAAAAGTAATGTAATCACTTCGGAAAACTATTTGTCAGTCATCTATGAAGGTAATCAAATATAGAAATGATATTCTAAAAAATATTGAATTAATCTAAAGAAGGCAGGAAATGAACAAAAAAGGACAAAGAACAGCGGTGACAAATAAAAGATAGGGAGTGAGACAACAGATCTAAACTCAACTGTATCTGTAATTACATTAAAAGTAAATGAGCTAAACACTTCAATTAACATACAGAGATTTTCAGCCTGGATTTTTAAAAAAGTCCCAGATGTATGCTGTTCACAAAAAGTGAATTTTACATATAAAGACATAGAACTGTTAAAAATAAAAGGACAGAATCTAAAATAAATAAAGGACTCTTACAACTCAATAAAAAGACAAATAACCAAGTTAAAAAATAGGCAAAATATTTAAATAAACATTTTTTAAAAGAAGATATACAAATGATCAATAAGGACATGAAAATGCTTAGGATCATTAACCATAATGGAAATACAAATAAAAACCAAAATGAGATACCACTTCACACCTGCTAAGGTGGCTATAACCAAAAAGACAGTTAATAACAAGTGTTGACAAAGATGTGGAAAAAGTAAAACCCTTGTACACTATTAAGTCAAATTAGCAGGGTCACAGGTTAGAAGATCAATATACAAAAATCTCTGTATATTACCAGAAAGGAATATATACTAGATATACTAGTGTATACTAGAAAGAAATAACTGGAAAGTAATACTTTAAAGTACATTTATAATAACATCCCAAAACATAAATTACTTAGGGAAAAATTCAACAAAAAATGTGGAAGACCTATACACTGAAAAATACTAACATGACTAAGATAAATGAGAGAAATCATATTCATGAATTAAAAGAATCAATTCTTCTCAAATTGATCTATAAATGCAACATAATCCAAATGAAAGTCCCAACAGTCTTTCTAAAGAAAAGAAATTGAGAAGTTGAATCTGAAAATTTCATGGAAACATAAAACACTTTGATTAGCCAAAACAAATTTGAAATTATATTACCTGACTTTAAGACTTAGTATAAAGCTATAATAATCAAGACAATGTGGTATTGGCATATGGACTGACCTATATATCAATGAAACAAAAGACTTAATACACACAGACACACACAGACACACAATGAGAGAGAGACAGATAGACAGACTGACAGACAGACTGAGAATTTATTTTCACCAAAAATCCCAAGGTAATTCAATGGGGATAGTCTTTTCGACAAATGGTGCTAGAACAACTAGATATCTACATGGAAAAAGATAAGCCTCAACTTTCATCTCACAAAGCTAGTTTAAAATGAATCATAGACCTATATGTAAAATTGAAAATTGTAAAGTCTAGAAAAAAACTTAGGAGAAAAATCTTTACAACCTAAAGATAAACAAAGATTTCTCATATAAGATACAAAAAGAACCATAAAAGGAAAATAAAGACAATTTATAAAATTTAGAAAATAAAGAAATTTGATTTCATCGAAATTATAATCTGCTCTTAGAAGAATACCACTAAGAAAATGAGAAGACAAGACAAAGACTGGAAGAAAATATTCATAATACATATATCTGACAAGAAACTTGTATCCAGAAAATATAACAAACTTTTACATATTAAGAAGAAAAATAAATTATTTTTAAATGGACAAAAAGTTTGGATACTTCACAAAAGAGGATATACAAATGACCAATAAGCACATGAAAAGATGCTTAACATCATTAGTCATTAGGGAAATGCAACTTAAAACCACAATGAGATATCACTATACATCCGCTAGAATGGCTAAAATTAAAAAGACACACTATCAAGTTTTGACAAGGACAGGAACACCCAGAACTGCTATCCATTGCTGGTGGGAATGTTGATATAGTTCAATGACTTTGGAAAACTATTTGACAGTCTTCTATGAAGGTAATTTATTCTTACCATCTGACACAGAAATTTCATTCCTAGACACTCCTCAAGAAAAATAAAAACTATGTCCACACAAAGACTTGTCAATGGATGTTTATGGCACTTTCACTTATATAATAGCCCAAAACTATAAACTCAAATGTCCATTAACAGATGAATGGACAAACCAATTGTGGCATATAATGGACTACCATTCAGCAATAGAAAGAATGAACATAGATGATTCTCAAAGATATTATGCTGAGCAAAAGAAGCCAGACATAAAAAGAGTACCTGCTGTGTGATTCCATTTAAATGAAATTCTAGAAAAGGTGAAACTAATCTTTAGTGACAGAAATCAGATTAGTGGTTGCCCAGGGGTGGATAGGTGGTGGAGAAGTATAGGAATTGACTGCAAAAGGCACAAGGGAAATTTTTGGGGTGATAGAAATGTGCTATATCCTGATGGGGAGGGTGGTTACATGAGTACAGGCATTTGTCAAAACTCATCAAACTGTGTACCTTCTAAAAATGAGTTGATTTTATTGTGTGCAAATTATACCTCAATAAAGTTTATTTTTTAAAGTTTTTTAAAGTAGATTGTAGTAACATTTAGTTAACAGTCATATTGGTTTAATGCAATATGACTTTTTACTAAATGCTGAGGGAATACAAAGTTGAATTAGACATGGCCTTGCCTCCATACACCTTTAAGATAGACAGGTATACAGATAATTATTGTATAAAAAATGTGATCACATCCTTTTACAATTTCATAGTACTATAAAGAAATAAGACTTAGTTCTCACCTTCTAGAAGCTTACAAGAATAATGTGGATTCAGCTGGTGGGGGCATGGATGGGGGCAGGACATTCACTCTAAAACCTACATATAACCATGTACAACAGAGCATTATGTTAGCTCAGATCCTATTAATTGTAAATTTGTAACAATATGCAAAGTGTAATTATGAGCTTCTTGTTGAATAGAAAGTTTTATAATTTAGACCTTTAGAGGTATAATTAATAAATAATGAAGAAACAATGAGCAATGTATATACATCTTTCTTTATCAGATTCTTTTATGGAGACACTTACATGATGGAACAAGTGTGGACTTTGGAGTCAAACCTAATAACAATAATAATACCTAACATCTATGAAGGTTTACGGGTGCCTGGTAATGTGCAAAGTTCTTTGTATGCCTTATCTTACTGAATCTTCAGAGTCAATCAATCTGTAGGTACTATTATCATTATTACCCATTTACAGATGAAGAAACTGAGGATTGAAAAGGATAGCAACTTTGCCCAAATATACACAGCTCATGATTGACAAACCCAGAAACTGAACCCAAATCTATTGATCCTGGAGCCTAAACTCTCAACCACTTTACTTTTTACTGCCTCAAATTCCAGTTTGGTACGTATTAGCTACATGTCCTTTGGCAAGTAAAAAGATCTTTGATCCTCAATTTATTGTCTATAGGGCAGGAATAATTTCTGGAGGGCTGCTGTAAAGATTAAATAAGATGATTTCAATTAAATCACTTAGCACAGTATTTCAAAGGAATGCAGCTTTTCTTTCTTGTTTACTTTAGGTTTAATTTATAATGTGTATAACATAACTTTGTGAGGATCAAATGAGAAAATTAAAAGAACTAAAAACTATAGAAACTCTTAGAAAAAAAATATAGGGATACAACACTCTGCCACTTCTGCTTCTGTGACTGGGACTGCACGCCAGCACACCCCAACCGACAACTCTGCCACCATGGAGGACATGAGGGAGTACAGAAATGGAGGAATTCGCAGAGGTATCCAAGATCAATGTGAGCAAGAATCAACAGGATGATGGTAAAATGCTTATTGGAGGCTTGAGCTGGGATAGAAGCAAGGGAGATTTGGCTGAATATCTGTCGTGATTTGCAGAAGTTGTAGACTGCACAATTAAAACAGATCCAGTCATTGGAAGATCAAGAGCATTTGGATTTGTGCTTTTCAAAGATGCTGCTGGTGTTGATAAGGTTTTGGAACTGAAGTAATAAAAACTGGATGGCAAATTTATAGACCTTGAAAGGAAAGGAATCCCCCACAAAGGTTTTAGTGAGTGGACTGAGCCCAGACACTTCGAAGAACAAAATATTCTTTAATTTTTTGGAGCCTTTGGAGATATTAAAAATATTGAATTTCTCATGGGTATAAAAACAAATGAAAGAAGAGGATTAATATAATGACTTCCTTATTTGACTTACTAGTGATGAGTTATAATTCCTAATATTGAAGCATTCTTTTATTCTGAAATGAGTCCCACTTGATCATAATATTTTCTTAATATGCTGTTGGGTTCTATTTCCAAATAGTCTATTTAAGATTTTTGCATCAATATTTAAAAGTGAGATGCTTTGGTCTGTAGTTGTTTTGTTGGTAAATTACACTTGTTTTGGTAAACTATATTTTCCTAAAACATTGTCTCAATTTTCACTTTCATTCTCTCACAAATATACAGTGGAATTATCCAAAGGCTACAGTGTGTGTGTGTGACATCACAACAAATTGAATGCAGAATCCAATTGTCTTCTGTACAGTCAGTTATTAAAGAGATCTGAAAAATGTAAACAAACCACTCTTTCCAGCAAATTTTTAAAGGAAATATAATTATTTTCATAAAATTGTTATTTATATTAACATGTAATGGGTTTATTATTTAAAAATTAACACATATTTTTAAATTCTCAAATTTAATAACTAACGTGGCAAATGTAATATATATAACCCACATAAATGGAAGTTCTTTTGGGTCTTTGGTAAGTTTTGGGAGCCCCAAAAGTTTGAGCACTGTTATTCTACCAAGTTACCTATTTTATGTAGGTTTTAAAATGTATTTGCATAATTTTTAAAATTATCTTTCTGTTGATGGTTACTTTACTCTTACCATTTCTTACTTTGTGTCTTTGGGCTTTCTCTCCCTTTTTAAAAATTAGGTTGGCTGTTGGGTTATTTATTTTTGTTAATTTTTTCAGTGAATCAGCTTTTTAATATAGTAGTGTCAGTTTTTAAAACTCATTAATTTCTGCTTTTATCTTTATCAATTTCTTGTTTTTTCTATTTGTTATTGTCTTACTTTTAATTTGTATATTTAATTCACTTATTTTAATATTTATTAACATAGGTATTTAATACTATTAATTTTCTTTGAGCAAATTTCTTTGTGCTATATCACTAAGATTCTGATATGTCTGTTTTTAATATAAGAATTTTCTAGAAATTCTGCCATATATTTTTACATTTCATCTTTGATCCTGGTGCTCCTTAATTATATATTTTAAATGTCATAAGTAACATGGGCCTTTTTTCTATTTATCCTCTGTGCCGCTTCTGAAATATGGTAAAACTTGAAAAAATAGGATTTGAAAGCATGAAGTTTAACTGTTTACCTGTTTATACTTTACAAGCCCCAGGCACAGCTCTATGTCAGGTTTGTGACAGGTGAATTTTGGCTAGATGTCCTCTGAAATTCCTTCCAATTCTAAGATTCAATTATTCTAAATGTACATATAAATTAGATTTTTTTTTTAAATTAGATTGTATTCTTTTTCACACGTACGTTTCTCTCCTCAGAAAAGTTTTATAACTCTCAAAGAGAAAGCAAATGTCCTCATTTTAAGCCTCATATCCAGGCTGACTGCAGCCAAGTAGAAAACTTCTTAAAGGAAGTAAGTTTAGAATAAAGTGGGGAAGACAATACAGTTCTGGCCATTACAAACCAGAGCCCCCTGCTTTCAGGGCTACCACCCAGCGTCACCGCATCCCACTAAAGGCACTTCACACTGTGCTCTATTGGGGGTAGAAATCACATACACTGTTTATCTCCAGCAAGGAGAATTGTGCATCAAGGAGCCCAAATGACTCTTATTCAAACACTGACAACATGCAACCACCTATGCCAGCACCTTGTTGTTACCCATTAAATAATAAACACACTGCATTTGGAAGAATGCTACCACTGTCAGCATAATTCAGAAGAAGCAAAGTGGTGGATTGGCAGGTTTTATGTTGATGTGTTTTTTTCACGGTTCTTTATCTGATTGCCTGAATTCTAAGTTCTGAGGGTTTGCCAGGTGTTTTCTCAAAACACTGTTCACTTTCGTGCTTTCTGATGTACATGCTCCCAGCTGGCACCTCGCTGGTGTTTCACCCATGGGCTGGTACACATCTACCAAAATATAACTTTGGTTGCTTTGTTTTTTTCCCAGGTTGGCTTCCAGCAGCCATACCCTTACTCACAGTGGAGTGTAGACTCCTATATTCACTCAGATATTGTAGTTAAATACAGTATATTTTAAAATGAATCACTTCCTTTCCTACAGAGTTGTGCTTTCTTTCCTACCCTCCTATCTCATAACCCTGGGCCCTTTGAAGTTTTCTTGGAAGGCAAGAACATTTACCTCAGGGGTGGGATGGGAACTCTGGCTTAGCCCTGCCTGTGGTTACACCAACAAGCTCTGGACAGCCACCAGTAGAAAGTTAGGCTTCCCATTCGTGCTTATCCATGATTATCTGTCACATAGTACTTTTCCTCAGTGCCTCAGTTTGGATGTGGGGTCTGGCATGAGGAATCCCTCCTCCTACAATGCCATCTAAAGGCTTATTCATTTTTAAGAAGCTCCCTTTTCCATGCAAGAAAAAATAAATGCATTTTGTGATCCTGGAAGATCCCATCTATTGAAGTCTCGGATTTCATTATAGAAGAGAGAGGCCTGGGACGGGCACTAGTGACAAAATGGTAATCTGAAACACATTTTTAATAATCTCTATCCTGACTTAGTCTTTGTAACCTTTCATTAGATTGATCCTGTCACTTAAAGTGTTTTAATTAAAATGATATTTCAAACAGCCCCCAGCAGCCCTGAGGCTTAAAGCAATTGTAAGGAACAAAGGTATTGCCAAATAGTCCAATCCTATTTTCTAAGGGACACTCCATATAACTCCTCCTATCTGCCTTCATTGGGCTAGAGGCAGTCAGCTCTGATCCAGAGGTTGACACTGAACCTCTCCCTTGGTCCATCTCTGAGTACTTTGGCATGCATGGCCTATGTTACTATCTGTTGAAACTTACTGACTTGTGCATTCCAGGTGGATTTTGATTAGAGCAGCTTCAACATCTTCATTTTGATAATGGTTATAATATAACCTTAGCTCAAATTGAGCTAAACAGGAAGTCTAAAATCTTATATTTAAAGACAGGCTGTAAACGATCATCAGAGGTGTTGTAGACTGGATAGCAGAGTTGGACTAGACCAACGATAAATAGTTTTTTAGACTTGGCAGTCCAAGGAAGGGACGCAGAGATTACCTTGGGGTAAAGTGACAATAGAGATGTCAACACAGTGGTGTGCCTGGCATGCTGTCCTCCTTTAATTAGAATACATTTACTTTAATCCATTTTATACATTACAGTTCCATGTAAAACATTTTGGGGGAAAAAAGAGTGTTCTATTATAAAAAATATAAAGTTTAAAAGCTGCTGGACTAAAAATATTTGTGATTTATATATTTTCTAGAGAATGCACAGAACTTCCTGCCTTTTAAGACTTATTCTCTAGATATCCAAAGAAGTAATAATCTTTAATAAGTCTTCAGGTTCTGAAAGAATTGCTTGAGCAGCAGCCATTTCTTTAAAAAGGTCGTTTTGGTGTTTGTATTTGTCTCTAAATTCTAACTAAATTGCCTACTGCAGAATCTTGCCTAATAGATTAGGTCTGAATGTGATGCTTATCTTTTTACTTTCTGCTCAAGCTATTTAGCTCCTAACAATTTCCAATAATAAATTATTATCCTTTGACTTCATTAAGTCAGGCAACATTGGGATCCAAAAAACCTGTCATCTCATATAATTAATAGGACTCAAATCCCTTGTAATTGCATTCAGAGACAGCTTCATGGGTGAAATGTGAGTGGGGGCTTAAAGGGTGAGGAGTATTTGGACAAGAAGGAGAGAAAGAGAGAGCACATCTTTAATTTCATGAACAGAGGTGAATAGGCAGGAAAGTACAAGTAATAATTGGGGAACAGTAAGTAGATCATTAGTACAGAGTAGAAGATTTATGTAGTAGGAAGCTAAGATCATATATTGTGTTTTGTTTGCTGAGGGCCTTCATGATCAACTATAGTATGGCTTTTATGGTCTAGGTGTAGGGAGCTATTCTGGGTGTGTGAGTCAGGGGTGTGCTCTGATGCAAGTGACACTTTGGGCTTTAATCTGGCCTACTTTTTCAGAATGGATGGGGGAAGCAGGTCTGGCTGGGAACAGCCAGAACATTACAAAGATACAAAATTAGAGGAGTTAAACAAAGGTAATATTTGTTTTTGAAAATGGCATCAAAGGGTCCAAAGTGGTGACCTAGTAAATAAGAGGTTAGAAATCCAGAACTTTTTAGAATTATCTCATTTCCATTCCTGTTACATTGAAGCTGGTATGCACAAGGTCCTGCAGATATTGTAAAAAGCATTGCTCTATTTCCGTTCCATAGGACAAGGTTCTTCAGAGGTTACACTTTATAAAATTTTATTGTAAAAGGATCTATGATCATATTTTCAGATAAAAATCAAAACTATCTGCTTATTTCTATGTCACTAGACAGTTGTTCAAAAAGTTTATTTTCAAGTAGGGTGTCTGAAAGAATTTTATCAAATATTGGAAGCAACCTCACTTTTCAATAATATTTTCAGTCATTTCATAGGTCATGGCTTTTCTGAGAGAAATCAAACTTCAACCTTTCAAAAGGATCATCTAGGGAGCCCAAGAAGAATGTAACAAACTAATGTAAAGATTTTAAAGTCAAGGAAACACCATTTCCTCTTTCCATACTACCCTCATTCGCCTGAATTAGTCTCCTTTAATTTCTGAACCATCTTCCTGCAATATTGCAATAGCTAGTTCAAAACTATCTTTTTGAGGAATATCACCCACTCTAGGCAAAACTCCAGAGAAGGCCTATTCTCAATATCTCTTTGTCAATATGTGTCAGTCAGCTTTGCTGTAGAAACAACTCCAAAGCACCATTTGCTGATAATATGAACATGCACTTATCACTCTTATAGCTTTAACTACACAGCAGAGGCTAACATCTCCATGTTCCTTAGAATCTTTCCTCCCACAGAGGTTTCCCCTTTAACTCTACCTTGCAGCATTTGGCCTCTTCTGGAAGAATCTCTTATTTTTATAACCATAATAATTTTATAATATAGTCACTTATTAATGTGTATTATTATATATGAAAGTATTATTATATATGAAAGCCTTTGGAGATCAGCAGCATTAAGTAAAGCCTCCTCAGAATCCTTTTACTAAACTACCACTTAATTGGATCCCCAAGTACTTTACTGTTTAACTATTTGTAATGATCTGTTCAATATCTATCTTCCCCATTAAGTTGTAAGCTTCATGATGGCAGACCCTTGATTTGTTTTGTTCATTACTATATTCTCAGGAATTAGCAGAATACCAGGCACATAGTAGGTGATCAGTATATATCTGTTAATTGATTCACTGATGTTAAGATGAATTGCTTAATATCTTAGGGCTCTAATTTTTCACATATATAAAATCAGGGGATAAACTAGATCATTCTCAAAGTCCTTACCAGATGGAACTAATTTGTTTCATAATTAGTGGAGTGTACTGATGCCTGCAACTTACTGTGAAGTGCATTGAAAACATGATGGATGGTCGAATGCAGAGAGGGATGGATAGATATGGGACAAAGCAAGAATAATACAATGTTATTTGTAGAATATAGGTAGTGAGTATAAGGATGTTCACCATACAGTTACTTCAACTTTGTTTATTTTTAAAATCTCATAATAAAATGTTGGGAAAATGTGGGGTTCAGAATAGCCTACAACATGGACTTCTGTAGAAAAAAAAAGCTGAAGAAAATAATTTGTTATAAAAATAATTAAAAAGAGTTCAAGATGCTGAATAGAACAAAGAGACAAAAGAGATACATACACGTTAATGAGATTGTGCGAATCTGCAAAAAAACTATGTAAGTAGTAGGGGCAAAAAGTGTATTATAAGAGTTTGTATGGGTAACAAGAGTTTGTATGGTGGACTACTAAGGTGGGTAGAAAGTGCTTCATAGGTAGGCATTATATCAGTTGAGCCTTGAAAGATATGCATAATCTGGATAGATAGTGAGAATAAGAACAGAAATTTTTAAGGGGCTGAGGATAGCTGAAAATGGTAAAGTGAGTATATATGAGGAGCAAGAATGCAAAAGCAAGGACAGTAAATTTTACATCAGCTTAGCTGCAACTGAATAGGGGGAAATAAGCTTGAAAAGCAATAATGATAATATTAGGATTTTTCTTATATGTGTGAGGTACCTGCACACAGCACTTTCTATGCATTATCTAATTTAAATCTAAGAGCCATATGAGTTATTACTCTTACAGTTGTAACTAGTAAAGTAATTGAGGTTTAGAGAAGTTTAGTCATTTGTCCAAGGTCACACAGCTAAAAAGTGGTAAAACTTTTACTGAAATCACATTTGCTTGGCCCCAAAGCCCAAATACCTAACCACTAGACATATTCCTTCCCTGGTAAATTAAGGCTAGACTAAGGGGCCTTGAATACCAAGATAAGGAGTTTGGGCTCCACTCTCTAGCCTGGAGACCACTGAAATATTTTGATAATCAGAGGTTTTAAAAGAAGTGTACCTTACAAATATAGGCAAGAGATTGAAGCCAGGAAGCCCAATTGTCACAATAAGAGGTGTGAATAAAGGCCCTGATCCAGAATAATAGCTATGGGGCAAAATAAAGGTATAGTCTTAGGAAGAAATAATTTACTGATCTCTTGCTACTAATATTTTATTGAAATATATTGATAAATTTACTGTTTAGGTGTTAAATATTCAAATCAAAAGTGTCTTTAGAGCTCAAGAGTTATATTGTATTAGCCTAGTGAAACTCCAAAGGCAAATAAGCAGCCCAAATGTCATTCCAGTCCACTTGCCAAGTCACTTAGGTCTCAAGGCTAGTTTGAGGTTCTTCTGAATGTTCAGTGGCTAAGTTATCTAAGGGGCTCCTTTGGGCCTAGTCTTGGCAAATCTCTATCATTATCCCTGAACTCCAGAGTGGCTCCAAGAAGTCCAAACTTGTTTTATGCCATTAGTATTCTGAAAGAACTATTCTCCCTTCCCCAAGAACTGGATCTTGAACAACCACAGCTTGTTCGGCAGTCACTGAACTCAACTTGATCCACCAGGATGGCTGAGGCTGTCTGCTATGAACTGCCTAGAGGAGTTAGCTGAGGAGGAGAAATTCTTATCAAAAGACACATACATGGATATGAAGGCACATGAAAATGACCAGAGGGGCAGTTCCCTGGGGATCATTCATTTATACATGGGGTGAGATCCTGAAACAGATTTCTGGTGTTTCTTCTTTTTGATAAAGGTGGCATGCTGGGAAATATGGACCATGAAACAGAAAAAGAGACTTCTGAAAATACAGACCAGTATATAGGCATGTGTGTGTGTGTGTGTGTGTGGCTACAGCAATATCCAAGAGAGATAGAAAGCAGGTTCTCAGAGTGCTAGGATGTTGAACAGGAGGAGGGAACATCAGAGGGAATGAATAATTGCATTATTTTCTCCATATGTTTACAATCAACAGGCTTTGAAGTCCAAGGAGATTTGTGGAAGAGTATCATCCAAGTATGAGCCAAAAGCTTAGACACTGAGAAGCCCCCTATAATGAGGACTACCACATGGGTTATTGTGAGAATCTAACAAAATGATAGACGAATCAGTGCTTTTTAAACTGTATAGTGCCTTTAAATTGCAAAGCACTATATAAACTGTGAAATACTACATAAATGTAAGGGATAATGATTATGATTATTTGAGGAAAATATTATTCTGAATGTCGTTTGTGACTTGAGAATTAGACAATAATGTTATTTTTAACAAACAACAGAATTTGCCCATTGAAATATATCTTCTCTTTCAAAATCAATAATCTTGATGTCACTTGACATTTATTTCAAAGAGAAACTATTCAAAACATATGAGACTCTTTTTCTGGGATCAATTTTCTTCAGAACCATTTACAAGCCACATAAAATTATCTCATTAATTTATAGTCACATTGTATTTTGAACCTGACATATTTTCTAGCTTAATCATCAAAGTTCACTCCAAAAGAATTCTAAGCGTTTTTTAAAAAATCAATATTCATTCCCTAAAGCAATGATTCTTAATTTGTGTGTGTGTGTATGTGCATTAAGAACCTGCTAAAATGTATGATACACAGAACAATTTGCATGGGAATCTCCAGATTACCAGGTAGAGAACTCCTGATCTTCCAAGAGTTACAGAATTCAAATTTGAAGGCTACAGATCTGAGGGCAATTATTTTCTGAACATAAGCAGCAGGCTTGTTAGAATGAATATTTAGTCTCCCAAAGGAATTGTTTGAGGGAAACCATATTACTGTAGGAATGATCATATGGTATGAGTGTTTAAAACTTAGCCCATTAGAGTCATATGTGGTTTGTGTTGTCATTTCTATAGCTGCAGTGGTTTTGGGGTATATGTGTGTTCTTTGCTAGTAGGATGCTTAGGTAGTAGAATTTGCCTCCCCAGGTATCTACCCTCAACTCAATTTAAACAACTCAAACTAAGAAAGTCATAGTCCTAGGAAAAGGCATCAGTTGGGCTGAAATTGCCCTAGAGGCCCACCTGGTTCAAGGAGAAGAAGATAGGTATGCTTGACAGTCTTTTAGCTCATTGGTCCTCAACCTTTTGGCACCAGAGACCAGTGCTCCTTTGAAAATCTAATGCCTGATGATTTGAGGTGGAGCGGAGGCAGTGATGCTTGCGCTGTAGAGCTGCCATAAATACAAATGAAGCTTTGCTCGCTCACTTGCTGCTCACCTTCTGCTGTGCAGCCCGGTTCCTAACAGGCCACTGACTACAACCAGTCGTCAAGGCTCAGGGATTAGGAGACCCTCCTTTAGCTGCTCCTGGAGGAGTCCTGGCTATGGGGTGTTTGGGGCTTAACACTGGTGTTCCTTTTTATGAGATGGAGAAGATTTCTTACCATCCCCTCACAAGCCAACCTTGGTTATATACAGACATGAGATAAATTAACTCATTTAATTCTTTTAAAAAAACCCTTAGAAAGGGAATATTGTTCTCATTTTATAGATGAAAAACACTGAGACACAATAAAGCTAAATGACTTATAATAAAAGCCAATTAGATAATAATTATCAAAGCCAAAGTTTAAACTCATATTTGATTTCAGAGCCCAGGCTCTTTCCACTGCCAACACTGTCTCTTCCCATTTCTTCGCTGGCCTCTGTGAAATGCTCCAGTTAGCTTCTCCCTCCCTGAAGGGACCCTGGAAATGAAACCCATTCATTTACCTCACAAAGAACAGTGTCTCAGAATGGCCCATCAAACACCTAGGACTCAGACTCATTTGCTTCTATTGCTAACTTCCTTCATGGCTGTGACAAGCTCCTTAAGTTGCCTGGACCTCGGTTTTCTCATCTGTAAAATGAGAGGATAAAAGTAAATGAAACCTCCAGCTGAAAAATTCAGTGACTGAAATCTGTTTGCTCATCCCATTCCCCTAGCTGGCATGCCTCCCTATCTTATGGGTTGCTCACCTCTAGGGCGCCGCCTTCTCTGACCACCCCAGCTGCAAGTATGCTTGACATCAACACCACAAACTGCTTGCTGTCCATTTTACATTTACATGTCTCATCTTTTTCATTCTTTCTATAAGTTATCTGAATTCCTCAAATATTTTTGTTTCTTTAACTCCTATAAAGCATTCTAATTTATAAATAAATCAATTTATGTTTGAATTCCCCCATGAGAGACAGTGGTTTTCCATTTTTCACAAATGGTGCTGAGACTAATATTCTTTTACATGTCTCCTTAATTACATGTGCAAGAGATTCTCTAGAATGAATGTCTAGAAATGGAATTGCTGAGTCATAGGGTTTGTGCATTTGATACTGCTAAATTTTTCCCTGAAGTGATAGTACCAACATCCATTCCCACTTGCAATGTGTAAGATTTCTGTTTCCCATATCCTCACCAATACCTATCAAGTTTATGTTTTCCCCCCAAACTAACATTTTGACTCCATTTGCTTTATGGCACTTACCACTTTCTTCTCTATATTTGTTTATATGCTACTAGGCTGTAAACTTTGTGAGGGCAGAATCAACTATATTCTTCCCACAAAATTTATTGATCTTAGTGAATACCTAATAAAGAGTTGTGAACAAATAAATAATGAGCAGAATTAATTCATCTTGATCCAAGGAGATAGGGAGTTTCATAAGGACAGGAATGAGGCATTCTATCTATTAATATGGGATAAAATATAGGTAGCGAATCCCTATATAGTGGCAGAGATGGTTGCACAGTGGTCACAACTGGCCTATAGACCAAAGGTTTCAAGATCCATAATGGACAATCACCAACCTTTGGAAATCTCAGCAATAGATCAATTTTTATCATAGTAGTCATCTAATATTTATTGATTGTTGTATATGGAAAATTTAGAGTCTCTGGGGCCATCTTTATAATGTACCAAAAGAGCTGTTTCTGAATGGAACTCCCCAGCCTCTGGCCCCACCCCATTATCAAGGTTTGGACAGAATCCATGTGTCCTTTGGACTAGGGTGCTGCATGACCTATGGTAAATTCCTCCCCTTTTTGTCACCGTAGCAGTTCCAGGCTGACTCATTTTCTAAATAAGCCACTTGTGGTTTTTGGTCTGACATCAAATGTGGAAGAATGAGTAATTTTTTAAGAACCAGAATTATATTTGATCAGAAAAAGATATCTATATACGTTACACTGGTAACAAGTACTCCAACTTTCCCCCACCCCTCCTTTCCCTGGGGCCAAGGGATACATAGAAGGTGAAGGAAGGAAGTGGGTATGGTAAGAAGAATTTTTGTGCACATCTCTTATTTCATTAACACTTATTTTGTTAGTATAACTCTTATTTTGTTATGTACAATTTAATAAAATTATATCTTGTTGTCTCTGCTAGATTAATAAAAGTAAAATAGCAAAGTAGTCAGGGCCATGAGTTCTGCTGCTTCATTGCTTGGGTTCCAATCCCAGTTCTACCACAAACCAGTTGGGTGACCTTAAGCAAGTTATCAAATCTTGATGTGCCGCCATTTCCTCATTTGTAAAATAATGGTAGCTATAATTCAGGGTTGTTGTAAGAAATAAATGATTTGATGTTAAGTGCTTAGAATTCTTCCTGGAACTGAGTAGGCACTATGGAAATGTTAGTAAATATTTCCTTGAGTCTATTACAACGTTTATACTCATATTAAATGCTTAATAAATGCTTTTAAATAAAAGAATGCATTCTATTAAATCATATTTGGAATCAGGGGAATAGATGTGACTACAAGTAGTATACTCTTGGTTGGAAATAGAAAGAACCATGAAGATCAATTCCCTTTAGCATAGGTATTTCTGACCCGGACCCTTCTGTTTGGTTTTTGAGTAGTTTGTTCCCTAGTTATATGTGTCGTGGTGGGAGGAGGGCTGCCATCCCTACCGCAGTTGTCATTCAATTGAAGTTCTACTTCTTGCTTTTTAAGTGTGAGAAGAAGGTATAGCTCTAGATCCTTGAACCCTGAAAGCATGGGCTGAGTTAGAAAGAGACTCTGGCACCAGAGAAATTCATTCTCCGACTCTCAGCATCTACTGCTTGTGAGGAGAGTTAGCAAGATAGTGACATTTGGATGAGTGTTATTTTATTGAGTTAGCAGAATGGGTAACATGTAGGAAGTTATTTAAATAAAATGTTAGTATGCCGATTTCTTTTTATCAGTGTAGATGTGGTGTTTATCCTACATTTGTGGTTTGGGGGAACATATTCTTGAGTACTGGAGAATCATGAAGAAGACAGAGTGAAATCCCCCAGAGCCCACCCTCCATCATGGGCCTCTTCAGGATGCTTGGGACTCGTGGTACTGCATTCACTGGAGCAGGCTGGTCCAGTCTCATTGGCACCATCATGTGGGCTTTAGTTGAGGAGCTTGATGGACTAGACAAGTAGGTCTAACTTGGCTGCTATGAGAGCAAGGGTGGTATGTGTGTTAGAAAGTCTCCAAAGTCAGTAAAATTGGTAGAAATGCTGAGCTGCTGAAGTCCAGCTGTCCTGGAGAAAACTGATTCACTGGGGAGGTGTCAGAAAGCCCAGCATAAGTGTCATCCCCTTGGAAACAGTTGTATACCTAAAATCACACTCATGCATTAAACTCATTCACACACATACTGATACAAACAGCTTCACCCTTCTAGACTTTTCCTTTCTCTACACTCACAATCACACACACATGACTCACATACACTCACTCTCTCAGTCAAAAGGGTGGCTTAGGGGAGACCTCATGGCTGAATCAAATGCTGGTTAATGCTGCTGCTTTTATTACACCAACAGTCTTAACATTTATTTGGAGATGAACACAAAACTTGGTATACTGCTGTTACAGTGGCATGCATTCTCTACAGTGCAGCTTTGGAGCTCAAGATCACTGCAGCACACACACAAGAACCGCGCTCCAGAGGAGGGAAAAAGGGAAAACTGCAGATCCTTGTTCTCTCCAGTATCAGTAGATTAAAGGTGCTTCACCACGACAGCAGTTGAGGAATCTCGTGTGCTGGGAAGGTGTGTTTTAAACAGCTAAACAGGTGTGACAAGGAATCCAGGTGTGGGTAAGTTCCTAGCATTTAGAACCAAGAGTATTTTTGGACAAGTATATACTTCCCAAACAGGCAGCACTGACTAAAGTGGCATGCTTAGCACTGCATCTGAACTAGGTTAAGCTACCAGGAGCCTCAATGAAGGGAATCTTGGTTTCACAAGGAAGAATAAGACACAATGGCGCTGTCACAATAAGGCCACTAAACTCACAGCAAACAAGGACCTCAGAGGAAGCTCTCATGACTACAGGAAAGCAGCTCTATCCTCTCTGATGTCAGGTGCCCTTACTGGTTAGGCACCTGCCCTGAGACCTTCATATGGTCCTTTCTGAGCTGCAACATCACTTAGCACGACGGAGCAGAGGAAGGGGCTACACAAGTCAAGGTCATGGGACATCACCACCAAGCGTGGTTGACTGTTGGCAAATGTCTCAGATGCCTTTCCCGGTTGGGCCGGGTGCCCCCATGTGTCTGGAGAGCTAATCTGAAAAGAGGCTGGCAAAGGACTTCCTCAAGCTCCGGATGGTCTCTGCTTTGGCTTCATCCTCATTGGTTGAAGACCGGAAGAAGGAGGACTCAGAGAAGCTGAAGGCATTTGTCAGGGACTGCGACTTGCTTGAAGATAAAAACCAGAGAGAACATGAGAGGGTGGTGTTCCCAGCCAGGTAGGGAAGGACGATGACATGAGGATACACAACCAGAACCCCTTGCCCACCCCAGGTAGAACAGGGTAATAGAGGAGAAAGCCAGCAGAGGTCCTGCTACCAGGACCGGGGGAGGCCCCTGTGCTATTTTCTTCACCTTCAGTGCTGCTAAAAAAGAAAAGGGTGGGGGCAGTGAGGGAGAGAGGGAGAAGGGGGAAAAGAGAGAAGAGAAAGAAGGGTAAGAGGAAGAAGGGGTGACTCAAAGGATGTTTCTTTTATTTAATGCTAAAGGGCCCATAAGCTAAATTTCAAAGGCTCTTGGTAAGTATTAATCTAGGAATCTCACACCCTTCCCCTCTTATGAAATGTAACAACTAGGAGCCCATGGACTCTTGCACTATCTTTTCCATCAACTGTGAAGTAGTGGAGCTAGCATCAGAAGACCTAGGTCAAAGTCTTGGTTTCTTATTTGCATTATGTAGATGTTTAGTGAAATGATCTCTAGCCCTTTTCAGAAATTTCATTATGCTTTTTTCTTTGATCCCAAAAGAACCTTTTGGCTTGGCACAAACTCTAATGGTCAATTTACCTATATGCAAATATTGCATCATTTTGGATAAGGGACTTGAGCATCTGAGGATTTTGGTATCCCCTGGGTGCCCTAGAACAAATCCCCTGTGGATGCTGAGGGACAACTGTGCATATCAGGCCTATATAAGGTTATTGGATAGATTTCTAATGAAAAAAACCCAAATTGCAGATATTTTAGGGACTTTGGAGACAAGAAGGTTGAGGGGAGGCCAAGCCTAGCACTCTAGATGAGAACCAGAAGTCTGATGTCTCCAGTGGCCCATCTTCTCTCCTTCTTGACTTCTACTGTGTCTCTTTCCTGCTGGTTTCTGGCTCCAGAGCTCTTCTTCAGGTGTCTTAGAACTCCCAGCCCTCCCCTAAATTCAGGGTGCAGCCCCAGAAACTCCCTTCTACAGAAGTGTATGTGAGCAGTTTCTCTCCTCCTGCAGTGACTGTGAACAGATGCCCCACCTCTCATTAGGGCTGGGGACAAGCCCCATCATGCAGGTTTCTGGGAGAGGGGACTGCACAGGCTGAGGACACAGGATATAAGCCTCCCACTTGTCATTAGAGGCTGTCTCTATTCAAAAACTTTAGGCCAGAGGCAGTGATAACCCAAAGATCTGCCCTTAGACTTGGGCCAGAGCTGGCTAATGAGAAGGTAGGAAAGATTAAAAAGTCAGCACACATATTAAAAAAAAATGGGTTGAGAGGAAATTATGGGGAAGGTGAGAAATGAAATGTGCCACTGGCCAGAGCTGGGGAACAGGAGTGAGTGATGTTCCTCCTGTCAGGAAGGACTGGAAGACTAAGAGAAAGTGGTCATCTGGACCACCGGAGCCCCAATCCTGGCTCTGCCACTAATTAGCAGAGTAGCTTTAAAAAGAAAATTAATCAAATCTCTCTGAGCCATATTTCTCATCTATACAATGACTAGATAATCTCTAAGTGGCTCATTTGAGCCCTAAAATTCTACAGCTCTCTTTTTCCCTCCCTAAATATTCTCATCATTTTACTCTGGGAAACAGTGATGCATCTCTACCATTTTCCCAAGGCTATAGCTGTGTGTGCTGACAGTGATGACTAAGAGCTGTCTGAGGAAATTGAAGAGAGGCATCTCTGGTTCTATGGAGAGGGTAGAACTGACCACCATTCACACCTAGGTGTTGTCCCTCCTAAGTTCAGCTATACTGTTTCCTAGGGGTCCTCAGTTCTTCCTCTAAAGCAGAATACTATAATGGAAGCTTTTAGGGTTACTCATGGGAATGAGGGAACCCCTCAGGATGGAGTTCCTCAGGGCCTCTATCCGCGCCCTACTTCCCCTTTTCCTTCTGGGCAGCCTTGCTGATTTCACACCCTAAACTGTAAGTCAGAGGCAAGAAAAAGGATTTTTTTTTTTTTTTTTTTTTTTTTTTTTAGAGAGAAAGACACACACACACAGAAAGGAATGGAAAAAGAGTAGGAGACAGGATTAAAAAAACAATAACCCTAAGCTAGTATAAGAGTAGGAGAGAGAGTAGTAACTCTGCTTTATTGCTACTCCCCAGCAAGAAAGGGGAGGATTTGAGCTTCTAGCTAGACCTTAGACTTTCACTTCCCTCTTTTCTCTCCTCCCCAATCAACCTCGATCAGGCACCCAACCCAAAATAAAATAAAACAAAATGAAAAAACAAACAAACAAAAACCAAAACCCCCAAAACTCCCCAAAAATATCTATAGGAGGAAGCCTGACTGAAAGTGCTTTCTAGCAGCTCTGGAGCCCAAAGTCTGCGAGGAGGGGCAGGAAGGGGGGTGAGGAAAGAGCTGCTGAGTTGTCTCTTACTTGAGCTGTGGGTGAGGCTGGGGCTTCTGTGGTGGAGCAGCCGGGGGTGGCTGGGCCTCTGCCAGGGAGCTGCTGCTGGAGGGTGCATCTCCGTGGGTGGTGGGGCCTCCCGGTCGCTGAGGAGCCGAGAAGGAGGAAGAGGAGGAGGAGGAGGAAGAGGAGGAAGGTGGCACTGATGGTCCAGGGGGAGGCCGGCGTGGAGGCAGCACCTTGCCTGGGGGTTGCATTCCTTGGGGTTGCCCAGGGCCCCCTAGGTTCAGTACAAGAAAAACTTCATAATTCAACCATATCAAAGGGTTTCCTTGTTAGAATATATGTCTCAAAGGGTGTGGTTAGTTAATTACCAAAAGGGTAAGCTCTATTACAAGAAGCCATCAGAGGCTCTGAAGGACTCCAAAGTTGCTGGTTACTCTCATACATCACCACTACTTGCTCCTCCTCAGAGACACAGCACCGCAGTCACAGCAGAAGTTGGGAAGACAGGGAAGAAACTACGGATGAGCGCCCTGATCAGAGGTGAGCTCTCTTACAGAAGACCCCCCAGATCAGAGGGACCCCACTTCTCTTTCCCAGAGGTTCCTTAGGCACTGGCCAACTTGCCCTATGGTTGACTAGGAGGTCTCAAGTTCCACACAGCAGACAGCACAAGGTGGTGGAAAGAATGGTCTGGGAATCAGAAAACCCATGACATAGTCTATCGGTGATTCCTTGAGCAAGTCAGCAAACTTCTTTGGACCTCAGTGTTTCCAATCATAACACTGTTAAAAAGTAGGTCCTGGTTTTAGTTCTTTCAAGATGGTAGTGTTTTGAAGATTATAATGGATAAGACAGCTTTTCAAAAAGTATTCTGTGCCTTATGATCATTAATGATCTCTGACTTACATTATTTTTATGGAGCTAGCCTTTGTCTCGCTCTGAGCCTACATGTGTCTGATTGCCACACCCCGCCCTACCAGGGCTTCATTTTAGCAGTAACTTACACCCATACCTATAATGAATCTTTTGTTTCCAGGTACTCTTTTGCCTCTTAGTATCATCTTCAGGGGCCCTACTCCCTTTCAGGTGAGTCTGGTGAAATTTTCCAGAAATCCAAGCCCCATTTCCACCTGGGGATGTTGTGGGCACCATCTGGCAAAGAAGACGCCCCCTCAAAAAAAAAAAGAGGACCAGGATACCCTTTTCCCAGCACAAGACAGAAAACCATCTGGCAACCTGGAGAGAAAAAAGGCCATCCTTCCTCTGGGGGTTGATAGGCAGGAAGTGTGGTACCAGATTGCTCCAATTTTGCTGAGGGGCTTCCTATACTAAGAAATTGAAAGATGTTTCAATCAGCACATACGAACTAGTAGAAGTGATGCATAACTGGCCTGTAAGATCCAATCCCAGAGTCCATATCTATGGGCTTATTGGAAGGAGTAGGCTTATAGAAACACAACAGCAGCTAAGAGTTGCAACTTTGTTTTCTAGAAACACCAGAATACTTGCACCCTCTGGAGAGGCAGAATTCTATGTCTATATCACTATGTCTATAGCCATGATTGTCAGTCCATTTCCCCACTCCATGGCATGGGCTCCAGTTTATTATCAAGTACCAATTAATACCGGAGTTAGTTACACATGAATAAACATATAAATGAATAAATGGAATTTTGCATTTGCATGTTTAAGAATTTCCAAGTTCAAATTAGATAACTAACTAGTGAAGATGGCAGATTAGCAGATTAATTCATATTAATTAGTTTTTGCCTTTTCCAAAGTTTGGCATCATTTATATTAGCATTTTCTTATAAAGTGCTGCAGGTTGATAGCTCAGCATCTTGTACCATAAATCTGAGTACTTTCCCACCTCTAAAGAAATGCTTGAATAGCCAGAAACTTTACAACTTAACACTGAAGACAGATATAACTTTTCCTTTATTGCACATTAAGCTGTACAAGAGAGTCACAAAAGAGAGGTACTTCAATCACACTTCCAGCATTGGCTGAGGTTCTCCCAGCTGGATCAGTACAAAAAAAGGGGACAACATCAGAAAAGAAATGGGTACAAAACACCTGAATGGCAATCCTATACTGTGACATGGATGTCCCCCAGGACACAGAATTGTCCTTTAGCATGCTGCCTGAGGGCACATGACAGTCAGGGTACACTGTCTGTTTTTGGCAGTTTCTTCCCCACCTGAGAGACCTTGGCTGATACCACCCTGGAGCCTGACTGAATTCAAATGGCAAGTTTGTATTTGCGGTTCACAAATGTCACATGAAAAGCACCTAGATTTTCACACTGATAACATGCAGAGAAGCAACACTACCATCAGCTCACCACTTGGACAAAAAATAAAAATAAAAATAAATAAAATGTATTTCTTCATTCTAGAAAATGTTCCTTTATTCCCTTCTATCATTTAATTGAATTGGGAGGTATTTAAGGACCTGATTGTTATGTAACCCACCTGGAAGTATGTAAATATATATGTGTATATATATGTTTATATAAACACACATATATACACATATATATTTACAGATTGACTACCATCATCATCTAAAGGAGGATCACAGACAACATTCACTTTCTGTGCCATTTCCCTATAGCTTCAGAATTTGCCAGCAACCAAAGGAGAAACCAGGGCAGTGCCTCTTGACACACATCTCATGTTACATACTACCAACACTAGTTATTCCTCAAACCTGATAATCCAGAACAGTGACATATCAGTATAGAAATGAGAGGGAATGTAAAAGTAGAGCCAGAAGCATTTCTTCTAAAAGGCAAACTGCTGGCATAAACTTCCACAGACTGTGGTGCTAGAGGAAGGAGTTGGTGCCCATTCCCAGTGTGGCCAGGAGGTGGCAAGATGAGGCACTGAACCAAAGGCCTGATTTAATTAACTACCTCATCACTACCAGAAGCTGTGTGTCAGAGGAAAGAGAACAAACTGGTGAGGGTTCTTCAAGAACCACGGCTGTGCTACCTCTGCCTCAAATACACACAGAAAAGATAAAGCTCTTCATTATCTGGACTCCAGAGGGCTCTGAGAACAGCTGAAAACTAAAGCCTGAGTCCACTTAAGGGTTCTGCAGGCAGTGTACCCACTCAAGTGAAATGGAACATTTTTGATCTGGTCTTGTGTTACGATGCCTCAGGAGAGGCCAAGAGCAAAATGGCTGAATCCTTCCCAGACTTTCAGTAGCTCCCTGTATTCTATGTCCAAAACTGCTAAAGATCATCTCTGTACACAGGTCAAGCTTTGGGGAATACGAAGCAGCCTCAGTTCTACAGAAGCATACACATGGCCAATTCAGAAACAGCAACAAAGAAGAAGCAACTTAAGGGGACTGAGATCAACATAGAAAATACTCACAAGTTCACTTTGATTGATATTGCACATCAGCGGCCCCATTTTTTTGTCTAATCTCATAGCTAATTAGTTCATAATAAAAATGAAGGGTACACTGGGATGTAAAATACAGAACACATTCTTGCAAATAGCTTGTTCTTTGTATTTCATGTCATCACTAAAAACACAAGAAATTTACAGGCACAGCCAGCCAATTCACATAAACTCAAACTGCACCAAATTTTAGCAAATGGGGAAAAAGGTGGATGACTTCAGATTCAACAGATGAAGCTATGGAAATTAGACCTTGAAAATCTCTTAAACTTCTATCTATTTACCCTAGTCATGCAGAAAGGAAGCAAAAAGCACAGTTCATTGAAGATCCCAAGCACATTCATGGAGGTAAGCAGGAGGTGGGGAGTGGTTTAATCTGAGCCTGGGATGGGGGGAGCAGGAGGGGAGCTGTGTTTTGTTTTTGTGGTCTTTGTTTCTCCCCTGTCCAGCCCCTACTCCTATTTCACCCCACACTGTGTAATCTTTAAAAAATAACTATCAAACCACCCAGAATATACAGTCACACTGGACTTGGGAGAGGCACAATTCTTTTGTACACTGTTGACAAACAGCCCTGGAATCACAAGTTATACAAAGAAACATAAGTGAGCATTACAAGCACGAACAGGAACAGGTAAACAACCAGACAGAGGAGCTGACACTGCATAGGAAAAACACAGTCCAGTCAGCATTGAAAAAGCACAGAAACGGCACCAATGGGAGAGTCTGTTACTCCCCTCCCCACTTTCCTTTCTTTCCTTAAATGTTTTTGGCTTAAAATTTCTGCTTTGAAAAATTAACTACCAATCACTTTAAGAAGCTTGGACTTGTTTTGGCCCTACTGCAATGCCATTACAGTCGAGAATATACTGTAAACAACCTTGGGGGGCTGGACGCTGAGGTGGGGTCTTGCTGGAGTCCGGATCCTTAAGTGTTCCACTCTGGAAGACAAAAATGCAAAAAAGATAAAAACAAAACTCCAAGCAGATTCCAAAGAGAAACCTGTGGCTCTGGTGCAGTGGGATCTATGGAATCCAGTGAGGTCTGGCCCAGAGGCTTCTGCTGTTCCAGAAATGTCTCAAAGGGGTTCTCTCTCACCTCTGGGGTGTTGCTGGGGCATGGCATAGGCAGTCTAGGGCTTGGAACCATTCTCATACACAGTGTCTGAGACCTCCTCAGACCCTTTTTCATTTTGCCCACTTATAGACTTATTCTTTCTGGAAGCTTTGAATTTTCTAACAGCATCTGGTTTATTCTATGGGAGATGCCTGACATCTAGCTCCCGGTCATACTCACAGGCCTAGCTTCATGAAGAAAAGGAGGGATCAACACCAAACTCCAGAGAGAAAGTTGGGTTTTAGGCAACTCCAGGGCCTGGAGAGCTGGGGGAGTGGTGGGTGTGTTTGTGTGTGTAGGGGGGCGGGGTGGAGGCGAGGGGAGTTAGACCAGGTGACTTGCCTAGACTTGGCTCACTTCTTGTGGGAGTTAACTCCCGGGTGAGATCAGCTGTGGGTCTAACTCAGGGGAGTCAGAGTCACTCTGGGCTGGCTGGAACTTTCACAGGGAGGGACTTGAGGGAGAGGGCAGTTGTTTATTTCCCAGAACCCTTCTTACCCAGAGGGAGGGAGTAAGATGTTAATGTTTGTAAAAGTGCTCAAGGCCAAGCTGTTTTCCCTCTCAAAGAGTATTGCTGCATTTTACCTAACAACAGGACTTCACTCCCAAGCTTCCTCTCTTCCCAGCTGTGATTCTGATTATGCCCTGACAGGATCAAAGATGCATGTGACTTCAGTTTGTATAATATTTGTATTTGAGCTTTTAGAGCTTGAATTCAGCACAGGGGAAATGCTCTCTAAAGCCTAAGAGCTGCCAAGTGTGCCAATGGTGATGTCAAAGAAGGAGCTTCTGAGGCAAGGCTGCAAAATGGGCTGAGTTATGTCTTTAGCACTCTTCCACTTCCTCTCTTAGTGCTCCTCTCCCCTTGTGACACTTCCCCCCACCCCTCAAGCCCCACTCCCACGTTAAAACTGTTTCTCCTGTTCCCCATTTCCCATGGAGCTCTGATTCTGGCCACCAATCTCCCCTCCTGCCTATTAAGACCCACTTTTAGCTCCACTACCAGGAAAACGGAAGTGTTACCCTTTCTAGTATCATGGTCTTAATAACAGCATTGCCTAAAATTGTTCTACTTAGATTATTTCAGATAGAAGGAAGCAGGAGGCCTTTAAAATGCACTTAGTGTCCCACATTAGAGGGCATTATATCTATAATCCCCGACCTCACAGATTACAGCAAGAATATGACACTTCTTTCCCTTTCTTCCAAGCACTCTCATGGAATCCATGAAACTCGGTCTGAGCTGTGGCACTGAAATATCCAGACCCAATAAGCCAGCTAGACACCACTCTAGTCCATTAGCCATCAAGACTCATCATTTTTTTCCCCTTTTGGCATTTAAAATTCACCATTTTCTCTTGACCAACCCTGATCAGGCCTATATCATTTCTTGCTTAGACTACTAGAAGTCTCCTAATTCTTTTGTCTCATCTCTCTCCAATTTCTCTTCTCCATGACTACTTATTATCCTTCTAAACTCTTTCCTAAATTGTATCACTTTACTGCTCTAAAAGATTTATAGCTAATACTTTGTATATGCTAGGTAACATGATGGACACTTTTATGCACTATGTCTCTTAAACCTTACAACAGCCCTATGAAGTAGAAACTATTATAACACCCCTAGTTTTAGATAAAGAAACTGAGGCACAACTAAGTCAGGTAACTTGTCCAGGTTCATACAGTAGTAGCTAATGCAACTGGAATGTGAGTCCCAGCAGTCTGATGCTCATTTTCTCATTACCTAGAGAATAACATCCACATTCTTCAGCTTGACATCAGAAACTTTCTTTAGCATGGTTGGAATCAATCCTTCGAGCCTCTCTCCCTCATGTCCTAATCACATCTGCTCCTATCAGGCCTGACCTCTCAATGTTTATTCTCTAATCTAGGCCACTCCATTGTTTATGGTGAGTAGCCTCCAGGAGTACTTTTTCTCTCCTTTTCTACCAACCCAATCCAACACATCCTAGAGGTCTAAGTTAAGTTCTACCCCACCCATGAAATCTCCCCTCCTGACTACGCATTTCAATTGTCATCTCTCTAAACTCCTGTAATAGCACTTAGGAGACTCATACTACTGAAGGGGGCATCTGCAGTGTTATTTTGTTATCCTAAAGACTGGGATGATGCTTCTAAGAAGACAGCCAGATCCTCGAGGGCATGGACTATGTGTCTTCATCCTCCCATGAATTCCTAAGAAATACAGTGCCCATTTTTTTTCCAAAGAAAATTTGGGATATGTGGCCTAATATGGGAATTAATTATTAAAAGTTAAAATAGAATCAGGGATAATTTTGGAATATTCGAAACTATTGTCATTTTATGAACATCATCAAGCACAGGGCTAAGCATAAGAGGTCCTTAAATGCTTGTTAAATAAATGAACATGTAACAACTGTAATGAAAATCAAAAATGGAGCAGACTATAAGTCTTTTAAAAGAAAAATATTGTTAAACTCCCCTTTTTTAAAAAGGGTTTAAGATATTAAACTATATTTTACTTGGTATTAACTCTCGTGAGCAGCTCTGAAAATGCTCAGGTTATGGAATGAAACTTGAGGCCTGTTATAGGTGCCTGTATATCAGTCACAGAAGTAAAGTCAAAACAAGCCTCAAAAAAGCAATAATTGCTCCCATCAAGATGGTCTAACCCAGCCAAGCTGGGCGCGTTTTGGGCCCAATACTTCTTTCCTATTGTGATCTCTTCTTTCTTTTAACCTGGCTGCCAGCTGGATGAAAAGTCTGGGGCCAGGATAAAGTATTTGATATTGGGAGCACAGAATATAAGGGTTGCCTTTTTACCTGGGTTCCTGACATGCTCAGATGGAGCTGGGCATTGTCAACCCCTAAAACACACATACACACACCACCCAAGTCTACAATAGCAAGTCTTTAAGATGGGGTTGCAGAATGATTAAGGAATTGGGCTTTTGGGTTAGGCAGACCTTGAGTTAAATCTAAACCTGCCACTTAACTAGCTTGTAACCTTGGGCAAGTTATTTTGCCTCTCTGCACCTGCCTTATAAAGGTTTTTGTGATATAAAGATTGATTATCTATCTATCTATCTATCTATCTATCTAGCATCTATCTATCATCTATCTATCTATCTAGATAACTATAAGCACCTGGCCCTGTAGGTGCTAAATAAAATATAATAGATGCTGGCGATGGTGATACTGATGAGGTCTTTTCTTCAGAAGCTCCATTGTTTCCTAGTTCTCACTCCCATGATGGAATATACCATGCAGTGTGCTCCCATTCCTGGGCTTCAGAGAACTTTATTCTGTTGTAATGGTATGGCCTCCTCTGGGCTCCCTCACAAGCCATCAGTGTTATGGCCTCATTGCCTGATAGGGATGTTCAGATGAAAGAGAGCAAAATTCACAGTTTGTGGAGCCACTAGATTGGCTCTTGCCAGTTCTCTCCCCCAGGGTATCACCCTGTACCACTGATGGCTGCCAATGAATCATCTCGGGCATTGGTCAAGAACATCTTAAGATTTCTTCTCCCAGAGAATTGTCATTTTTAGAGAAAGTTATGGAAGACCATAGAGCACAAGGGCAGAACCAGAGCCAATGGGCAGAAGCCCCAGTAGAATAGACTTTCACTTTTTGGAAGAACTTTGTATAGTTAAAACAGTGCAAGAGGCTTTCTCGGGAGGTAGGTGTGTCCATGCAGAGGCTAGAGAATTACTTGGCAAAGATACTGCAGAGAATATGCCTTCATTAATTACGAGACAGAGTTGATGAACACTATAGTTCCTTCCAACCCTGAGAATCTATGATTCCAGGAAAAAAACTTTAAAATCCCATATATAAAGCTTTAATGGGACAATTCCAGACACTCATAGGATGAGATGACAGGGATAATAATGTCATGAAGACTGGCCCTAGCTCTCCATGCCATAGAAGTATACAAATAAGACACCCAAGGATGAACTGTGCCCAAAAGTTCTCTTCCAAAAGCTTCAAGGGAACAGCTCCAGTCCTGTGGGTTGGAGCCTGGGAATGTATCTTGGCCACCCTTATCTGGTGTCTAGGGAGCTTCTCCTGCCCTAAGTTCCACAAGATTGTGGACTGAAGACTTCCCAGGAGCTATGGGAGACAGAAGGAGCGTCCCCTAGGACTGTGCCTTGCCAGGCTGAGACTCTCTGCTCTGCCCACAAGGCTTCTGTCTGCTGGGGCTGAGGGCCTACTCCCTGTGGGGTTTGGCTACCATGGGATCTGTCTCCAGTCACCAAGAACTGCCTGGGATGCCAAATTCCACAGAAGTCTGGCCACTCTGGCGTCACTGCCAAAGACTGGCCTACAGCCAGCCCGCAGCAGGAATGCATGGCTGGACTGAGCTGCAGTTTCTCTCAGGACGTTGGGTTGACTTAAAACAGGTAAGAATGTGAAGTCTAATGCTTGTGCCCAGCTGCACACAAAAAAAGAAGGGGAAATAAATGGCCTTATAATAGCATAAGGAAAAAAACTACAACTACAACTACCCTGGGCTTAGAGATTGAAAACAAGCTCAGAGGGTGTCAGTTTGTAATGCTGCTGCCAAAAATCTAATGCAGCTGGAGGTGCATCAGAGTCTCAAAAAGGGGAGGCTACGGGTTCAATGGTCTTTTGGCTGATAAACCTTACAAGAGAGCAATGCAACTAGTTCTGGGTAATTCTTTTAAGGGGGACTTGGGTGGAATAAAATGGGTACACAGAGCAGATAGGATGGTGAGAAGTATGGAAATGACATCTTTCCTGATGCGACTTTGGGAAAGTTCCTTAATCTCTGAGTCTCAGTTTCCCAAATGGGCCAATTATAAAGATTAAATGAGGTAATATGGAAACATTTAGGACAGAGTAGAAGATCAAAGTTAGTCTAATGTAAATGTGAACAAGGTCAAGGGCTGAGTTGGAAGTAGTGAGTCTTTTGGCATTTAGAGGTATTTAAGCATGGCCTGGACAATCTCTGGTCAGAGATACTATAGAAAGGGCTCACATAGTTGCAGGCAGATGACTTCTATAGGCTCTTCTGGTTCTGGGCTTCCATTAATTCTTTCATAAATTTTTCAGTTCTTTAAGTGTCTAAGATTTGACACAAGCCCTTCATAGCTGTGGAGCCATAAGCCCAGCAAGACCCCAGGGCTATTGAGCCTGAGCAGAGTTAACCTGCAGGCACAAGCTTTGAGGGGTTTAGCAAGAAAAGTATGCTGCTGCACTCCATAAAAGCTGACTGAGCTTGTATCCTGCTGTGCTCAATCCACTGGGCTTTAGTGATGAGAGAAGTCAAGGAGACAGGAGAGAGCTGGTAAAGCTCAGACTCCTCCAGGTTGGCAGGTTTAGCACTCAGCTGTCAGGAGGAAAAGAGCAAGAATTTCCCTTATACAGGGTAACAAAGGCCCCGCTCTATCCATTTTTACCATCCTCTATACTCTGGTAGGGGATCCAGAAGATCCAGCTATCCTGCTTACAAGCTGTGTGATCTTAGACAAGTCATTTGCATTTTCTTTGCAGATATGTGAAACAGAGATAGAAATACCAGCCCAAATCATCTCACATAGGGTTATGAGGCTCAACATAATGGCTGTGCTTTGTAAACTGTAATGTGGTAGGCAAAATGTTCATGTAAGTGAGCATCATTAATATTCAATAATATCAGTCCAAAGGATAGTAGGATTTCATGCATCAGTAGAGAGGACATTGTTGGGTGGCTTCCTGTCACCTGGTGCATAGTAGTTCAGTGTGTAGGGGATTCTGGGCTAAGCTATACTATGTCCTTTGTATATCACTGATTAGTTCCAGCAAGGTCTCTGAAGATACAGAAAAGTCACTTCAGAAACAGTATTAGCTCTTGAGCTGATTGGAAAACAAATCACTGGTCTGACAGAGAAACCAAGTCCATGATGAAGGTTTTTGTCAAAGGCACCTTTAATTTGCCATCTTGTGGCTTCCAGCAGACAAACTGGGAGACAGGAGCTCCTGAGGTCCCAGCAGGATGGAAAGCTGAAGAAGGAAAGACATTAGTGACTCAACTCTTAAGAGTTGTTGGTCTCAATCCAACTGCCCCCACCAAGGAGGAAGGCCTGTGCTTGCTCAGCATATCTGAGACAGGAAATTGGGAAAGGGTCCCAGGGTCTGGCCCAGGAAAGAGGCCAGGCCGAGCTCCTTGTTCCACATGCCACAGAACTATTCTGATCAGTTCCCTCAGGCCCTGCTCCCCCAGTCTGGGACCCCGGGGGAATGAGGCAGCAGGAAGGAATGTGGTCAGGAGGTTGTAGGTTCAGTCAGAGCAAGGGGAACAGCATGTTTTCAGGCACCTTGGGATCTCTCTGGGATCACCCCTGTAGTCGCCAATGCCCACATTCCTGCCTCTGAAAGGTTATATAAAAGGTGCCCAAAGATGAGCTCTTCCTCCTTCTTTTGTGAGGGAAATTGCTATTCTGAAGGCAGAGCTCATTGCCTGGATTGGGGCCCTCCCATAACCAGTGATTTCCTAAGGATATAAGACATGTCCCATGGGGGCAGTCCATGAGACCTATGGGGGCACTGAGGGCCAGGTCACCCGAAGTCAGAATGTCAGCTTCCAGTGATTAAAGATGTCCCTAAAAAGTTAAGACAGCCTCAAAATAGTCAGTTTCCCTTAATAGTCCGTTAAGGGATCTAGTCACTAGCGACTTTATCTGAACCTGCCTCAAATCTCCTCAAATTTTCAGTTTATCCTCATTGGGGAACAAATTCCCTAAAGCCAGTCCTGCTGTGGGAAGCAGGAAGGCCTTTCATTTGTCCTAAATTTACTTCTTCTAAGCTAAGTGAAGTTCTCTTAGTCCCATGTTTGGGGTCTGAATTGTGTCCCCTTTCTAACTGTGTGGCCCTTTAGAATCCAATGAAACCCCTTCTCAGCCTTGGTCTCCTTGCACTCAAGAGACCTCATCTTTTGAAGCCTTTGTGGCTGGAAAGACCTTGCTGAAAATGTTTTGAATATCTCTTTAGACCAGAGAGCCAGTAAACAAGGACTGGTAGAATATCCTACCAGAGACCAGAGGTTATTAGGCTCCAGTCCTCAAGTCGGAACTCTCATCACTGCCTTTTCCAGGTCTGTGGCTAACACACAGCCTGGATCATAGCATCTCAGATCTAGAAAGAGATTTTAAAAGTCACCTGGTCCAACAACCCTAGCCCCCAGCCTACCCTTTTACAATGTCCCTGACAAGTGGCTCATCGTGTTCCTGCTTGAACACTGGCAATGACGTAGCAGTCACACACCACCTCCCAGAATAGCCATTTTCTCTCTCAGTGTTAACAGAGTTTACTCCTATCTTCTAGAAGGTTTGCTTTTTCGGCACCAATTCTATCCCATGACAGCTATCAGAGAGCCGAAGATATTAAGTCATGGGGCTCCTTAAGACTATTGCTCTTCAACTGCAGCTCCTTTAACTCTTAATCATAAAATACATTTGCCAAATACCTCAACCTCCCGGTTTTCTCTCCTCTAAGGACATTCCAGTGAGGGTTTGTCCCTGTTATACTATGACCCTCAGACTGGAAACAACATTGCAGGTGTTGGTCTGATCAGCTCAGAGTAGAAGAGGCTTGTCTTCTTCCTGGACACTATATAAGTATTAATGCTTCCAAAGGCTGAGTCTTAGAATCACTCCTCATTGATCTAACCCACAAGCCAAATAGAAAGCCCATTGGTGTCTAAAATCCCTGCATTAGCAATTTAGCTCTTTGGCCCCGGAAGATTTTATAGGGAAATAAAAAGAGTGGAAGCATTATAATGAGAAATGGAAAGATTAGCCACATAAAGGAGAGCACCAGGATGCCACCTCTACTGGCATGACCTGAAGGCTCTGTCCAACTGAAGTTCTCTCTCATGGTTTCCATGAGTCTCAGGAGCAGCCCATAGCTCTACAGGGACTCAGGATATAAGGCCCAGCTCTGATTCCCGACGACAAACCCCAAAGGTCAGTGAACGTGAGGGTGGATAGGAGAGCAGGGTGTATAGGGAGGAGGTTCTGGAAGTATATAGCCCGGAGGCTTTGGCCATCACTGGCCACCAGGTGTCACTGCCACCTTGAGAACCGTCTCCCTAAAACACTTTAGAGTCAATGGGCAGCCCCAGAGCTGGCAGTCCAGCCGAAGCTAAGCTGTTATCAATCAGATAAGGCTTTGTCACTCACTTCCACGCTTTTATAGACACAGCCAGTGCCTCTTACACTCTTGCCCTTATTCCTTTAAACTGGGCACAGCAGCTAGCCTGGGTCCACTTCTATGGCTGTTTTCTATGCTTAATCCATCTTAGGCTAGGGGGCTGGCTGATAACAAAGTTAGGTGTGCCCTCTACTCACCTCCCCCCAGCTTCCTTTAGTACTCTTCTAAAATCAAAGAAAAAACACTCAGGAGCTACAGAAAGAGAGAAAGGTAGACTAATGGCTAGTCATAAGTCTGTCCCAGTCTTGATTTAGAATACTGAGCAAGAAACAGCTCCTAGGGCTTGTGACTCAGGCCCAAACTGACAGAGCCACATAAGAAAAGGGCTTGACTGTGTGAAATGGCACAGAAGTTAGTGACAGCACCTAAGGGCTCAGTTCATCATTTAAGCCCTGGCTGGGACCCAGGTAATGGCTTTTGGTTTACATCCCTTTCATTTGCATACTACCAAAATCATTCTTAGGATCCTAAAACCAACTCCAATATGCCACTATGGCTGTTAAAGACTCATTCAACAAATATGCATTATAATGGCATATTAAGGGGAAGGGGAGATGGGAGTGGTTTACCAGGGTACGGGGAGTATTTCATCATAGCCATTGTGTAGAATTGCTATCGCTTTATGATAATAAAAAGCAGACTGATCTATCTTTTTATTGTTTAACTTTATTATAAACAACTGACTGAACCTGAGCTGACCACTTCTACCCACCCACCCCTTAGTATAACCATGATATATTCCACGGCTACTAGGTGCTAGCTACTCTGCCAGGCACTAGAGATACAGCAGTGAACAAGTCTCTACAGCAGTGAACAAGTCCCTACTCTTAAGGAGCTTACATTCTAGTGGAAGAGACAAAGAAACAGATGAGGATGATCTTAGCTGACAGCAAGTGTTATAAAGAAAATTACATAAGGGAGGGTGGTAGTCAGTTGCTAGGTGGCAACTCTGGATTGGATGGTTGAGAAAATTTCAGTTTTACTGTCATAAAGGACCTAACCATGCAAAAATAAGGAAAAGAACATTTTGGAGATAGGACACAGTTAATACGAAGGCCCTTACCAGTATGGCTAAGACACAGTGAGCAAGAGCTTGCAAGGTACAAGGGCAGAGAAGCAGGTAGAGGCCTATGTGAATTGCTTGGGGGAAATCAGGAGTAGAAACAGATTTAAGGGGGGAAAAAAACAAGAGTTCTGCTTTGGCCATGTTATATTAAAGATGTCTTTTAGCCATGCAAATAAATACATCAAGCAAGAGTTAGAAGTATGAATCTGGAGTTCAAGGAGTGATAAGGGCAGCCAAATGTACATAGACCAAGTTCTTGGGCACTGACATTTAGAGGTTTAGAAGTGGAGGAGGCAGCAAAAGGAGGTGAAGAGAAGCCAATGAAGTAGAATGAAAACAAAGCAAGGGTGGAGTCACAGAGGCATAGAAATGAAAATTTCAAGAAGGAGGGAGTGGTCAACTGTGTCAAGGCTACTGAGAAATCATTCAGAATAAGAAGTGACTACTGGACTTGGTGACATGGAGGTGACTTTAACAAGAGCAATTTCAGTGGGGTGGTAGAGGTGGAATGCTGACAGGAACTGAAAAGAAAATCTGATGTGATGAAGGGGTGATGGAGACTAAAACTGCTCAAGATTTATTGCAAAGGGGAGCAGAGAAATAAGGCAGCAATTGGAAGAGAATATGGGATTGGGAAAGGTCTTTGTTTTTCATTTTATTTTTAATGGGAAATATTTGTGTGTTTATGTGATAATGTTCTGGAAGAGGAAAAACTGAGGATGGAGAAGAGAGGGGATACTTGAAAGCAAAAAGTAGGTGAGATCCAGATCACCACTAGAGGGTGGGCCTTAGAAAGAGATTCATGTGGGTAAAGATGCAGGTAAGATGGTAGATATGATAGTGGGAATATGAAGACAATCTGCTCTGACAGCTTCATGGTCCTGGAGCCATGATGACTGAAATATGACCAATGGAAAGATTATCAGGGAGAAATGGGAGGTTGAAATATGACCAGGACAGTCATGACTTCAAGCCCCAGTTACGGTGTTTTGCCAAGTGTGGCAGACTGTTGGGTGTCTTTTATCTTTTGGGTAGCCTGGGGTCAAGGCACAAGTTTCAGGAGAAAGATAACAGAGGATACATCTGATAAACGGTGATGGCCTCTGTGATTTTGGTCATGATTTCAATTTAGAATATAAAGAACTTTTAGACAGAAACTGTATCTCATTCATCACTAAGTCTGTTAACTAATTTTAAGCACACACTTTGGGCTAGGCCTGTGCTAGTCTGCAGAAACAAACCAATAAGGCAAGGGCCCAGCCCACAAGGGGTTTAAAGTATTTGAGAAACATTTGCTAAATTTATTTAATTATGTATGAAGTAAAGAATTTGGCCTTGCCCAAAGAGATTTGGCCTTTGTCCCCTATTCCTGGGAGATAACCCATAAATTTTTGGCATTTCCTGAGTGAAGGAGTGTCTTTGTTATTCATGATGGGAATCCCTCAGATCACACCTGATAGTGTATGATAATGAGGTGACTCACAGTGGGCCCCTCCAGCCACAATGATATTGGCTTCACCTCCAGGGAGCGGGGAGTTGGAGACTGAGTTCAAATAGGTGATCAATCAATCAGTGCCTATGAAATGAAACCCCAATAAAAACTCTGAACGTTGAAGTTCAAATGAGCTTCCCTGGTTGGCAATCCCTCCTGTGTATTGTCATACGTAGACACCAGGAGGGTAGGCAACACATCCTAAGGACAACAGAAGCTTTGTGTTTGGAACCCTCCCAGACTCTGCCCTATGAATCTTCCTTTGGCTTATTTTTGACTTAGAGCTTTTTCTGTAATATGCCTGTGAGTATAATAGTTTTTGGTAAGTCCTGTGAGTCCTTCCAGAGAATTATCAAATGTGAGGGCAGTTTTGAGAACTCTGATCTTTCCGTTAGTGTCAAGAGTGAGGGAAGTCTTGTGGAGGGCTGCATCTTCAGACTTTATGGCTGGGGTGACTCCAGGTTCATGTGGCCTTATAGTTCAAAGGGATCCAGACATCATGGAAATTCACCTACATTCTATAGATGAATAAAGAGAGACCTAGAGATGGGAAGTGACTTACCCAAGGTCACAAAATATTACAGCAGAGTGGGACTAGCCCCTGAGTGTCCTGACTCCCAGCACGATGTGCTTTCCACAATATTCTTTTGCAGCTTCAAATGTAAGGCTGAGCGGGAAAAAAAATGTATCCTTGAGCCAGACTGGCTTTGCTACATGGGATTTTTGCAGGAGCCCCTATATTTAGGGAGGCTCATTCCTTACTATATTTCCTGACTTGACTTTGATAGATTTCTCTTTAAAATATTTAAAGCTGTAATATTGAATGTTTATAAAATAAGGGGCTTGTACCAAAGAAGAGTTAATGCTTTCTGTGGAGTGGAAACAATATTGTTGTGAATTCTCTTTTAGTTACTGCACTTTTATGTTTCAGAGATCATTTTCATATAATCTCAATTTTATTCCTAGAAGAGACCTAAGCAATTTTTTGGTTCAACACCCATTTTGCATTTGGAGATGCTGAGGTACAGAAATTGTAGGATATCCACCCAAGGTTACCTAGTGACTCAGTGGCAAGAACAAGGCTAAACTCAGGTCTCTTGACTCTCAGGGTAGCCTTCATTCTAGTTCAGAATGAGTTCCCTGTAGGAGGCCAAGAAAGTGTTGCACACATTTATAGAAGTACTTAAGGGACACTCACAGGATCCCAGAACAACTCATTTTTGTTTATCTTATCTAGGCAGTGTCAGGCTCTCTTACTCTGTCATAAATTCTTTAAGCGGCTACCAGATGTTCTCTGTATTTCTCATGGTTGAAGGGAAGAAGAGGGCTATTTGTCACTCTTCCTCTATTGCGGGAACAAGCAATAATCTGCCAATTCCATCACTGAGAGAGAATGTGCACTAAAAGGTAAGGCTAAGACCCAAATATTTTGATTCTATCAGATTTTTAAAAAATCATAAAGTCGACCACAGGCCTGATTTTTTTTTAACCAGGAAAATCTTTTTATTGCCTCTGGTTAAGTACAAAATTTTAAATAATGGGCCTGTATCTCTAACAAGCAATTAAACTTTGTTCTCCTAAGTACCTAGTGTAATTCTCTAGTGACTGTCACTCCTGAAGTATAGGAAGAGATTCTTGCACTTGGTCAGAGATCCGATAAAGCATGAATCAGCTACAGAAGGTGTGAAATACCTACAAGAGCTAATGTATGATAATATCCTGCCACATGAAGCTACTTTCAAACTAGATACCCAAAAAGAGTCAGAGTCAACATTTATCCAAGTTCTCATTTATCCAAGATGAAAGTATTCCACTCAAAGACATTTTTAGAGCTCAAAAGGTATTTAGATATCATCTCATAGGTGGGAAAACTGAGATCCAGAGAGGAAACTGACTTACCAATGTCATACTGTTTTATTTTAGTCATTTTCTACAGAAATATTTTTATACATTATGTTTCTAGCTTTCTTAAATAGAATATGGAATAGTGACTAAAATGTAACCCTATCTAGATGGCTCAAGTCTATTATTATAATATCAACTATGCTTCTGTGCTATGATTCTGTGATATTCAAATTATGAAAAGACAAATATGAGGTAATTTGTTTCTATATTAAATAATCCAGACTACTTTAAACTGTTTTGTCCTCTCACTCTCCTTTTTTCTTACTGAAGGATTTTGAGATCTAATTACTTGGCTTCTAACTGCAGTATAATCCCAGTGAGACATTGCTCTTTAGAAAAGTGAGTTATGATGGCAAAGCCTAAGGTTTTAGGGAACCCAAGCCCAGAGGCTGCTTGTTTACATAATAACAATAGGTAACCTTTATTGAGTACTTATGATATACTATGCCATATTATAGTTTTTTTACTTCATTTGATTCTTATAACAACCCTAGAAGATAGCTGCTGTTGTTCAGATCTCTCCTGAGCTAAAGATAAAAACCTTGAACAAGGTCACAAAGCCAATAAATGGAGGGGCCAGGATTCAAACTCAGGTAGTTCTTGCTTCAAAGCCCACATTCTGAGTCACTATTCTATTCTACCTCTCTAACGGTTTGAAATAGGATTTTGAAAGAAAGATTTCTGAGATATTTTCATTTCCAAGTGATGAAACTTTAACCCTAGAAAGGATAGTAACATCCTCTGAAAGTCACACAGCTAAGGGAAGAGCTAGACTAGGACTCAGTTCTTGGATTGAGAGTTCTTACCGCTTCATTATATATAAAGCTCAGTGGAGTTTGGGAATATTTTTGAAAAATTAGATATCTCCTAGATTGGACTAAAGACCCTCAGGCCCAAGGTCCTCGCCTTTCTTTGGCCCATTCTAGAGCCATGGGGCCTAAGGTTCCACAAAAATTTCAATGTGAATTTCTCACTAGACCTGCAGCTGGGGTAACTGTCACTATGAACATGACTGGCCACAAATCACATACCATTGTCAACTGAAGAAACCTGCCTCCTCTTCCTTAAGAAGTAGATTTCTTATTTGAGTTTTACCTCATCACTCTCTCCCAGACTGAGGGAGACTCTCTTCCTTCCTCCAGACCAGCAGATGTCTTAGAAACATTCTTCTTTCTCTGCAAATGTGGCAGACCCCTCCCAGACAATGAGAGGTCTGATGCAGCTCTTCTGAGAGCTTCCAGATTAAAAGTGGGAGCATCTCAAGGGAAAATGGGTCTGGTTCCCTGTATACTTCAAGTTTAGAGGGAAGAGATTCAGTAGTCCATCTCTGGATAGTGCAGATTGCTAATGGCAAGACTCCTAAAAGGAGTGGTGATCAGGCCTCCAGAGGACAGGGAAGGAAAGGAAGAGGGAGAAGACTCCATATATCCCATCCAGGCCTGTAGGTTTCTGATTTCTTTTCCATCCTAGAGCCATTACAGTCTAGAGCGGTGGGATTGGTAACAGTTCTTGGCTTTCCTGTGTCTCTTCCTGGCTGCTTACCTGTGGCTGCTGGGTGGTTAAGGGTCTCTGAGGAGACAGGACAGGGGTCCTGGACAGCAGCTGGTTCATCTTGGCGATGACTAGTTCAGTGATGAGTTGTCTGTCCTCCACCTGGTGTTCCCCTATCAGTGGCATACTGCAGTCCATTACCTGGTGAAAGACGTTGCCCAGATTAGGGAAGGGTCTAGAGACATTAAAGGCCTGATACAGTCTTTTAGAATGAGTAGGACTTAACCCAGCAGAGATAGGTTGGGGATGAAGCTGGTGTTCTTCTCTTTAGCTGGAAGCATGTTCCTTTGCAGAAATAGAACCTTTGTCCCCTTCTCCTCCAAACCTTTGCCTTGGGCCTTCCTCCAATCTTTACCTAGGCCAGCGCTCAGTGTGACTGAAAGATTGGTTGCTGAAGGCAGTGGGGAGAGGTAGACAGCAGGGGAGAGTACAGACCTAGGGCCCAGAGGTTTGCAGGCAGGGGGAGCCAGAACACATGAATGCTAGTTCCTTAACTCTCTGGTTAGGAGCCGGGAATTCATCTCTGTGAATTTTCACCCACGAAATCTGTATCTCCACACATACTCTGCCCATTAAATGATTAGATTTTTGCCTTTGCTCATGAACTGGGATGACTTCCCTTTTTGCCCCAATCCTGATTCTTCCTATACCTCAAGGTCCAAATCAATGTTTTCCTATTTTAGAAAGTATCTGTCTACCCGGGATCACAGATTCCGTAGTCCAATTCTCTCATTTCTAGATGAGAAAACTGAAGTCCACCCAGACAGGAGAAGAATGACCATTTAGATTGCCAAGAAGACCATCAAGTAGATTCTGAAGCCCCCTCTGGGCTCCTGACACTAATCTTCTGCAAATACCAACTCCTGGTCTTTCCTTATCCTAGAAAGGTTGGACAGAAATCTGGGTGAAAGATTCATACTGCCACTGACTTTCCCTTTAATATGAGAAAAGGAAGTCAGCAAAGTTGTATTAAGAGGGCCAGACTGAATAAAGTGTCTCCAAGGCTTATAGAGATGCTAAGAAGAACCTCTTGTATCCAGGAGATATGAGTTCTTGCCCAGGTTGAGACACTGATTCACTCTATGGCCCTGGATACATTTTCATGGCATTAGGCCTCAGTTTTTTCACCTGCAAAGTGAGAAGATTGAATGATTCTTTTTGAGATCAAGAATAGTAAAAACACTACAGTCTTCCCAGAGGAATGGCATTAGGGCTAGGACTCCAGAAACCCAGACCTGGTATCTCTTACCCATGGTGTGGGTCAGCATAGCTGGTTGGAAATGAGAGCTCCAACCAGTGGATGTGTTTTGCTATGCATAGCCACTGGTCATGTCATATGGAAACCTTCCCATGGCCCAGGAGAGTCTAACCTAAATGTAGTCCAGGCTGTACACATAGTACTCAAGCTAAGAGACTGGCCTCCAGCTTTGGGGTTTGTCTCTTACTAAGATACTCCTTGAGCCAGACTTACCTCAAAAATGTAGTCTTTGCCATCTTTGCCATGTACAGCCTTGACAGCACAGATGTCCAGGCCACCAAACATTTCAGAGCAGGTATCTACCCATACCTTGTACCTGGAGGAGATGGGAAGGTATCCTGAAGCTGGGGCATTAGCTCATATCAAACTTGCTTGCTGGTCACATTTTCCTTACTACCTCTGTCTCAGCCTTCCCTCCCTCTGCCCCCATCAAACACATTTCCTTATCTTTAGCACCCTTCTGCTTTGCTTTCCAGATCCTACCCATCTTTCCAGGCTCAGAGCAGGTCTCACCTACTCTAGGTGAACTTCCTTGGCTATTCCAGCCCACAGTAACTACTCTGTTCTTGGAGCCTTCTATGTCCAGTCTTTATCTCCATAATCTAGCATATAACCCAGTCCTGCCTGATCTTGTTAATGGCTTCTTGGGCCTTTGTGTTCTATCTGTCCTGTCTGATTAGAGGCTCCCCATGAGCAGGGCTCATTTTTTACACCTCTTTTTCTATGGAAGCCCCTCCTCTTGTTGGGCTGGGGACTGAACTCCTTCTCTCACTCACCTGTCTGACATGGCGATTTGCTCCAGCATTGCAGAGCCAGTGTTTGTCTTCCAGTTCCCTGAGATCGACGTCCTCCTACAATAAGGTCCCACCAAGATGGGACAGGCAGTGAGCCACACCAGTAAGAGGAAGGCATGAAACTTTCTAGAATTTCAGCTCATTACTGCTTTCCTCACTGCTTCTCCCACAAATAGCCTAGGTGCCTGTCTGCTGAGCCAAGAGCCTGGCTGTCTCTGCCAACTCCACACCTTCAATGCCTTCCTCTTTACTACAACAGTCCACTGCTCTGGCTCCATGGAGTCTTCTCAATCTTCCAACCATCAGAGTGCTTGTTCTTCTTAGAACCCCTATAGGACTTTGCCTGTACATCACTCACAATCTTATATCTATTTTTTACTTTAGTTATTTGAGCTAAGTCCTCTGTCCACAAGTCTGTAAACCACCTGAAGGTATATATTGTGTCTTGTATTCCCAGCAGCCTATCCACTTAGTATCTGGACTGACTTGGTACAGTAGTCCTCTATTTTCTGCGATTTGCTATCTATGGTTTCAGTTACCTGTGGTCATCTGCATTCTGAAAATACTGAATGGAAAATTCCATAAATAAACAATTCATACTTTTTTTGTGTGCTCTTCTGAGTGGCATGATAAAACCTAGCACTGTCCTGCTCATCCTGCTCAGGATGTGAATGATCCCTTTGTCCAGTATATCCATGTTGCATATACTCCTCACCCATCAGTCACTTAGTATTGATTATTTGATTGACTGTCATGGTATCACAGTGCTTTTGTTCAAGTAACCCTTATTTTACTTTATAATATCTCATTTACCTCACTTTATCTTATCATATAGGCATTTTATCTTCTCACAAAAAGGATGAGTACAAAAAATAAGATATTTTGAGAGAGATCACATTCAAATAACTTTTATTAGAATATATTACTATAATTGTTCTATTTTATTATAGTTATTGTTGTTAATCTTTTACTGTACCTAACTTGTAAATTAAACTTGATCATAGATATGTTTGTATAGGAAAAAACATAGTATATATAGGATTTGGTACTGGTCACAGTTTCAGGCATCCATGGGGACTGCTGTATATCTGAATTGAATTCTATTGATCCTGAGAACACCCTCAGGGTTCTTGCGACTATCTCCCAATGGCTTCCACACTAGCTCACTTATTCATTCATTCAACAATTGATTTCAGAGGGCCTACAATATTAGTAATGTGATTCTGGACAAGTCAGTTAACCTCTTCAGGCTTAAGGTGCCTCATCCATCAAAGAGAGCTGATGAAATCAAGTCGCCATCCTATTCTCTGCTGTGCCTTCTGCACCCTCCATCCATAAGCATGTGTTAGAGTCAACCAGTATTGGACTAAATAGGAGGCAGATAACCTGGTTTCTTGTTCTGGACTTGCTCTTGACTGGCTGGGTAATCTTGAGCGAATCACTTCACCTGTCTGAGCCTCTTCTATCCTTGTGTAAACACAAGGTTATCACGAGGACCAACAGTTTTAAATAAACTTTAAAACACCAAAAATATGTCTTTTTAATTATTAGTCTTCACTCAGACACAGTCAAGAGGAGGGGATGGCCAGGGGGACAGAAAAGCCATGCTCACGCCACTTACAAAGACCTTCATGTGCTGTCCTTATCACTCACTATTGATTGAAGATTGGACATGCTAGTCTTCACTCAGCAGTTCCCAGGAGTATCCTACCTAGAGAGCTGACTTCAGACAGTGAGAAACCTAGCACAGCTAGTATTCCAGAGCTCTCGGGCAGAGCAGTGAATAGACACATGTGGTGATAACAGCTCCTCACAGTTGTATGATACTGACTGCTTTCCAAGGTTTTTCCTACCCAAGCTCCTCACCAGACCCTCATTGCAACCCCCCTGTTGTGAGTAGACTGGGATTCTTGCCCCCACTTTGCAGACAAGGAGATTAAGATACAGAAAGATGGGATGACTTGTCCGAGATTGTATATCTAGTCAAAGTAGATATAAGATAAAAATCCAGAACTCTTGGTTTCCTCATTTTGCTCCACTTTCCTCTATACTCCACTACCTAGCTCAGAAAAAAACAAAACAAAACAAAACAAAACAAAACAAAACAAAACACAACTAACAGCAGAGTGGCTTGCTAAATCTGAATGGCAGCACAAAGATGGATCATAATGAAAATAACACTGTCTTTCCAACAGTGGTGTTTTACAGATGTCTCCCTGTGACAAGGCTGGGCTCCTCAAGGACAAAGGCAGAGAGTCACTCACTTCCATGTCCCTAGCACAGCGCCATAGTATATAACAGGGTTCTCAGAAACTTTGAGCAATAATAATGTCTTTTACATTTCATACCTTTCTCTAACAACAGGATGCAGAGCACAGATCCATACAGACTACCTGGGGCATGTGGGAGCACAGAGGACATGGAGAAGCCACTCAGTGACAGCTCAACTGCCTCTCAGGACTTGTAGGACTTCTGACCTCCATGGAAGGACCCACATTATTGCCTAAAGACAGTGGAGCAGGAACAGCACCTTCTTTTCACCAAAGTGGCTGTCTCTGGGTCTCTAGAGTGAGAGCTGGGGGAGAAGGAAAGGATCTCAAACCTTATCTTGGCTATTGCCAAGCCAATTCCTTCTTCTGAGAGCAAGGGGATAGCCAAAAGTTTGGGGAAGAGAAGCTAAGAGTACCTAAACATTCTCCCAAATAACTGACTGACCCTTGCAAATAAAATAATAAGTAAATGTTTTTCTAAAGCTGCTCTGATCACTCACCCTTAATCAATTGTTGGGGATTCTCTTACACTTCATTTCTATTGCTTTCGGAAACCCTAACTCTTACAAATGTGATGTCTCCTTTTTAAGAATCGAGACAGTCTTTCCCCACCATCAAAAAAGTTTTGTGTTTATTTAGGGATTTTAAAATTAAAAGACAGGAAATTGGCTTTTCTAGGTGCCTGAACATATTGATTTTTCTGCTTCTTTTAGGTAGTTTTTATAATGGTCTTTTCAATTATCCTGTCTTACATTGTGCATAATTTTAAAGCAAGCTTGAATTTCTTTCTGAAGCAGAAAGACTATAAATAAAAAATTACAAGCTTTTAAAATGTTGGAATCTAGTTGATAAAGGTAAAAAAGATCCTATGCCTCAGTTTTCCACAAGAGCTGTTCCATGAATACTTATTGGGTGCCTACTGCGTGCCTGCTGCTGCACAAGGTAGGGGACTGCAGGGCTGCTCCTATCATTTATGCCCAGAGAGCTCAGAGGAGATATGAACTCATATGTATGAAAAGAGCTAAGCTAGAGGTGTATGAAGGATTATGAGAAGGGAGTGCAGGGAGGGGCTCCTAACTAACTCCAGGGGTGAGGAGTGGAAACACTAAAAAGGGGATGAAGGAAGCAAAATGTAAACAGATGGGTAGGGAAAGGGAGGCTGCTCAACCTTGAAGTCTGCTGTTTCCTGAGTGGCAAAAATTAAATTCGTATATTATAATGTTCTCTCTTGGTAAAAAATAAATAAATGGAGGATAATATTTCCAAAACTGAAATCGTAATTCATTTGCATTCTTAAATATATTATGGAAGATCAGGTCGTCTTGAAATCTTTTCTTTTTCTAAATTATAATGGAGGAAACCTTTAACTTTCCATTCTTGCAAATGAACACAGTCCATAACCATTAGGCTTTTAACACTCTGTAGTGTTTTTAGGGCTATATATTTACATCAGGAGATTCTTAACTTTTTCTGTGCTCTGGTAGCCTGGTTAAGCATACAGACTCCTTTCACAATATAAATTATATAAGATGTGTAAATGTATAAAGTATATAGGGTAACAAAGGAACTCAATTATTTAAAGTATCGAAATAGAATTATCAAAATAGTAAGCAAATCAGTAATTAGTAAAAAAAAATGTTTCTTTTTAAATAACAAATATATTTACAGGGGTAAATGTGGTGGCAGGTCTAATAACTACCATGATTCTTAAGAAGTGATAAAAGCAACTGGTATTTAGAGATGTCTGTCACAATTGTACAAAAATACAAAAAGTCTGATTACCTTTAGTGACAAAATCACACATGTTGTGGCTACTGCTACAGTCTGTTGCCTTTGTTCATAACTGGGGAGAATGCCAAATTTCACTTAAAGGCTAGTGAAAATAAATATTAATTATATTTCTCATTTTAGTTCATAGACCCCCTCCTCTTGCTTGAGAAGAACCCAGGCTAAGACACTCTGATTTGAATGGCACCATCTCTGTTCTCTGCCTTGTGGGTCAGGATGAGGTTAAATCAAGAGTTGGCTGCTATCTGAAGGCTCAGATTCTCTACTGGGTTGAGAAGAAAGTTAAGAGTGTCTACTGGGACCCCATCCCCACTCACATGTAAGCCTTGTAGTTGTTGCCTATCTTCTGGACCCGGATGTCATACTTAGCATCAATGAAAGGCTCTGCTGTGGCGTAGGTCTGGGTGAGGGCCACCACGCTAGCAATGTCCTGGAAGTCATAGTGGTTTTCCACCTTGACCTAATAATGTTGGAGCAAGGCAGAGACGGAGAAAATGAGACATACATATATACATGCTGAGTCACAAGAGCCCTGAGCCTCCAAACCCATCAAGATGTTTCCCATCCAGATGCAAATCTCCCTTAGGAGGACCTTTTTCTCTAGTTTCTCTTCCCAGGGCTCAGGAACCACGCTTGCTACAAAGAACCCAAGGGACCAAGCAAGTGGCCTGTTTGGGTAACATTAATGGCTTCAGAGACGCCAAATCATCTTCTCCTTGGAAAGAATTCATCAGTAACAGAGGTGGGAGAATAGTCCATAACTGGACTCTGTGAAATTTGCCTTTCTTCGCCTCAATCCCTAAGCACAGCCAGCTGAGCCTTACCTTGCCCATGCCAGAGTGAGCATGGCCAATCTTCACCACCACAGGGAATGTGGGCAGTGTTAGCTGAAAGCAGAGGAGAAAAGAATGAATTGGTTAGAGCATGCCTGTCTCTCTGCAGAATCTTACAAATATTTTTCTTGGGAACACCCTTGGAAGGCCCCTTTAAAGAACTAGTCCAACCTACTTGCTCTACAAATTAAAAAACTGTGGCCCATAGAGTGACAGTGACTTGCCTAAGATCACAGCATGTTAGTTGCAGGGCTATAAAACCTGGCTCTCCTACTTGGTACTCTACATCTTTAAAACATATTGTTTCAACCTTCTCTGCATTAGACGAACCCCCATGCAGGACTGGTCCCTAGCCAAAGATAATGTGTAAAATGTATCTTTGAAAAGGTGAATTTTACTGTATGAAAATTGTACCATTGTAAACCACATTTACAAAAGGAATATACCTTGAAATCTTAATGTCCCTTTTGTATGTACCTCTTAGTACCCTGCCCTCCCTTTTCAAAGGTCCAGTTTTCCTATACTGAACCTGTCTTTTCTCCCCCTTTCACAGTCTCTTCATTGCTCACCAACATCCCAAACTCACCACCAAACACAGCTTAGTATGCTGAGGCCTATTTCTGCCTTGCTTGGGGATTGGAAGAGAGCTGACATAAAAATTCAACACGTTTATCATTTGAAAGAGATCCTTAAGAGAATAAACTCTACCTTGAGATGGCTATAGTTAAACAGATGAACAACTAACTACCCTCCAAAAGCAGGAATTCAAGCTGTTAAAAAACAGTGGTGAATGAAGTAATACGGTGGAGTGGAAGGAGCACTAAACTTGACATCAGGAGACTTGCATTCTAGTCCTCTCTGCCACTGACTTTCTGCAAGTCACTTCACCTCACTGAGCCTCAGTCTTCACACATGCCAAATGAAAAGACAGGACTGGACACTGTTGAAGATCCTGTCCAATAATACATTAGACTCTATATTGGTCTGGGTATTGTGTGCTGAACCAACCCAGACATCAAACCTCATCTTTGTCAGGCTCAGGTCTCTTTCAATTTCCTTCTTTTCAAACATCGCTACCACATCGAAATGAAAAGATGTCTTCTAAAGTAAATAATGTTGACTGATGAAAAGTCAGATTCTCACATGACTAGATACTGGGAGTACCTGACCTAAGGATTTCAGTATTCCTGGCTGAGGCCAGCTGATGCTGGAGCAAAGAGCTTCAAAGGGACTTGGAAATCATGTAGTTCAACCCTATTTTATGGAGAAAAAAGTGAGGCCCAGAGAGGCAAAGGTTGCAAAGCTACCTAGTGATAGTATCAGAACCTAGCCTCCTACCTTCTAGTCCAGCATTATGTGGCATGATCCTACTACAATAATCCCGTGAGTTTCTTTGTATTTGGAGCCTTGGAGCACTATACTTTGGCAAACAGAGTGGACAAGGCTCTGGCTGCACTACTCCAAGTGCCTTGCTTCTTTGTTTTCTAAGCGGCCCTGTCTTATAAAACAAGACATAGTCTCTCTGGTGAGTAGTGACATGAGATAGCAATCAATGTAGCCTAGGGTCTGAAGAGCGCTTTGAGGTCCCAGGTTTGCCCTAGCTGATGAGATAATATGTGCTCTGAGCTCCCACCAAGAGCACTGTCCTCAGCCATCTGTAGTCTGCGGTTCTGGGTATGGGAAAGGGTTTCTAAAGCACTGGCTGCTTTCTCTGACATCTCCCCACCCCGCCCCACTCCCCAGTCAAAAGAGCCAAGACACAACACACACCCCTACTTTCTGTGTCCTATTCCATTACTGTTTACTGTTGCTTTGGAGCCTCCTAAATAGGGCATTGAAAACACTTCCTGCAGCTGAAAGAAGCCCTGAGTAGCTTGTCTTATTCCCAGTGTGCAGCTCAGCAAGGGGTCCGTCCTTCTCTGTCACTGTATCTTTTGCCTGTTGTAATTCTGTCTGCCTCTGCCTGTCTCACTCTGCTTGTGCCTCTCCTTGTTCCTGTTCCCGATGCTTGAATCACAGTCCCTCCGTCTTTTTGCCTTAAGCATTTGTCTTTGTTGCGCTTCCTTTTGCCATGACACCATCCCCTCTCCTAGCGCCATCCCTCCACTTTTGGGAAGCTTAATTGCCCTGACAGGGAAATAGAGGCTAGGGGCCTCTCTCTTGGCTCTCTTCTTCATCTTAATGAGCCTGTGTTCAGGAGGGCCGCAATCCCGCAGCTGCAGATGGCCTACAGCCAAAGGAAGGCGGAGCCCATCCGGGTGGGATTGGCCCTAGGTCTACTTTATAAAGCCAAAGGCAAGGGGTGGCACATTCTGAAGGAGCGCTGGAGGGGCTGTTTGTTCTACAGATCCCACTGTCTTAGTCAGGTCCCTGCACTGTCATGCCCCGGAGCCCCCGGACCATGCCGAGCTGGGCGCTGTTGCTGCGGCTGCTGGCACTGCTGCGGCCGCCAGGGCTGAGTGAGGCATGCACCTGCGCTCCTGCGCATCCCCAGCAGCACTTCTGCCACTCCCAGCTTGGTGAGTCTACAGGCCTGGGAGGTCCACAGCAGGGGGTGGTTCTGTGGAATTGGTACGGGGCCCAGCTGTAGACCCGGAGGGAAAAGGAGGTGCTCATATCCCACACCAGTTGCTTCCTGTTGGGGCTGGTGGGTCAGGCAGGGCAGGCACCATAGCAACCTTGCAAGCACAGAGCCTGGCTGATTTGCAAGGAAATAAAGACTGTGTAAGAGGCCTCCACAGTGACCTCCCCAACACACACACACACACACACACACACACACACACACACACACACACACACACTGCCTACTGTAATTAAAGAGTATCAGTGAATAAGTCACTGGAACTATCCAGTGATTATTTTAACTACTAGATGGGGGAGCGGGAAGCCAGGGCCAGGGAGTAGAGCTTTCATTATGAACAGCCCTCTGTGTCCAAGCCTATAATTGAAGTTTCCACCTTGTGCCCACCCCAACACACATTTTTGCCCCTTCTCTTCCCTCTGCCTGGAATGCCCCTTCACCTACCTTTAAATTCCTGGCAAACTCCTATCCATCCTTCCAGGTCTTATTCACGTACCTCCTCTCTGAAGGCTTCCTGACTCCTTGGTGCTGCCATAGCATCTCTAACATCTTAGTGCTCCTGCTATGCTGTTGTTGTTCTTTGTAAGTGTGATCTCCATTAGACCAAGAGTTATGCAGGAAGGGGACCTTCTCTTAATTATGTTTATGGGCTCAGTACATAGTGTTAGGCCAGACACAGAGGAAAAACTTCATAAACAGTTTTTGATTAATGCCCAAATGACAAGAGATGAACTATCTCTGTGCAGGGTCAGATTATTTATTGATTCAATAAACATTTACTAATATAAATGCTGGACAGGCTCTGTTTTAGGCCTTGGGCTACATCAGTAGATGACTGCACCCTCACTGCCCTCCAGGGGCTCCTCCTCCCTTTTTATCCTGACTCCCATCTCTACTTCCTGGCACCCTGGCTAAGGAGAACTAGACTCTAAAAACTAGCAGGTAAAATGTAGAGACTGTAGGACCTAATAGGCCTGACTGCATAGGAGGGTTTTCTAGGTCCTCACTCTCTCACATCATTCTCACAACCCAACAAGACCTAAACTCAGAATTCTCCAGGGGCCCCAGGTCATCCAGACCCCAGATGGACTGCTCCCATAGGTTACTGAAGGTTCCTTTTGTGCTTCCTATACAGCCATCCGGGCCAAAATCTCCAGTGAGAAGGTAGTTTCTGCCAGTGCAGACCCAGCTGACACTCAAAAAATGATCCAGTATGAAATCAAACAGATAAAGGTACATGGGGACAGGACAGAGCTTTTACCCCCTATGCTGTTGGGAAGAATGGAGGGTCTGTGTCCTGGGAGGGGTAGGGCTGGTATATCAGGCACCCCATCTCAGTGATCCAGGGGTGTAGATGCTGAAATGGAAGTGGATGACATGTTGGGAGCCGGGCTCAAATCATCCGAGTGACAGTGCAAGACAGAACCTCAGTGTCCCTCTCATCTTATAGTTGCCTATGCAGGGGGCTACTAGAGGTAACTCCCCTCACTGGAATAAACCAAGGTTCAGATTTTTTTAAGAGAGAAATGATCCAGTTGGGCTATTTGTAAACCAAATCCTAGACTTTTGCTTAATTTCTGTCGACTGAGAAATGAGTTTTTCCTGTTAAGATGTAACGTTTACTCACTGACCCAATATTATTTTTTTGTAATTGCCTTTCAGATGTTTAAAGGGTTTGAGAAGGTCAAGGATGTTCAATATATCTATACCCCTTTTGATTCTTCCCTCTGTGGTGTGAAACTAGAAGCAAATAGCCAGAAGCAGTATCTCTTGACTGGTAAGTTAAAGAGCAGCAAGTGGCCCAAGAGTCTCTGTCCTAAGAAGGCAGCCAAGGAGGAGCCAGGGCTGTCACTGGGCAGCAAGCCGATCCAGGTGATATTTTCTTGGGTATAAAATAGAGCTGTGTTACTAAGAGGCAGTCTCTAAATTGGGAGGAGCCTCGCATTGGTAATCTCCCTTTCAATGCAAGAGTCCTCATTATAGCAATCTTGGCCACTGTTTCACTACTTTCAGGACAGGTTGCTCTCCCAGTGTAGGGCGGCTAGGTTCTATTTTCAAACAGCTTTAATTGGCATAAGATTATTGGTATCTTGAGCCAAAATCTGCCCCTCTGAAACTGTCCCTTGTGGATTTGGCTCCGTCCCCTGCTCGATGATGAACCCTCAGAGGCCTGAGGACAACAGATACTCCAGGGCTGCTGGCCATGGTTCCTAGCCCCCTTTCTATTCTGGCTACCTTCTTCAATGGGATATAGCCTGTCCCTGTCCCTTCCCTAGCACAAGATCCTGAACACTACAGCAGAGATGTTAGTTTCACAGAGTAAAGAATTGTGTGCATGCAATCCCCACCCCCAACACACACATTATAGTTACTGTAGCATATGCTGGCATTAGCTTTAGACAACCACATCGGGTCACACTCTTGACTCACAGTGAGCCTTTGTGGCTAACTCACACCCCAGGCCCTATTCGGGGGTACAATAAAATATAAGCCCTAACAGGAGACTTGAGTGTAACATGGTTCTGTCTCCATGAATTTGGGCTTAGGCAGGTCTCCTCCTTACTGAACAGGTTGAGATAGAACAGTTAAAGAACAACACAAGAATATGACTTCATAAGTGAATGAATACAATACTATATTATTTCGTAGTTCAGGGAAGAAGGTATTTGTGTAGTTATAAACAATTAGGGAAACTTCACTGTGTAAGCAGATCTAAATTAGCCCTGAAGGTGAAAAATACCTAGAAAAGTGATGGAAAAAAAAACACAGCAGATGGGAGAAGAGGAGGAGACATTCCATTATCTGCTCATCCATTCTGCAATGAATGGACACCTACTTGCTGCCAGGCCTTGGCTAGGAAAGTGGAGGCTCAGTAATAAGTCATAGTCCTCAAAAAGCTCAGAGTCCAGACCTGGCTCTTGAGAAGTCATAGGCATTGGAAGCCATACTGGTAGGGGCTTCCCAGCTCTAAGGATGTAGAATTGTGCTGCTCTGGAAGCCTCTGGATGGGAGAAGCAGAGGCAGAGCATACCACTGAGCCCTCCATGTCCCAGGACTAACAGATGAGGCCACCTCCTTCCTAAGCACCTACCCTCTGTGTGCCTCGCCCTCTGCTAGCACTGTGAGGCAGCAGGGAAAGCAGGCAGCATGCTCTCTGCCCTTAAGGAGTCAAGTCTAACTAAGGGTGAGGATAAATGACAAAACACAGGTCTACTAAAAAGTCATTGGTGGCATCCATGCTCTTCAGAAGGCACAAGCTCTTTTGATCTAATGTTGAAACCCCTTTGTGACCATAACACTGCTGACCTCTCCAGCTTTGTCTCCTGCTACTTATCACTGACAGTTCCAAGCCTCTCATTTTCCACAGAGTTGAACTAAACTATTTGTAGTTATAGAAGGTGTTCGGCTGGGCTGCACCTTTGCACAGGATAGTTTCAATGTCCAGAAGTCCTTCTCCCAACTTGTCTGGCAGGTAAACTCTGACCTATCCCTTTGAGACCCAACATGAGCATCATCTCTCCTAAGACACCTTCCTTGCTCCCACCCCTTCCACAGACAGAGATAATTGTGCTTTCCTTTGTTCTTATACTGCATCTTATATATAATCACACAACAATGTGATTTTTGCCTACTTATCTGTCTGACCTACTAGTTTAAGCTCCTTGAGGGCAAAAATCCTGTCATATTTATTTCTGTATTCTTGGTACCAGCTCTAGTAGTTGCCCAGTAAATAAATGAGCAACTAAAGTTCAAAGAAATGTGGGCTACATGGTCAGGGATGGCTTTGAGGATGAGGTGGTACTGAAAAGTGTCTTTGGAAGATAGGAAAGAGTTTGATAAGTAAAGAAGGGGAACTTTCTTATGGGAAAGACTTACTAAGATAGGTATGTGTAGATATTTGGGAAGGGTAGGAAAGGGGAAGGGATCTATTATTTATTGAGCATCCTCAGTGTGCTGGGAACTTTTAAAATATTCATTTAATTCTGACAATAACCATATTATTCTCATCTTCCACTTGAGTTACATGACTTTCTTAAGGTCACACAGCTAGTAAATAATAGAAAAGAAGGAGTTTCACCAAGACTGACTTTAGAGCCCATGTTCTTCTCTCTGCACCATGCTAAAGGAAAAGACTTTCATCCTACAACTCTTCTTTGTACAAACATAATCTTTGATATAAAGATTATAGAGGTTTTTTGGTCCCTTCATTGAGCCTTATGTTACCAATGCCACCTAAAAGCCATTGAAAAGGCTTCAATTCTGAACTCTTCAAGGAACTGGGCTCCTGGAGCTTCACAAGCAGATTCCTCATGCTAGGTTCTCCTCCATCTCCCCTTGAAGGTCAGGTCCTCAGTGATGGCAAGGTCTTCATCCATTTGTGTAACTACATTGAGCCCTGGGAGAACCTATCCTTTTTGCAGAGAGAAAGTCTGAATCACCACTACCACCCGAGCTGTGGCTGCCAAGTAAGAGATGTCCATTTACAAGGTCTTTTGCGGGTGGGAAAGGGTCTTGAAGCTTGCAACCTCACCCTTCATGTATTCTTTCCTTCGTGCATGCATTTATTCACTTACTAGAGTATACTTGAGATCTGCTATGGATCAGGCACTGTATGAAGTTACGAATGGGAAAGCAAGATGGTCCATAGTCCATGATTGCAAAGTACTTACATTTTGGCAGGGAAGGTAGCCATCATATAAGGCAGACTGAGGCAATACAGCTACTGTTTAAAGATAGGCTACTCTTTGCCAAACCCTGTAATGGCCAATTTATTTAAAATATTTTAATCTAGTCTTTATAATAAATGTATGAAGAATTAGGATTTCGATTTTAAAGTGAAGAAATTAATGCACTGGGAAGTAAAGTAACTTGCTCAAGGTCAGTGGCAGAATAAGGACCCTCAGGTTTGTCTGACTCCAGAAATGCCATTAAAGAGGCAATACTGCATGGGGGGAACCCAGGGGAAGGAGAAAGTGGGAATTTTGGAAACTAGAAAGGCTTCATATGACAGGGGCATTTGAGCTAGACTGTAAGAATATGTAAGAGTCTGAAAGTCAATAAAAGAAAAAGGACACCTTACTCACTTTGATGTTGTGTGGCTATGACTCTAGATCACCACCTGCTATACAGTGCCCTGTACCATCTCGGCCCCCAATGAGTGCCTCTGGACAGACTGGCTATTGGAACGGAAGCTCTATGGGTACCAGGCCCAGCATTATGTCTGCATGAAGAATGTTGATGGTACCTGCAGCTGGTACCAGGGACACCTGACCCTCAGGAAGGAATTTGTCGACATCATTCAGCCCTAGTGCTGACCAGTGACCACCACATTCTTTTGGGAGTCCTGAAGACCAACCCAGTTCTCCTTCTTTGCAGAGTTTAGGCTGTCACCACCGGCCTCATAATTGCCAGCCAATGGGAAATACCAAATGGATGGCATTAGAGCAGGCATGGGGCATGTTACAGCTTGCGTCTTCGACCCCAGCTCAGAACCTGTCAAACGCTAGGGAAAGCAGCATGACTTTTCTATCCTCCCCTCAGCCCTTCTCCCCTGCCTCCCAAACCCTTTTAGTCAAGCTGGTACCTGTTACTGCAAGTTTTGATTCTGGCTTAGTTTGTTTTCCAGAGCCAGAACTATTCCCTTTTCTCCCTAGGAAAATGTGTTTTCTCTTACCTTAATTGATCTGATGGGAGAAATGGTGAATGTTATACATGTGAGAAGGGGTAGCTTTCTGATGTGCAATACAAGAAGGCAGGTTGACAGTTATTATAATAGGCTGATTTGCAAAAATGAAAAGAACAACATATTGTGGCTATGTATCCTCTACTGCAGCGGTCCCCAACCTTTTCGGCACCAGAAACCAGTGCTCCTATGAAAATCTAATACCTGATGATCTAATACCTGACCTGATCCTATGAATACCTAATGCCTGAGGTGGAGCTAAGGTAGTGATGCTAGTGCTGGGGAACAGCTGCAAATACAGATGAAGCTTTGCTAGCTCACCCACTGCTTACCTCCTACTGGGCCCAGTACTGGTCTGGGCCCAGGGTTCGGGGTCCCCTGCTCTACTGAAATCTCAACTCATCCTAATCTTCTCATACACTTTCAACTGTTTGGGTATGTGACTTGCATGGTCGTGGAGTCACTCAGTGTGAGACCTACAATGACCTAAACTCCCTCTACACGCTGTAATCCCCTTTATACCATTTCTGACAGATGGTCTGGCACAGTTAGCACACCTCTTTGGACAAGAAGAGACTTAGGTATTATATCTCCAGGTGAACTAACTTTAATGCCCTCAACTGATGTCCATAGGCTTCTCTTCTGTTTCTTTTAGAAATTCTCTACTGATTAGTAATGTCTTCATTCCAACTTTAGAACTTTTTTAAGCCAAAAAGCCTTTCTTTTATGGAGCTGAAATTTCCCTTTAATTGTTGACACCTCAGAGATATCTTAGGAGGTCTTTACTTGAGGGTCAATTTCAGGATAGAGGCGAAAAGAAAAATAACACAAGGCCCCTGTGGAAAAAGGATGGTAGATGGGTAGTATACTTTGCAATTTTTAAAAAATTTTTTAGTAGTTAGCCCTGCTAGATATTACAATAGGAAAAATCCAACTTTGCTCCTCATCCTCCCTTAAACTCAGTCCCCTCACCGCTGTGTCTTGGACACCCAGAGAACTCCAAACATAGACCCCTTAGGGTTCCTCAGCCTCTGCAAGGCTTCCTGGCTTGCCCTGAAAGGGAAAGCCCTGATGTTGGTCTCAAGGATTTATTAAAGACAAGGGCTTAGAGTTCCAGAGCCTCTCCCTGAGGAAGCTCTGACAAAGATGAAGGAAGTATTCCTTTTCGAAGCCCAAGGTCATTGTTATTCATCTTCTGCATGTAGTTTGCTGATAAGCAGGGCCATGCAAAATATACTAGAAGTTTCTTGATTCACAGAAATGGTGGAAGTGGAGATCCTTTTTGGAGAAGGGCATGGAAGGGAAACAGACATAATTTCCACTCCAAAGTACACCTGAAATGCTAGGGCAGAAGGTCTATATCAGTGAGTTAAATAGGAGCACCAACTGACCATGAAGGCCTGGGGCAGAGGAAGTGGGGACAGAGAGGGAGAAAGTGGTTGAGCTCGAGGTCTCCTTGAAGGAAACATTAGCAACAGCCTCTGCACCAACCAACCATGCCATCTCTCTGCTCCTTCTGATATCCTTGGATAGTCTCAGAGAAGGCAGAGTGTTAACCCAATCTTATCGAAACCTTGACAAAACCAAGGGAATAGAAGGACCTGGTAATAACAAAAACAACACCTTATATCTGAGGAGCACTTCACACTTTTCCAGAAGGCTATTACTTAAAGAATCTCACTTAAATTTTGTAAGTACCAAATTAGATATCTTGGTCAGTAATAATTATGCTCATTTAACTTTCCAATTGGGAAAGTACACATAGTGAGGGAATGTAACTAGTCAAATGACATGTGGCAGGGCCAGGGCTAGAACCCTAAACAGTGATATCTTCTGGTTGCCGATCTATCGGTTTACTCTTTTCTCAGCTTGATAAACTGGCTTGTTTCTGCTCTTTCCTATTTTATCTCCAGATTTTGAAGACAAAGGGCTATCAGCTAAAATCCAGCCACTCTGGCCCCATAAAGCAGGTCCACAGTTCAATCCCAACAAAATCTCTGGGGTGAAATGCTGAGGGCCTCTTCAGAGCCCCCATAGTCACATGCGACTAAGCTCAAAGTAAAAATAGCAGAGAGACTAAAGTCTCCGCTCAATCACCTACCATCTCTTTGTGATTGGGGTAGTATGTCTGCTCAATGAGTGGGAACTTTTCTCCTCCCAGTGTCTTGTAGATGGTCACCAGCTGGGCAAACTGCAAAAGAGAAGCAAATGTTTCAGCTTATCTAGATAACAAAACAACAGTCAAATATTTATTGAGCATTGCTCTGTTAAGAGCTTTGTGCAAAGTGCTTTGAGGATATAGTGCTTTGAACGATTCCTATCCTCAAGAAACATATTCTTTAGTTGGGGAAAGGTGAGAGTAAGCTAATGTTCATTCAGTACCCACTCAATTTTAATGATATTTCACTCAATCATATTAAACAGAGGAACTAGGTACTTTATCATCTTCATTTTATATATGAGACTCAGAGAGGGTAGGAAAGTTACCGAAAGTCACAAAACTGCAAAGAGGTGAAGCTGGGATTGCAATTTGGGTCTCTAATTCTAAACATCTGCATCTCACAAGCTGACAAGTGATGAAGCTGTATAGGTAACATGGAGCCAAGTCTTGGAATTTCAAATGCCAGGCAAAGGAATGGCATTTTCTATGGGTAGTATAGAGTCATCAGAGTTTGAGCAGGGGGTTCATGAAGGAAGCAGGAAGGTTTTGATGGTCATGGTATATAGAATACACAGACCCAATCTTTCTGGGTCTTACTACTCATCTAAGAACTGAACTCAGCTGGACTCTTCACCTATGAGAAAGAACAGCTCCATGAGGGAGAGGTGAAGTACACACAATTATAGTGTCAGGGTTGAAAGGCCTTTGGCAAACATCTAGCACCCCTGCTTCACTCCCTTACATTTTATAAGTGAAGAAACTGAAGCCCAGAGAGGTCACTTGCCCCAAATCATACAGTAGTTGAGTCAAATTCATAGCCTGACCCCTTTATTCTCATTCCTTAACTCTTCCTATTTAAGTAGCTGCCTTTCAGGTTCTACAGAGACCATGTTCTTCACACAGGAAACACAGAGGACTTTCCTGCTCAATCCATTCACACGCATTCCCACACACCCATCCCCAGTGCACTGACAGAAGCACTAATCCAGCATCTTCGCTCTAGTGTCATTTTTACAGTCTAACCCAGTATCTGGAACTGCTAGAAGGAAAAGTTGCCAGATCAAATCTGCCTTCCATTTATCAGAGAAAGGAAAGCTAGAGCATTTTTCAACATCCCAGGTCCTTACTCTGTAATGGATTTTGGCACATGTGCCAGTGAGGAAGATAGGGGTGGAATTATAAAAACTCAGGACTTGGTTGCTAGAAAACCGGAGCCTTCTGATTCTTATTCTCCCTTTAACTTGCTAGGTATCCTTTGGCAAATGATTTCTTCTCTCTAGCCCTCATTTTCTTCATATGTAAAATGAGAGGACTGAATTAGATTGGCCCTTAAACTTTTTATCATTTTTTTATTATATCTCTTCCCAAACTCCATTATCAAATGGCAGTTCAGGTGATCATCTGCTGTGGTCCTTCTGTGGGCAAAGATACAATTTTGTTATTGTTTTTGAAATATGGAAAAATGTTGGAATTTCTGCATCATTTCGCTTAGTGACACATAGTTGATGACTCCAATTCTCTAATGCCTCCACCAGGACTGAAAATATGATTCATGGACTCTAAAGCCCCTCCAATTCTCTAATGCCTCCACCAGGACTGAAAATATGATTCATGGACTCTCAAGCCCCTAATATTTTATTATTGAAAAAGACTTTAGAGACCTCTGGACAAAACATCTTATTTTACAAATGAGGAGACTGAGGCTAGAGAGAAGCAAAGGAAGGCAGGCTCCCAGATCATGCCTGGAGTTGGGGCTGCACTAGGACAGCTCCCAGGTCTCTTCTTGCCAATGCATTCTCCATTGTGCCCTGCTGTCCTTGCCATTCTATGGTTCTTGAACTTGCTTTGACTATCAATACCAGCCCCTCATACCTTTCCTGCCTTGTCTGATTCTCTCCACCACTTCATCTGACCTTTAAGTCCTGCCTGCCCACTTCAGCTTGGCCAACTCCTGCTCTGCCTCTGGATACCTGCCTGAGCTCCCAAGACTCCCCAGCATCCCCAGCCAGCTCTGCCTACAACCTCTGTCCTGCTGTAGCCCACGCCCTGGCATGGCACCAAGGCATGTGGGTCCCTATCTTCCAGCATGTAGGAGAGTTACACAGACACGACACTGATGCCAGGAAGGCCTACGGCAGACTCCCAGAGTCCTGGGACAGCCAGGATTAAAATGGTAGCCAGTTCCCAGGCATTAGTTGGGTCCCTAGGAGCTCACCCTACCCTCTTCCACCTTATCTCTAGCAGTCCTTGTCTGCTCAAGGTACTAGGCTTGGCATCTAACCCTTCCTTCCCTGGAAACTTAGATTAAGTCCCAAGCACACAGTTACCAATTAAGTAAATGTAATATCTGATAAGGGTTATTTACTTTATGCATAGACAAAAGGATGGATTGGGATCCAGGGGTGATATTGGCAACAAATAGGAAGATAATATTCATTATAACCACTTATTCAATGAATCAGGAAAGATTTTGGAAGAAATGGGATTTCAAGATCAGTCTGAATTTATTAAGTTATCCTTATCCCTCCTAGAAATAAAATGCTTAATTCAACCCTAGTGTATTTGTCTCTAAAAAACCCAGAAAAGTGACAGGGTTTATTTGCAACAATATGGGATGATGACATTCTTGCTTTCCTTGGAATGCTATTTTCATTGATAGGTCCACTTCTGCTTCCAAAATCACAGTGTGCCTGCCATGACCAATTTATGAGATGGCAGATGTGCTCAAAGACAGTGATGCAAGGTAGAGCCTTTTCCAACTAAGGCCTTTCCTCACACCAAAAGCACCCACAACAAGGAAATTTAAAAAACAGGCACCAAAGTTATTTCAGAGGTACCCCCCCCAATAGTCACCAAATCTGTCCACTCCCATAAATGGCAGAGAATAATATATAAAATGCCATAAATGTGGCAGCTGCTTAGTGAAAATGAAGGGAGAACTTGAAGTCTATCCAGGGAGCCCTGCTGTTCTCCTGTGTTGCCAAAGGCAATGTGCTGTGATTATGAATGGGTGAGAATGTGAACCCTCACCAGATCCCAGATCCCAGGAGGGGCAAAGCCCTAGGTGTAGGCTTTCTGATTTTCCCCTCCCTGGCACAGTTTTGAAACATAAAGCAGGGAACTAGTTTCTATAAGAGACCCGAAATACTAGGGGTACTGTAACAACCAACCTGGGAAACTGGTAGCAGTTTACAGACAAACAAACCACAGCACAGAGAGGTTGTAGTTAGAAGTTGATGGGTGAAATTACCCAGAAAAAGCTGATAATAGAATAACCTTGTGTGACTATGAGAGACCTGGATCCTACACTTTTACCTGGGGGAAGGGGACCTCACTCACCACCCATGGCTTGTCACAGAAGTTGTAAATGGATTCCAGTGAGTTGATGCTGGGGAGGCCTGCGTACTGCATGCCAATGATCAGGTGACGGAAGTCCTCATTTTCCGCCATGCCGAATGCATGCTGCCGGATGAGCACAAAGTCTGGCCGGAAGGACCTGGTAAAAAGGTAGAGGCAAGTGTGCCATTAACTAGCACCTCAGGTCATACATATATCACTTTGTCTCCCATTTCCAAAGCTCAAGACAGAGAAGGGAGTTTAGGGGCCACCTGGTCCAAGTCTTTCATTTTGTTATTATTTCTCTATGAACTAGAAATGAGGTATTATGGCACATCTCAAAGAAGATTTGAGAAACAGATTTCTGAAATGCTCTTATTCCTCTAGGTTATCACTGCCTTTTTCTAAGGTACAAATGCCCTCAGGAGGGAAGAAAGCATTTTAGACCCTCACACCTTAAGTGAACAAGAATTTCCCCTGTCACTATGGGGCAGTATGAGAGCTGAAGCCCCTTGTGGCTCTAGAGTTGGTACTCCAAGTGGGTCCTGGAAGACTCTGAAGACAACATGCTTGGCCACTTGACCATTCTACCATGGATATCTCTTATTTCAGTGTCCTGTTTTGACTCCTTAATGCTGCTCCCTAAAATAGGCAATGCCTTCATCGGGCCCCCAAGAGAGCAAGTGTCCAGGCTGGCTGAGACTGGATGCCAGACTTCCCAATGTTATTCTTCCAAAGCGGACACTAGGGAGAGGTGCAAATATTTTTTGCAGAACTGAGGTTGAGCAACAGCCACAGGAAGCACTGAGAGTACGGAATGTTCCCATGCATGGGAAGGCTCCCTGCATTTCACCTCTAGCCGGCAAAGCTCCTAGCCACAGCTGCTCTACAGGATGAGGGCTCCTGTCTTTATGCCCTTACTCCTGAGGAACCCCACCTTCCCAAAGATTCTATTCTGTGGCAGCATCTACCCTCAAGGCTCTAGGAGTTGGCAGTTTCACCCCATGTGCAATGATCTACCTGGTTCGTAGCCCAGGCACCTACCCAACCCCCACCTACAGTTCTAGTCCTGCCCAGGCTCAAAGATCATTCTTTTAAAGTGAGAGTGGAAGGAGCCCTCCTCAGTCACTCAGGGAACTTAGCATTAAGTCAGTATGGCATGTGTTAGAGCTGCTCTGACCTCCCAGTTCTGGAAAACTGGCTCCATCTGTATGCCTAAGATCAAACCTAATATCACAGTTATAGGAACTGAGCTCTAGACTAGTGGATAGCTCTTGAGTTCCTACACTGGTACCTGGAAGGGTCTGCTTTATTCTGGCCAGATCCCTCCCAGGACCCTGTCACCACCTGCTGTGTGCATACATCCCTATGATTCACTCTACCTGCTATTGGAGAAACCTATCGTCTCTCTTGTAGGATCTCCCTGAGCTTACTCCCTACCTGGATGGACACCTCTTTTTCTGTCCTCCTTAGTCTCCAGAATGGATGAGCTCACACTTCCTGTTGTTAGGTTCCAGACACCTGAGTCTTGCCTTTCCGGTCATTGACCCAGTTCCTGTTGGATACCGGAGGCCTCAGTGTCAGGGTACTATAGATTGAGGTAGGGAAGAGAGTGAAGTGAAATACTTCCTAGAGCAAGACTCTGACATCTGAAAACCTGAAGTCAAACTGAGCCCCTGGGAAGAATAATACTGTGGAAACCATTTTACTCCATCTGGAATTCTCATCAACTCCCTCACAGAATTGTGCCATGTTTGATGACATCTATAAGTCACCCAGCACACTACCTGGCATGTAAGTGCTCTGTAATTGCAAATTTTCTTCCACCCACAATATCTCTTCTGACTGTAAGCTTTCCTATCAGACTTATGAGTTCCCAGGAATAAAAAAATATAAAAAGAACACAGGACTTGGATTTAACAGAATTCACACAGAACACAGGACTCTGCTACCAACTCAGTGAATGAATCTAAGCAAATCAATGTAAAATAAAGATTTAAATAGATTAGAAGTTTTCAATTAATTTTAAAGCAATGGACTCCTGTTTTCCAGGGGAGATATATGCAGAGATAAAAACATAGAGCTACAGTGGTTGAGGTGGAGTGTAAGTCCTAGAACCCTTCTCACATGAATCCAGTTACCTCCAAGTAAGCTCTAAGTCCATGAAGCTTTTTCTACCATTGGACTAAGAGCTTCCTGAGGTAGGAGCTGATTTTCTCTGCATTCCTCTACTACTTGCACACAGTACACATAACATTAAGTTCTGTACACTACACAATATCACTTTATCCCACTCTAACACTTGGTTTCTAAACCACTCTGCAAGCCAGAGATGGTAACTATGGAGACAGTGACAGTAACCCTGAGGACAGAAAGGACCTTACCGGACAACTTTTGTGCCATTCCGGAGCACCTGCATATCCACGGCATAGGTCCCATCTGCATGGGCCACCAGGTTGAGCTCTGAAAATTCTGCCTGGAAAGTAATAGTAAGGATGAGGAGGGTAAATTTCATGTTATATGTTTTTTACTATGATAAAAAGATAAAAATAACAGTAGGGGAATAAACCCACAGTCCTAACTTCGCTAAGTCCTCCACATAGTAGCAGCAACAGCAGCAGCAGCAATATCCCTACCACCAAACATTTTATTTACAGTTTTCGAAGCATTCTCACAAACTAATCTCATTCAACTCTCACAGAAACTCTATGAGGCAGGAGGGACAGAGATAATTATCCCCATTTACCCAAAGAGTTGTTAAGTGACTTTTCCAGATCCCCCTCCTTCCCCCCGCCCCGTCCCAAAAAAGCCTTGTTGGCAGTGACAGGAACAAAACTCAGGTCTTCGGACTCCCAGACCAGCATTCTTTGTGCTGCCTCTCTGAGAGCAGAAATGTGAACCACGGCAAACATGCCCTTTATTGGTTTCAACATAAAAGCACCAGGTTTTAGTTTAGACTATTGAGTTTTGTTTCTGCTCTGCCCCCGAATAGTTACGTAAGATGTTAAGCAAGTTACTTGTCCTCTCTGGGGGGATAATTTCTCCCATGTATGAAATGGGAAAATTTTTTTATCAACCCTGCCTATCAATGTAAGAACTAAATGTAATAATAGATAGGAAAGTCCTCTATGAATCATAGCACACTGTGTAAGGAATGATGAATAACTTCCATTATTACATAGAAAACACATATATTATTTAAACTGGGCATCCCCTCTCTAACCAAATAGATCTAATTTCTATTTATCATGAATCAAAGAATAAAGGAAGATAAAAAATGAGCCTTTCAGAACTTCACTGCATTAAAACAAGGAGGTGTTCTTTTCTAAGTTCTCTCTGAAGTGTAGCCTCAGGCCCAGGGTAGGTACCTCTGAAGACCACACACTTGAATGGCAGACGTGTGCCTACTCAGGAATACCATGCCACCAGTAACTCAGAGGTGCGGCCAGGGTGCTGGGAAGACACTCCTTTAAGGTTTTCCTTAGCCTGAGAACCCTGCACAGCAAGAGTACCCTAAGCGTCACACTGCTCGCCTCTCTACAGACACCAGAACCATGAAAAGAAGTCATAAATTGAAAGATGCAACCTTCAGGACCATGTCTCATAGAGAGAAAAGCCCTAGGGAAAGGGTGGGGTTGAGGAGATGGAGAGCCTGAAACCCAGTGACAAACACTGTACTCCCCTCGGCAGAACTAGATGGTTTACTCTGGAATGCCAAGAGGGACTGGTGATGACGCAGATGCAGCTCTGGGCTTTAGGCTGATTACCTGTTCCACTTTGATATCATAATCTCCAAGGACTTTTTTGCCCCGAAAGCACTTGGCCCTAGAAAAATAAAAACACACACACAAATTAGTTTTGTACAAGTGTTTAAGGTAAAAAATTCACTATTGCAAAAGTGAACTTATAGCAGACAGAACCCCAGAATGACAGTCAAGGAACCTGGGTTAGGGTTAATAACTCTGCTGTTGGATCACCCAAGCAAACCACCTCCTTTCCTTTGTGCCCAACTCACCCACCTATAAAATAAAGCAAAAAACACTCTTGGTTTTTGTAATTTTATGATAATATTCCTGGTCTTTTGGCTACCGAAGAAGTTTCGAAGTGGGACTTTCTCTAATGTTAATCCTGGTAAAGACTAAGTCAGTCATCTATAGTTTATTTTCCCTCATCTGACGTTTCACTCTGATTTTCTAGTTGGCTTTCACCTTTGGAATTTTACTTTTAAAGAAATTGATATTATTTTGCCTCTTTATATCCATACTCCCAAAAGGGGTTTTTAATAATTTGATTAAGTTAATAACATACCCCCAAAAACAAGGATAAAAGAACAACCAATGAAAGAGAAAGAGTTAATTATACCAGAAAAATAAAAGGAAGATGCTGAGGAAAGCTACTATAATTGAACACAAAACCTATCCTGTATTTCTGAGCAGTCAAAAAAAATGAGTCAAGCTATTGTACAGTGTTTATTATTTTTCCCTTTTGTCATGAGTCTGGAAGAACCTCACATTAATGCATTAATGACTTCACAGTCTCTTATTAAGTAGACTGTGTTTATGTTTATATCTATATCCATTCCTACTTTGTCCTTAACCTATGTTCCCCACTATAAGATTTTTTTATCTGCCCACTTAGGTAGTTTCTACATTTGTTAAAAGAGCTTTTCTTTCCACACTATACCTGTTAGCTAGGTCCAGCTTGCTTTCCTAAGTGCTTGAAACTTCAAATTAGTGTGTTTCATTGGAAATTTTCTAGAAATCCCTCTCCAAAATAAAGGGATAAAATTAATATATTGGGCATGATGTTCTAGGAATTGTGTGCTAGTTGCTTTCAAGAACATTTCATTTAACCCTCTTAACTTATGAGATAGGGAGAAAGGTCTTCATTTCTGAGATGAAGAAAGAAAGATTCAGAGGAGGAAAATGGCGTGTTCAAGGTCATATAACAAGTTAATGACAGAGCTAGTATTCACACCCAAGTCTGAGTCCAATGCCTTTGGCACTGCACAGCACTATCTCCCTCTGTTGGTTCATCCTCTCCATCTTCACTCCCACCATTACAAAACCTGACTTGTCATGTACGCTGCATTGCATGTCTCCCCACCCCCACCCCATTTTCCTTCTTCCGCTCAAAAGGGACTTGTTGTGAGCACTAGTTCTACTACAAATATTTCCTATCCTGGTTCCTGTGAACTACCCAGGATAAGGCCAGACTATTTCCTTTCCTCTCTGGGCTCTGGAACAGTCCGTTCTAGGAAGTAGTCATTTGTCCTATCCAAGTCCCTGGCCACCCTCAAATTGCTCCTCAGAGGCACTGAGCCATCCTGGAGTTAAAGTACTGAAGTCCATCCCCCAACCTCTGCCCTAATTCCTTACTAAGCTTCATCAGCTTACTTCCAAGACCCTGTTCAACATTCATAGCTCAGCAAGCCCCTTGGGCAAGAGGCCTATAGCATATCCCGTCCCTTTGGCTACTGTTCCATCTTATTTATGGGTTTAAATAATAGTCTACATATGACACCACCACTGCTCTGCAGATCTTGGACTCTGTAGGCCTTGGTCCATGACTATAAAAAAGGAGGAACTAGATTAAATGACACATGAGGTTCCTTTCTTGTGTTAGTGAGGTGTGTCTACCTTGTTACCAGCTTTTTGGATGCTTCTTTCTACCTTCCTGTCTTAATATAGCTCTCCTTCTGTGAGGTAAGTCTCAGTGACATTAACAATAACTTATCATTCTGTATGCCTTGCATTTTCAAGGCACATTGCTTGCCTTACAACTCTGTGAAGTAGCCAGGACAGATACTGCTGTCCATTTGACCAATAGGGAACTAAAACCCAGAACAGTTAAATAATATACCCAAATCACAGAAAAGTTCATAAGAGTTAAGCTTAGAACTAGGAGTTTATATCCAAGTATTGACATGCTGCCAAATTTTTTAATTCCCTCATTTATTTTGTGGGCTTTGAACATTAATATTGAAGTATATTTATAGATTCTGGCTGGGTTTATCTGCCACTTCCTGCACCTGCCCATTAACCAAGTTGGCTAATGATACTGTTTTCATGCCTTCTCCCCACCCCCATCTCTCCAATTATCTTAATGCATTTTCCTTAAGGTAATTTGTCCTGTTAGAAATCTTAGTCTGTGTGTCCTGGCTCTGGGTCACTGACCTCTCTTGGCTGAGCCACAATCTTGGAGAAAAGGAGCCAAAATGGCAGGCATATGGTACACACAGTAAGGCTCTGGAAAATGAGCACATTCTCCCAGCTCCCAGCCTTTGAATATTTTGGTTCCAGGTATTTTCATGAAAAATTTTGTAGCTTACAAGCAAGAGACAGAAGTACTTCCTGATACTAAGAGAGCACTGTTAGGAAGCAGTATGCTAGAACCCAGAAGGATTATGGATCACAGAGATCTGGAATCATACAGTCTGAGTGGGACTCCTAGCTGTATCCTTTCCTGGCTGTGTGACCTTAGGCAAATGGCTTAAATTTTTTTAAAAAATAGTATGTCATATAGTAAACCAATTGATAGTAAACCGATCAATATATTTTCAAAAGTACATAAAAGGATAAAATGTGTGCATATATCTATGTACATATTTGCTTCAAATATGTATATGGCATCATGCTGTATAAACTCTTTTTGAACTTTGATCTTTACTGCACTTAAAAACATATCTTAGTGATAATATGCTTCCAGCGCATAGTGATGGACCTCTTTCTTAATAATTACATGAAATTCCACTTGAAGGTCATATAGTAATTTAACCAATATTTATTGGTGAGTATTTAGATTTCTAGTTTTTGGGTTGTTTAGCTATTACAAACAGTGCTACGATGGCTTACATTTAAGAAGATATCCATAGGATAAATAACTTATTTTCTCCAGTTCTACCAAGTTAAAATTGACAAATAAAATTGTATAAAGTGTACATCATGATTATTTGATATTCATATACTTTGTGAAATGGGATTACCACAATCAAGTTAATTAACACAGCCATCACCTCACATAGTTACCAGCCATTTGCGTGTGTATGGTGAGAATGCTTATGATCTTAGCAAATTTCAAGTATACAATACATTATCAACGAGTCACCATAATATACATTACAAGGACAAATAATTTATTGCAGAATTGCTGTTGCAAGGAATAGACACAATTATAGCTTTCACTGATACTGCCACACTGCCCCCCACCTAAGAAAAAGATTATATCACCCTCCCCAGGGTTTGAAAGTTTGAGAAAGTAATTTTATCTCCCTTAGATCCCCTCCCCCTACAAACACCATCCCTTGCATAAGCTGGGCACAAAAAAAGGTGTTCAGTAAGGACTTTCTGACTGGCAGTCTCATCAAATCAATCCAAATTCACCCCCTTGTGCTCAATCCTAAACAGAACCCAAGATGTACATCCTTGAAGCACTGACTAAAAATATCTATGGGGCCTGTATTGTCAATTTCCCTCTATTGTAACATTTTCTTAACAAGCCTAGCAGCTGAGGATCTATGTGAGTTTAATGGCTTGCAGCTTCCTTGATGGACCATCTCCCCTTATTGCTAAAATGAGTAGAGGCTTCTAGATTTAACTCTTCTTACTCAAAGAACTGAATACCCTCATCGATTCCCATCCAGCTGCCAACTAGGGCTTGTGAGGCTGAGGAGCACAATTTCAGAGGCTCCTCTGCTAAAGCCGCCTCCAAACTTGGCCCAATTTAGGCAAGTCCAGCTTAAATACCCCTCCTTTTATGTATGAGATAATGGAGAAAGGTCTAGAAATAGGAGCCAGGGGAGGTGAGTCTGGGCTTAGTTCTACCACTTCTCAGCTCTGTGATTTTGGGCAAACAGCTGCCTTTCTGAGCCTCAGTTTCCTCATATATAAAATAGGATTAATAATAGCAAATATTCACTATTCTAAGTATTTTATGTATTTTACCTCATTTAATAATACCTGACTCACAGATTATTACAAAGACTTAATAAGACCAGATGAGAATAACTCAGATTAAAGTGTTGGAAACTCTCAACTGCAAATATGAAGTACTACTAGCAAAACGAAATAAATATTTATATACCAGTTATTATTGCTGTTTTACTATTACCACAGCCAACATGGTTTCTTCCTCTTCTGAACTTTCATCCCATTTACTGTCTGCTCATATTTGGCTGATAGCATCATCATTTGCTACACCTTTTAAAATTAGTTGTCTAATAATCTATGCCACCTTCTCTCACCCCCACCCTCAGACACTAGATTATGTAATAATGCTTCAGAACAAAAACCATCCATGTGTGAACCCTGAATTTTCCAGAACACTTTTGGATTTTAAATATTGATTACGTCATGTTGTCAGATTATATGCTCTGAGCTAAGGCTTATACAAATATAATCATTGTATCTATAAATTTCCAACTCCTTCACCAAGCTGTGTATTTAGTAAGTTCACAAACAGGGCTTACTTATTGACTAGAGATATTAGGAGTGATGGTTTTGGCTGGACAATGTAGAAAACCAGAAGAGACGACCCTCAAGACTGAGTGGATTGAGTCTGTCTCCGCAGGCTCAGCCATCTTCTCTCCTCACATGTGCACATCCCAAGGTGTCATGTTCTTTCTTCCCAATCCTTCCCTACATGAAAATTTGTTCTCAATCTCACCCAGCTGGAACTAAAGGACTTAAAACAGCCTAGAGTGTAAATCCTCCCGAGGTGACTAAGGTTTACACAAGTATTAAAACCTCAAGATAGAAGATAAAAACACTAACAATGCATTTGCAGGCTCCAGATGGCACTTAGGAAGAAGGCTTTCTTAGAGTTCTCGAACCTAGCACGTAGTAAATACTTAGCACTGGTCTAGATACTTATCTTTAACAAGGTGCTTAGTTTCTGGCTCTCATGGTCTCTAACTCAGGCCTTGTTCTTTCAGCCAAACAACTCTATGCATCAAGGAGTTAGTAAATAAACTAGAAATAGTAGAAGATACCTATTACCCACCCTACAAAGGGGAAAAAAATTAGGCCTGCTGGTCTTGGAGAGAAATCATAGGTGCTTGCTGCCACCCACTGGCAAGATGTATACTGCAGACATGCTGTAGTCAATTTACCTACCCACTTAGGCCAGCTGAATAGCCACGGACTCCACTGGCCCAGGACATCCCTCCAGGTACTTATTTGCTGCTCTAACAAACCATGCCTGAAAATTAATGGTTTCTTCTAAAAAGTGTGTGTCCACGTAACTCAAATTATATAGTTGGCTTTTTGCAATCTGTAAAAAAAAGGTTGTGATTTGTCAGTAAATTTAGCAACAAACTGAGCACTCGGTGGTAGTAATGTAAAAGTGCATTAGCAGTTGTGAAGTAAAGAAAGCATCTTCTAGAAAAGGAGACCAATATCCAAATGGGTAACTGCTGAGATCCTGTTCAAGTCTCATGGTTTATAACCAGTATTCACATTCCTATCTTTCTACCTTTTCCTCTAAAACATATTTAAAGGACACAACTAAAAAACAATGAAAGTTTCATGTAGCTCAGAAAGATGTACAGTGAAAAGTAAATTTCCTCTATATTCAAGAAGCTCAGACTAGTAGAGAGGAGAAGCATAAATTAAAGATTGTAACATGTGGTATAAACTGTTGCAGGAGTACAAACAATGGATTGTGAGAACCCAAAGGAGGGAGTTCTCTCTATCTGGAGACATGTGAGGAAGACTGAGTCTTAAAGAATAAGTAGGAGTCCGCCACATAAGCAGAACTGAAAGGTGAGTGCAAAGGCTGTTTGAGCACAGAGCACTGCAGCAGACCAGCTGACTGCAGGGAAGGGCACTGTGAGCTGAGCAGTGAGAGCTGAGTTTCCTGAGAAAGAGAACAGACTGATTGGCAAAGGACTTCAAACGTTAGGCTGAGTAGCTGAGACTTAATGGCTAGCCTCCAAAAAAATTTTTATAAACTTTTTATTATTAAAAAATTCTATCCTCAATAGTTATCGACATTTTGCCAATCTTTTTCATCACCCTCAACCATTATTGGGACTGTTATTTGAGTGTTTTAAAGCAAATCCAAAATATCATGTCATTTCTCCCATAAAATTTTAAATATTACCTTTAACTGATAATGACTTAATTTTTTTTTTTTTTACTGTGGCAAAACATATGTAACAAGATTTGTCTTTAAGTACATTCATGGTGTTGTGTAACCATCATCACTATTTCTAAAACTTTCATTCATCCCAAACAAACTCTGTAGGCATTAAGCAATAACTGCCCACTCTACTCTCTCCTCAATCCCTGGTAACTTCTCATCTACTCTCTGTGAAGTTGCCTATCCTATGACTTTTTAATAATTAATTTATTATTTAATAATTTTAATATCTCAATAATTCTATACAAGCATACTTTGTTTTACTGAGCTTTGTTGATATTATGTTTTCATCAACATCGAGGCACCTCTACCAGCAAAAAGATTATAACTCACTGAGGGCTCAGGTGATGGCTGGCATTTTTTAGCAATAAAGTATTTTTAAATCAGGATATGTATATTGTTTTTTGGACATGATTCTATAACATATTTAACAGACTACAGTATAAACATAACTTTTATATTCACAGGGAAACTAAAAATATTTGTGACTCGCTTTATCATGATATTCATTTTATTCCAGTGGTCTGGAATTGAAACCACAATATTTCCAAGGTATACCTGTATTCAACTTTTCCCAACTGTCTCCAAAAATATTGTCAAAGATTTTAAGCAGAGAAGTGACATGACAAAATGTGCCTAAGATCTGAGACTACTTTGTCTGGAATGCTGGAAGAGACTGGACGGAACACACCAGGGCTCAAGATCATTTGGGAAGCTGGTGTAGTAACTAGACTTCAGGACTTGCTGTTTTACTGGTACATGGCAAACTAATAACTATTGGACAGCACTTATCTGGAAACTCAATCTATCATTTGATTGATTAGGCCTAGGAACTTAGACTCTAGCTGATAAATGACTGTGATATTAAAAAATAGGATTTAGTGAAGTGATAGAAAGTGGTAAAGGACTCCTATAGATGTTCCGTAACAGAGAAATAATTGAGAGATTAAAATAGTCAAGTAGGATCTTACATTGGTAAAAAGGGTTCTTATCTCAAATTTGGACTTGTTATCTAATTCATGAATCATAAAACTTTCTTTCAGTACATGGGGAAGTGTCTGTTATAGATAATTGGTTTAAGAATAAGAAACAAAGGATAGGAAGAACTGAACACTTTTTTGGATGAAGGCAATGTTCTGTGGCTGGTCCTTGATATTATTAATTCAGTGACTAAGTTGTTAAATCAAATACTCTGTAACTAAGGCACTTCTTTGATGGAAAGTAAGCTGCTGGCGTCTTAGTTAACATTCATATAAATGATCTGGAAGAGTGTGCACGGGGAAATTGCCAAATTTGCAGATGGCATTCAGCTCTTCCAGGGATTAAAATGCCAAGGTGATTAGGGATAAACTGAAAGATGTGGATGTGGGTAGAAATGTGGCAGAGGAGTTTTAATGTGACTAAGTGTAAGAAAACATTCAGGGGAAATAATCTTATCAGAGGATCATGAGCATTTGACTACGATCCAGTAATGAAACTGAAATGACAGAAAATTGTTTCCTTAAGACATCAATCCTGTGAGATGTCACAGACAAAACACAAAAATACTGAGAGTGAAAGGAGAAAAATGTTGGTTATCATCAGCAAGTTTATTGGAAACCTAATATAAAGGGTTTCTTACACTTTGACCTCATCTTGTACACACCTTAGTACTTTCATACTGTATTTGTGATACAGAATATCAGGTCCACCAATCTACATACAAATGACATGATGAAGGTAGAAATGGCCCAAAGGGGGGAAAAAAAAAAAAACAGAACAAAATGAAAAGTCTTCGATTTTAGGAAAGGCGAGTCTTTTTCAGTCTGTAAAGGTAAAAATCCAAAGGGGACAAAAGGATATGAAGAAGGGAAAGAGAACACTGTGTGACTATATACATCATTCATCCCAGATAACCAAATCAATTTCACAATATTTCATGCCTTACAGGAACATCAACTCAATGTTACTAGTTTTATAGGAAAATGAGGCTCAGATATATTAAGTGGTTTGCTTAACAACAGCAGTTAGTAGGTGACAGAGCTAGCTAGTAAAATTAAATTTCAGCACTTCTGATGATCAAGTTTAGAGACTATACTTCTTTAGATGGGTATTTTTGCATTGCCAATGCCTGTCCTACTGTTTGGCACATAGTAGATTCTCAGGAAGTGTTTATTGAGTTATTGAATTGAATAAAGATAGACATTTGGAGTTTAATAGCAGAGAGGGCAACCATACTCAATCTGATAGAGCCCTGCGCTTACAGATCTCTAAGGATACCAACTTAGTGCTTCTCTGGAGTTTAAAATTCCCTCAAGTGTTCTGCAGGAGGGCTTCAACACCCTTAGGTGGCACGTGAGAATACTTAAGAAAAAGAGCATTCTCAAAGCTCTGAAAATGACTAATTTCTGAAATAAACACCCCAGCTACAACTCTAGTTGGGAACAGCAAATCACTTTTTCTGGGCAGATTTTTCTGAAGATCTCTATTTTGGGAAATAATTAAATGATGCAGTATCACAAGATAACAAGATTATCAAATACAGAAAAAAAGAATCCTATAACTCAAGGGAACACATGATGGATAGATTAGATGCATTTGTCTGTAATTATAGGGGAGCTACAGAACAGAATGCTTTGGAGTCATGGGATAGATTCTCTTTCCATGACTGGCTTATAAAATTAAATCAGGCTGATTTGATATTGGAGCAAAGTGGGTCAGTTATAAAGTTTGCTTTGGAGAAACACTGAGCAAATATAATTTTCAAAAGATATGAATTTATTTTATGCCAGATAAATAGTGTTCCTAGCAGTGACAAGTCTCCAAGTTTAACTCCAGTGTAGGGTCACAAACCATATATAATCACCATTACCATCAAAGCTGCACATTTCCATCCAGCATTCTAGATACAAAGAAATATCCTTTATGATCTGGCCCCGCCATTTATTTCAAACTTATCTTCCACTATTTCCCTCTTGCAAGATTGCTGCAGAGAGATTGTGTGAATAAGGCACCCCTTTTTCCAGGTGCACACTGGACCTGGGTACTTAGCAAGCAGAATGTGGGGCTGTATTTCATCCCCCACTGTCTCCTCAGTCAATGCCCTTAAGCAGTGAACAACCTGCCAAAGCATATACAGGAACCCCATCCTACTACCATTCAGACACTAAAATGGTACTATTACATTCATCTACAATTCAGACACTGTTCCCCAACTACCCCTTGCCAAATGCCCCTGTGCATTGGTCCACTTAGAAATCACTTTCTCACAATAGCCAAGATATGGAAACAATCTAAATGCCCATGAGTGGACAAATGGGTCTAATAAATGATATATACATACACTAGAATATTACTCGGCCTTAATAAAGAAGGGAATCCTGCCATTTGCAACAACATCGATGAACCTGGAGGACATTATGCTAAGTGAAATAAGCCAGACACAGAAAGATAAATATTGCATGATCTCACTTAGATGTGGAATCTATAACAGCCAAACTCAGAAGCAGAGAGTGAATGGTGGTTGTCAGGGGCTGCTAGAGGGGGAAATGAGGAGTGTTGGTCAAAGAGTCCAAAGTTTCAGTTATGCAAGATGAATGAGTTTTGGAGATATATGACATGGTGACGATAGTTAACAATACTGTATTCTATTCTTGAAATTTGCCAAGAGTTCTCAGCACAAAAATTTGCTAAGTGTTTGCACCACCAACCAACAAACAAAGGTAATCTCAAAAGCTTTTTTTCCCAATACACAATTTTTACTGCATCTTTAAAATATCACAAATAAGTCTGAGGAATCATCTGACGTCTTTTATTTCTTTAGCTGGACAACTTAGACCTTATTCTTCAGCCTGCTGAACTGTTCCTTTCTCAGAAACATAGATACATAGATACGAAAAATTTTCTAATATCCTTGTTTTTAACTGCTGTGGTTTGTTGAATCAGAACAGCTGAATTTGATACAAGTTCAATGTTCTTTTCTTCAAGAAAAACTCATCTTTCTGGGCTTGAGATATTGAACAAGCAACCCCTGACCTCATCCTTTTTTACCTACGAAATTTCAGATTTCAACAAGAGAACGATTCTCCTGAATAATGTTGATGGGAAAGTGAGCATACACAGACATCACCTTGTAATGGAAGTCCAGTGTAACCCCTTGATCATGTTCAGTGCATGACTCCAGACAGTGTGAACAGTAGCCAGTTCCTTTCTATTTCCCCACCATTTGTGAACCCAGAGCCTCTTCTTTTTATTTCCAGGGAGACTGAGTTCTACGTTGATATGACTAAAGTCCTCAGCAGGGTACTTCTAGGGCCCTTCACAACAACTGTGCATCCCTTCAGAGTGATATACGTATTTTCTGGAATGTCAACAGTCTAATTGCTGTGAATCATCTTCATCATCACAGTAGATGCAGCAAAGAGAACTCAAAGGCTTTTTATGCATCTACTGACATTATATTCTTTTTATTACAGTTACTGGTGTGGGGAATTACATTAATTGATATTCAAATATTATATGAAACTTGAGTTCCGAGGATGAATCCCATTGGGTCATGACACATGATCCTTTTTATATATCATAGGATCCAACTTGCTAAAACGTTGTTAAAAATTATTGCATTGAGTTTCCAGTCAAAATGGTGGAGTAGCTAAATGCTATGCTTGACTCCTCTCATGACCATATCAAAATCACAACAAAATTATAAAACAACCATCACTGAAAATAGCCTGAAGTCTAGCTGAACAGAAGTCTTGTAACTAAGGATAAACAGAAGAAGCCACCTCGAGACTGATAGAAATGGTGGTAACTCAGAACAGGCTGGTTTAACACTCACATGTAGTGGTTAAAAATCAGGAGGGAGATCTCAGCTGCAGATGTCCCCCTGAGGAGTAAAGGGTCCTAGCCCCACACCAGGCTCCCCAGCCCAGGTTTCCAGTGCCCAGAAGTGAAGTCTCTACAAATTCTAGCTGTGAAAACCAGCAGAGAGCGTGGCTGAGTGAGAAGAAGGGCAGCTAGAGTCCCAGGCATCCCTCTTAAAGGGCCTGTACACATATTTTCTTGCTAATGGACTCACTTACTCAACTCCAACGCTGGGGCAGCAGCTCAAAAGATACCAGGGACATATGGGGAGGAACTAAGTTGTCTGGCTTCAGGGCGAGGGCTAGAGGGGCAGCTTCTTCCCAGACAGAAGTACTGGCAGAAGCCACTGTTCCTTTGTTGAGCCCTCCCCAATGCAGATGGCTCTCATATCTGAGTCTCCGTCAAACTAGCTAACACCATTCTCCCTGCCCTGGTGATTCTCTAAGACCTAACCCCACACAACTTGTGGGCCTACCCAAACCACTTCCAGTGGTTTTCCATACAAATGGCTATCATGGCTTATGCTGCGGACTCTCCTAAAATTTCTCAAAGGCTCACAAACCCCAAACAAACAGCATCTGACCTCAGCGTGTCCTGTAACTCTTTCTAAGAAGCCCCAAGGCTAGCACTAGCGGCAGCCTGTCTCAGTTCATAGCTTAGCTCCCTCCAAGATCAGTACAAATGACAACCATCTGCAGATTACTTTATAGCTCATTCTAAGTGTCTCCAGGCTTGGCACAGTCAATGACTGACCTTGGCCTGTAAATGAGCCCCTCTCGAGAGGCCCCAGAACTAACATACCCAGTGGCCAGCTTCAGACCACACCAGGGACCACCCAACGACCTCTACAAATAACGCACCCAAAGGGTAAACTGGACAAGCACCAGAGCCCTGCTAAAGTGAATCTTGCTCTATAGGATCAGCTCCTGCACAACATCTCTTCCAGTGTAGTCATGGCCAATCCTCACAACCAATCAACCTAAGGGTCAATTCCTTCTACTGGCATGCAAACAGCAACCAAGGCTCAACTACAACAAGAGGCATATACAACAAACACAAGGAACACACCTGAAGTACCCAACTCATGTGAACAGGAAGTCTGAGCCACTAGGCCCCACAGGACACCTGCTACATAAAGCCACTCTACTAAGACTCGGAGACATAGCAGCTCTACCTAATACATAGAAACAAACACAGTAAGGCAGCCAAAATGGAGAGACAAAGAAACATGTTCCAAATGAAAGAACAGAACAAAGCTCCAGAAAGAGAACTAAAATGGAGACAAGCAATTTACTAGATGCAGAGTTCAAAACACGGGCTATAAGGATGCTCAATGATTTCACTGAGAATTTCAACAAAAGGATAGGCAACATAAAAATAGAGATAGAAAATATAAAAAAGAACCAGTCAGAAATAAAGAATACATTAGAGAAAATTAATAGTAGATTAGACAAAGCAGAGGATCAAATCACCAGTTTAAAAGGTAAGGTAGCAGAAAACACCCAATCAGAACAGCAATAAGAAAAAAGAATCCAAAAAAATGGTTTAAGGGGCCTCTGAGGTAACATCAAGCATACCAACAATTGCATCGTAGGGGTACCATAAGAAGAAGAGAAAGAGCAAGGAATTGAAAACCTATTTAAAATAATGATGGAAAACTTCCCTAACTTGGCAAAGGATATAGACATACAAGCCCAAGAAGCTCAAAGAGTCCCAAACAAGATGAACTCAAAGAGGCCCACACCGAGACACAGCTGAATTAGAATTCCAAAGTTTAAAGACAGAAAGTCTTAAAAGTTATTTACCGACAAGGGAGATCCCAGTAGACTGTCAGCTGATTTCTCAACAGAAACTTTGCAAACCAGAAGAGATTGGTCCAAAATATTCAAAATGATAAAAAGCAAGGACCTACAATCAAGATTACTCTACCCAGCAGAGCTATCATTTAGAATAGAAGGACAAAGAGCTTCCCAAAGAAGAAAAAGCTAAGAATTCACCACCACCAAACCAGTATTATGAGAAATGTTAAAAGGACAAGGAGGGATGATGGAAGAAGGAGTTGAAGGAGAATATAAAAAACATGAATAATAAAATTGTAATAACTGCATATCTATCAACAATTACTTTAAATGTAAATGGATTAAATGCCCCAATCAAAAGATATAGGGTGGCTGAATGAATAAGAAAACAAGACCCTTACATATGCTACCTACAAGAGACTTATTTCAGATCAAAAGACACACACAGACTGAAAGTAAAGGGATGGAAAAAGATATTTCATGAAAATGGAAACAAACAAAAAAGCTGGGGTAGCAATACTAATATCAGACAAAATGTACTTTAAAACAAAGGCTATCACAAGAGACAAAGACCCAGTAATCCCAAATCTGGGTATTTATCCGAAGAAACCAAAAACACGACTTCGAAGTGACATGTGCATCCATGTGTTCACTGCAGTGTTATTTACAATAGCTAAGATATAGAGGCAACCTGGGTGTCTGTCAATAGATGAATGGATAAAGAAGCAGTGATACATATATACAATGGAATATTACTCAGCCATAAAAAAAGCATGAACTCTAGCCATTTGCAACAACATGGATAGACCTACAGAAAATTGTGCCGAGTAGAGTACGTCAGACAGAGAAAGACAAATGCCATATGATTTCATTTATATGCGGAATCTAAAGAACAAAATAAATGAACAAACAAAAGGGAAATAAACTCAGAGATAGAGAAAACATTTTGACATTGCCAGATGGAAGAAGGGAAGGGGGGATGGGTGAAAAGGGGAAAAGGGTTAAGAAATACAAATAGGTACTTACAAAATCATCATGGGTATGTAAAGTACAGCATAAGGAATGCAGTCAATCATATTGTAATAACTATGTATGGTGTCAGATGGGTACTAGATTTATTTAGGGATCACTTCCTAAGTTATATAAATGTCTAATCATTATGCTGTACATTTGAAACTAATATAGTATTGTATGTCAACTATAATTGCAAAACAAAAAATATATTTTTAAAAATTTTTACATCTATGTTTATTTGGATTTGGTTTGTGGTTTTCTTTTCTTGTAGTGTCCCTTTCTGGTTTGGTGTCAGAGCAATAATGCTGGCTTCCTGGAATACGTTGGGAAGTAAGAGTTTTTTGTGAAACTTGTATTATCTCTACCACAAATGTTTGGGAGAATTCACCTGTGAAGCAATTATAGATTTTCCCTTTTCTTCCAGCCTTTGGATCCAGGAATAAATCTTACTTTATCATATAGTATTTTTAAATACCTAATTGGATCCATTAGTTAATATGTTACAAAGAAGGACTGCATCTAGATTTGTAAGTGGAATGAGACAAAAGTTATTTTCTCATTGCTCTTATCCAAATTATTGTCAAGGTTATTTTAGCCTCAAGAAAATTGGATTGAGAGTCTTCTATTTCCTTTTCTGGTACAAATTTTATGAATTATTTTAGCATATATCCTAAACCTTATTAAAGACCCTTTGAAAATTAATGTTTTTTAAAAAGAAAAAGAAATCATCTCATTCCTTATGAACGTCCAAAACGAGTTCTATCTCCATTATAAAATCTTCCCCTCCTACAATGGTTTCTCCTTTCTCTGAAAGCTTAGTCTGAAAATTATTCAATTGTCACTATAAACAGATACAGCTTAGTATCATCCACTGACTTCTCATTTATGTGTGCCTCTTCCTCACTACTGTATCAGAAGCCCCCTGAGGGTGCACACTGTCTTACACTTCCTTCCTAGTCTCCAACCCCTTGCCCTCACACTCACTCCTACCATACACAAAGCATAACTGGGATAGTTGACAGGGTCACAGGTGTCCAGATATTTGGCTAAACATTATTCTGGGTGCATCTGTGAAGGTGTTTTCTGGATGAGATCAACATTTGAATAAAGCAGATTGCCCTCCCCAATGTGAGTGAGCCTTATCCAATCCACTGAAAGCCTGAATAGAACAAAATGTTGGAGTAAGGGAGAATTTACTCTCTCTGCCTTTGAGCTGTGACATCTGTATTCTCTTGCTTTTGGACTCAGACTGAAACTTACACTATCAGCTCTCTTGGTCCTTAGGCCTCGGCCTTGGATGGAAACTATAACATTGGCTTTCCTGGGTCTCCAGTTTGCTGAAGGATCCTGGGACTTCTCAGCCTCCATAACTGTCAATTTCTTATAATAAATCTCTTTCTCTCTCTCTTTCCATATATATCTATATTCTTTCTATCTTTCTCTATAGCTATAGATAGATATAGATAGATATAGATGTAGGTATAGATATAGATACAGATACAGATACAGATACAGATATAGATACAGTTGACCCTTGAACAACACAGGCTTGAACTGTGCAGGTCAACTTATATGCAGATTAATATAAATATATATGTTTATATAGATATATATTACCTATTTATTATCAATATATCATATCTATATAAGATAGGTAGATAGGTAGGTAGATAGGTAGGTAAGTAGGTGGATGGATGGATGCATGGATAGATAATCCTCAGCCCTCTTCCTGGCTTGGAGAGAGCCACCTTCTTGCTATGTTCTCACATCACGGAGAGATAGACCGCTCTAGTCTCTCTTTTTATAAGGACACCAATCCCATTGTGGGGACCCCACCTCATGACCTCATCTATACCTAATTATCTCCCAAAGGCATCGCCTCCAAATACCACCACATTGGGAGTTAGAGCTTCAACATATGCATTTGGGGGAGGGGGAGACACAAACATTCAGGCCAACACAATACCCTTAATAAAAACCTATTGTTTGATTCCTAGTAGAGGACACCACCCACCTGGGACTTGAGAGAACAAGGAGCCACAATACATAAAACAGTATCACACAAGAATATCCAATATTGTATGTTCATCAAATGCCAAAAACAAATAACCATTTATACATTTCAGCTGGGGTAAACACTCTGAATCCAAAGAAAGAAAGAGTACATTCCCCCCATGTTACAGAGAAACAATATATTCAAACCAACTCAGAAACTTTACATTTCAATCAGCTGCTGAGTGGCATGGGACAGTGGAAAAAGTATGGATTTTATAGCCAGACTAATCTGGGTTTACATCGCAGGCCCTTAAACTTACTACCTAAACCTGGGCTTTTTACTTCTCTGTATCTTCATCTATAAGATAATAATACCTATCACTAAAGTTTGTTAGGTTTAAATGACCCAGCCTTTAATATATTCCTCAAACATACTAAACTTACCATCTCATTTGGAAGCTTTTGTATTTGCTGCCAGATATATTCTTCCCCCAGATCCTTCCACTACTACCTCCTCAGTTTTTTTTTTTTCTGACTAAGCTTAGGTAGTCCCCTCTCCTCCCAGTCATTTTCTCTATGTTATCATTATAGATATTACCTTTATTTTAAATTTTCCTTCATTGTTTGTTTATTATCTCTCCAACCAAAATGGAAGTTCCATGACAGCAGGGACCTTGCTGTCATGGTAACTGCTGTATCAATCCTATGACCAGCTCTGTTATAATGCCTGGTACATGTTAAGCACCTCCAAAATATTTTTTAAACAAATAAATGAGTATGTAAAGTATCTAGCACAGTACTTATTCATATATTTTAAGTCTTTTTCTCCCTCCTTTTTATGTAAAAATCACTGGGTTAAACAATGTGCTCGTGCGAGTCCTTTTAAATGGAGAGCATTTCAACAAAATAGATTCATTGTTGGAATGCTGATCAGGCATTTATAATTTATTCCAATGTGTGATAAGATCATCATCTTCTGTCTTAATATTCTATTTTAGGTACAAATCAACATATCAGTTATTGAAGTGTTAATAAATTTTACTCTCACATGTAAACAATAACATATTCCCTTAGCCATCTGAGAGGGAAATTTTTCCTTAGAGGCCTTTTGTTTATAGGGAAACAGAGAACCAGAGAAAGGAAATACTTTACTAGTTCAAGGTCAAACACCTACTTGGAGACAGATCCCATTCCTTTCCATTCTACCAAGCTGCCTCCTTAGATCAAGAAAGGCAGATCTCCCTGAAATGAAAGAACATTGGAATTCAACAGAGATCCCCAAATGAAATTATAAGATATAGAAACTGAGGACCCGATTTCCATTCAGAATGCTTATGAGATCAGGTATGATAAAGAACATAAACGGTTATGCATTATGGAAGCATAAGAAAATTTTATTTATTTATATTGCTTTACTGATGTATTGATTCTGTTTGCAATACTATATCACCAAGGCATGATTCACACAGCAAATTGCTGAAAGAAAACTTAAAAGAGCTCTCCCTCATTCTGCTATTACTAGTAAAGGAGACTTGACTCTTTTCCTGGTCCAAGTACCAACTGCCATAGCTGGTATTATCAGCCTACTCACCACCATGACTCTTCAAACATCCTTGTACCTCAAGGCAACAATACTTTGGATTTCCAAATCCAAACCCAGGTGGCACATTCCATTCTACAATTTTCCAACTGGCACTAATCCAGAGGGAGATATTATTCACCAGAACAGGCATTAATGACTGAATTTTGGCAAGCTGGGAGAACTGGCACTGTCCTGGAGGAGACATGCCACAGGCTCTCAGATGCACCCAAGTTTAGCAACATGGAACCACACATGTTGTAATGGAGAAATAAACCTTAGATGCTATCCTCTCATTTTTATAGGCAAAGAAACTGAGGCTTAAAGAGGAAAAATAGTCCAAGGTCATGTGGTGGGAATGCTCTTTTTGTTAACACCAAGTTTAGTCCAGAATGGGTCTGGATGGAAAGAAGTTCATGCCTTAGTATGGAAGTGAAAATATATATTGTGCTGTTCTGACTCTCTCCTCCTCAGTGAATTTGTCCATCCTTTCAGTCACCTCTATTAATCCATTGAAATGCTTCTCACATTCAGCAAGCCCAAAAGAGTCACTTTAAAAACCAATCCAAACTGATTTACCTGAAAACCCAGCATATTCTATCCTTAGCATCTAGATACATTCCTTTGAAAAGGAGTCTATTATTCAGTGCTGTTACAATGAAATGTATTCTATAAACCTTTTGAAATATTCTCATAAATTACTCATTCAACATAGATTCTTTAGATTAGGTACCTACTAATTGTCCAGCAGTATGCAAAGCACTAAGGGAGGGGGAAAGGAAAGACTATAGACTTTGTCCCAGTTCTGGCACAAAGAATAAAGATAAATTAGTGTTCACATATAAAATAATATTGAATGTCAACTCTAACTGAAAAATAAAAAATTTTTAAAAAGAAAAATTAGCGTTAACAGTAGATTATTAAGCTCAGAGTCCAAGCACCAGAATTATATTAACTACAGTAAAACTAATAATAGCTAATATTTATTTAGTACTCAGTAAGCACTAGTTACTATGCTGACTTTACATACTTTCTTCAATTAATCCTCACATCAATCATACAAAAGAGGTCGCATTACCTCCTAATCTTACAGATAAAATAAGATAGATAGTATGGGTAAAATAATCTTACAGCTAAAGTGCAGAGAAATTGTTCAAGGTCATACTAACTATTGAGTGGTAGGTTCAGGATTTGAGACCATACAAATTGATTCCAGAGCAGATTTTATTAACCACTTCTAAAATATGGAATTATTCATAAAAAATTTTAAAAGATGATTCATTTTTTTATCTCACAATTTACTAATAACTTTCTAAAATGTTCACTTTTATACATGCTTTTGTTTTTAGAATCAATAAAATTTTATAATAAAAAATGATCGAGCATAACAATTTCTATTCTATTTTAAAATGGCTTCCTAGGAAGTATAACTTTGTCAACATAAGAAACATCCAGACCTGTAGGGAATTTTTATGAGTTCATTTTAGCCAAACTGACAACACTGCAGGGAAGCAAAATCTCAAATGCTCTGGAGAATGACAGTTTTGCAGTTTCTTTTATACATTTGGAATTTAAGAGGGAACATAAGGAAGATTACAAGAAGGTAGGAGAAAGTAAGGTACAGGAAAGTTAACAAAATTATATTCTCCCTTAAGGGTGGTTATGTCTTCGAGGGGTCTGGAAAAAAAGATTACTTCTGGCATTTCAAAGGTGTGTTAACCTAGGTGCACAACAAGAACAATGGATATTGCTGGTTTAAAAACCCTTTCAACAAAATAATAGGCCTGGGGTGTGACTATCCACATTGACCTGCCCAGCTGGAATTTATGATCAGATCACTCTGTGAGGTTACCTTAAATTACTGAACTTGTACATAACCCCTTTTTCATCTGCAACTTTTGTAATAAAAATACAGCTTTAAAAATGGATGTGTCTACAAAACAGTAAAGACAACCAATACTTTTAGATACAATTTGGTAACTCTCACTAATAATCAACCATTCTAAATATTAATCCTCTTCTTTTTTTTTCCACAGTGGCTTTCAAGAGAAAAATCTTTTCTTTACTAGAATTCTAAATAACTCAACTCTTAAAATTAAAGTTTTCAGTTTCATTTTAATTAAGACACATATACTTTAAAACTTCCTTTGTTTCTATCACATCTTACATGATAAAACACCTCTCTAAAACATCCTTGTGTTCAATGGGGATTTGTTGTTGGATGGATATAGAGATTCAGTTTTGCAAGTTAACAGTTCTGGGGACTGGTTGACCAACAATGTGAATGTATTTAGTACCACAAAATTGTATGTTTAAAAATGGTTAATATGGTAAATTTTATGTTATATGTATTTACAATTAAAAATAAAAATTCCTTGGGCTCTTTTAGAGTTAGGATACTTAAACTTCAAAGATATTGTTAATTTAGAACAGGTAAGTTCCTAGACATTCTATATGCCTAATTTTCTGTTTGTACTATAGTACAGAAAAAGGAGTGATAAATTCTGAGTATGGCATAAATGAGCAAAATTTAGTGTAGCTTAGGAAGTCATCTGAATTGCATTTTCTTCATATGTAAATGAAATTTAACCACCTGGTTTCTAAAGGCATTTTCTGGCTCTGACAGTATCAGAGTTAGTAGGATTTCAATATGTGATATGGAAAGTACATTTTAAGCAGAGAAGAGGCTTAAACAAAAGTACTGGGGGTTGAAAGTGTAATTCACAAAGCCCTACTAAGTGGTGGTGCAGTTATGGTATAATACAGGATATGTATATGGCAGAGAAGGAAGAGACAGGGAAGTGGGGATAAGGTAAAGTGAGCTGGTTCCTTGTTTCCTGGTTTGTGGTGACCAGGAGAGGGGCCTCTGAAGACTTATGAAGCCAATAACTTAGAATTTGGGGAATAATGAAACACAAACCTTGACAGCACTCTTGAAAAGAGATTTCTGTGTAAATGTTATTCCCCAGGTTCTAGATTCTGTACTTTGGGGATTTTCCTAAGATAAACTGAAATCCTGAGAATAAGACTAGCTTCCCACTTTGTGTCAACAATTCTGGTACATGGCTATATTTCTTGAATGGCTTAAAGACTTAATAGTCTGTCTTTCTGTCATTCATAGGTAGGAGACTTGAAACTATGTCATCAAATCCTACCTTCCACCCCAATGCAAGAATCTACTCTACAATATTCATAATAAGGGGGTCATCAGAAAAATTACAATTTTTCAGGGTGTGTGTTTGTATATTTTCCAGTTTCAGACATCTGGTTTTTAAACCAGGCTGAAATTTGCTATCTTGAAGTTTGCTGTTTGGATTTGGCTCTGCCTACATAAAACCAGTCTGCTCCTTTTTCCTACATGTCTGCCTATGGGAGACAGTGAACTGGCTCCCGTGAGACTTCACTTCTTCAGGCTACACTGCCCCTATTCTGTTGAACAGACTGAAGACTCTTTGAGAATGTTCTTTTTATGTTATTAAGGCATGACAACTAGAACTTAATGAAATTCTTCTGGATTGGTCAGATCAAACCTGAGTAAAGCAGCAAACACTGCAAGTTGCACAAATCTGAGATTTTATTGTCACTTTCTCTTCTAAATGGCAAACTACCACTTAGAGAAAACATAACCTTGGAGAAATGCAAGTCTTTATTTCTTTAAAGTTATGAATTTGAATCAGATGCAGCAGAATCTGTCTATATTTCTGCCATCACTTTATATAATGCCCTACTGTGGAAAAAATAAACTTAATTAGAATCTTCAAGTAGCTGTACATACTTCTTCAAATTTAAGTTCATTATATGTCTGAAGATTTCAATGAAAAAACTTTTAAGCATAAAGAAATATTTAAAGAATAATATAACAAATACCTGTTTGTCCACCACCTAGCTTTGTCAAATCTTAATATTTTTCTCTTCAGATTTTTCAAAATATATATATATTAATATACACTGTTAAAATTTACTGCACATTCCTCCCCAATCCCCTGCCTCTTCTCCCCAGAGGTAACAATTCTGAATTAATGCTTATTATTTCCATATACATATTTATATAGTTTTACTACATGTATATGTATCCATAAACTATATATAGTACTCTTTTGCTTGTTAGGGGGTTTTATATAAGTGGTTTTATTCTATATCTATCTGCCTATAAGCTGCCTTTTTCCACTTAATGTTATAGTATTCATGGTAATATATAAAATCTGGCTCATTTATTTTCATTGTTTGAATATATCACAATTTATTCATCAGTTCTCCTAAGGATGGGCACTTAGATTATTCTGAATGTTTGTTTTATTACAAATGATGCAGAGTTGGTATTCCTTGTATAGAGTCTCCTGTAATTCTTTTCCCTTTAATTATCTGATAATTACACATTTTATTTCTATTCTTTGTGCAGTTTCTTGGCTTTTTTTTAAACATGCATACTTTACTTATCAAGTATAAATTTATTCAGTAGCTCTACTGTCCTCCAAATTTTAGTATGCTTTAAAACTGATCACTTTTCTCTTTATCCCCTGCCATGGTCACGTATTATTACTCAATATTTTAATTTCGCCTTGTCTTTATACTCCCTAAATTAGTCATTATTTTGTTATTTTGAACAGTCAAGTTTTTTTCTAAGGTTTTTTTTTGGGGGGGGGGGGCTTTAGATTTACTTATATGTTTACTAGTTTCTCTGCTCACTATTGTTTTTTTCGTGTCACTACTTCCTTTTTGATTCAACTTCCTGCTTCCTGAAGAATCTCCATTTTTAGTAGTCCTTTAGTAAATAATCTCAGAGATATAAGCTCAGTGTCTTTATCTGTCTAAAATTGTGTTTATTTTACCCTTACTCTTGAATAAAGATTTAACTAGGTGAAAAATTCTGGATTGAGTGGGTTTTTTTCCACCCCCTCTCAGCTGCTGAGGACATTATTCCTTTATTTTGCCACCATTCTCAGTTTAATTGTGATTTCTTGTAGAATATCTCTGTAAACCTTTGGATGTTCTTAAGATCTAATTTTTGTCTTTGCTGTTGTGTAGTTTCACTATAGTAAGTCTCAAAGTGGCTTTATATTCATTTATCTTTTGGAACTCAGCATGCTTCCTAATTGAGGTCTTTCATCAATTTTTGAAAATTTTCAACCATTACCTCTGAATATTGCCTCTTCTATTCTCTCCCTCTAGAATAATTATTAAACATATATCTTATTCTATCCTCTATGTCTCTTAACCTTGCTTTCGTATCTTTTTCTTTGTCTCTTTGTGAAGCATCATGGTAATTTCTGCCTTACCTTCTGTTCACCAATATTCTCTTCAGCAGTGTCTAATCCCGCATTTAAACAACCCATTATGTTTTTAATTTCAGTGACTTTTTTATTTCTAGAAACTCTATTTGTCATAGCTTCCTTATATTATTCATGCTACCTGGTTCTATTCTCATGTTTTTAATTCTTTTTTTGTCCTCAACATTTTAAATATATTAATTTTATAGATATTTTTATCATCTTATGGTTTTAGATCTTTTATCATTTTAAGAGGGTTTGTGTTTTCTTCTGCTAGGCATCCCAGGGTATCACTGGCTGGGCATACTTTTTACGTTAATTAATCAACTTGCAGGACCATACAAGTAGTATAAATCCAAACTCCAAACCCAACTGAATATGGACCTATGGCTTTGATTTCTCAAAGACTTTTTTTTCTATCTAGAGCATAGGCTGATTTACATAACTTTCTTGTGTCCATGTATTATTGAGATTTTTTTTTTCTAGTCCTCATTTCACTGAATGTCTTACTTGTGGATCTCAGTTTTAATGTCTGTGTTGTGAAGGCTCAAATCTTAACTCCTATTACTATGTGGATGTTAAAATCCAAGTCCCAAGTTTACCAAAACAGATATTACAAGAGGCTTGATACAACATCCTTTCACAGATTTACTACTCAGTCTGTCTTCATTTTCAGCCTCTGGAGAGTCCCTTACTTTCTCAAAAGCTCAGTTATGTATTTTAACCCATTTATTGTTTGCCCCAAGAATACTAGCTGGCAGGGCTAACAGCTCCATTTACCCAGAGATAACTTACCCCCAAAGTTTGCTACAAAATATCTCACTTTATTATTTTCGTATCACTCTAGTATATCGACAGTCTTTGGAAACAAATGACATCATTCTATTTATAGCATTATGTTTTTAGTAGTAGTATTTCCATTTACAAAATATAGTAATTCTCAATCACTGAAAATGTCAAATTCTAGAAAATGTAGCATTTCTATGTGTGATGTTAACATTGTTCTCGAGCGTTGTTAGTTGCAGATTCATTTGATGAATCAATTCATGTATATATTTCTGTTACATTAGGATTAAAAACAAGTTCTGTTTAGAAATAACTCCAAGAACAGTTTTTATATTTTCACATTGAAAACCAGTCAGATTTGCTTCAGCCTCACAGAGCACGTTTATGTAAAATTAAATTAATGCTGGTAGCAAGCTGCACTTTGTTTTTCTAAATGAGAAATGTGTTATAAAATGTTTTTCTTTTCTAATCAGAGCTGTTAGGAGTTTAGTGTTAGAGGATTTTCAGGTTATTGAGTTCAAATTACTGCTGGAAACAGAAATGAGATTGTTCTCTTTTTCTGAGCTTCAGATAAGAAGCTCAAAGGTAAATTTCAATTCAGCAAAGGTTTATTGGTCACTTACTGTGATGATTAAATTTTATGTGTCTAATTGGCTAGACTATGGTGTCCTTCCTGTTAAGGTATTTTATAGATGTGGTTAATATCCACTATCAGTTGACTTTAAGTAAAGTAGATTGTCACTGATAATGTGTGTGAGCCTCATCCAGTCAGTTGAAGGCCTTAAAAGCAAAAACTGAGGTTCCCCAAGGGAAAAAGAATTCTCCCTCAAGACTAACATAGATATCCTGCCTCTGTAGATTTCTAGCTTACTAGCCTGCCCTACAGATTTTGGGCATGTCAGCCTCTACAACCGCCTAAGCCAATTCCTTAAAACATATCTATATATCTCCTATTGGTTCTGTTTTTCTGGAGAACCTTAACTGATATTCTTAATATGAATGAGGCCGTGTTAGAAACAAAAAGATGAGAAAGATTCAATCCCTTTCCCTGACTTCACAGAATTAATTTGTAACCTAGTAATAGACAAATAGTTACCAAAAAATGTAGACTATAACTCATACCATTATAATAGTATAAAAAGTTATTTATTCATCTATTCCACAATGATTTATTAAGCATCTATTATTAGTGAGATCCTTCAAGATGCTAGAAATAGAAAATATGAAACATAAATATCTCCCTTGGAACATTGTCTAGTGTAGGAGTGAGGTACAAATAGACATAGGGTGTAAGCACAAAGATAGCAATAGGTATATTCTATTATGAGAGTAGCCTAACTCAGCATGAAGGGGTCAAGGAAGTCACCTTGAAAGAAGTGAGGCCTGAGCTCATCTTAAATTTAAATAAGAGTTAGTCAGGCAAAGTGAAGTAAAAATTCGGGTAAGAAATTCTGGGCAAATGGATAGCATAAGCAAAGGCATGGAAGTGAGAAACATGGTATGTGTGAAGTTGCTATACATAAAATATGAGGCATGGAATGATGGGATATGAAGCTAAAAAGAATAATACTACAACAGAGGAAGATTGTATAAGGTTAGAAATTGAGAAAGGCTTCTTGAAGAAGGTAGCATTTAACCTTGATCTGGAAAGATGAATAATAGTTTAATAGGTGACAATGAAGAAGGGAACAAAACACAGTACTCTGGGAGAAAACATAATGCATGAAGAGGACACTGAGAAATAAGAATACAGGAGTAGATTATGGCCAGACCACAGAGTGCTTTGGATGATTTATGATTCCCAGAGCAGAGAACTTAGATGTATTCCCTCAGGTAGTGGCTAGAGGCCTGTGAAAAATAGAAGATAATGAGGAAATTGCGGTTATAAACACCTACCACCTCCAAGGGCTTGGAAGGCCCTGAAAGACACACCTGGCCATGGCATTCAGCTGCCTCTGAAAGATACAGCCAGACTAGCCAAGGGACAGGAAACATCTGTGCCACCATGACCTGCCTGAATCCGCTCTCTCCCTATCCGTCTTGGCACTACAAAAACTGGGAACACAACAAAGGCTAAGGCAAGCCCCAGCCTGGGTTCCAGAGAAAAACAATAACAAGAGGGGCCAACCTGATTTACTAGTGGAGAAGAAGAGGTAGACCCTGTCAGATCTCATCAAGGAAAATAAAATAAAAGACTCATTGTTTCCGTTTTCTCCTCTTGGGAAATGAGGCTCTAAACAGTAAATTGTGCTTAACAGTACTGACCTGGAAAGGAAACCTAGGTTCTAGTACAGGTACTGTTACTAGCTGGCTGTGTGGATTAGGCAAGTTGTTTCACTTCTGTAGGTCTCAGATTCCCCATTTGTATTGAGAGGGAGTTGAATTAGACTAGTGGTTCTCAAACCATGTTCTGTGGAGCCTCAGACTATCTCTGGGAACCCCTAACCCCATTTTAACCAAAGCAGCTACATTTTCACCAGTTTTATATATAGGGTTTATATATTTTTTTTCGTTTGAAAAAAAAAAAATCAGCTACTTTAAAAAATGTGAAGACCCCTGGACCTGATTCTCTAAGATCCTTTCTAACTTCAGTGGTCTATGACTTTGTGGTTTCATGATAAGTTCCTATTAGAGAGCTCTTACCTTAAGGTCCAATTGGGGCTCGGGTTGCATAAAAAACTAATGGTAGAGGGAAGGTCCAGACAGAGAAAGCAAAGGCAGGTATAAAGGAGGGAAGAGGAAATGAACCTTGGAGAAACATCAGGAATCAAGAAGCAAGCAGTTAAAAAGCCAAGACTAATAGACTCCAAAGTATTTCCTGACATGGGTAAAATCAGATCACCTGAAAAGTGACTGAAGAAAGGGCTTCTGGAAAGAATGTGGAATATGTCTAAATTTCTGGCTATTTGTTTTCCTGCAAATAATTAAAACAACAAATAACAAGGGTTGCCTTTATGTGCCACAGCATAGCTCAGTAACAAAAACTGCTGCTGGAGAGAAAAGTCACTATTGAGGAAAAAAGAGCTGGTGAGCTTTCTAGGAAAAGCTTATTTATTTGTTCAATTATAAAAATTTATCTAATTTCTGCTAGGGGCCAGAAACTGCTAGGTTGCTGTGATTATAGAAATGAATAAAACACTATCTTTGTCTTCAAGGAGTAAGAAATTTAGCAGGAGACAGACTCGTAAATAAAATGAGACAGGAAGCTCAGTTTGAATGAACTGAATGTTCACAGAGAAGGAAAGGCAGTTTCAAGGAACATTAGCTGATTTCAAATAATAGCTAGACAAAGAGATACTTTTTTTTTTACCTGACCAAAGGAGCATACCTGGCACTTATAAAGAAAAGAAACTTGCCTCTCTAAGGGCAAAAGAAAGCAAAAATAAACAGATCAATTAAAAGAAAACAGTGACAACAGGAATGAAGATTAGAAAGCCAGAACTGAAAGGTGGGGAAAATGGAGACTGTGGAAAGTTGTATTGTTCAATAGAGTAGCACCAGCAACACATAGCTACTGGGCACCTGAAATGTGGCTAGCACAAACCGAAATGTGCTGTGAGGCAAAACACACATATAGTTTCAAAGATTTAGTATGAAAAAAAGAATATAAATATCTCTTTAATAATTTGGTTTATATTGATTACATGTTGAAATGAAAATGTTTTGGACATATTGTGTTAAATAAAATATATTATTAACTTCATGTTTCCTTTTACTTTTTTTATACAGTGGTTACTAGAAAATTAAAAATTTCACATAAGGCTCACATTTGCATTTTGCCTTATATCTCTATCAGAGTGCTGTGTTAACAATGAATAAGATGATAGTATATTCCTTTAACCAAAATCCATTGGATAAAATATGGACTCTTAAACTTCATCACACTGTACGAAAACAGTTTATATGGGTCAACAGCATACTGGCTACTTAACAGTCTTGCAGCAGTCGAAGTCTATGAAGGATGGAGAAAAACTGAATACATCATTTGATTTTGCACCTAAGCTACAAATGGCTGTTTCATCACAAACACATGGGACTTTCAGCAAGGTTTTTCATCTTTCTCTGCTGTTTCCTCAACTAAAAATGAGATAAGATTTCTTTCTACCTGTCATTGTATCTTAATTTGTTTTCCAAAGTTTCTCATATAATATCTCACTTGACCCTTACTACAATCTGAGAGTTAGGCAGGGTAAAGATTATTATCCTCATTTTATGAGTAAACTATGGCAAAGAAAAAAAAAGTTCATTTGCTCATGAACACAAAACTGAGCCTCTGAAGCTAGATCTCTTCACTGTAAAGCCACTGCTCTTTTCATTACTCCATGTTGTTTCTCACTGCACAAACATCACTCATCTGAGACTTCCTGCTCTTGCTTTTTATTAGCTCTTCCTCTACATGTACCATCTCCCTAACCAGACTAAGCTCTTGAATGCAAAATCCATGTCATTGTCCTCTCTGTATCACCATATCATCTAACACCGTCCATGAAGCAGAAGCTCCGAATTAAGACTAATTGTGGCAAAGAGGGCCAAGATAGCAAGACCTAGGAATCCCTGTTTCCCAGCTCACTCCAGAAAGGCTGACTCCTGCCTCTGTGGAAGATGCCACTAACTTCTGAGCAGAAAATTCTACACTTCTCCATAAGGGCACAAGGCAGAAAACGTATAGACACAGGGGAAAGAATTTAAAACTTGACAACTCTAACTAGAACCCAAGGCAGAACACTTAGCAGGTTATATAACAAGATTCTGGCACTACCTACTCATATCATCTAGAGTGCTGTTAGTTCCAATTCCAGATGTTATTTGGAATAGTGGGCTAGGATATAGTTATTTCTCTGTCACCCAGGGCCTTTATAAACAAATAATGAGATCTTATGTGAGCCAGCACCACGTAGTACACAATCCAGAGTAGTATATCTGAAATAATTTCCAGCATGTCTTTGCAGATTTTAAGACCAAGTTTAAACAAAATAAGATATTCCTTTTCTTTAAGATTGTACCTTGATAGCTCTTTCTGGATGTTCTTTGTGATCTAAGAGTAACTACAGAAACTGTAGAACAGCTTTTTTGCCCACTTGAGAAGACTATGACCTGCAGGCTTTTGTAATCTTTCTATAACAGAAAAGGATTTTACCTCAGAAAGGCTAAGGTGAAAAGTTCTTAGGTCTGTGTTTGTTTACCTATTCACCTCCAGAAATGCCATAGCATATGTGAGACATTAAACAAATCTTTTTGTTACTTCATGTGGGATGTCTTAGATCTAATATTTCATAAGACAAAAACAGTGAATAGTTTTGCTTTAATTGGGACCATAAATGGAAACTGTCAATCTGGGTCATAATATTTAGTCTATTAAAACAAGTATTTCCACAGAATGCCTACTCCTCCCTCCATTCAGGCTAGGTCCTCAATTATTTTAGGGGTTGCAAATAAAGTGAAGTTTATCTTGAATTAGACATGAAACTTGAATATGAATGTGGTATGGAAAGAAATATATATACATTAATTAACTAATACTTAATGGTATTCAAAGTCAGCAGAGCCTCCCCTCTTTTACGGCCAGTTTTATTCCAGTTTCTTTAAGAATATTTGATTACCTGATTGTTACCTGTGTTCATATTTGGCTATTTTTGTATTTCTTGGTTCTTTTTAGTTTTATATCCTGGCTTACATCAAGCAGTCCCTGACAACTATTTCTTACCCATTTATTCTTTCATTCATTCAATATATATATTGTGTGTCTTTGCTGTGAGTACTAGAGATATGCCAGTGAAGAAAGCAGAAATTTTTACCCTTATGAAGCTTACCATGTTGATTTTTGTGTTGATTGGCAACTTCATGATATTATATTTCCTTTATTTCCTATCCTATCCATAATGAGGCTTTTACCCACATCATTGCTGCATTTTCCTCTGATTCCTAAAAGAGAGAGAGAGAGAGAGAGAGAGAGAGAGAGAGAGAGAGAGAGAGAGAGAGAGA